>CM043323.1:20432595-21059595 GCA_023736055.1 Quercus glauca
GGAATCATAAGTTGAGAAAGCTAGTTTTCGGGTTTAGTTTATAGTGGTAGTACTGTTGTATGTGTTCTCTGTTTCTCAGCACCAAAGCTGTTGTATCCTTGCTGTGTGCCATAATTATGAAGGGCATTTTGGCCCCTATCAAGGCTGTAACATTTGACAAAATCATGATGAAAATTGAGCAAATATTCATATTGCTTGCTGCAAGAAAATGTTAAAATGTGCATTGAGACTGAAATCTCATCGTGTGTTCTGTACTTGATCATGTATACACCTTTTGTTTTGTTGATAGTTCGAATACAGCGACTTTTCCCCCCACCCTTTCTGGTTTCTTCTGAAGGCACGTGTCCTTTAGGGATGGTTTTGCAGACTTCAGACTTCAGAGCATAGTATGTTGGGTGTGTGATGAGTTGTGCATTGTGGGTTTGACTTGGATACAGGCAAAATACATAGAATTTAAAGTGGTACAGTATTATTCGGAGAGGTTCTGGTCACTGCTTGGAATTTTTTTAAGGATTCTTCGTTTGGGATGTTGTAATAGGTGGTGAGATTGCTATCTTAGGCCAAAACATACAAGATGGTGATGTTAATAGCAATTCCCCATGATATGACCTGACTTTGATATTGTAATAATATTTTTCTACAAGCATTTTCCATTTCCAAAATCCTAAATCATTGCTTTATAGATTGTAAACTCGTTAGGAAATTGCTTTACCCGTGTCTTGCCTTGTTTGATATAATTCTCATGTAGTCGTGTGTTTTATCAAGTTTTGTTTTCAAAATTAGTCGCAGACGCATGTGATATATGAGAATAAATTATTATTTTGTATTGTAATATAATGTATAATTTTTTTTCTAAATTTTTTTGAAGAAAATTTGTTTTCCCTAAAAATTAAATAATTTTAATTCGGTCCAATTAGGTCTACTTTGGTCCACTTAGTCAATTTCGGTATTCCTTTTGTCCATTTTAGACTAATTGGACCTTAAATTGATTATTTTTGTAGGTTATCTTTTCATATTTAGCTCAAAAATACTTTTTTTTTTTCTCTTCATTTTTGAGTTAAAAAGTATGAAATTTTATTAAATTTAGGCTAAACTCTTTAGTTTTGAGTTTAAAAAAATACAAAAAAATAAAAATAAAACAGACATTAGAAATTAAAAATATGAGCCCTAAAAATGCAATAAAAAAGATAAATATTCAAAAGTCTTATTCAATCCATATTGGTTTTATTTGGTACATTTTGTCATCTTCAGTCGAATTTGGTCCAATTCGGCCCATTCGGTCTTATTCAATCTCGGTTTAATTTGGTTCATTCAGTTCACATTGGCCCTTATTCTGTCTACTTCGGTCTAATTCTCTCCATTCAGTCCACCTTGGTTCTATTCGGTCCACATTGGTCCTATTTTGTCTTCTTCGGTCAATTCTATTCACTTTGGTCCTATTCAGTCCATTACGTGTACTTTGGTTCTATTTCGTCCTATTCGGTCCAATTTGCTCACTTTGATCCATTTTAGTCCTATTCGGACCATTTGGTATTATTCGGTCCATTTTGTCCATTATGTCCTATTTAGTCTACATTGCCTCTATTCGGTCCAGTCTGTCCACTTCAATCCTATTCGATCCAATTTGGTCCTGTTCAGTCCATTCTGTCCACTTCAGTCCTATTCGATTCACCTTGTTCCTATTTGGTAGTATTCTCTCCATTTGGTCCACTTTTTTCCATTTGATCCAATTCAGTTCATTCAAATCATTCAGTTCATGTTGGTCCACTTTGATTTATTTTTGTGCACTTACATAATAGGAAAAGACATGTTTGGGTTGAAAGTACCTAATATAATTCCAAATTTATTAAAAAATAAAGAGATAATTATACTTTACCCACTTGTGGTTTGCCTCTAATTTGATTTACCTACCCGTGGTTTCAATTTTGACACTTTACCCACCTGAGGTTCAATCCGTTACTGCTCCGTAACCCACCTCTTTGTCTGCCGTTACTCTAACACGTTTTCTTTTAAAATCAAAACACAAAACAGATCAAAAAGTTTGGGTTTTTGATTGCTTAAGAACATTTTTATATGGTTTTGGTTGTGGATTGATGGTTGAAATTGTCTGTAATACAATTTGGGGACCTCTGGCAAGCACGTGTCAATATTGCAATCCTTTGGTTGGTTTTGTAGTCATCTTCTACTCCTCTCTTTTTGACTTTCCCATCATGTTTGTTGAACGGTGGAATATTTTCGCTAGAGGTCTTGGAGCCCTTGTTTTTTAGTCAAATCCTCTCACACAAATAAACCCTTTGATAAAGCAAGTCTGAATTTCATCTATTGATAAACCTCTAAGTATTGTTGTTGCTGAAGTTGCAAAGTATGCAGTTCGCCTTTCTAGATGCCATATCAATTCCCTAGGAACATTTATTGGGTTTTGGCTTGATTCATCATCAGCAAATACCTCATTAACTTAAGTATGTTCCATTCAGTGGAAAGCTCTCTCTCATTGATGTTTGACATGGTATCAAAATTGTTCCACGAATTGTGTTGGAGTTCACGTTTGCCGTAATATTATCTTTTGGTTTAAATCCTGGTGAAGTTTTGAATAGTTGGATTTTCCCGGAAACAGGAAAGCATTTTCAAATGGTTCCAGAGTTACTGCAGAAAGTATGGAATAATTGGGAGATACGACTGTTGGTCCTTCTCAATCTCACCTTGCAACTGTCTCTCTTTCACTTTGGCGGAAAAAGAAGATATAATGTTAAAATAAGGATCCATATCTTTATGTGGTTTTGCTACCTCATGGCTGATTTAGTGGCAACAATTGCACTAGGTGTCATTTCTAGTAAAAACCGTAATTTTTGCAATAATAATCCTAAAGTACATAATGAGCTCACTGCATTCTAGGCACCATTTATGCTGTTACAGCTTGGCGGCCAGGACACAATCACAGCTTTCACGATACAAGACAATCAATTGTGGTTAAGACACTTTCTTGCACTAGTTGTTCAATTATGTGTGACATTCTACATCTTTAACACATCTTTGAAGGGCAACTGGCTTTCGCTTCTTACTATTCCCATGATTCTTGTTGGGTTCATCAGGTATGTAGAAAGGATATGGGTCACGCGATTAGTGAATAAACCTCTAGTAGACGCTGATGAGATACCTCCATTACTCCAAACCACCGAGACGAAGGCTGAGACCGAGATGGATGTGAGAACAAAGAAAATCAGATGAACCCACAACCAAAACCACATAAAAATGTTCTTAAACAATCAAAAACCCTAACTTTTTGATCTGTTTTGTGTTTTGATTTTGAAAGAAAACGTGTTAGAGTAACGGCAAATAGGGAGGTGGGTTATGAAGCAGTAACGGATTGAACCTCAGGTGGGTAAAGTGTCAAAATTGAAACCACGAGTAGGCAAGTCAAATTAGAGGCAAACCACAGGTGGGTAAAGTGTAATTATCCCAAAAATAAAATAAATCTCAAATCTTAAGCATAACATTTATTGTTGCTATACTTTTGTTGAGCCTCAAAACTCATATCCAACTTACACTAAATATGTATAATTTATTCTCTAAATTTTATTGGAGAGAGAGAGAGAGAGAGAGAGAGAGAGAGAGTACTTGTGATGGGGAACTAAAAAATTACAACACCAAAAATGTATGAACCCAAAATAGAGTTTTAAAAAATCACAGTGATTCATCAATATAAAGTAGAGTTGCAAGAAATAATAAAAAATCAAGAGAAAGAGAATAATCACTTTTTCAAGAGAGAATGTGAGAGAGAATAATAAGAATTTTATAGAAAATAATATGAGAAGAAAAAAAGTAAAAAAAAAAAAATCAAATTATCCAAGTCATGTTATGTATTAAAACAACATTATATTTGTGGTGGTATGGCCTGTAGCGAAATAACGATTGTTGGGCTTGGACCCCCAATTAATTTGTATGTTGCATTGGGTATTGCCCAAAATGAGAGATCCCAAGGGAAGTTTGGGATGGTGGATGATGAAGATGAACGGTTGTGAAGTGGTTCGTTACTAAAAATCTATTGCCTGATGAAGATTTCAAATAACCAAGGTGTCTTGAGTTGGATCACCTTTCCCAAGTATTAGATGATGATTCCTTTCTTTCTCTCATGTTTTTTCTCCCCTAAAAAAAAATGTTCCAACTCCTTACCCTGGCCTTCTCCTCTATTTTTATACCTTTATATTAGTGGACTAGTCATGATGAGAGAATATTCTACATGCATGTGGGTCCTTCCACTCGCAGAGTCTGGGTGGCCCTTTAGGTCTAGGTTACTATTCCAGCATGTCTAATCTTGTATTAGGGAGTGAGACCCATTGTTCCGTTGCTGAAATGATTTCCTAGTAACTTGTGTCTGATGCTGAATCTTGTGCTTGGCTAGCAGACTCCCTCAGGGCATTACTTCCCTTCCCTGGACTGATGGGGTTTGCTCTGATACTATAGAGAATGCAATAGCCTAGGTAATTCAGCTTTGGCCTTCTGTTTGTGGGACGGGCCTATGTATGATGGTTCTTGGCCTAGGTTTGGCATGGGCCAAACTTTGTTCTACCACAATATTTTTATATGCTATCTTTATAATGCAATATGATAACATTTATGAAATCAAAGAGAATAAAAAAGATAACTTAAAACACAAAACTTAATCACATTAACCCAAAGTAGAGTTCCAAATAATACAAACATTCATCAACCTAAAGTAGAGATGCAAGAAAAATATTAAAAAAAAATCCACCAAAAGAGAAAAAAAATGAGAGAGAGAAAGAGAGAGAAATAACATTTTGTGTGTGAAAAAACTATGAATAAAATAGAAAAGAGAATTGTAAATTTAATAATTTATAGTAAGAGGAGGGAAAATAAGAAAAGTAAAAAAATAAAGGAAGATAAAGGGATAGAGGAAAAGTGATATTAAGGTAGATAGCAGTGGGGAGATGAAAAGGTAAAAAGGATGGGAAAAGTTGGAAAAAGTATAACAATAAGTTAGGAAATTAATAAGGAAAAAAAAAGAATTAAAAATAAGAGAGAATGTTGAAAATGGGTGGATGATGCGACAATTGATGTGGCTTAATAGAAGTGTAGCAACAATAAATGTTATACTTTAGCTTTTATATATATATATATATATATATATAACAACCATTAAAAATAGGACAAAGTTTAGCTACTGTAAGACTACAACCTTATTTAATATATTTTTATTGGATGTGAATTTTGACAAATCAACCATTGAATTACATTTTCTTCTTATAACCTCCATACTTGCAAAATTTCTAGAAAATTAAAAATCAATAGTCATATCATCAATAAATTGTTTAAATTTCAAGCTTTTGTACTTTAAAATTATGCATAAATATGCAATCCAATGGTTAGATTTTTGAGTAGTAATGTTAATGATAATAAGTAAGATTATAGCCTTAGGTTACAACTAATTTTGTAGCTAAACTTTGTTCTTAAAAATATTGCTTGCATTTCATGCCACATTAGTCTGTGTTAAGCTTAATGTCTTAAAGTGTGGATGTCCAGTATGGTATTCAAAGATTTTAAGAGGAACTGACAGAACTTGGTTTCCCAGTTTCTATGGTCAGCGATAAGCCATCCTACGGCTAAGACACCACATTGTGGCCTTGGCCCTCTACATGCTTGAGCCTAGACCGAGCAGATTTTAGGTTCATATTTTTAGGGACACAGATCTCATCAACTCAGGTTTCAACGACCCAACTCAAAGCAACTGTTTGCACCAACTAAACTTGGATATACCTGAGTCAGACCTAAACCTTTGTAAACAGTGCACACAATTCCCACTTCTACAGGGTTTGGAACACAGTTTCTTCATTCAATATTATCAGGGACTGATCAACTTGAGAGACACTTTTTTTGCAATCTCTTAAAGCACTAAGAAAACAAGAGTACATGTGGACTAGAGAAATTGAAAATCTCTCTTCAATCCCATAGATTATCAGGCTTTGTCAAGCTCATTCTTATCCTTACATTTCACTTATCCCCTTTCTATCAGCCCTCATCTGTTGAAGAAACCTATTCATCAGCACAAGGTGTAGGTTTACAATCATAATGGTTAATATAGAAGAATTTAACGATCTTCTACTAAATGAATGCTAAAATACCTCTGTCAAAATACAAAAAAATTTGAAAGCAAGAGGAAAATAATTAACCATAAGCTTAGTATTAATATCTGAACTCTATTACTGTAAGAGCAACTGAACAAGTTTTTATACAAGCCACTAGCTGAGATAATTATTTAAATTCATAAGCTAGTATTTTCTCTTTCTTCCTCTTTTAATTATAACAAGTAAACTGAGTTCTATGTTCATGCAAAGCTGGTCCCATAATCCCATAGGCGATGGCAGACTTCATAGATTAAACATGACCTTAATTGCATTACCACCACCAGCACTAGTTTCAAAGGCTTCTTCCACCTCCTTCTGAGAGAACCCAAACCTGTGGGTTATAAGGGGCTTCACATCGATCTTACCACTACTTATAAACTCAAGGCATAGCGGCCATGTGTTCTTATAACGGAAGATGCCAACCACATCAACCTCCCTATAAGAAATAGAAAACCATAGCTGTTAGTTACCAAAAAATAAAGAGTGAAAAAGTAAACTCAGCTTTGCAAATTCATACGATTATATGATACAAATTTCACTTTCAAAACTTTCTCCAAATTCTTGAAACATCCTAACTCCTAGCTGACATTCTTATTGAACACTGTTTAAAAAATTATGCATATTTATAGTGAGTAGTGACTACTACTCAAATGATTGACAGGCTTATCAATTCTTCCAAATAATAATTTAAATGCAAATATCTTTCCCTTTTCCATTACATCCAATTCTAATACTCCAACCAGAACTAACACCAAATTTGCCATCACTATTTCAAATATCTTGCAAACGTTCCAATTTGTACTATGAGGCTCCAATTTTCGCACAAATTATTCAAAAGACCTTAATTATTGGTAAACTCTGAATAATTTCTCAACACAAAAATGGTTGTTCATGATTAAATCAAATACCTTGCAGCAGCTGGAGTGAGTGGGACAGTCATCTCACTATGACCCATTCCCACAAGGCAAACTTTTCCACCTGCACAAGTGGCACTCAGTGCTGTTGACATGGTTTTGTTGAAGCCTGCACAATCAAAACTCACATCGACTCCAGCTTCCATAGCTTTTTGTATCTGTGATACTTCTTCAGAAACATCCTGTAAAATAGTGAAGTTAAAAGTAGCAATGGAGACTTCTAGCAACAACCACTAGAAGAGACACGGATCCTCAACATTATCCATACTAAAGGAAGAACAATGAATCAAAGCTTTATAAGAGCAGATAAAAACTGATACAAGATGGATTTAGTATAAAACTGAAGAAGCTGTACATTATTTGTTTTAATTTCTTTTATCCCTCTTTCAACAAAAGAAGAATATGAATAAGGATCAATTTTGAGAATAAAAGAAAAAGGTTAAAATTTTAAAATCATTAGAAAAAAAAAAAAAACAAAAAGCTTGATTGAAAGTTTGATCTAACTAACAGAGCCATCCTTCTTTTCATGTTAGAAGCAATAACAATATATTTATTTGTGTGAGTTAGAGGCTGCAAGGGAGTGAAAATAATTGTCAAAAACTTATTTCGTAACTTTAATCAAAGAACTGAGATTGACTAAGGAGGTCAGATCGACAGGATATGGTCCTTTCCTATATTGCACAATAAAACTTGAAAACAGTAATGAAAATTGAGCAATTTTACAAGATGAAGATATCGTCATGTTATTTTCCTTTTAAAAGGGGGTGGGACTTGGGAGTGGGAGATGGATCTGATGTACACTGCATAAAATTAACTTGTAGAAAATTGTATAAAATAGAATAATGAAAACCTGAATATTTGGTGAAACTTTAACAATCTCATCTGCACCAAGATCTTTTGCCACAGATAAACGGTGATCATCCACATCCACGATAACAATTCTGGGTGCCCCAAAAGCACGAGCTGCTAGCATTGTAACAAGCCCTATGGGTCCAGCTCCCATGACCAAAACATTTGTTTCAGGACCAATATTTGCTCGGCGGCAAGCATGAACACCAACACTTAAGGGTTCACACATAGCCCCTTCCTCCAGGCTGACATTGTCTGGCAGTTTAAAGCATAGGTCTGCAGGATGAACCACCTGTGAATAGAAAGATGCATCTCAGACAAAGCCTGTAGCTGCACTACAAATTTATTTCATCACATTCAATACTACATATGCCCCCTGCTACTAGGAACATGTGATACACCACTTATATATGTTGAATAGGGTATTATGATTAAGTGTGGAAGGCAAAATCACAAAGGAAGGTCCATGATCATGAATTTCTATTTGAGCTGTTTTATCAACTTTGCATGAAAGGAAACAAGGTTATGTAACTTAAAATTGAAGTAACCAGTGTGCTTTTACAAATGACCAGATATGGAATAATAATAGGCATAAAATGTGATTTGTGTTGTGCTGGGGCAAGAGCATGTTAAAAATAATAGTCCAATATATTTCTATATTTATCTTTTAGCAATACATTGTTTTGAAATGCAGCAAATTTTGACCTGATTTGCAAGAGAACCATGGACGGGTGGAGTGGCGAAAAACTTCATCTCCGGGCACAGATTGTACCGACCTTCCTTGCAAAGGTTGCATCGCCAGCAACTGATCCCTGGCTCCAATGCCACGCGGTCACCAGGCACCAGCTTCTTCACATCACTCCCAACTTCCTCTATGACCCCAGCACATTCATGCCCAATTACCATGGGTTCTTTAACTATAAAATCAGCACATCTCAAGGTCTGAAAATACATGGAACATTCAAAATGGGGCATTAGACACTCAATCCTTTTGTTATATCTTCTCCAAGTCAAACTATTTTTTCTTAACATTATTGCATTTGGTTGGTAAGAAAATGGAAGAAATGGTCATGTGCAATGCAAAAATAACAACCTATCATTTGTGCCAAAACTTTGGAGTTGGCTATGGATTGTTGATAGACTAATCAGGGTTGGTCACATAATTTTTTTTCTCATTCTACCCTATCCAAAGTCCTACTTTTTTTCACTACCTTAATTGACATGTCCTTTTTTACTATTTTCACTAAGGAAAACTCTAGTGGCACACCCAAATCCACACTCAAATCCACAACAAACTTATGTGTCAACCTATGATTGGCGCACTAAATCTATTTTTTCACCAAGTGTAATCCAATCATATGTTGACACTCAAGCGTGTTGTGAGATTGAGTGTGCACGTAAACGGACTATTCCACTAATGTTATTTTATGTTTTCGTCTATAATAAAAATGAAAAAAGAAGAAGAAGAAGAGGAAACAAAAGTCAAAAAGGTGTACTAAGATTCAAATTTCAACAATGAAGTCTTATCTTTTCCTTATTATTTTATTTTTCTCAGCAACCCAGCAGTTGCTAATCCAACTAATCACAACTCAATTAAAATATTATAAATTAATACAGATAAAAAAGATAAAGCTAACTGAATTGTGTTTACCTTGAGGTAGTGAACATCACTGCCACAGATACCAACAGCTTTCACCCTAATTTTAACATCATGTGGTCCTAAAATCCTCAAAAAAAAAAAAAAAAACCATAGTAATCGCCAGCTCAGAAAGAATCAAGCAAAAGGGTTATCCATAAATTGATCAAAGAAATAAAAACTTAAAAAAAAAAAAGGTGAAGAGCTGCATAACTTCAATCACACTGATTAAACTGACTCAAAAAATAAAAAAGTTTGATTAATTAAAAAAAGTGATATACCAAGAGGAGGAAGCTTGAAAGGCTGAATCTTGAGGGTGTTGATACCAAGAAGCCAAGCAGCCATGTTCTCTTCTTCACCATCTTTGGCTTCTCCTGCACTCCCATGTGACATTCCTCCCTTACCCATATGCGCTCTCTCTCACTCACACACACACACACACACAGTCTGACAGAGAAAATATCTGGACACTGAGGTGTAGATGGTTCTTTCTGTGTTTAGAAGAACACAACGCAACACAAGGTGGTCGTCCAGATGATGACTCAGATGTTGTAGATAACCCACTTGTTTTTATCCCAAATGGTCATCTTTCGGGCTATAAATAAGACCATGGACGTTAACGTATCTAATCCTGATAAGGCTCCCCATTTCTATGGTCTGATTAACGAGTGTCACAGTACATTGGATAAGTTCAGTATTTTTATGGTAACAGACAGGCCTTTTTTAGGGAATATTTTAATTAAAAGAGTATTCGTCTATTAAGTTTTGTTACTTTCTAATATATTGAATTAGTTAGATTCTTTCTTATTGGACATACTTTTACACCCATTAATAAAAGCCTTTGAGATGATCAGATTACATGATCCTCCCTCTATGGTATTCACTGCCACATTTATAGAACAATAATGCATATCAGGAATATTTATGAGATAGATTTGGTGACCATTTGGTGTGAGTTCTGACTGTTTGCAATTAGCTTTTAACTTCTCCTATAGTTTTCTAAATTTTTTTAAACTAAAAAAGTAAAAAACAAAAGAAAATAAAAGGAATTTTAATTTTCAGCTGTCTTCCGAATAATTTTGTAGGATTGATACTAGATAAGATATTCTTTGTCCCGCGAGTTGCAAAAGTTTTATTTTAAAGCCAATAATGATGTGTAAATGTAACCGTAGAAATTGTGCATAAATGCACAATTATATCCCCACTGATATGGGTGTTTTTTGAGTCAAAATGTGTAAAGGAATATCTTTTTCTATTTTACAAAACTATCTACCAGCTGATGTAATTGCTCTAATCATCATTTTTTTAACCTTTTTTGTCCTTTTGGGTAATGTTTGGGTTTGGAACTGTAAAAATTAACTTCACTTGTGAACCTGGGGGACCTAAATTAATGTTCCATGGATGAGACCTGAACTAATTTTTTTTTTTTTTAATGATTTTTGCTATCTCAAACCAAACCAAGCAAGCTTGATGTTAAAGAAAAATTCCTAGTTCCAAGGCTAATTAGTAATTAGTCTACGTGCAGAATAATTTGCATTAACAAGCACCATTGACTGACAATGTCTCAGTTACTAATACAGGCACATCTATGTTAAAATCAAGTTCACATCCAATGAAGCTGGTCTTGATTTTACTACGATAAACCAAACTTGAAGACGGAGGACTATATATTCAAGACTATGAGCAAAACGGCAAATCAACTTGTAATTGGCACATCTGGTATAATTATGCAATTGTGGTGACCATTTGAGGTAAAAAATATGTTGGCTCATATTAGTGGCCGCACATGATTAGTCATTACAACATCGTTAGGTGAGTGAGTACATATGATATGAGTACACTCCATAAGTTTTCAGCACCAAATGAACAAGCTTTGATATTGTGCTTTGAGCTTGGACTTGCTTATAAATCAAGTCTCAAAAGCAAATTTGGCCTAAATTGCTAAATAAATGAAAATATATAATACTTTTAAGTTTAAGCTTCACTTCTCTCCAAATCTCAAACTTTTTGTTAATGACTTGGTTAAGTCCTAAATTTATCACTGTGCGTGCCCAAAATGAGGCAGATGGGCTGTAACTTTTGGGCTCATAACTTATTTATATTGTGGGTTTGAGGATTTCCTACTATGGGTAATTCTAACTACTAGACTTCATCACTTCTTTATCCCTATTTTTTCCAATCCCTTTTTCTTCCTCCTGTACTCATATTTATAGCTCCTTCTCAATGGAGTGACCATCATTGCTCCTCTGTAGGTGCGGTGGGAGGTCCAATGCGGTTGATGGTAAGTGGATGGTTAGGTGGTGGTGGCTTTGGAACTTGATTCCTCCTTTCGTGGGTAGCCCAGCGGCCTTGCCCCGCGGAAAGCTGCCGGGCAAGTGAGAGTTAGCGTGCCTGCTTCTCCCTCTCTCTCGGCGCTCGGGGACGCGCACCAGGCAGGGCCCCTGGGCTGGGAGACCTAGATCACTGACGTGCACGGATATGGGCTGGGTTCTTTGGGCTAACGGAAACTGGGCCCAAGCGGTATGCCCATGTCTTGGAGCCCAAATGGGCGCGGGCATTGGATGCTGCACATTAGCCCCCTCTTGATTCGTGATCGGTGCTCGGTAGGAATCAAGGAGTCCAAGAGGGCGCACGCTATCTACGCTCGGTGAAGTGACATCTGGAATGCCTTAGAGTTCCATTAATTCGCTCCTAAAAAGGTGCACAGAATCTGGCCGTCCGGATAAACCCTCATTATTACCTGACGCCTCGTGAACCGAGGTGGCGCAAGCTTCAGTTGGCGTGGGAATCGGAACGACTGCTAATTAATCCTCATAACGGCTAATTAACTGCTGTGCCCTCCCCTGGGATCTCCTATAAAAGGTTAGTTCTAAACCACTCTCTTACTTTTGCTTTCTTCCTACTGTGCTCCCTTCTTCGCCGTGCATTCATCCGTGCATTTGTACTCCAGCCCAGAATCTACCTTCACCTTAGAACCCCAAGTAAGTTCTCTTCATTCCCCCTTTTACCTTCGCATTTTCATTCATTTTTCTCTTAGAGCTTAGGATGGAATACTCATACCTTCTGGACACGGGTGCGGCTTTGGCCACTTTTAGGTAGGCCTTTTATATTCCCAGCGATGTGGAGATAGCGTATTGTCATGAGAGTGAAATGGCTCTCTATAGAGGGGGCAATACTGCCTTTTTTCCCTTGATGGCGATTTTAGAGGGTGGGGTGAGGTTTCCTGTTGACCCCCTTATAATAAACACCCTTAGGTACTATGGACTGTGTTCCGACCAACTTCCTTCCAACTTTTATCGGGTGGTGAGTTGTGTGAGATGGTTAAACCAGATATTTGATTTGCAACTAGATCAGCACGACATAAACCACATGTACAGTTTATGTGGGGCAAAGAAAACAAATTATTACTTGAAAGTAAGAGACATGAGGGTACGGCTGATCTCCTGCCTACCTGACTCAAATAGGAACTTTGTCGGGGAGTTCGTTAGGGTGCGCGGCAATTGGTTTGCCGGTGACTTCCCAAGCCCCCTCACCAGACGCGAAGTAGGTTCGTCCCGAACATTTAACCTGTTTTCATTTCATATTTACTTCGTCGATCGTATGAATGTTTCACTTTACAAAGCCTTTTTATTAACTCTGACGTTTATCTGTGCTTATATTTGCAGACGGCAGAATGTTCATCCCGGACATCAGGGTTGTGCACGTACGGGACCTAAACTTCGTGCTCAGGTTCGAGATATTTGTCCACACAGACGGACAGCTTCGAGCGTCCCACCTAATACTCGAGGTAAATCCTGTGTATTCCACTTGGCAAGCTTTCGGCCAAGCCCTGCTGGTCGATAGCCCACTCCTTTCCTATATTGACGTCCGCCACGCGAATTTTCTTCCTTCGAAGTTCACCGTAGGCGAGGCTCATAATCAAGGCCCGCGGTATATTTGTTTTGACGAGCGCTAACTTGTTCGGGACGAGTTAGCCGAACGTGTGTCCCGAGCTCGCCGGGAACACGCTCACGACCAAAATCAGCAGGAAGCGCCTGTCCAACCAGAAGGCCTCGCTGATTAAGAAGCCCCTCCCCAAGAAGCCAAAGAGGTATTTGTTGAAACTGAACACGGCTGAGAAGGAGAGATGGTGACTTAGAGGACGATGTCAATCAGCCATTTCATCCCTGGGACTGGGCAAACCGCGCAGCAGCAACAGCCCCAAAGTCGCGGCCAGACCCCTCTACCACCAGTAGCCCCTGTCCAGAAAAGAAAAAGGCTGCGCCCGACTGAACAGACTTTGGTTACCCCGGGCGATGTGCCCACGAAGACTCCTCCCCGGCCTTCTGGTGGTATTGTGATTCGAGAGCCTTCGGTTCAGACTGGGGCGAATGTGGCATTCTCCTCTCGTGCCGTGCCCGCGTGGCAGCCCTCTTTCATGCTGGACGGCAAACCGCTTCCCTCGGACGCAAGCATGTACGTCTGGGGGAAGGGGGTGGGCGGCCACATCGCCCAGACCTTGGCACGCGGCCTACTTCTTCGCGAGGATGTCTGGGCATTCGAAGAGGGGACGGACGAATCGATGGGAAGGCGGCTGCAGTGGCACACTATCACGGTAAATAAATTTAAGTTGTGTGTGTCGTTTTTTTTTTTTTTTTTTTTTTTTTTTAATTTTATGCCTAGGTTTGTTTTCCCTGTTTTTGTCACTTCATTAGGCCGCGCAATTGGCATGCATACTCGACAGGCGTGTTAGTGATCTTGCCGAGGATGCTGGTCGGGAGAGGGCTCTGAAGGACGTGCCGATGCTAATGCAAAGGAGAAGGCCGTAACTTTTGCGACGGCGGAAAAGAAGGCTGTTGCGGCCGAGAGGGCGAAAGCGGATGTGGAGAAGAAGTACTCGGAGTTGCAAGCCAGCGTGGGGGACATGGAGCTAAGGTTAGCGGAGGCCGAAAGCTTGAATAGTGCACGGTCCAAGGAGGTGACCGATCTCCGAGCGGACCTGGAGGCGAGCGAGAGCAAGTGGTATAATGAGGGATTCGCTGATGTGGAGAACTCGGCAGAACCAGTCATAAGGGACGCTCGGAAGCTCGGCTTCGAGGAGGGGTGGCTGGCTACTCTACAGGCCTGGGGTTCCCGAGGACTCCCCTTTGAGGGACCCCAGCCAAATTCCATTCCCCGTCCTCGCTCCCGCGCCTCATGCTCCTCAATGGCCCGTTGATGAAGAAGAGACGACCAGCCTGATGGAATTGGTGGAGCAAATCGACGCCCATGTGGAGTTGGAAGAAACGGAGGTGGCCAGCCAACTTCGCCCTGGAGATCAGCTCCTCCAGGACCTCGTGCAGACCCCATCTCGGCAGGATTTTTCAAGGCCCGATACCCATGCACATCCTGCAGATTCCGCCTTTTAAGATGCCGTGCTGATTGATCTTCAATGAAGTGTTTTTTTTAGCTCTTTTCATTTTATTTTATGTCTTTTGTCTGGACCGCCTATGTCACTGGGCTGTGGTGATCGAACAATTGCTTTTTTTTTTATTTGGTTTGTTACTTTGGATGTCCGCCGTGTTTTGTGGATGGGATATTGTTTATTTACGCTTTTCTATTAAGATTTTTGCGTTTTGCTTGCTTCGTAACTATGTTGTAGTGGTCCGGGTAGTTGAACCTGGTTTCGGCACTTGGCAGGGATTGACGTGTAAACCCACCTGTTAGGTAATGTAGACTGAATTGGGCAGTAGGTTTCTGTCCTTAGAATAATTTAAAGTTTCAACCTTCTCGGCATTATAGTTTGAACCGGGCAGCAGGTTTCCGTCCTTAGAATAATTTAAGGTTTCCACTTGTTCGGTATTATAGTTTGAACCGGACAGCAGGCTTCTGTCCTTAGAATGATTTAAGGTTTCCACCTACTTGGTATTATAGTTTGAATCAGGCAGCAGGCTTCTGTCCTTAGAGTAATTTAAGGTTTCCACTTGTTCGGTATTATAGTTTGAACCAGACAGCATGCTTCTGTCCTTAGAATGATTTAAGGTTTCCACTTGCTCGGTATTATAGTTTGAACCGGGAAGTAAGTTTCTGTCCTTAGAATAATTTAAGGTTTCCACCTGCTTGGTATTATAGTTTGAACCGGACAGCAGGCTTCTGTCCTTAGAATGATTTAAGGTTTCCACCTACTTGGTATTATAGTTTGAATCGGGCAGCAGGTTTCTGTCCTTAGAGTAATTTAAGGTTTCCCCCTGCTCGGTAACGTGGTTTGAGCCGAGCAGCAGGTTTTTGTCCTTAGAATAATTTAAGGTTTCCACCTGCTCGGTATTATAGTTTGAACCGGGCAGCAGGCTTCTGTCCTTAGAATGATTTAAGGTTTTCACCTGCTCGGTATTATAGTTGGAACATATGTTCGGGAATAACACAGATTTGCATGCTTTGAACATTACTATTCACATTTGCATAACATATACAGCGTGTCGCATAACTTTAGAACTCGGCGTGTAGCCCATTAGTGGTAAAACTTCTTCAAATTGTGAACATTCTACTGCCGGGGTAGTGGCTTCTCGTCTAGCTCTTCCAAGTAATAAGCGCCCGCGCCAGCAACGGCAATAACCCTGTACGGCCCCTCCCAAGTCTGTGCTAATTTCCCAGAATTTGTGTCTCGTATGTTACTCACGGCCTTCCTTAGTACCAAGTCCCCGGTGCTAAACTCTCTCGCTCTTATACCTTGGTTATATCTTCTGGCAAGTTTCTGCTGGTACTCCGCAAGCCGTATAGTCGCGGATTCACGGCATTCTTCTAAACCGTCCAAATGCCTGACGAGTAGCTCATCGTTCAGACCGGGGTCGAGCCCAAATACTCGTGCGCTGCACAGATTTACCTCGGTCGGTATAACGGCCTCTGTTTCGTATGTGAGGGAAAACAGGGTTTCTCTCGTGGACCTTCTGGGTGTCGTCCGATACGCCCATAAGACGCTAGGCAGCTCCTTGGCCTAGTTTCCCTTTGCACCATCCAATCTTCTCTTCAACCCATTCACAATTACTTTATTCACCGCCTCGGCTTGGCCGTTGCTCTAAGGGTACGCTGGAGTAGAATACTGGTTTTTAATGCCGAGATTTCTGCAGAATTCGTGGAAAGCCCGGCTGCAAAACTGCAGGCCATTGTCAGAGATAAGGGTGTTTGGCACACCAAATCTGGTAATTATGTTCTTCCACACAAATTTCTTTACGTCTAAATCCTGGATGTTGGCCAAGGCTTCTGCCTCTGCCCACTTGGTGAAATAATCGACGACCACTACAACGAATCGTCGATTCCCTGTTGCCCGGAGAAAAGGCCCGAGTATATCCAGCCCCCACTGTGCGAATGGCCATGGGCTGCTTACTGGGTTCAAGTGGCCGGTCGGCTGGTGGATCATGGGGGCATGCTTCTGACACTGTTCACACTTGCGGACATACTCGGCGGCATCCTTTTGCATCTTGGGCCACCAAAATCCTTGAGTCATCGCTCGGTGGGCCAATGACCGTTCCCCTACATGGCTGCTGCACACTCCTTCATGAAGCTCGGATAAGAGCTTGCCCACCTTCGTGGGGTGTAAGCACAAGAGATACGGCCCCCCGTACGATCTCCAATACAACTTCCTGTCGGATGATAGCCAATACCGAGGGGCCATCCTGTGGATTTTTGTCGCCTCTCTTTTGTCGGTTGGAGTCAGATCTTCGGCTAGATAGTCAATGATGAGGTCCATCCAACTATGCTCAAGTGTTGCAATCGCCGTGATATCGATCCTTGCATCCTTCGAATCTTTGATTGCCTCGATGCTCGGTTCTGGAACCAGCTCCACTCTTATCAGCCGAGGTATGTCCTCAGTTACTGATGACGCTAGTGTGGCGAGGGAATCGGCGTGCCTATTTTGTGTCCGGGCTACTTGGATGATCCTCACGGTGCTGAATTTGGACATGACTTGCTTTGCCTGCTCCAAATATGCCTTTATACGGGAATCCTTGGCTTTGAAGCTGCCCTGGACTTGATTAACCACTAAACACGAATCCGAATATATCTCCATGTTCCGGGCGCCCAAGCTTGAGACCGCCCTCAACCCGGCTAGCAAGGCCTCATATTCAGTTTCGTTGTTGGAGGTTTTGAGTTTCAATCTGAACGACTGCTCCAACTTTATTCCCTCGGGGCCAATCATGACAACTCCCACGCTGGACCCCGTGGAGCTGGATGCTCCGTCCATGTACACCTTCCACGGGCGACAGTCCAATTGACAGACCATTCCTGGTGAGGCTCTGGGCGAAAATTCAGCCATGAAATCTGCTAAAATCTGCCTCTTTACCACTTTTCTTGGTCTGTACCGTATGTCGAAGGCTCCCAGCCGAGTTCCCCACTTCGCTATTCGCCTCGTGAAGTCAGATCTTTTCAACAACGATTGCAGTGGGTACTCGGTCAGTACGTATATGGTATGAGCCTGGAAGTACTGAGGCAGTTTCCTTGTGGCATGCACCAGTGCCAATACCAACTTCTCCAAGGGTAGGTATTTAGTTTCCGAGTCCACTAGGGTCTTGCTGACGTAGTACACGGGCTGCTGCACCCCCTAGTCCCTTAGTAATACGGCACTTACGGCGTGATCGGACATCGAAAGGTACATGTACAGATCCTCCCCAGGCTCCGGGGCGGTCAGCCCTGGCGCATGTGTTAAGTACTCCTTTAGATCCTGAAAAGCTTCCTCGCAATTGTCATCCCATTGAAACCCTTTCCATTTCTTCAGAAGTTGATAGAATGGCCGGCAGCGGTTTGAGAACTTGGAGATGAATCGATTAAGTGCGGCCAGCATCCCTGTCAAGACTTATACCTCTTTTGGATTGCTCAGGGATTTGAGACGCTTCACGGCTTGGATCTGGTCTGGGTTAACCTCGATTCCTCGACAGGAGATCAGGTACCCCAGAAATTTCCCAGCCCCTACGCCAAAGGCACACTTTTTTGTATTCAGGTGTAATTTGTACCGTCGCAACTGCTTAAACACCTCCCGAAGATCCTCCACGTGTTGTACTTCCTGCTTGCTTTTTACTACCATGTTGTCAATATACACTTCAATTGTTTGGCCAATTTTGTCACGGAACATTCTCGTCATCATCCGTTGATATGTTGCCTCGGCGTTTTTTAGCCCAAACGGCATCATAGTGTAGTGGTAATTGGCGTCAGGAGTTTTGAATGTCGTCTTCTCCTGATCCTCAGCTGATAGGGCTATCTGATGGTACCTTTGAAAGGCGTCCAGAAAGCTCATCCTTGGGTGCCCGTAGGTGGCGTCCACTAACTGATTAATCTTTGGCATGGGAAATGGGTCCTTTGGACATGCTCGGTTTAAATCCGTGAAATCCACACAGACCCTCCATTTGCCATTCTTCTTCCTCACCACCACGGTATTCGCTAGCCATTTCGGGAAGAAGATCTCCCTTACTGCCCCTGCTTCCTTAAGCCTTTGGACTTCTGAGTTTACCGCTTCTACATGCTCCCTGGCCGCTCTCCTCGGCCTTTGTTTCTTGGGAGGAAACAACGGGTCCACGTTAAGCTTATGGGTGATGAACTCGGGGTCTACCTCGGGCACGTCATAAGGACTCCATGCAAATACGTTCACATTCTGCACAAGACACAACAATACTTCCACCCGCTCCTTGGTTGTTGTGAGAGTGCTTTTTTCTTCTCAGCACTGTGGCCCAAAGTTCCTGGGCCAAATAAGTATTCTTGGTGGACTGGGCTCGGTTCACCGCAACTAAAAGGCTGTTTAAGAACCGAGTGGTGCACAAAACAAGCTTCTTACAATACAAATAACTAACAAACAAAAATATCTGTATTGAATGACATTTTAACAGCAAGGGAATGTGCAGCAAATAATATATAATGTAAGACGAAGTCAAGGATCCTCGAATCAGTGAGGTGCATCTTATTAATTTTCCTTAGTTATGATTACAGTGCTCACTAAGACGTAATACAAGGTTCAACTAAGTTAAAAAATTACAGACTTTGATAACTATTCAAGCTTCCAAGACTTGTAAAGTTTGAATTTGTTAAATCCAAGTATGTGCTATAGTGGCTGTCTCTGGGATACCGGGAGCGGTTCCTCTGTTTTCTTTTGATTTTACAGAGCTCTTCCTATAGTTCTATATTCACGCGATACAAGGTTCAACTAAGCTAAAAAATTACAGACTTTGATAGCTATTCAAGCTTCCAAGACTTGTAAAGTTTGAATTTGTTGAATCCGAGTATGTGCTATAGTGGCTGTCTCTGGGATACCGGGAGTGGTTCCTTTGTTTTTCTTGAGTTTTACAGAGTTATCTTAACGATTCCCTTCTGTGATTTTCTATTACTGCATAATGCCCTTTCATGTTGGCTGCTTCCCCCTTTTTATAGTGTCATTTTAGGGTTTGGATACCATTGATTCTTCCCCATTGGCTCCTTGGGTACCAGAGCCCTTGTTATGCCAGCCATTTCTGGCCGTTGATTCTTTCTTTGTTTCTGATAGTTTTCATCTTTTAGTTCTGTTTTCCTAAAAGCCACTTACTGACTTTCCATTTTGGATAGCTGACGTTTACCCTCTGTTCTTTTAAGTCCTTTTACCTCTTGGACTTAGCTTTTTAGCTGTCCTCCTTGTTGTCATTTTTCCCAAGTGAGCAGAACCCTTTTCTGCTGGGTTGAAGGTTTTCCAGCCACTTCCCTTTATAATTCTTCATTCTAGGTTCCCCGGGGTACCAGCCTTTTGTTCATGAATTGTTACTCTTCAAGCTTTCTGATTCTTTGCTGCACCACTAGGTGCTTGAGAGGGACATATTTGTTCTTCATTTCTTGTATTTCGTGGTACTCCTTTTGAGTTGTTTCAGTCCCACTTTAGCTGTGTTGCACATCCCGAGGATCCCGAGCCTCTGGTAACCTCTGGGGATCCCGGCCCAGTTCTTTCACTGGAATTTGCTGGACTTTTTTAATGGCCTTTTTTGCTGGAAATCTGAACATACATAGGGCCTTGATGTCGATTCTTCTTGCTGCATGAATTGGGCCTTCTTTTGTTAAAACCTATGGTCTTTCCTTACTTTTCATAGAATGGGCTTTTTTTGTGAAATTTTTGCCTTTAACAGTTGTTATACTAGCATCTATCTGGAAATACTTGTCGGCATCCGGTAGTATTTTGGCTCTAAGTAGCTCCTCGGCACCCTTAGCCCCCGCTTCTCCTCGGGGCTTCTGTAATTGCTATAACGTAGATTCCTCGGCAGCTTCCTTTTATACGGCGCACTCGCCTTCACAATTCACTGTAGCGACAAGGCACTGCCTTGCCACCCTCTGGCACCCCGTACCACGGCTATGCCATACTTTGTAGGAAATTTAATCTTCACGTGCAAGGTGGAGGGGACGGCCCCCATGGCGTGAATCCACAACCTTTCCAAGATTGCTGTGTAAGAGGAGAAGGAGTTAACTACGATGAACAATACTGAGACTTCTTTACCCTCCATGCTTACCGACAGGGAAATCTGTCCTTTAGGAATCACGACCTTTCCATCGAATGATACCAGAGGCGTATTGTACTTTGTCAAATCTTGATTCTTTAATCCGAGCCCTTTGAACAAGTTCGGATACATCACGTTAGCTCCGCTGCCTTGATCTATCATCACTCTTTTTACTAAGAAGCCGCTCATCCGAGCAGTGACCACCAGTGCATCGTCATGCGGTTGTACCATTCCTTCTAAGTCCCGTTCATCAAAGGCAAGCGTCGCCCGAGCGTGCTTCGCCTTTTTCCTCGTCGGGTTTATTTCCGGTGGATCCATCACGGGCGTGACGGTCAACACCCCCTTTTTAGTTACAGACGATCCCCTTGGGGCGACAAGGATCATCTCAATTACTCCCAAGGGCGGTGGGAGAGGATTCCCTCTTTGCTGGACGCCCATGTCATTACCCTGGACATCGGGGCTTACTACGAACTCTTTTAGATATTCTGCCCTTGCTAACTGCCCTAGATGGTCTTTCAGCACGCGACACTGCTCGGTAGTGTGCCCCTTGTCTTTGTGATAGGTGTAGTATAGGTTCTGATTTCTCTGAGAGGGGTCACCTTCCATCTTGTTCGGCCACCTGAAGTAAGGCTCGTTCTTGATTCACTCCACAATCCGGTGCACCGGCTCCTTAAACGTCAAGCTCACTTCCCCCGTCTGCCAGAGTGGCTCGTATATCTTCAAATCTTTTCGAGGTCTCGTCTGGAAACCTCCCTGCCGAGGACGGTTTACCGACGGGGCTTTGCCCTTGCTCTGCAATCGGTCGTCTTCCAAGCGCTTGTATTCCTTGATACGTCTAATGAGCTGTCTCATATCATTGGGAGGCTTCTTTGTCAGTTACTCCCGTAGTTCAGAATCTTCAGGCAGCCCCATCCGGAAGGTGCTTGCTGCAATCTTCTTATTGCCCCTACCTATCTCATTATAAAGCTCCCAGTACTGGCTGGCATAGCTATGGAGGGTTTCCCCTACCCTCATCTTCATTGATAGTAAAGCATCTATGGGCTGCGGCATTCGGCTGCATCTCACGAACCGTACACCAAACTCCTGAATTAACTGGGCGAAACTGCGAATGGACCTCTTCCGCAGTCCATTGAACCATTTCAGAGCGGTCGGCCCGAGGCTGGAGGGAAACACCTTACACATCAGAGAGTCATTATGAGAATGTAGGGACATCATATGGATGTAGTGGCTGACATGCTCAACCGGGTCTGTTCTTCCGTCGTATGTATTGAATGGAGGGTGTGTGAACCTGCTCGGCATTATGGCTCGTTCGATGTCCTCGGAGAATGGGGACCATGCTACTCCTCGCAAGGCGCGGCTCATCGCATCCATTGCGGCATTATGGGGTTGCCGCTCGTCGGGCGAGTCTGATCCCCGGTCCGCGTATCCCCGTGATCGCGAGCGATCCCAGTGATGGCGAGATTCCCGCGAATGCGAACGGTCTCGATGGTAGTGGGACCTCTGTGAGCGGGAACGCTGTCGGTATTTGCGGGACCCGGATTGATTGGATCCCGTGCCCTGGCGGTCTCCCCCGGCATCCATCCTCCTGTTACAGTCGCTGCGCCCTCTTCTTTGGTGCCTGTCCTCCGCCTCTAATTCCAAATCCCTCACCAGCCTGCGCAGTCGTTCTAACTCCTCATCTCTTTCATCAAACTGCCTGTGCCCCGAGGCGCTTGATATTGCCCTCTGCGTCTGGTATGATCCCTCCCCAAGGCTAGATCTCTCTTCTCTCTCGTCGTCCCTATCTTTGCGTCTCTTATGCCTCCTTTCTCGCCAAGTCGACCCCCGAGATGGTTCCGTCGAATGGCTTTCAGCCTTGTTCTCGAAATTTCTCCTGGACATCCTCCTGTGCGTGAGTCTTGGTTGAACTACAGCTTTGTAGGAGATTCCCACAGACGGCGCCAATTGTGGTTGCCCAAAATGAGGCAGTTGGGCTGTAACTTTTGGGCTCACAACTTATTTATATTGTGGGTTTGAGGATTTCCTACTATGAGTAATTCTAACTACTAGACTTCATCACTTCTTTATCCCTATTTTTTTCAACCCCTTCTTCTTCCTCCTGTACTCATATTTATAGCTCATTCTCAATGGAGTGACCATCATTGCTCATCTGCAGGTGTGGTGGGAGGTCCAATGCGGTTGATGGAAAGTGGATGGTTAGGTGGTGGTGGCTTTGGAACTTGATTCCTCCTTTCGTGGGCAGCTCGGCGGCCTCGCCTCGCGGAATGCTGCCGGGCAAGTGAGAGTTAGCGTGCCTGCTTCTCCCTCTCTCTCGGTGCTCGGGGACGCGCACCAGGCAGGGCCTCTGGGCTGGGAGACGTGGATCACTGACGTGCACGGATACGGGCTGGGTTCTTTGGGCTAACGAAAATTGGGCCCAAGCGGTATGCCCATGTCTTGGAGCCCAAATGGGCGCGGGCGTTGGATGCTGCACAATCACCACTTTGAGGGTAGAGTTGGAGAAAGTTGCTTATACACTATATCATGCCAATATCTAGGTGTAGACAACTAAATTTCTCATTTAGAAATAAATCAAACAAGTAAAATAGTTTTACAAATGCGAATTTGTATTGATGAATATGTAGTACAATTCTCTGAAATTACAAAAGAGTGACCCTCTGATTTGATCTCCTTGAAAGACTTATTGATTGGAATTGTAATAATATAATTTTGACTCGAACGCTAAATATACTTCAATTTGGCTGAAGGATGGATCGAAAACCCTTGAAACGGAATCACAATGAATCTCTAACTATGATCTTGTTAGAAATTCTTTGTTCTTAGTGTTCTTCGTATGTTCTTCGTGTTCTTGATGTGTTCTTCGTCTTTGAAGGTTTGTGGTGGAAGTTCTTCGGTGCTTTAGAGGCTTGAATTCGTAGAGTTTTGTTGATTTATGGTTTGTTGAAGTTTCTGGAGGCTTTTGAGCTTGATTTCGGTGAACTTTGAGATCTAGGCAGATAGTTTGGATGATTCTGCTTCGAATGTTCTTTGATTTTGAGTTTGAAGTTCTTGAAGGCTTTGAGGCTTGATTCCTACAGAGTTTCTGTACTTCTGTGCTTCAGATGGCTTGATGTCATTTTAAATGTCTTAGGAAGACTTCTATTTATAGGAGTTTGGGGGTGGGTGAGCGACACGTGGTGGAGTTTGATTGGTGACACATGTCACAGTCTGATTGGTCCGCTTATGTCATCGCTTACACGTGCGAGGCTGATTATGTCATCGCTTACATGTGCGAGATTACTTATGTCATCGCTTACAGGTGCGAGGCTGCTTATGTCATCACTTACATGTGCTGATGCGTGATTGATTTTTGCATGACATTTGACAAATTTCTGTTTGTTTCTGAGTAGTGATAGCAAAACTTAACAGCAATACATGGCGTTTTGTAATTAGCAGTATTTTGTGGACTTGATAATGTAACGTGTGATAGGTTGAGAATTTTCCCCCTCTACACTAGGATTAACCATACTTGACTATTCATGACTGCAATCGATCATTGGAGAGTAGAACCTGATTCCAAGAGTTTAATTGGAGAGGATATATCGCCAAATCCAAAAGGGTAGGTGAGGCTCATGAGTCATGAATCATGACACAGTGACAAAACGTGGTATGTTGTCCTTCCTATTATAAAATGTATTTTTTGATATAAAATATCATGACACGGTAACAAGACGTGGTATGTTGTCATTCCGTCTCTTTCTTTGTTGTTTAGTCTTTTCGTAGTTATCGTCTTTCACCCAAAAAAAATATAAAAAAAAAAACAAGACGTGGTATGTTGTCATTCCTATTCTAAAATGTATCTTTTTGATATAAAAGGTATTTTATATCAAATGATACTATATGTCTTTCATATTAAAATTTAATAAATGAGAGATATGTACAAAAATATTTAATAATATATGTGTTTTTTATTTGTTAGTGGAGTAGTTATTTTTTGTTGACGTGTCTCACACTTCTTAAATTTTGATACCGTTGATATGATATCATTTGATACCAAATAACTTCTCATTGGCCTATTTTCTATACTATTATTTAAAAAGTTTTCCCTGTTTGGATTCCTCATTTTTTAGTTTAAAAATGCTCTTACACTTCTATGTTTAAGTAGAGACAAAATTAAAAGATAATTCGGTAAAAATGCAACTCTAACTTCCACTAAAACATTGTCTAAAAAATAAGACCACTTTCCTATTAATTTTCAAATTGTTTTATTTACTTATAAATTAAATTTTCAAAATCAAAATGATATATATAAAATAAAAAAACACATTTTTTTTCTACAAAATAGGACCACTAACCAAAAAAAAAAAAAAAAAAGACTAATCATGCGCTTCGCTGGTGTGATGAGGCTAGTGTAGAAAAAAAAAACTGTATTTAATTATTATATATATATATATATAATTTTTATTTTAAAAATCTAATTTATAAGTGAATAAATCAATTTGAAAATTAATAGGAGAGTTGTCCTATTTTTTAGGCAATGTTTTGGTAGAAGTTAGAGTTGCATTTTTATTTTATTGTCCTTTAGTTTTGTCTCTACTTAAATATAGGGCTGTAGGGGTATTTTTGAACTACAAAATGAGGAATCCAAACAAGAGAAGCCCCTTAAATAATAGTATAGAAGATACGACTAGCCTCATCACATGCGCTTCGCGCATTCGATGAGACTTTTTTTTTAGCAAAAAAAAAAAAAAAACTCTGTGTTTTTATTTTATGTATATAATTTTTATTTTGTAAATCTAATTTATAAGTGGATAAAATAATTTGAAAATTAATAGCTAAGTAGTCCTCTTTTTTATGCAATGTTTTAGTAGGAGTGTAGGAGTTAGAGTTGCATTTTTGCCGAATTGTCCATTAGTTTTGTCTCTACTTAAACATAGGGGTGCAGAGATATTTTTTAACTAAAAAATGAGAAATCCAAATAAGAGAAGCCCCTTAAATAATAGTATAGAAAAACAATTTGAAAATTAACAGCAGAGCGGTCCTATTTTTTAGGCAATGTTTTAGTAGGAGTTAGAGTTGCATTTTTGCCGAATTGTCCATTAGTTTTGTTTTTACTTAAACATAGGGGCGTAGTGGTATTTTTGAACTAAAAAAATGAGAAATCCAAATAAGGGAAGCCCCTCAAATAATAGTACTAAACTCATCACACGTGCTTTGCGCATGCGATGAGGCATTTTTTTTTTTAGTGGTCCTATTTTGTAAAAAAAAAATTGTGTTTTTTTATTTTATATATATATAATTTTTATTTTAAAAATCTAATTTATAAGTGAATAAATTAATTTGAAAAATAATAAGAGAGTAGTTCTATTTTTTAGGCAATATTTTAGTAGTTGTTAGAGATATATTTTTATCAAATTGTCATTTTCTCTTTATTTAAATATAGGAGTCTCGCAGTATTTTTGATCTAAAAAATGACAAATGCAAAAGCGTATAGATAAAGACAATACAAGACAGGATAAGAGAGAGATCTGAGAGAGAGAGAGAGAGAGAGAGAGAGAGATGTCAGGGGGTGTTGTTGAAGACAAGGAACACAAAGATGGAGAAGAGAACATGGCTGCTTGGCTTGTTGGTATCAAAACTCTTAAAATTGAACCTTATCATCTCCCTCCTCTAGGTAAAATTCTCTTTCCCTCGTGTGTAATGTTTCTTTGTCCAGGTCACGTCTTTCTCTCACTTGTGTTTCAAAACACTGTGCTATACATGTTAAAGATCATGAAGCTACAAAATTTCTTATTCTTTTGACCATGTTCAGGGTTAGTGTATGTTTCTACACGCGTGCCAAACCACTTATGTTCATGAAGTATATGAAATTCATGCATCGGTATATAAGAACACACAAATCCTGATCATTGAAGGTAGACCGGAAGACCCAACATATCATTTAATCATATATGCAGCCAGCCCAGCCTAATGTCTTGTGCAAAGATAACTTGAACCCGGATAATTGAGCATGGGCTCAACATATTCTGTGCTGGTAGCATTGCTCAGCCTGGAAACACTGCAAACCCCTTTGACCCTCTTTTACATGCCAAGCAAAGTATTGTTTACAGGATTTGACTATTACAAAAAATTAAAATTTCACTCACATTTATTATGCCCTTAAGTCCACTATATAATGCATTAGTATGAGCTGACGGGTATGATTTTTAAGTTTTAACCAGGCTAATATCTTCTAAAATTGTAAATAGCTTGATGATGTACAATTTTTGAGACAGTTGTTCACATTGAGCAATTTTCTGTAAATTTAGGCCCCCATGATGTTAAAGTTCAGATAAAGGCGCTTGGTATTTGTGGAAGTGATGTTCACCACTTCAAGGTAAAATGTTACCCTGACACCTTGTTTATATTAATTCTTCAATAAAATATATTAATCTTTTCTTAGAGAGGGAGAGAGCGAATGATTAATTTTAGTATTATCTGTTTTTTGGTTTGTTTTTGGAGGTTTATGTGACCTACTGATATCTGATTTGATATTTGATATTTGATATGTTTGTTACCAGAATATGAGATGTGCAAATTTTATTGTCAAGAAGCCCATGGTTATAGGGCATGAGTGTGCTGGGATCATAGAGGAAGTTGGAAGCCAAGTGAAGACACTAGCAGTGGGAGACCGTGTAGCATTAGAGCCTGGAATCAGTTGCCGGCGATGCAATCTCTGCAAAGATGGTCGCTACAATCTTTGCCCTGAGATGAAGTTTTTTGGTTCTCCCCCAACTAATGGCTCTCTGGCCAATAAGGTATCCAACATTTGCATCTCTTCAAACCAAACTTCATAAATGAATATTATATAATCTATGTGAATGAAGTATTATTGAGTGATGCAGAGTTTGACAACAATTTATCTTCACTATCATTATGATGGAAAAATAAGGCTACACGAGTGCATCTAAACAGGACTTCAATTTACAAGAACATCTTGGCAATGTGATACATTATGTGCAGCTAGGAGGCATTCTTTGATAGTAATTTTCTAAGATTTTATCCCCCCTCCCCCCAAGTCTATGCTGGAAATGTGAACCAAATATATGGTTGACTAAACAGCACTTATTGTTCCCTGCGTTGGATTCCCTATTTGTTTTGCAACCCAATATAGCCTGTCATGAGATATCGATTTTCGCATTAGCATCTAATTTTATACCTTTGATTCAAGGAAATGTTAAATAAATATTCATAATTTTTATGTTCTAAATGCAAGAACACCGCACTATTTTCTTGCAGGTGGTGCATCCAGAATATCTATGTTTTAAACTACCAGACAATGTCAGCTTGGAGGAAGGAGCAATGTGTGAACCCCTCAGTGTTGGTGTTCATGCCTGTCGTCGTGCAAATATCAGTCCTGAGACAAATGTATTGATTGTGGGAGCAGGACCAATAGGCCTTGTTGTCTTGTTAGCTGCTCGTGCTTTTGGAGCACCTAGAATTGTCATTGTTGATGTTGATGATTGCCGTTTATCTATTGCAAAGAATCTTGGAGCAGATGAGACCATTCAAGTTTCAACAAACATTCAGGTTCCCTTTTCCTTCTTTCTTCCACCCCCCTTCCCCCCCAGTCAGTTGAACTTTCTTGTTAAATTATAAACAGTTTGCCAAGAGTTATCTGTCTTCCAAGTTATTCATACCTGTAAATGATTTGAGTGATATTTGGACAGGATGTAGGTGAAGAAGTGGTAAAAATACAAAGTGCTATGGGCTCTGGCATTGATGTCAGCTTTGATTGTGTTGGTTTGAACAAAACCACGTCTACAGCTTTGAATGCCACTCGTTCAGGTGGAAAAGTTTGCCTAATTGGATTGGCTCAGAGTGAGACGACAGTTCCTCTTACCTCAGCAGCTGTCAGGTACCTGATCTTAAACCTTATCAAGGAAACAGATGATTTTTTCCCCTTAGCCTTCATTCCCCTACTAACCAAACAATCTTTAAGTTCCAATTTGAAAGCTGTACACTACTGCACTTATGTACAAGATCCCAGAACTTTAAAACTCATGCCCATTTCCTTTCTTGGATTTCCTCTTGAACCCTGTGGAACAAATAAAATAATTCCCCTGACGATTTGACAGAAATAGATCTAGATATAGTATATGATCACACTATTGGATGACAATGCATAGCAATGTGATGAAATTATTGGTACCATGATAAGGCAAAATAATCTACTAGCAGATTCTTGAGGTTGGTGTTTCCCAGTTCCTTGACAGAGGCCAGTTAGAATGAGCAGATGAATTTGCAGAATTTTTTCTTACAAATTTAGCTTTTGAGTCACTTGGTTTCCCCAATAATCCTTTTTGCAATTTTACAACGGTACAACCCCAACCCCTAATTCTTTTGCTTTATTCTGCATATCTGTGTGTGTGAAAACAGGTAGAGACTAATTTTATAGTTTTCCTCGCTTTAAACTTTTACTTCATATATTTAACGATTTTTTTTCCTGGTGTTTAGGGAGGTCGATGTGATTGGAGTATTCCGATATAGGAATACATGGCCACTCTGCATTGAGCTTTTAAAGACAGGCAAGATCGATGTTAAGCCCTTGATAACTCACAGGTTTGGATTCTCACAGAAGGGGGTAGAAGATGCATTTGAAACCAGTGCCAGTGGACGTAGTGCTATTAAGGTCATGTTTAATCTGTAGACGCACTGTCGCAGGTCTTGTGATGCATCTAAGATTCTGTGTGAGCTGATTTCTTGCTTCTTTCTTTGGTATGATCCATCTTGTATTAGCTAAGAAGAATAACATATCAGCAGTATGGCAAAAGGAAGTCATTGCAAAATAATGAAGACACGGTAATATGGTATTCAAGATACAATAAACCAAAAAAAATTAGTACTTTGCAACTTGGCTCGTATCAGGAAACCTATTACAAGCAACAAGTATTTTCTGGAGTGGTGTCTAGAAATTGTTAAAAAAAAAAAAAAAAGATAAGTAACAAAATTTTTTATTGAAATAAAACAAATCCAAGTACACTGGGGGTGTACGCGGTGAGGAGTACAATCAAACTCTCAAATTACAATGCTCAAGCATATCTAGAAGAGAAAAAGAAATTGTAAAATTTTACTAGAAAGGTATTTATAGCTTATGTATAGTAAGCAGGCAGAACCTCAAAGGAGCAATCCATTTCTCCGGCTATAGTACAAATGCAACGAAGAATTCACTATTTCTTTCAAAGTTCTTCTTTTGCTTGGTCTTCTCACCAACCAAATAGAGAACTCTTCCTCAATATTCTCAGGAAACAAGGAACTCAACCCTGAACTATTTACATGAAATGACTAATCTGTTTGAAGCAACCAACCAACAACAGCTCAATACTTTGTCTTAACTGCAGTCTAATGCCTCTATTAGGAGCCATCGCTGGAGCTTCTATATAGTTTGTCCTAACTGCGGTCTAACAAACTCAAATAAGCAGCTACCTCTAGAGCTGCTAAAGTTACCTACAGCAGAAATATGTTTTTTGGAGAAGCAAGACCTCCCAAATCAATGTACCTGTGCCTCATATTTCCCCAACTACCCACCACCCTGGCATAAAATCTACATTTGATTATGATTATCTTGGAAACTGTATTTTGGAGATGCTCTATAAGGTAACAAGCAAGCAAAGGACTTCAACTCTAAATGCCCAATCCACAGTGATACCTAGCGTAGTTCCTGTTATCACCACCTTTTTCCATAGCTTACCAAGGTTGAATTCTGTGCCCAAATATTTATCACCCTAGCATACTTTGTCAGGAATTTTATTGATACTTCTCACCTTGACTTTTTTGTAGAGGATCCACAGCCAGCCCCAAATTTTGGGACCAAGGCTTGGTTATTGTTGCTGTTTCTCATTGTCAAATGCTGGAACTCTGTCAAAACTTCCTGTAATGTAGAACCAACCCATTTTTAAGTCTGTGCAGGGCACATCCATCAGAATTTGTCCCCTCAAAAGAATCCAAAATCCCAAACGCCGCTGGTTCCCTATCCAAAATAATTTCCAGCACCAACACAGCTGACAGTTTGATAAAACAAAAAACATCTTGGTCCCAGCGGCAAACAGGTTGATTTGTGGGTAAGGTCCCGACCTCCAGATATTTAGTGCTATGGTTAATACTCATTTGGTTTTACTAACACTACCAATGCACTAAATGAAATGTTCTGGTGAGGTTCATAGTTTGAGATGCCATACATGATGGTTCCTCATTTAAGATTGAATAAGGCACAGGTCTTGGGAGTTAGACAATTTTGTACCATTTACTTCGATGGAACTACAACCAAATGGCTTCTGGACATTGCTTTCTACCATCAACTCTCTCATTGTAATAACATCATCCCATCTATCTGAACTGGCATAAGCATTTGCGGAGAGAACATAATTCCCACTGTTACTAGGATCCATTTCCAGAAGCTTGTTTCTTGCAATCTCTGCCAAGACCATATGTCCATGAAGGTTACAAGCACTTAACAATATCCTCCATACCACAACATCTGGAACCATAGGCATTTTATTTATAAAATCATATGCCTTGTCCAGATTGCCAGAGCGGCTCAATAGGTCCACAACACACCCATAATGCTTCATTTCTGGAGTGAGTCTGTGGACCTTGTCCATACTTTCAAAATATTCCAACCCTTTATCTACTAATCCAGCATGAGCACAAGCTAGTAAAACCCCAACAAAGGCCCCATGAGTTGGCTGAACACCATCTCTTAACATTTGTGAGAAAAGCTCAAGTGCCGAATCTGCAAAACCATTCACAGCAAGACCAGAAATCACTGAAGTCCATGAGATGGAGTCCTTCTTTTTCATTTCTTGGAACACTTCTAGAGCCTTCTGAACCACCCCACATTTGCAATACATATCTATCAAAGAGTTTCCTACGTAAACATCTGCTTTTACACCATGCTTATGGATATAGTCATGAACCGCCTCCCCAACATCAAGTGATCCTAAATGGGCACAGGCAGAAAGCACGCTAGCTACCGTTATTTCATCCGGTTTCACCTTTGCCGTCATCATTTCTTTAAAAAGTCTCACTGCATCAGCAAACCGGTTAGTTTGAGAGTAACCTGTGATCATAGAAGTCCAAGAGATCACATCCCTTTTAGGCATCTCATCAAAAAATTTCTGTGCAGCAACTAAGTTTCCCACTTTTGAATACCCCATTATCATGGCATTCCAAGAAACTATATTCTTTTCAAGCATCCTATCAAATACTTCCTGTGCTAAATCCACTAAACCACGCCGTCCATACATATCTATCATAGTGTTCCCCAAGTAAACATCAACCAAAACATGATTCTCTTCAATATACTTAACCATAGAGTCTGCGATTTTCCATTCATTCAGATAACTACATGCTAAAATAACTTTCATCATTGTCACTTTATCAGCCTTCACATTTGCCACCTGCATTGCTTTAAAAAGACCCAAAACCTCCTTAAATCTATTACACTGACAATACCCACATATCAAAGAGTTCCAAGAAACCAAATCTCTGTCGCCCATTTTATCAAACAGTTTCCTCGCAAGAACCAAATCACCACAAGAAGCATACATATGAATCAAAGCATTGGAAACAAAAAGATAGGATTCAAAACCAAGTTTCAAAGCATGAACATGAAACTTCTTCCCATTTACAATATCAGAAACTCTAGCACAAGCCTTGAAAACAAATATAAGGGTCAAATTATCCCCAGCAAGTCCTTCGTGATACATACGGTTATAAAAACATATTGCTTTACTAGGTCGTTCACTCTGTGACAAACCACGAATCATATGGTTCCAAACTACCAATGTGGGACACTCAATTTGGTTAAAAACAAAGTGGGCTTTTGGCAAAGTTGGTGAATATAGTGCATAGGACTTGATAACCTCAGAAACTGAGTATGGATCAGTGAAAAGGTGGGTTCTGATGAGGTGGGCATGAAGCTCTTTGATGGGATTGAAGGAGATTGAATTCTTAGTTACTCGCTCTGATTTTTGGGTCGTTGTGTAGGTGCTGAAGATCCTGGAAATGGGTCTTGCGAGTTTCATTAAGAACTAGATGGATTTGGGCGAGCCTAAGGTTTGAATCTGTGAGAGGGCCTAAACCGAGAGGACGATAATCAAAGCTATAGACAGTATAGAGATATTAGATGGAAATATTTGAGGGGCAAACGGCAAGACTTCTTTTTGAGAGGTTGCCGTTAATTAAAGTTGTATTGTGAACGTTGAGTAATAAACGACTCGCCGTTGTCCAAATAACGACCTTTCTCTTTGTTGCAAATAGCCTGACAATAAAAAGAAATTTGATGATCAAGATAAAATATAGAGTAAAATACTATTTTGATCTCTAAACTTTATCAAAAGTTTGTTTTTCATTTTTAAACTTTAAGAAGTTCATTTTTCGTCCCTAAACTATTGAAAAGCTCATATTTCATTCCTAAACTATTGAAAATATTTTATTTATGTCCTTAAACTTTATTAAAAGTTTGTTTTTCATCTTTAAACTATTGAAAAAATTATTTTTTCATTCTTATTTTTGTTTCTATACTATTCAAAAAACTCTTTACAAAATTTAGGGATAAAAAAAGAACTTTTTAAAGTTTAGGAACGAAAAACAAATTCTTAGTAAAGTTTAAGGATTAAAATAGTATTTTACCCTAAAATATGATCGAACTCTTAATCTTCCTCACAAGTGGTCATAGATAACATGATATCTCTCTCTCTCTCTTTTTGATAATTTGATAACATGATATCTCATACTTACAAAGGAGTCTCCCATATATATAATACTAGTTGCTAACTCGTGGAACCTACCTATTTGTGAGGTAGACTAAAATAATTTTATAAGATCTTAAATTGATTAAGAAACTATATTATTGCATGATTTGCTTTTCTATGATTTCAATTTGTGTTACAATTTGATGAAGAAACCATTGCTTGAACGTGTAATGGCTTACAAAAAATTTGTCAAACAATTTTAGATATTACAAAAAAATAACTCAAAAATTCATATATTAAAACTTCTGAAAGACCAAAAAATATTAAAGAATCAGATGATTTACTGCTTAGAAATGATTGACATAAAACAAAATATATATGACAAAACAATAGAGAAATATAAGAGAAAGATGGATTACATTCAAAAGAATAATCCATAACTATAACTATTGAAATGAATCAAAAGATTCAGAACCTACAAATTATAGATAATATATATGTGTGTGTGTGTGTGTGTGTGAGACTACACAAATTCAGATATTAAAACTTCTAAAATGCCAAAAAAGATATATAATTAAAGAATAAGTTATTAAAACAATTCAAAAAATATATGTCTATTCAAAAGAGAAATATAATAAAAAGAAAAAAGTACACTAACCCATAAAGTAATAAGTTTTAAATTTTAACGAGTCTAAACTTTAAACGAACCTTATCACTTATCAATATGTGGTCCATGCTAAAAAATGTTGAGCAGGAGCCCGCGTTGAAATAATAAAAGTCATACCCCCTCTTAATATATCGTTTATAACCTTTCTGCTCAAGAAATTAACATACTTTCATATCATGAAGTGAAGAAAGACATATGCAGTAAAAAGAGTTTGGTGGTTCATGTATGAAAATTACTTTTTAAAAAAAACATGAAAAGCCGTAATATATATATATATATATATATATATATATATATTAACAAAGTAGAGGAGAAGAAAATAATAGAAAAAGAGCTCATACCTCTACTCGGCTTAAAAAAAAAATATTGGGGTTTGCATTGCTTTTATAGTGTTCATGATTAACCTCACAAATTTGGAGATAAATTATCAATATTTGAGTTTGAGTTTAAGTTGAACTTGTTAGAAAGATAGAGTTTCACTCTTTATTAAGTTTGGACTAAACAAAAATAATTTTGTTTAAAAAAAATGATAATGATGAGTTTGAGTTTAAGTTGGATTTGTTAGAGAGATAAAGTTTTACTTCTTGTTAAGTTTGGACTAAATAAAAATAATTTTATTTTAAAAAAAATTATAATGATGTGGTAAGCTTTGAAGATGTCAATAAAAAGTCAAAGGTTTCAGTTTTATATAGAATAATAATAATAATAATAATAATACTAGGTGAAACTGAGAGAAACTGAAATTAGAATTTCAAATTAGAGTTCTAATTTTGTGCCATATGTTCTAAATTATTTATTCTTAAAGAGTTTTATTTCTTAATTTTAGAATTAAACATGAGACCAAATCATAAATATTCATTCAAGTGAGTTATTAAGTACAAAAACCAAAGAGTTTAGAATAAATGAATCATAAAAAAAAAGTGCTTCACAATAATTAAAAAAAAATGGACAATTTATATTTTATACCTAATAATATCCTTACAAATTTTTTTAAAGAGTTAAGAAGATATAAAAATGACTATCAATAATATTTGAATTATATATATAGGAATTATATTATACATCTTATTATATATCTTTAAGTGTCTCTATGTATATATAAGGGATTACAAACTAGTAATAATAATGAGAAAAGGTTTTAACAAAACAAAACAAATCCTCCTTCACTTTGTTTCTTTCGTAGTAGTATACTATAAGAATAGTTTCGTTCAGAGATTGACACCACTCCTTGTTACCCACACCACCCCCCCAATTGGTCACAACGTCGTTTGAACTATTTTTTTTACAGCCCATATTAATGTTTTTTTATTAATATTTATGTACTCTTAATATTTTTATATTTTATGAGGGGGCTTTTTTTTATTTTTTATTTTTTATATAGGAATTATGAGTGAAATTTTAAGAATGATGATCGTTTTTAGTTAAGTTAAACCCTTAGTTAAAACAAAACATATAAATCGAATTTAAAAAATAGAAAAAAAAAATTAAGTACTGACGAGGAAAATTGTGGAGCTTAGCAAAAAAGTTGAAGGCATCGATTATATATATATATATATATAGAGAGAGAGAGAGAGAGAGAGATGAGTTTGTGCTCGGTATTAGAAATGGGTTACTTAATACCAAAAAATAAGAAAATTGAACATATATTGCAAACATTTAAAAATTATTTGGATTGTAATTGTACTTCAACTTTAATATAATATATATGAATAGAAGTTACTTTTTATTTATTTATTTGAGAAGAAAATAGAAATTAGACGTAGGAATTCAATTTGATTGGATGCACTAGGAATCTATATATATATATATATATATATATATGTGGCTTAAAATGCAAATACAACCCTTTGACTTGGGTTTTCTCCAAAAAAAAAAAAAAAAAAAAAAAAACCCTTTGACGTCATTATCCAATACATTGTTGGATTGGTCATCATGTGCTGAAAATTGAACTTTTAAACCATGATGGTATATACCAATATCGCAATTGATATTTTTTGTTAGAGTTTCATTATTTTTGGTAAACTCGCATTAGTTATTAATGACTTAATGGGCTCCGTAGAGATGACTAGGGGAGAAATATAACTTTTTGGAAAATACTTAGGTTCAGTATTTTAGGGCTGGGTTTGGATATGCGTTTGCGCTTGCGTCTCTGTGTTTTTTTTTTTTTTTTTTTTTCACATGTTTTAAGAGGTTTGCAGCTACTGTTCACGGCTACTATTCATGAACAATAGCCGCAAATGTTGACTTTTTTAGCGTGAACAGTGCATTCGTGCATTGTTCACGGACCCACAAATATCACTTTTTAGCATTTTTTTTTCATTAAAAATGGGTCCTATGGCACTATTCACACATTTAAAAATTATTTTGTTATAGTGTTTTCAGTTTTCAGTTTCAGCAAAATAAGTTCTATCCAAACGGACCCTAGGTGCTGTTCCTTAAATTTCTCTCTTAAAATTCAGTTATGTTGCTACTTAACTAAAAAATACACTTCCATGCCATGAGAAAAAATTCACATGGTAGAATTTTAAAAGGAGAACCTAAGGAACAGCACCTAAATACTGTACTTAAGTTTTATTCTAACTTTTTTTTATCCCTTCAAAGTTCAAACCTGAAATGAGTTATAGATTTTTTTATTTTTAAATTTTTTTTTTTATAGAAACAAATGAGTTATAGAATTAGAAACATTAGCATAGAATTAGAAACGTTAGTACTTTAGGTGCTGTTCCTTAGGTTCATCTCTTAAAATTTAGCCATGTGACTACTTAACTAAAAAATATACTTCCATTCCATGAGAAAAAATTTATATGACAGAATCTTAAAAGAGGAACCTAAGGATAACACCTAAGTATTGTAACTAAGCCTTACTCTAACTTTTTTTTTATCCATTCAAACCTGAAATGAGTTATAGATTTTTATTTTTTATTTTTTTTTAGAAACAAATGAGTTATAGAATTAGAAACAACAGCATAATTTTTTGAAATGGACACAAATGTCATACACTAATATCCAGAAAAGCTACTTTGAAGCATGCATGTCCTTAAGATTAAATTTTAATTTTAGCATTTATTCAAAATTAAAAGCTCCAATTCAAGGCCTTCCTTTAAAAAAATAATAAATAATAAATAAAAGCTCCAAACTACAAGCAATAAAAAATAAAATATTACAACTGTAGCATATGGTGATTTCCCTTTTTAGCCATTTTCATCAGTTTTCTCCCAATTATGGTCTCTTTAATTATTAAAAAAATATTGTGGTCTCTTTATTATGAGGTCAGAGTTTTAAGATTTAATTCTTCATTTTTATAGTCTATACGAAACATTTTTGATAAAATGATGGGAAAATCAATATAGATATAATAATATCCTTTGAGAAAAACATCACAATCATTTGGACCAAAATTTTCTAGCCACATCCATTTGTCACGTCTAAAACCGACCCAGAATACCTCTTCTGACTTCATTTTCTACTACCCATTTGATCCAAATATTGAAACTTTCCAAAATTTTTATCATTGATCACAAGTTCACAACCCTCAAATATGTCGAAACTTTTAAGTTTTAAAACCATGGAATTCACTAAATTGAGAATGATGGCTCTTGGCCCTTCGGTTCCAAGAGTTGATTTGGTCCCTAAACGTGTGAATGACTTGGTCAGCTTATGACTTATACCATGCATAAAGCCAATTTTGGTTGAGCACGCCGAGAGGCGAAGTCTTAAACTTAAACCCCAACTTGGTCCCCATGCCAAGCCCAAAACTCGACATTCCCTGGCTTTTGGGTTAGGTTAGTTGTTCATTTGGGTTTGATAAGTTGATTAATAATGGTGATTGAAATTTGTAGTTTTTCCCATGGGAGGTGAGTGGAGGGAGATCACAACTCTTTCATGCAATTTGCCACTTCTCCACACAAATGGAATAGTTTTTCCGCCTCTCTCTCTCTCTCTCTCCATATGAAATTTCTAACATGCCCATTTTCATTATGTACCTAAATTTCACTTATTTAAGGGTTAAATTCAAAGAGACCCCCTCAGTTATGAGCCATTATTAAACACACTTCATATGTCATAAAATTGACTTTAAAAAAAAAATTCTTATGCTAGTTAAAACGACACAATTGTCCGTTCTTTTATATTTCCATCACTTTTAGGTTTTATAGGACGAAAAATTAACTTTATGAGCATATGTTTGAAGAGAATGTAATCATGTTTTGACTCGTGTTGTTCATGTGGTCATTATTTGTCTAATGAAAGTGAGAAAATCTAAAACAAAAAATGGCCATTTGAGTCATTTTAATTATTACAATGATTTAAAAGTTAATGTCCAATTCATCTATTTTGGTTCACTTCAGTTCATTTTGGTTTATTTAGTCCACTTCAATCTATATTGGTCCTATTCGGTCTGTCTTGGTCTATTCGGTCCAATTCAGTCCACTTAGGTCCACTTCAGTCTAATTTGGTCTATTCGATCCATTTCAGTTCACTTCTGTCAATTCGGTTCATTTCAATGCATTTTATTAACAATAAGAAAAGACATGTTTGGGTTGGGAGTATCTTCGAATTTATTAAAAAATATAGATCCCAAACTTATCTAATATCTATTACATTTTAGCAATTTAATCTCATAATATAAAGAAAGTAAGAATATTTCAGTTCCAAGTATTTTTTTTCTTCATGTTTTTCAGTTCCTGTTATAAGCATTACACTTGCACACAACATGAAATTATCATAAGTTGCTTAATACCCTTAATTAAGGAGTTCAATTTGATTGGATAAGGGGTACGTGTGGTGTATAAGAGAAATCTTGCCACCCGCCTATTTGTAGGCTTGTCAGCTAGGGCTGTAAACGAGCCGAGCTTTGTCGAGTAGTGTATTTCAAGCTTGGCTCGTCAGGAAAATTCAAAAGCTCAAGCTTGGCTCGAGCTCGTGACAAGCCTAAAAATAGCGTTTGAGCTTGAGCTCGTGGGAAAGCTAAAAAGCTTGAGCTTGGCTTGATTAATTAGTCAAGCTAAACTCAAGCTTAATATTAAGCTCAAACTTGAGTTCAGGTCAAGCTTTTGAGCTTGAGATCTAAAAAAAATTACATAATCAAATTACATAATCAGATGCTTAGATCTCTAAAATTAAGAAAAAAGAAAAAAAGAAAATAGTATACTTATTTATCATACATCTAGTTCTATTTATGATTAGCCATTATTCAAATTGAAAATTTACGTAGTTAAATTCATTCATTCGTCGTTCCTTGTCTACAGCTTCGGCAATCGTTCAAAATACAATTTTTACATTCACGTTAGATGGTGAAGAACTAGAAAAATACTTGTTTGTAATTATCATGAATGAGAAAATACTAACATGTTTCCTAACTTTACTTTAGATGCTTGATAGGGAAGGATTATATATGGCTTACTTAATTAATTAATTAATTTTTAAATGTAGCTATAGTCTAAAGTGGTTCTTGGATCAATTTAGAGGGAAAGAAAAAATTAAGATAATGTAGTGGTCTCATGTTAGCTATGTCATTATTAAGATATGTGTTAATGAATATATTTAGCTAATACATAAACTTATAAATGAGTTTATACTTGAATTGTTTTGTATCAAGCTTAATAGCTCATGAGTTTGTTCGTGAACAAATTTTTTTGCTTGAGCTTAGCTTGTTTATTAAACAATAAGCCTAAAACTAAGGCTCAAGTTTGGCTTATTTGTAAACAAATAAATATGAACGAGCTTTTTATCAAGCCGAGTCTGAGTTATTCATGATCGACTTAGTTCATTTACAGCCCTACTTGTCACCCAAGCTCATAACACTAGAAATTTATTTAGAAGGATAATTATTATTTGAAAAATGCAAATACAACCCTTTGATTTGGGTCATTATCAAATACATGACGTGCTACAAAATTGAACTTTTAAATGATGATGGTATTTAAAATAACGCAATTGATACTTCTGTTGGAGTTCCATTATTTTTGTGGGGCCAGTTGTCCAAGAAGGTGACAGAAAAATGGGAAATGAGCTTGTGGCCTAGCGGCCCAGTCCGAGGACATTTACTTTTCCGAAAATGGTTAACAAGGGGCATTTTGAGAATAACACAAGAGAAAGAGACGTAAGTCGTGTATAGTGGCCCAAACCACATCCGAGGATAAGATTTATCGCTGATACCAACGTCCGAGGTGGATGTAACTATTTTAGTATTCAAGGAACTTCACAAAGTTGCATATGAATTGAAAAATGAATATTGAACAAAGAAGGAACCGGAAAAGGTAGCAAATATCTTCTAAAAGCTGCTACCTCCACATTAAATACTTCCCAGCTAACTCTCTGGCCGCATTAATGTGGAGGTGATACCTGAACAGTAACCAAGCAGCCTTATGGCCACTGAGCGAAGGTTCCAGGAAGGGCTGGATGGGACAGAAAGAAGTTCCCAGAATGGAACCTACATGTGTATGGTGAAAATGGGGTGAAGAACGCAGTATATAACGGGAAATCAGAGGACATTAGAGGGGACTTTTGGAAGAAAGAAAGAAGAAGGAAGAGAGAATCCAAAAAGATATACCCTGAAACCTAGCCGAGGAGAGTGGATATCGTTTATTTAATTTGAAGCTTCCTTTGCTGCACAATAATCATGTCTTTTTTCCCCTACTGGAATTAGCTCTTACACCCATTCTTTAGAAATTTTATTGTTTGGGCTTGTTGGGCTGAAAACCCATCCCTTTTTTGGGTCCAATCCAATTTGAGTCCTTACAATTTTCATTAAAAAAAAAAAACACACACAAGGTGGAAATTACGTGATTCAATTGTTACTTTCCAATGCCACAGAGTTTTGTTATTCTAGAAAGTTTAATACACAACCAGAAATATTTTTTTTTGAGAGAGTTTCAACCTATGACGTTCGCTCTTGATGATAGCTCTTTATCGTCAAATCAAAATACCAATCAGTTTTTGGTGTAGGCGGAGATTGAACCCTAGATCTCTTATACAAGCATCAGAGACTTTACCAGTTGAGTTAACTGGAACCCACACCAGGACTTAATATTACTTTGATATCATTATAAACCTCTTCAGTAATCTTAGGGTCACCTTCAGCGTTATAACAAAAAATAAAGACCTTTTTTTGAGATAGCAAAAATTAAGCCTTGTCACAAATGATTTTGAGGATTAGCTTTGGTGGTTTTAGTCTTCTAGTTGATGAGAATAGGAATAAAGTTATGCTCCTGCAAATTTTTATTTTTATTTTTTTATATGAAAGTATGCTATTGCAATTACTTCCAATCTTGTAACAGTAAATATTTCGTTGAAATACTTGATTAATACTTAGACTAAGTGGCCAGCAATTGCTGATGTGATTCATACATGTATCAATGATTCCTATCCTGTCACTTCCTCACAATGATAGAATGTAACTTGACACCATTATGGAGCAATAATGAAGGATAGTGATAAGTGACACAAATTAAAAGACATGAGTATTATTGAACAAAAATTTGAGCAATAGATTTTTAATTTAATTGACATGTCTATTCTAATTTTGTTTGACATGTTATTTGTGGGGGTAATTATTGAGTACTTTCGGATTACCATAAATACGTACTCCCATTTCTTACATAATTGTGAGTTCTACTAATTAAATTTATGGTGAGACCCACAATTCATGTGAGAGGGAGGAGTATACATTTATAGTAATTTCGGAGTATTATATAATTTTTCTTATTTGTGCCCAATACGGTTTTCTCTTCTCTACTAAAAAGGTTGTCGAATTCTTCCTCAAAAAAAAAAAAAAGGTTGTCGAATTTTATTTTACCTTTTCATTTTATTTTGTTTGGCATATTATTGTGCCCATTTGTTTTGATGTTCTGATGTTCAGAAAGAAAGTGAAAAGAGAAGATTGAAGTGATTACTAAATTATCATGTTAACCTTTTTTTATCCATTGTTTTATTGTCCCCCTTTTTTCTCGTTTATAGATTGAAGTGATTACTAAATTATCATGTTAACCTTTTTCTATCCATTGTTTTATTGTCCCCCTTTTTTCCCGTTTATATATATACACACATATATATAAATAATATAATATAATATAGTCCTAAATCCTAATACAATTTGTAGGAATAGACAGATACAGAAATATTCTGTTTCAATGGACAAATGAGAATGGCCATTGCAATAGAATCAACAACATTAATTAGAAAAACTTAAATATCAATCAATGAAAATTTCTATGAGTTTAATTTCTCAAAAAGGAAAAAAAATTAAAAATGTTAAAAATTTAAAATTCTCAACAACTCAATATATAAAATTAGCTGGCCCTTTGTTCCCTCTTTCTCCTTGCTAAAACGTTATTAATTAGCTAGTTTGGGAGGGTTAAAATTTAAGAGTTTGGCTTATATCTAGTATTTTTTAAACTAAAATCTCATTTTGATTTAATGAGAAATTGTCATATCATCTACTAATTAAATAAAAGGTAGATATTAAACCCACAACTACTTGCTATTATATATTTAAAACAAAAAGAGATATCCAATTAAAAAAAGTATTGGAAGCAAATCAAACTCAAAATTTAAAAAGCAGGAATGGTGACTAATTGTATTGCCAAGCCGGTAAACTAGCATTAGTTTATGGGCTCCGTAGAGAGGACTAGCGGAGAAAAATAACTTTTTCCGCCTCCTTTTACAAAGCTGAAATGAGTTATAGAAAATTATTAACATCAGCTTAAATTTTTTGAAATGGACACAATGTCATACACCAATATCCAGAAAAGATTTCAACAAAAAAAAAAAAAAAAAATCCAGAAAAGCTACTTAATTTGAAACATGCATGGGCTTAAGATCAAAATTTTAATTTTAGCATTTATTAGAAAGTAAAAGCTCCAATTCAAGGCCTTAGAAAAACAGGTCTAATTCAAGTATGATTTAGACCGCCATTAATTAGGCATAGTCCAGTGTAGAACCATGTGAAAGAAAAACCTGCATTTCATTGTCTATTTTAACATATGTAATAATATTATTTTCTTGCTATCTTTTCTCTCCATCAATGCTTGAGAGAAAAAAAAAAAAGGCTTGAAGGCACCAAACTACAAGCAATAAAAAATAAAAATATTACTACTGTAGCATATGGGGATTTCTATTTTTAGCCTTTTTGATAAGCTTTCTCCCAGTTGTGGTCTCTTTAATTATTACAAAAAATATTGTGGTCTCTTTATTATGAGGTCAGAGTTTTAAGATTTATTCTTCCCTTTTTTTAGTCCATTATAAACATTTTTGATAAAATGATGGGAAAAAATCAATTTAAATATAATATCCTTGGACAAAAATATCACAATCATTTTTTTTTTTTGGGTAAAATATCACAATCATTTGGACCATAGTTTTCTAGCCACATCCATTTGTCACATCTAAAACCGACCCCGAATACCTCTTCTGACTTCACTTTCTACAACCCATTTAATCCAAATAGTGAAACTTTCCAAAATTTTAATCATTGATCACAGCCCTCCAATATGTAGAAACTTTTCAGTTTTAACCATGGAATTCACTAAATCGAGAACGATGGCTCTTGGACATTTGGTTCCAAGAGTTGATTTGGTCCCCAAATCCTAATCTAAACGTGTGAATGACTTGGTCAGCTTATGACTTATCTCATAAAGCCAATTTTGGTTGAGCACGCCAAGAGGCAAAGTCGATATTCCCTGGCTTTTGGGTTAGGTTCGTTGTTCATTTGGGTTTGAATGTTTGATTATAAGTTTATGAATGATGATTGACATTTGTAGTATTTCCCAAGGGTGGTGAGTGGGAGAGACCGCAACTCTTTCATGCAATTTGCCTCTTCTCTACACAAATGGAATATTTTTTCCACCTCTTTATCTTTCTCCTCAATATGTTATTATGAAATTTCTAATATGCCCATTTTCATTATATACCTAAATTCATTTATTTAAGGGTTAAATGCAAATAGACCCCCTCAATTATGAGCCATTATTAAACATAAACACACTTCCTATGTCATAAAATTGACTTAAAAAAAAAATTTTATGGTAGTTAAAACGACACAACTAACCTTTTTACCAACTGGTAAAGTTTCTAATGGTTGTATGAGAGATTTGGGGTTCAATCTCCGCCTACACCAAAACTGATTGGTGTCTTGGTCTGATAATAAAGAGCTATGATCAGGAGCGGATGCCATTGGTTGAAACTCTCTCAAAAAAAAAAAAAACCTTTTAAAAAAAAAAATTATGTTTCCACAACTTTTATAGGACAAAAAATAACTCTATGAACATATGTGTTAGACAAGAATCCGTTATTATAATTATGTTTTGACTCATATGTTGTTCATGTTGACTCAGTTATTTGTCTAATTAAAGTGACAAACATTATAAAAAAATGGTCATTTGAATTATTTTAAATATTACTAAGATTTAAAAAGTTAATTTGATAGTATATGGTGTGTTTTTAATTTGACAATGACCTACATCACGGTATCCTTTCTAGAAGCTTTTGAAGGCAAAAAAAAAGTATGACACGGCAGGAAAGAGATTATAAAATGTAAACATTGTGTACTAGACTAATAGCATAGGATTGGAATGAATATTCTTAATTTGCAAACCCATGCTGTCTGTTAGCTTGATCTTTTAATGTGTCCTGAGAAAAAAAGATGATGGGTATCTGTTGAATTCATTTAATATGTGTTCATATTTTTCCTGAAAGTTGATTTCACTCCACAACCTCAATATAATATAATTCTATTGATCATCATTCATCAAATTCATAACCATGTTATAGGACCCTTCAACATAATTTTTTCTGTTTTTTCACTGCTAATATAAGATTAGAGCATCATGATTAGCATATGCAAATTCTATTATAATTGGTTGACCACTGGAATTAATTTCTAACACCCAATTATGTGTATGTATATCTACTGGGTACTGGGCCTACTACATGAACATCTGTATAACAAATGTTTCTCATCCCAAAAGTTGTTTCACCAAATACATTATTTCTATATGTTTTAATAATTTGCATGTCAAACTAGCAACAATATTCAAAAACTAATATAAAAAAAAAACTATTTAATTGCACTTGTCAAACTTCTCATTATATATATCTTTAAATATAAGGTGAAACGTATCTATCTGGCTTATTATAGATAATCCACATGTCATAATTTTTATACAAATCTATAATAACCAATTGAGCTTTCTTATTCTCTGCAAGACTAAATACCTAATCCTAGAAAAATATCATTAAGGTCATTTTCAGCAATTTGCTGAGTATGAAAGTGATTCATTTTAACCTTCAAATTTCAAACATTAGAAGACTAGAACCAGGTCAAGTCGTTCAACCCAGCTTACTTCCAACGCAAACGGCCAACGACCCCTCCCTCTATACGTGTATGTGTTTTTACATAATATATAATATGACACATACACACACATATATAGACTAGGGAGAGACGCAACTTTCCATATATATATATACACTCTAAAAACACTTCTGTTTCATCAAAAGTTCAAATAAACCCATATTTTTTTATGGCAAACTCTTCAACAACCAAAGCCATGAAGGCATCAATATCCATAGCCGATTCAGCATCATGGTATTGTGCCATAACCTTGTTAGGTTTAATCTTGTTGGCCTCTATAAGGGAGACTGTCACTGATGAAAGTAGTACTGTGAGAGGGAACCAGTTCTTGAACAACCGGCCATGTGATGAAATCTATGTGGTGGGAGAGGGTGAGACCCTCCACACCATCAGCGACAAGTGCGGCGACCCGTTTATCGTGGAGCGTAACCCGCATATCCATGACCCGGATGATGTGTTCCCTGGACTGGTCATCAAGATCATCACTCCCTCCCAGACAAGCAGCTCATGATCGATGTTGAAGTAGTTTTCAGGGAGATAAGTCTTTGCATTCTTTTTTTCTTATGACAAGAGAGAGAGAGAAGGAGATTTGAACCTACGTTCTCTTTTACAGAGGAATTGTTTTACAGAGGAATTGAAGGTTATCATTGAGCTATCAGACTCTTGGTAAATAAGCCTTTCCAATTCCAACATGAAATATGTAATATGGAGAATTAGACTCTCAAAAGAAGTGGAAATTATAGGGACCATTTCTTTCTTTCCATCTTGTTTTTTGTGAACATACCTTTTTTGTTTTTGTTTTTATGTGTATGTAAATGGTGATGAACATGATGGCCTTTTTAATACGTTCATGGGCTATTAGTATTGATTTTTGGTTATAGAGAAGGCCTAATTTTCCCATACAAGCTTGTATCACTTAAAGAATGAATTATCAAAGGAATTAAAACTTTTGTATTTTGTGTGTGTGTGTTTTTTTTTTAATTATGTTTTTTAACTTTCCCTTTAGCGATGGTGTGACTAATAATTCATGGCGGCTAACAACTTCTTTGCCTTTGGTTTTGTTCTTAACTAGTGATAAAAGTCACCTTGAGTTTAGTGGTCTTGTAGGATTGGTAAGCTAGATGCAAAATATGACTTTAAGTACTACTTTGAATTGTTAAATACTACAGTACTAGATTTTCCATGTTCTAACTTAACTAACTAATCTCTCAAAAATTACTACAGAATTTGTTCCAACTTTCTGGAAAAGTCATTTATTAGTTTATTAATTTATAGGCATAATGACTTCTGTTTCTTTCTTCTATGCTTTTTGGAGATTGATGGTTCATTTGTTTGTAGGTAATTTCCTACCAGCATTAAAAAATAAACGGAAAACTGAAGTTCAATATCAATACCAACAAAATAATGGGAGGAAAAGCACCTATCAGCTTTTTCTTTCTTTTTTTTTTTTTTTTTTTTTTTTTTTTTTTTTTTTTGAGAATCAAGCACCTATCAGCTTTGTCATAAGCTAAGGCGTGTTGGCAATAAAAACCTAAAGTTTATATTGTCCTTTTGTATATAGATTGAGTCATAGACAATTACTTTATATTATTATTATTATTTATAGAGTTTACTCCATAACGTCGGCTTCTGATGGTTATGCTCATTAGTATCAAATTAATATATAAATTGGTTTTTGGTGTAAACGGAGATTGAACTCAAAATCTTTTATTCTACCATAAAAAATTTTATCAATTAAGTTAACTAGAACCCATAGTAAGTTTAAGTTTATATTATGGTTGTCCTAGCTCTGATTTATTTCAGTTCATTTCTTTGTTTGTTTCATATGATGCAACCCATTTTTAAGTCTGTGAAGGGCGCATCCATCAGAATTTGTTCTCTCAAAAGAATCCAAAATCCCAAACGCCGTTGGTTCCCTCACCAAAATAATTTCCAGCACCAACACAGCTGACAATTTGATAAAACAAAAAATATCTTGGTCCCAGCGGCAAACAGGTTGATTTGTGGGTAAGGTCCAGACCTCCAGATATTTAGTGCTATGGTTAATACTCATTTGGTTTTACTAACACTACCAATGCACTAAATGAAATGTTCTGGTGAGGTTCGTAGTTTGAGATGCCATACATGATGGTTCCTCATTTAAGATTGAATAAGGCACAGGTCTTGGGAGTTAGACAATTTTGTACCATTTACTTCGATGGAACTAATCCAAGACATTCTGGCTCTTTCCACAGTGTGACTATTATGTGAGATAAAGATGAATGGGACAGTGCTATTTGGTCTAGAGCAAAATTAAAAAAACTTAAAAAATAAATAAATAGAGAAAAAAAAAAGCAGCTGTTTTGTCCATAACACACGCATATGAAGATTTTTTTCCCCTCTTAACTTTCTTTTTTGTGGGGTGTGGGGAGAAATGGCGGGGTTCAAGTCTCCAAGAGGGAGTTTCATACACATATATACTTAGATTATGTTAGAGTAAAATTCTATCTTGTAAAAAAAAAAAAAAAAAAAAAAAAACTTTCTTTTGACCTTCTTTTCTTCCTAACCAATACATGGAGTCAAAAAAAAAAAAAAAAAAAAAAATCGGTGGAGTCAAAAAAGAAAGAAAGAAAGACATTATTACTTTATTAGCAAAATCATCGCCATCTGACCATATTCCCTAAAAGACTTTTGTGGAGCTTTACTTTATAGCATAATTATTTTTCTCTTTAAATCTTCCTAATAAGTGATGAAGAAAGTCAAAAACTCAAACTCCAACTTATAAAAAAAAAAAAAAATTCAATCATAAACTCCAACTTATAATAGGTGGAAAATCAAACTTTCGGTATCTATTATAAATTTCCTACTCCCTAACTATCAAAATTTAAAAATAAAAAAGGTAAAACATAGTTATGATTTCTTACGAGCTTTATCTTAGGTAGCGCGATTAAATTCAATCATATGATTGTATTGACCAATATAATACAAGCAATATTATCTTTTGCAAAAACAATTAAATTCAATCACGTGACTTATAGGTAAATACAACAATATAATTGATTTTTTTTTTTTAATTAGAGAACCTAAAATATAACTCTTAAAGAAGTGTACCTAAATTATCTATCTAGAAGACAATTTCAATCTCAACTGCCCTAATTTCAACAAGATGGTATCCTATGTCCGCTCCACCATGAATGTGGTTTTTCACAGACTTGTAGGAGGTCGATTCCAAAGTCCAATCAAAGAAGATACTTCTAAGTTCCAATTGCATTGCTTTTTTAACTTGTTCTCTGCAACAAAGGAGTGTGTCGGTAAAGCCAAAGGTCCCCGGCACTCATATTGGTGAAAGTAGGCCCAGTAGATTGTAGTATGTCATTACATCAAACCCAACCATGCATGGGGTTTAGGATTGGAGCATTATGGTCTTTTGTGAACTATATCAAGCCCATATGCCACTATTTAAAAAAAAAAAAAAAAAGAATCCACTTGCCCCAAAATTAAAGAACAAGGGCTTGTAGACTTGGAGTACTCTATTGAAGTTTAGGCAAGGTAGTCCCAGGACAATACTCCTAGTTCTTTCATGAGGGGTGAGAGCTATACGTGGGACCCACTATGGGGCCAAATTGGGCAACTATATTACCAAATTTGATGTTCATATATTTCTTTCCTAAAAGGCTTAGAGGAACACACACTTGCCCACACACTTTGACACAACTTAGACACGTGATAAGTGATTATTGAATTACTTTTCACTCAGTACCAATTATTAATGGACTTGTGTGTAAATAATGCAATTCAATTGCACATTAATAAATATGCAAGTTGTATCAAAGTGGGCAAGTGTGTATCCAAATAAGAATTGGTTTCTCTCCCCTACCTAAATCCTCCTACCCTATCAAAAAAAGTGGAGAGAAAAAAGTGATACCTATAAATTGGCTTTTATATAGCCGAATTAGGCGAGAGAGAAAACGTGATTGAATTTGGCATTCCTAATTCGGCCTTTTCAAAGCCAAATTCCCTCTCGAATTTTTTCATACCTACTTGGCATCATCAAAGAGATAATAGAAGAATGCCATGATAAAGACTGTTATTATAGTTACAAATTTGTATACGTTTTTTTGGTGGAAAATGGGCTTTTGCCCTCCTTTTTTTTTTTTTTTTTTTTTTTTTTTTTCAAAATCTAGCATTTTGCCTCATTTCCCAAACTAATTAGGCAAATACCCCTGTTTTAAAACTCGATTTTTGGACAATCGAGTTATAACAACTTGAAAATTAAAAAAAAAAAAATTTCTGGAACTCGAGCTCCATGAACTCGAGTTCCATGCAAGTTTTTTATTTATTTATTTTTATTTATAAGTTTGATCGCCCCATACCTATAACTGCGTTCAGGGAGCCCTATTGTGGCATTTTAAAGCCCTATAGTGGTGTTTTCATGCAATTTTTTAAATAAGTTTGATCGCCCCATACCAGGTTTAGGGAGCCCTATAGTGGCGTTTTAAAGCTCTATAGTGGTGTTTTCATGCAAGTTTTTTTTTATAAGTTTGATCGCCCTATACCAGGTTCAAGGAGCCCTATAGTTGCGTTTTAAAGCCTTATAGTAGCGTTTTAAATGGAACTCGAGCTCCATGAACTTGAGTTCCATGCAATTTTTATTTTATTTTTATTATTTATTATTTTTAAGTTTGATCGCCCCATACTCGATTTTCTACAAATCGAGTTTCAAAACAGGGACATTTCCCTAATTAGTTTGAGAAAGGGGGCAAAACACTGGTTTTTTTGCACGAAAAGGACATTTGTCTATTTTGGCCTGTTTTTTGGGAAATTATTGTGTACTCCCGGAGTACCATAAATGCGTACTCCCTCTTCTCACATGAATAGTGTGCCCCACTAATTAAATTCATGGTGGGACCCACCATTCATGTGAGAGGGGGGAGTACGCATTTATAGTACTCCGGGAGTACCTAATAATTTTCCATGTTTTTTTGTCTCTCATTTCAATTATGTAGACGTGTACGTATATATGCTATTCACTAAAGCCAAAAAGCCATCCCCAAGTCATTGATGCCTTGTTTTTTTTTAGTAGGAAATCACAAATTTGATTCTCGAAAAAAAGAAAGAAATCCCAAATCTTACTCTAAGTCTTAAGGAGCTCACGTTTAGGTTGCACTTGCATGGACGCAAGTTTCATCCAATCGGATCATTAAATCATATATATATGGAGGTTTCTCATTAACATTTTCACTAAAATATAACATCATTATATATATCTCCCAAAGAAAATAGAATAAGGTTATAGGGGATCTTTAAACAAGCTCTCAGTTTGCACTTATTTAAAGGAGATTGCTTGGCTTTTACTTTTTAGTTCTGTAAAGAAGATTACAGCAATCTTCGATATGGGTTCACGACGATATAGCTTTATAGGGGCTATTCTTGTTGGAATTCTCATGTTTCACTCTCATGGCTTTGTTCACTCACAAAAAAGGTACACGTGTTTTAGTTTATATTTTGTTCTCCCTTTCAGACACCGTAAATAGAGACATACATTAATATTACTTTAGCTGACGTTCAAAATGTCTAGGTGGCCTAGCTATATTTTAAGCTTTGAAATTTAAGAACATAATATTCTAGTCTTGTAGACTAAATTTGCGTTTGATGAAGCTTTATTTTTTTTTTGATAGGACGTTTAATGAAGCTATTATTTGGTATATTTATAAGTTGTTCCAAAACTTAATCTCAGGGAAGAGTAAATTGGGACTTTAGTTGAGACAAAGTTCAGATTCGTGATTACCGGGTTTGATACTATAATAACTTACTGATTGTCTCAAAAGAAGTTATTAGAAAAGAGTGAAACTAATTATTTAACCATTGTTCATCACCATATTGAGCCATTTACATTGTTCTCATATATCTTCTTTCCTTTCTACATGCAGCTCCAAACTATACATTTGTCCAAGAAGCAACTTCAGCCCCAGAAATTGTATATTATGACTACATAATCATTGGCGGAGGGACCTCTGGGTGTCCACTATCAGCAACACTCACAAAATGCAAGGGTCTTAATCCTTAAAAGGGGAGGATCTCCTTACGGCAATCCAAACATAACCAACAGAGAAAATTTCTCACACTCTTTCGGATACGTCTCCTACATCTCCTACTCAACAATTCACTTCCGAAGACGGTGTGTACAATGCTCGAGCGTGCATTTCATGTTGGAATATAAACGCATTGGAATATAAACGAATCTACTTCATTCATGTAAGATAGCATGTGGCATCTGAGTTTCAGAAACAAAGAATAACAAAGCGTACTTTAATGTAGTGAAATTCAAAACAAATGAAGATTGGACTTGAGATGTCTTTCAATCTTCACTCCAATTCTACAATGTGCCCAAGATGTGTGGTCTTTCAATCAATTCTATTTGTAATTTTTTAAGAGAATAACCAAATGTCTCCTTATTGAAGAACTCTGATTCTTTCTTCTTTTCAATCACATATTTATTTCTGCACTTAGGCAGTTTCCTTTATTTAATAACTCTTATTAAATAAATAATTGATTATCTAATTAGGTTAGCCTTTTGGGCCAGCCCAACTGGGTTTTAGTGTATGGTTTGGATTGGGACCAAAATGGACAAATAAAGCTCTAGTTCTAATGGGCTTGAGGCTGGGGTGTTGCCCTATAATGGGTTTATGTATGATCATTTGTATGGGACAAAAATTGGAGGGACAATTTTTGATAAGAATGGTCACAGACACACGGCGGCAGATTTGCTTGAGTATGCAAATCTAAGAAAGATTACTGTCTATTTGCATGCAACTGTGTACAAGATCTTGTTTAGATATAATAATGGCAAGGTTTTTTCATTGAGTACTTTGTATGATGTATCAGCTTTTGTAACATGAATCTAGGCCTGAAGGTGAGTGCGTGACGTCAGGTTGGATTGATTTTGAAAATTTTTCAATCTAGCTCGATTTCTTTATGTTAAGAAATTTCTCAAAATCAGCACATGAAAACTCTAAAACCAACCGTAAACTTATTAGTAGACAACTTGAGCATGGTAGTGCATGTTTGAAGATTTTTAGTGTTATTTTAATTTGCAAGCAACCGCGAGATGAAGTCTAAGAAAATAATGTAATTCTCTCTACTTTTGTTTCCCTAGGGTATTGAAGTTAGTATAAAGGACAAGAATGGAGCTGCTGTGGCATGACTTTAATTTGATCAGCTGGTTTTGAAAATCCCTCTTTGATTATTTTGATGCAGGAACAGCAAGACCTCAAGCTTATGATGTGGTTTTCAAAGATACATCGGGAGTGTTTCACAAAGCATACCTAATGAAGAACTCGAAGTCGTTGAATGAGATAATATTATCAGCTGGTGCAATTGGAAGCCCACAACTATTGATGTCGAGTGGTATTGGGCCCAATGACCATCTACAGGCCCATAGTATCAAGGTAGTGTTGGACCAACCCTTGGTGGGCCAAGGGATGGCTGATAACCAATGAATATGCTCATGATTCCCTCTCCAATCCTAGTTGAAGTGTCTCTTCCTCAAACTGTGGACATCACTATGTTTGGTAACTATATTGGAGCAATTAGTGGACTCAGATTTCAATTTTCTTCTTCGACTCAAGGGCTTTCTAGAGATCTAGGGCAGCTCATAACTAAGATTTTAGCTTCCTACTTCTTTTTCACTTAAAATAAATAAATAAATAAATAAAATCTAATCACGTATAAAGTGTCAAGTCATTTAAAGTACATTTTTTGATTTATATGCAGAGCTCACAAAAAATTATCTTATGAGATAATTTTATAAGACATCTCTCTCACAATATATGTGGGGCTCACATTTTATGTGAGAGAGAGAGAGAGAGAGATCATGCTAAGAATATTTGGGTCCCTCAAAGTTGAGGTCTAGTTGGGTGAATCGAGCCAAACTTAAATATGTCTTAATTCGATTTTTTTTTTTTACTATTGTTTTTTATTTTTTTATTTTTTTATTTTTTTATTTGTCAAGAGTTCTTGTGATTTAATAATATTTCTTTCTCTTCATGTAAAAAACTTTGGTTCGAATCCATCCTTCCCACACTTGTACGAAGAAAAGTCTTTTTTTTTTTTTTTTTTTTTTTTTTTTCAGGCCCGTATGTGAAAAGGAATTGTTTTTGACCCCATAAATACATAATGATGTCACAATCACAAAGCAAATGCTACTGATTGAAAAAAAAAACACCATGAATGCATAGTGATGTCACAAAGCAAATGGCACTTATTGAAATTTTATCCAGAAAATCAACATGGAGTCTCTTCTACCTATCAATTTCAAAGTAAATTCAAAGTAAAGTGATGCATGTTACAGTCCATGATGTGAATTTTCAAACAAGATGTGAAACTATATGTTCTTGAATAATAAATTACTATATATATCATCGCATTTTAGTAGAATACATTTGCAAATTGCATTCTCAAAATGTACAGATCACTCTGTTTCAAAATAAAACGACCATTATATATATATATATATATATATTTTATATAAGATAGAAATTCTACTTTAGTCTAATTTAAGTGTATATGTGTGTGAAACTCTTTTTTAAAGACTTAAACCCTGGCACTTGCCCCCCCACGCCCCACGCCGCACAGGCACTTATACTTACGAAGTGACCATTGCGCCAAGGGTGCGTGGTGATACCATCTTCTTAAAAAAACACTAACATAATAATTAAATTTGTAATTACTTACGTAAGAGAAATATGTCAGTCTGAACTTGTGATAATGTGCATGCTCTTAATATATTGGACAGGGCAAAACTTTGGAAGTACAACATGTAATGAACTATACCTAGGTTTTGTCCTATTGAATAAGGTTATTTACTTAAGTGAATTTAAGGAACTAACTATGACTTTGCTCAAATTACAGACTAACCAAAAGCAGTGGTCGAAGCTGTTGAAACCATAAATTCTATTGCCAAAAAGACTTTTAAAGGTGGTGTGATTGGTGAAAAACTATGACATCCACTCTCTACAGGCTATTTCAAGCTTCGGAACACAATCCGAATGACAATCCAGCAGTTACCTAACTATTTCAAAGAACCAGAGGACCTAATAAGGGTGTGTGTTCTAGGCATGGGCACCATCATTAATGTTGTAGATATACATATCCATTTTCAAAGTTCCGGTATCTCAACATGACAGTGCAGGCACTAATAGATATGATGGTGAGTTTACAATGGAACAGGAGGCCGTAACATCCTAGTGCTGCGTTTTCCTTGGAACAATTTTGTATAGACACTGTCATGACCATGTGGCATTTCCATGGAGGTTGCCAAGTTGGTAAGGTTGTTGATCGTGATTATAAGGTTCTTGGTGTGGATGCGCTAAGGGTCATTGATGGTTCAACATTTTTAGAATCACCTGGGACTAATCCTTAAGCAACTTTAATGATGTTGGGAAGGTAAAATCTTAAGCCGTTGGAAAATGGAGTGCTTAATCTTTTAACTATTCTTTTAAGATCCAACATGCGTGATTTCAGCCTTTTGAATAAGAGATAGAGTAGAGACACTGCTCAAACTTTGATACTATAAAATTGTGAATTTAATCATTTAACCTTTATTTTAACATATTCTTAGTCTTAGATTTTCCTTATTTGAATGTAGGTATATGGGAGAGAAGATTTTGCATGAAAGGCGTTAACATGGGAGGAAGTAGAAGATGATTTGATACTTTGCCTTTTTAGGTATTATGGAGTGTCATCTATTATCATTGTGTTAATGCATTTTAACATTAAAAGTTTCAATTTTCACTAAGTGGGTTCCAGTTATCTCTACTAATAAAGTTTTTAATGGTTGAATAAGATATCTTACATGTTTTGAATTGACGATGATGGACCAAATTCAATTGTTCTCATTTGGTTGCATGATTTTGGGTTCTCTTTTTTCTACTTTAAGTGCCTTAAATTAAGGACAAAATTTGGCTCCAAACATCTTTGAAGCCAATGGCTCGAACACCACTCAATATCCTTTTATTAAATGTGAATTTTGACAAATTCACTATTAGATTACATTTTATTTTCATATGCTTCATACTTGCAAAATTTTTAGAAAGTCAAAGATCAATAATTATGTTATCAACAAATGTTTAAATTTCAAGTTTTTGTAATATAAGATTATGCATGCAAAATAAGTTTATAGATCAAATAGTAAATAAAATTTGATTGGAACAAAATTTGACTTGTGTGTTAAAAACATAAAGAACATGCAATCCAAAAGTTAGATTATCAAAACATGTAATCATGTTAATTTTTTTAGTGGGTGTTTGGGCCAAACATCCTTAAATTAATCCAAACATATCTAATCCTGGGCATTTCGAGTCCTTCCACATAATGTGAGATAAATATGATTGTAACATTGCTATTTGATCTTAAAAATATATAATAAAGAAAAAAAAAGCAACTGCTTAGTCCATACAAATATGATATCAAATCTGAAGCATGGAACACAATCAATTTACTTAGAGAGTTTTCATCTAGGTATCTAAAAAAATACATATTTTACATACTCAAAAGTTAATTTATCTATTTTACCATCCCCATTTTTATAACTCACCCAACATCTCAGTTCTTATTTTTCAACCTTATTAATTTATTTATTCATTTCTCTCTCTCTTCCTCTCCAACTCTTTCTCTCTCTTCCACTCATTTTCTATCTTTTCCTTTGAAACAAATAAATAAAATAATATGTTAGGACATATGTGTTTCACTTGTTAGGAACATATGTCATTCTTTGATGTAATTGGCTAATCCTTTGACAAAACGCACTTTACTTATAATTGGGTAGATCTAGGATGTGTTTAGTACTTTAAGAAATTGTGTTTCAAGATCAAGTGTTGAAGTCATCAAGTCTGTCCAAGAAACAAGCTGAGAAGTGCAAAATCATTAAAGCTCGACAGCTGCATCTATCGAGCTTAAGTAAGCTGTTCAGCTCCGTATGCTCAACACCTGCTCGACAGCTTCTCGACACCTCCTATTTGTAGGCCTATTCAAGAATTCACTGGCGTCGACAAAACCGCTCGAAATCATGCCGATCCGACCGCTGAAAGCTCCATCGAAGGTTCCCGGCGCGATGATCGGTAGGCTTTTTCCGTTACCGAAGTCGGCCGGTGCGGTGGTCGGCAGCAAGATTTGCAAACCGAAGAGAAATCGAACTAAACCGATATATATATATATATATATATATATATATATATATATATATATATATTTAACTTATACATATATAATATATAATCATTCATCAGTTTTAAAATAAAAGAAATTGAGAGGGAGAGGGAGAGAGAGAGAGTACCAATTTGGCGTGAATTGAGAGAGGCGTGAAATTGAGAGAAGCAAAGGAAGAAGAAGGAAAGAAAAACAGGGTTTAGGTTAAGTTAGTTAGAAACAACGCCGTTTCATTTAATTTTTTTTTTAAAATCTGATTCAAAACGACGCTGTTTTGGAACCATTTTAAAATTTTACTATCAGGTTCAAAACGACACTGTTTTAGTGTCAGAATTTAAAAAAAAAAAAGAAAAAAAAGAATGCCAGGAACGACGTCGTTTTATTTAGAGGTTAGGTTAAATTTGAAAAATCTTTAGTCAGACACTTAGACCTCTCCTCACTCTCTCTCATCCGCCTCTTCTCTCTCTGCATCTCCGTCTCTCTCTCTACATCTCCGCCTTTCTCTCTCTCTCTCCCACCTACCTCCGCTGCTCGCCACCACTCATCAACAACGTCTTCTATAGCTTGATGGCAATGTTCCCCAAGCTTTCCTCTCTCTCCTCTCCTCTGTCATGGTTGTTATGTAGAAATTTCTAGAGTATGTTTTGATGCTCAATGACAGGTATGTGAATTTGTATAATGCTCAATACCTAGGCTACCTCTCCTTGGCTCCTTGCTATGCTTCTATAAATATTGGGAATTTTTTTGAAAATTTTGTGTGGAAATTATATATATATATATATATATATATATATAAAACATGTTTTTTTTTTTTGTTTTTGTTTTGAATATTTGGGTTGTTTGATAATTCTGTGTGGCTTGTTTGAGGATTGATTTGTTTTTTTTTTTATTTTTTTATTTTTTATTATAAATTTATATGTTTGTTTTATTTTTGCATCGAACTAACCGCACTGCATCGTTAGGGTGAACCGAAACTGGAGTATACCGGTTCTTGCTCCTTTACATGTGAGGTGTGGTCAGGCATGAGGGAAACCGCACCCTATAGGTGCGGTGCAAAAATTCCCCCCCATAACTGGCCGCACCGCATCGTGTACAGCCCTACCTATCTGTCAAGGTTTAAGAATTTCAGAATTCTGATATGAATCTTGGGATTCGTGTTTATGTGTTTAGACTTTCTTTTCTCCTAACCCTAGACATATAAAATGGTTGTTTTAAGGGCCGTCAAACAGTTCATAAGTTTCACAAGCATTGAGTAAAGTCTGTTCAAGCAAATTGTGACCCGAGACAAAGTTTTGCCCTAGTTCATCTCTTCTGAAGAAGTTGCTGTGTATGTGCACTTTTGGGTTTTGTGACCAAGCATCTTCTTAATCTTCATTGTGTGGATGAACTGAAGAACTTTGCAGCCAACAATCTTCTCTAGTTGGTGATTGAATTCGTGTGCTGGGATCCGTACAATTGGTTAGCCATATACTTAGGAGTCGTGCATCAAAAGGGGAAACTGTCACTACAGAACAAGTCTAATTGGGTATTGGGGTAAGAGTTCAACTGTAGGTTGGTGTAAGGTACTGGGATTCCTTTACTTGTAACCGCTTGTTGTGATAATGGTGGAGTTTCGGGAGTGGTGACCTGAAAATCACCCGGTGGGGTTTTTGTCGTTAGGTTTTCCTAATCCGTAAACAAATCACCGTGTTATTTATTTTCCTTTGCATAATTAGTTTATTGGTGATTTGTTTGTGCTACCACGCGTTTGTATGTTAATTTGATCAATTAATTAAACTTGGCTAATTAATTAATTAATTCATCACAAGGGGTCAATACGTGTTTGGCCTATCAAGTGGTATTAGAGAAGGCACACTCTGATTAGGTTTAATCTTTGCTGTGTTGATCCGTTGACCCCTGTTGTCATGGCTGTAACCAGCTTGAAGAGATCTTTGTTTTCAAATACATCTTGTTTTTCTAATCTCTATTTATTTGAGTATTTTAGAAAATACAAGTCTAAAAGTTATTTGAATTCTCTTATCATGACTGTTGGAAAAGTTCTCAGTTTGACTAAGAAGAAACTAGACAGTTTCAGAATGAAAACGTGCAAAGGAGTTCGTTTGAAAAGAGTAAAAATTAAAGGCTTAGCTCCTAAAAGGCAGATGAAAGAAAGTATCGTTCCCACTGATCTGTCATCTAAGCACGAAGTGTGTTTTATGATGAAGTCCTCATTTAAGGTTATGGACACATGCTTGTGGTACCTTGACAGTGGTTGCTCAAGACACATGACTGGAGACCGATCTCTCTTTAAGGATTTCAAGTCTAAGAAAGGTGGCAATGTCACTTTTGGTGCTGGGAGCAAGTCATAGATTAAAGGGAAAGGAATCATTTCTCTACTTGGATTGCCGGACATTGCAAATGTTCTTTATGTAGAAGGTCTAAGGGTGAACCTGTTGAGCATAAGTCCGATATGTGATCAAGACTTCATGGTACTATTCTCAAAGGGAAAATGTCTTGTCATGGATAAGTCTGGAAAGAAACTCATTAGTGGTGTTCGCACTTTAGACAACTGCTATGGATTGGTTCCTGATGCTAATATTGTGTGCAATAGCATTCGTTTGCCTAATAAAGATTTACGGCATCAACGAATGGGACATGCTAGTTACAAACATCTTTCTATTGTATCTAAGCATGAATCAGTCTTGGGGATACCGAAGCTTAGTAGAATGAGCAATATGGTGCGTGGACCATGTCAGCTTGGAAAACAGATGAAAGCTAAGCATCCAGGTACTTAGACATCAGCTACATCTAGACCATTGGAGCTTCTACATTTGGATCTTATGGGTCCAACTAGAACTGAGTCTCTTGGTGGTAAGAGATACATCATGGTTATGGTAGACAACTTCACTAGGTACACTCGGGTCATTCTCCTACGATCCAAGTCTGATGCTCCTGAGCACATTGAGGCTTTGTGCATAAGACTGCAGAATGAAAAGAGCCTGAAGATTGATCGAATTCGAAGTGACAATGGGAAAGAATTCGAGAACTCATATATGGAGTTCTTTTGTGGAAGATTAGGTATATCTCAAGAATTCTCTGCTCCTATTACTCCTCAGCAGAATGGTGTGGTAGAAAGAAAGAACATGGTTATCCAGGAGATGGCCAGAGCCATGTTGCATAACAAAGATGTGGCTAGAAACTTGTGGGGAGAAGCCGTTAACATTGCATGTCATACGGTTAATATGGTGTACTTTAGACCCGATACTAAAAAGACTCCTTATGAGTTATGGAAAGGAAGGAAGCCAAATATGAAGTATTTCAGAATCTTTGGAAGTACTTGTTTCATCCTCAAGGATAGAGAGAACGTGGGAAAGTTTGACTCTCGGAGTGATGAAGATATATTTCTGGGTTACTCTTCCACAAGCAAGGCTTATCGGGTATACAACAAAAGAACTATGAAGGTAATGGAGACAGTAAATGTTGTTATTGATGAGTCTTCTGATTCCAGTTCTGAGAAAGGCATTGAGGAACTCCCCAAAGAAGTTCTTCCTCCTGAGCCTAAGGAAGTTTAAGAATGTGTTGAATAACAACCTACATCTCCTAGTACTCTCGGTACTCACAGTGTTGTGGAAGATACTGCAGATATACCCACTTCACCATATTCTGAATCTCATGAAGAGAAAGGACCTTCCTCTAGGATTAAATTAAATCATCCTCCAGAAGTTATTGTGAAACATGAATGAACTCACATTAAGGAAACGTATAGTTGATAAATGTGTTACTAACTTTGTGTCTTATTCTTATTATTTGTCACAGGTTGAACCCACAAAAGTTGAGGAAGCACTACAAGACGAAAGTTGGGTAGAAACAATGCATGATGAATTGCTCCAGTTTCAGCGGAATGATGTCTAGACTCTAGTGCCTACACCGGAGGGTGAGCACATCATCAGTACAAAGTGGATATTTCACAATAAGACTGATGAAGAAGGCAATGTGATCCGCAATAAGGCTCGGCTTGTAGCTCAAGGATACTCACAAATGGAAGGAGTAGACTATGATGAAACATTTGCCCCAGTTGCCCGTATAGAGTCCATCAGAATTCTCCTTGCCCTGGCATGTCATCTGAAATTCAAACTTTATCAGATGGATGTGAAGACTGCTTTCTTGAATGGGCTGCTTAAAGAGGATGTCAATGTGGCTCAACCAAAAGGATTCATTGATCCACACTTTTCGAATCATGTGTTGTATCTCAAGAAGGCACTTTATGGGTTGAAGCAAGCCCCTAGAGCTTGGTATAACAGACTTACACAATATCTGGTGTCACATGGGTTCACAAGAGGAAAGGCTGATCAAACTCTCTTCATAAAAAAAGAAGATGGCGAGTTGATAGTTGCTCAAGTCTATGTTGATGATATCATCTTTGGATCAACTAAGGATGAACTTACTCACGGCTTCTCAAAACTCATGCAAGCCGAGTTTGAGATGAGCATGATTAGAGAGCTGACTCACTTCCTTGGATTGCAAATTAGTCAACAAGATTCAGGTATATTCCTATCTTAATCTAAATATGCTAAGAATCTTGTGAAAAAGTTTGGTTTGGAATCTGCTAGTTTTGTTAGAACCCCTATGAGCCCAAATGTTAAACTCACTGTGGACTTGTTAGGCAAGAGTGTTGATCCATCTCTATATAGAAGCATGATTGGTAGTCTTCTTTACCTTACTGCTAGTAGACATGACATTAGTTACAGTGTTGGTGTGTGTGCTAGATATCAGGCTAACCCTAAAGAATCTCATATGACTGCTTTAAAAAGAATTATAAAGTATGTCAAAACCACTGTTGAGTTTGGTGTATGGTACAGCAAGGACACAAATGATGTCTTAGTTGGGTATTCTGATGCGGATTGGGCTGAGAATGCTGATGATAGAAAGAGTACTTCAGGGGGTTGTTTTTATGTGGGTAACAATCTTGTCTCCTAGATGAGCAAAAAGCAGAACTCCATCTCTTTATCCACTGCAGAAGCTAAGTACATTGCTGCCAGTAACTGTTGCACCAAACTCCTCTGGATGCAAAAACTTCTTCATGATTATGGTATTTGTTAAGAGCATCTCACCATCTATTGTGACAATACCAGTGCCATCAATATCTCTAAGAATCCGGTTCAACATTCTAGAACCAAACACATAGAGATTCGACATCACTTTATTAGGGAGCTTGTCGAAGATGGTATTCTCACTCTTGAGTTTATTCACACCGATGATCAGAAGGTTGACTTGTTCACCAAACCTCTTGACAACAAACGTTTTGAATTCCTTCGTCAAAACATTAGTGTTATCTCCATGGATTGATCTCTTTCTCTCCTATTTCTTCCTCATGCATTTGCATTTAGTTTTATGCTTTGCTTTGCTTAACATGTTTTTGTTTGTTTATTTTCAATTTTGCTTATTTTTGTTTTTCAAATAAAAATAAAAAATCAGAAAAATATAAAAACAGTGTGTGTTTTGTGTAAATTGGTACTTGTGTACCTTGGATGACCATTGAAACAAAGTTTTCTAAACTTTGTATCTTAGATGAGCATCTCTATGCACAACTAAGCAAGTGAGTTTTGTGGCTTGTGTTTGTGATGAGTAAGGTTAAGCGATCTCTTGTACTTAACACTCGTATCACTCTTTTTGACGGGTAGGACTATAAAATCCTAAGAGAAAAGCACAAATAACCATCTCACCATTATTGTCCGCCAATCATAAATGACATCTGTATGCTTCGGCATAGAAAAAGTGTGATGTCAATGACATTTGTGTGTTTCGGCATAGCAAAATTGGAATGTCAAATATCATTGGGTAATTCTTTTCTATCTCTTATATACCCATGCATGATATGCTTAAAAAGAAAATATGCAAAGAAAAATAAAAAGCAAAAAGATCAAAAATGCTTTCAATATGATTGCAAGCATGTATTCTAGGAGATGTGAGCGTTATAGGATGTACCTCAAAGGTAATAGTCCCCATCAAACAGTTATGATTGTGTGTGAGTTAAAGTGATTTTCTCATATCTCAAATCGTCATAACATGTATAAACTTATGCAATCTTGTGATGTTTTTCACACACAACACGCAATATTCTTTGCTACTCTTGATACATGTGCAGGTACAATGTGATTTGGCTATCACTAGGTTTACATGTGTTAATGTATGGTCACTAAATTGTCTTGACTTGTTTTTGAAATATAAAATTGGTTAGATTTGTTTAGTGAGTGTGTGTGTTTTTGGGATCCATGTGCTTAAAATTTTATTGAGAGATGATTTTTGAGAGCTTAATATGTTGATTGGATCATTGGTTGAGTTGCATGTTTGATTGCATTCATGTCTGTGTTTTTCACTTCTCGAAAAACTGGTTTTAAAAGTTGGCTTGACAGCTCCTCGACACCTTGCCATCTGTCGAGCTTCCTAAAATTTTTCTTATCACAATCCGAACAGCTCCTCGACATCTGGTGGATCGATCGAGAAATTTCCTACCTCATCGATAGCTTCTCGACAGCTGGGTCGATCTATTGAGTTTCTGTTCTTGTGTTTTTGGTTTGTTCCTCGATACCTTCTTGACACTTGCATCTATCGATGACCATTTTCTTGATACCTATCTCGAACAGAAGTCTCGACACCTCTCGATACCTTCTTCTGTCGAGATTTACTGAGGATCTATTTATTCTTCTTGTGCGATCCGGTTCTCATCTCCTCGATCTCTCTTGATCTATCCGCACCTGTTCATCTCCCAAACCTTCTTTTCTCACTCAAAACCTTTAACCCAAGTGATTTTCGACCTTTCTTTGCTTCAAATCACCCGGTATGCTCTCTTATCTCTTATTCTTCATGCATTTCATGTTTTGAAACCTAGGTTTTGGGGTTTTGAAAATTTCGGGGTTTTTCAAAATTGATGAGCGTTTATTGAATTTTGGGATGGGATTTCATTTAAATGAGTTTAAAATCTCATGCATTGTATCACATTTACATTATAACAGTATTATCATGCATTTAGATATGTACAAATTGATTGTGTGCTGGTAAGATTGGATTGGGCTGAGCACATGATGAATTTACTTTGCATGTCACATGTTCATGCATTTTCTATGCATACGTACTCTCTTTTCAATACACTTGTTATATTTGAAATATTTTGTGTTGAGAAATTTAGACCCCGGTTGATAGAATTAACAAGTTTTAAATCTAAGTTGTTAATTAGATTTATTATGAATCTAAGTTGTTAATTAGATTTATTATAAATAAAACTTGTTAAAACAAACAAACATCAATATCATGTCAAAATAATATGCAGCGGAAAAGTAAATAAGATAAGATATGATGACCCAGGAAAACCAATGAAACCAACCAGTTTCACAGTAAAAAACCTGGGGGGAAACCTTCCCGAAAAGCAATTCACTATAGTAAAGAGAAGTTTCAGATCTAGTACAAAACCTTTGTCCCTAGACTCTACAATCCCCGTAGATGAACTCACAGTAGAAACCTTCTACCGCTTCAGAACCTCTGAACTCTTCAATATATGAACGCCACCCTTTTGTTGCACGAATCCCAGTACGTGACTAACTAATTGTGCGGATCTCAGTACGCGACTTAATCACCAACTAGAAGAAGATTGTTGGCTGCAAAGTTCTTCACTTCATCAAGAATGAAGATCAAGAAGCACTTGGTTACAAAACCCTAAGGCGCAAAGACGCAGTAGCTTCTTTCAGAGAGAATAAGGCATCGATCACCTTTTGAATGTATTCTCCTTGTATTCTCCTCTGTGACGGCCTCTAAAATAAGCCTTAAATAGGTCTAGGGTTATGAGAAAAGAAACCCTACACAAATACATAAGCCTGGTCCAAAAATCAGAAATCTGAATTCCCGTAACCTCGACAGATAGTAGCTATCGAGTAGGTGTCGAGATTTAATGAATCTTGACAGATAGCAGCTATCGAGGAGGTGTCGAGGGGACAGAAACTTTCTCGATCGATTGACTAGCTATTGAGAAGCTATCGAGATTGCAATAAGAATCAGCTGAAGATCTCGACAAATAGCCAGGTGTCGAGGAGCTATCGAGCAAGTGTTGAGCTTTAATGATTTTGCACTTCAGCTTGTTTTTCTTGGACAGACTCAATGACTTCAACACTCGATTTTGAAACCTTGTTTCTTGAAGTATTAAAAACACCTAGAATTACCTAATTACAAGTAGAGTGCGTTTTGTTAAAGGATTAGCCAATTTACATAAATAAGTATGACATATGTTCTTAACATGTGAACCACATATGTCCTAACACTTTGGGACTTTTCTGATTGTCTCTCTCTCTCTCCCTCCCTCTTATTTTGTTTACGCTAGTCATGTCTATGGCACCTAAGCGTAAATTTACTCCGTCTCGGAACCCTCTTCGTTTCGGGGCATCATCTTCTGATCCTACTCCTTCTAACATTCGGTTCCGTGATAAGGATGCTCGAAAGGCTTTCTTGGAGAACTTTTCTAGACGAGGCATTCATTCGGAACACCAAGTCATTCTGGCGGACTTTGCCGATATTGACTTTCCGAATGTCATTCATAGCCGGGGATGGGAGTCACTGTGTGTCGTCCCGGTCACCTGTCCTCTTATGCTTATCCAGGAGTTTTACTCCAACATGCACGTGATTGATCGTTCAGTACCTCTTTTCTTCACTCGCGTTCGAGGTATGCGCATTCCTATCACACCACAGCTTGTTGCAGATGTGCTTCGGGTTCCTAGGGTAGAGTCTCTTGACTATCCTAGTTGTGAGCGTCTGAGGACTGTGTCAAGGGATGAGCTAATATCTGCTTTCTGTGAGTGCCTTTGTGAGTGGGGTGAGCATCAGTTTACATCATGTCGTCCTTTTGCTAAAGGTCCTAGATTCTTGAACATGGTGATGACCTTTGTACTCCATCCTCTCTCTCATTATAACTCCATTACAAAGCCTCGTGCTCGGTTTTTGTTATCACTCCTTGAGCATCTTACTATAGACTTTCCTTCTTATTTCATTTTGTCTATTATAGATGTTCATTTGGATTCGGCAACCTGTGATAAGCTCATCTTTCCTTCTGCTATCGTGAGGATTCTACGCCATTTTTCCGTCCCTTTTCTTGTGTTCAACCATTTTACTTTCATGTGTGCTATAGATGCCGCTACCATAAAATGTAATGAGGCGCAGTTTAGGTTGCGACAGGAGTTAGCAGTTCCTCCCTTCTGTTTGGCTCCTTCATCGCGATCTGCTCCATCCACGTCCGCCCCTTCCTTTTTCGTGGGTGATGTGACTCTAGGAGACATCATGGCGCAGTTTCAACGCATGGATGCTCGTGTTGATACACTATCTACTGAGTTGTATCAGGTGAATGTTCGTGTTGGCCGTATTGCTAGGCGGCAGTCGACCATGGGTGGTTATGCTTCAGAGGCTTCTCCTCCACCTCCTCTAGTAGCTTCTAATTTTGCCATTAAGGATGATGATGATGATGGTGATGACGATGATACTTCTGATGATGATGATGGAGATGCTAGCTCTACCAATGAGATGTCTACTTGACACTTTACCCTTTGTCACTCGTGACAAAAAGGGAGAGTAGTTTTGGTTATGAGAATAGTCATTCTTAGGGGGAGAGTTAGTATAGGACATTTTTGTTAGGGGAAGTGTTGTTGATATGAGGGATGTAGTGAGGAATGTAGTGAGGATTATCATGTATCTTTTCTTTTCTTCCTTTTATAGATACATTGTTCATGTACATTGGGTCTTGTGACCATTTATTGACATACATTGTACTTATTCCTTTCTATACGTGGATGTATGTTGTTTTCTTTCACCTACCTTTTACATGTGTTGTTTCTTTTTCTCTCTTTATACACATGCTTCTTATAATTGAATGCAATTTATTATTTCTGTTTCACACAAAGATGCCTTGATGAGTTTTGTTTAAAGTGTTTCAGAAATACAGGTTGTCAAAGTCTACTTGCCATGAACTATCTTTTTGCAAAGTTTTTCAACAGTTTGTGTGAGGATAGATTTTATTGTATGAAACAAGTGAGTATGAGTTGAGTGATTTATGACTTCTCTCATATGTTCATTTGTTTGTTGTGGTTTTGTCATGGATTGCTAAAGGGGGAGATTGTTAGGACATATGTGTTTCACTTGTTAGGAACATATGTCATTCTTTGATGTAATTGGCTAATCCTTTGACAAAATGCACTTTACTTGTAATTGCGTAGATCTAGGATGTGTTTAATGCTTCAAGAAACTGTATTTCAAGATCAAGTGTTGAAGTCATCAAGTCTGTCCAAGAAACAAGCTAAGAAGTGCAAAATCATTAAAACTCGACAGCTGCATCTATCGAGCTTAAGTAAGCTGTTCAGCCACGTGTGCTCGACATCTGCTTGACAGCTTCTCGACACCTCCTATCTGTCGAGGTTTAAGAATTTCAAAATTCTGATATGATTTTCTTAGAATCCGTATTTATGTGTTTGGAATTTCTTTTCTCCTAACCCTAGACATATAAAAGGGTTGTTTTAAGGGCCGTCAAACAGTTCATAAGTTGCACAAGCATTGAGCAAAGTCTGTTTAAGCAAATTGTGATTGGAGACAAAATTTCGCCCTAGTTCATCTCTTCTGAAGAAGTTGCTGTGTATGTGCACCTTTGGGTTTTGTGACTAAGAATCTTCTTAATCTTCATCGTGTGGATGAACTGAAAAACTTTGCAGCCAACAATTTTCTCTAGTTGGTAATTGAAGTCACGTACTGGGATTCGCACAATTGGTTAGTCACGTACTTGGGAGCCGTGCATCAAAAGGGGAAATTGTCACTACAGAATAAGTCCAATTGGGTATTGGAGTAAGGGTTCAACTGTAGGTTGGTATAAGGTACTGGGATTCCTTTATAATAACTTTTTTGTATTAAAGTTAGTAAAATTCAAGAAAAAAAAATGGTAAAGTTAGTGATTGTCCAAGCATTTGATTAGTTAAGTAGACACGTAGTGTATAATTTTATGTATAAATGAGTGTGGCTGTGTGCGCCAATAATTGATACAAAGCCAATGAGTTTAATTTAGTCATTTAGTTTAAAATATTTGTATAAAAACAATAACAAATAGATAATAACAACTGCATAAAAATAAAAATGTTAGATAAACTTAACAAAATAAAATGGTTATAGTCTCACAACTACCCACATTGGCAATAAATACTCATAATGAATTATCATGCAACAATTCAAAATTTGAAAACTTGTATTAAAAAAAAAAAAATTAAAAACTTGTAGAAGAAAATTGTAAAACTTCAAGTCTTATTTTTATTTTTATTTTTTTTGTCAATAACTCAATATATTCAAAAAAAAATTTATTATAATTTATTAATGACCCTTCCAACAAAATTTCTGAAACTACCATCGACTCTTCAAGCTGCCAAGAGAGTCACTTTTGATTTAAAAAATTTATGAGTAAAGAGCATATTGGAGGATTTATGACTTCACTTCCAAAATTTGGAGAAAAAATATTGGCGTAAATGCACTTTTAGTCTCTACATTTTGGTTTTTTTCCATTTTAGTCCATACATTTTAATTTTACCACTTTTAGTCCATAAATCTATTAACACATTCAATTTTGGTCATTTCTGTTAGCCCACCAATAGAAATTTCTTAGGTGGTAAACTGATGCTGACGTGGCCAATTAAAAAATAATAAAAAATTTTAATTAGCATTTAAAAAAATGGCATGTCAGCTTCTAAATATAAAAAAATTTATTAATCAATTTTAACGAAATTAAAAAAGAAAAAACAAAATTAAAAATAATAAAATACATCAATTCAGATCTAATTCATTTTGAATAAGAACACACAAGAACACAATCATAGATTTAAACATCAACACAAGAACATAAAACACAAACCCAGAACCAAACACAAAAAACACAAACTCAAATTTAAACATTAACACAAGATCACAAACACAAAGAACACAATAACAAACATAAACTCTTCTCACTTCTCTTTCTTCTCTCACTTCTCTCTTTTCTCTTCACTCTCTCCTGTGCCTTTGTTTGTGCTTAGTGGTTCGAAGATTGTGGTTAAGAGATGAGATCAAATTCGTGGGTCTAACTTATGGTCAAGAGGTGAGATCGGATTCGTGGGTCTGATTTGGTGAGGTGAGATCGAATTCGTGATTTTGTGATTTGTAGTTACTGGGTTTTGGTATGGTGGGTGGGTTTTTTTGGTTGTGATATAGGTTTGAACTTTGTGGTGGTCAAATTGGTGGGTGGGTACGGCGTTGGCGTTCTGGGTTGGTGTTATGGGTTATGGGTATGGTGGTGCGTTTGGCCGTGCTCGATGGTGTGGCCGAGGGTCTCAGGTGAGGTTTTGTGGGTTGCATATGGTGTGGCTATGGGTTTCAGGTGGGTCTCAGATGGTGTGGCCATGGGTCTTAGTTGCGTTTGGAATGAGTCATAGAGGGTTCACGGTGGTTGAGGTTTTGTGGGTTTTTTTTTGCCTCCAGTGGGCTTCGACCTTGTAGCAGAAATTCATCTTCTGGGTTTCCGACAAGGTAGAAGTGCTACATATGTATACAAAGCCAGCCATATAAGATTCAAATATCATCGTCACTTTAATTATACCATTTGGATTGTTATTATATATTAATTGGAAATAATATTTGGATTTCTATTTTAGTTTATGGGTATGATTTGTTGGAGGATTCGGTGGAGAAAAGGGATTTTGAATGAATTTTTACATGTTTATTTGCTGAGAAAATGTAATAAAAGAAAAAAAAATTGATTATTTTAATTTTCTGGGCAACCTTCATGTTCTTTCTCGAAGAACATGAAGAACACGAAGAACATGTTACTTTGTTCTTTCAAAAATAATGAAAAGAAAAAAAAAAGAAAAAATTTTAATTACTCTTTTTTTCAGTTTATGTTTGTCATTGTGTTCTTTGTGTTAATGCTTAAATTTGAGTTTGATTCTAGGTTTGTGCTTTATGTTCTTGTGTTGATGTTTAAATCTGTGATTGTGTTATTGTTCAAAATGAATTAGATCTAAATTGATGTATTTTATTGTTTTTAATTTTGTTTTTTCTTTTTTAATTTCGTTAAAATTGATTAATAAACTTTTTTGTATTTAAAAGCAGACATGGTATTTTTTAAATGCTAATTAAAATTTTTTATTATTTTTTAATTAGCCACATCAGCATCAATTTACCACCTAAGCAATTTTTGTTGATGGGCTAATGGAAATGATTAAAATAAAATGTGTTAATTGATTTAGGGACTAAAAATAATAAAATTAAAATGTAAGAATTAAAATAAAAAAAAATCAAAATATAAGAACTAAAAATATATTTATATCAAAAATATAATATTTAAAAAGCCTGTTGGATTGGCTCTCAGCCGAACTCCGAACTAAAAGCACCATGAATCAGGCCATCCGCACGCTCACCAAAAAATCGAAAAGCTATAGTACGGCTCTCTCTCTGAGTCATCACTGGTCATCAGCATTATCGAGTGGCCTAGCTTAATTATTGGATGGGCAATTAAGTTGTAGTGATCTTTTTTAGCTGAGAGTAGGGTGGCTGATCTTGTTCATTGAGTGTACAATCACAGTGATGGGGTAGCCAACTTACCCATTCTTAATTATTGAGAGGCCAATCCTTACTGTTGAGTGACAACTTGGTCATGAAGTGGTCCATCTTGGCATTCAATTCGTAGTGCGCGGGTGTGAATGAAAAAAAATAAAAAAGTCCTTGAATATAATACAAAAAGTAAATTATCTTATGCATGTGTGTATTGGAAAAAACTAATTAATTAAAATAGAAAATAAAGTTTTTTTTTTAAGGGTACTAGGTATTTAATACACGTACAAAAAGCGAAGAGAAGGTTTTAAAGAAACTAATAGTAGTGTATATTTAAAAATGCTTAACTCTTATAACATAGGTTTTAAATTTTTTTAACTCACACTTATTTTTCGATATGAGATTAACCCACTGTTTTTTATTTTTAGAATATTAAGTATTTTAACACATGCACACAAGGAGAGGGTGAGAAGATCTTAAAGAAATTGACAGTAGTGTATATTCAAAATAGCTTAACTCTTGGACACACAGCACAGACTTTAAACATTTTTAAATGAACTCTTAGAGAGCCAATAATGTGAATGGTTTTTCCATTGTACCCATTTTTTTTATAGAGAATTTCAACTTATGATGTCCGCTCATTTTTTTTGTGTAGGCCAAATATCTTATTCAACAATAAAAAAATTTACCAGTTAAGCAAATTGGAACACACTCTCCCATTGTACCTGGTTGTACAATTATAGCTATCAAAATTAAGTGGGTAAGTATTTTCCTACAAACTTCTTTGGTGGATGGTTCCTCCAACCCACTACATAGCAACTCAAATGAGAATCCACTCCTTTAATATAGGAGTCTAAAGATTATTTTTCCTTCATTTACCAGATTTTTAGATTAGTTTGCTCTCTCTAACCAATTAGAGTCAAGAGATTAGTTTTAATTTTAATTTTATTTTATTTTATTTTATTTTTTTGCTAAGAAGAGATAAGTGTTACATATTATTTAAAAAGAAAAAAACAAATAGACAACTTAATAATGGACTCACGACAGTTTTTCTTTTCTGATAATTATTAGAAGTCTCATGACACTTTTGGTTTTTTTTTTTGGTTTTTAACAATAATTGAAATTCAATATTTTTGAGGAAATCTCAGCTAGCTAATCCATGGGTTTATGGGTCATCGAGTTGTTGTTGTTGCAAAGTTTCAAAAGTTGGGAAATACACAATGTTTTAAAGCCCTGAAACAAGGGACTTTCACTTTGGCACCCCTAACTCTCTGAAGCTTTGAATTTAAAGTGGCTAGAGGAAATCCTTGCTAGCTTTGAAGATGTGCTTGGAGTTGCATCATTTTCAAAGGTGATTTGTCAGTTCTAACCAAAGTCATATATAGCAGAGGTTCTTTTTGCTGAGAGCTGATTGGTTGAAATGTTATGAATGAAATAGAGAAATTTATTTAAATTAGCATGATTTGGCTATTTTGTTATCACATGGCTAAGACTATTATTGGGGTTGTACAGATATTTTCACTTTTCAATAAAGTATACTATTTCTATCTCAATTAATATTTTTGGATCAATTGTGCTTTTGATCTCATTAATTGTTGTTGCATACATTGAATTACATTGTCGTACGCACTCCAGCTGAATATCATGTGTTGAAAACATGATTTTAATTATAATTGTGAAATGGTGAAATCATGTTTTGACGTTTTTGCAATTATAACTGAAATTTTGAACATGATTTCAGCTGTGTCCTGTACATATAGTTTGTAACTATCGCTACTCTTTTTAATCTTACCCACCCTAAACTAAAATCCTAACTCTGCTACTGTTTTTAATCACATAACCTACTTAATATTCATGTGGCTTAAATTATTTAATAAATTACGTGATTTAATAACAAAAAAATTGTTTTATGAACTACAACATAATAAGTTGAAGGAGGTTACTTCAAACAAGTTCGAACTTTGAAGGAAAACTTTCGTACAATCACTATCTGGCTCATCCTTGTAGTTTCTTGACATCCTTAGGCCAAAGGATGATATATATATATATATATATATATATATATATATATATATATATATATAAACCTCTTGACCGAAATCCAGATTGGGCTATATTGCACCATGGCCCAACTAGTGAGCCACAACAAGTTGCGGGTCATAAGACCCATTGGCCCATTTTATAATTTTAGAAAACTACATATGCGATGAACCATCAACCGTGAACGCCTAGGACTAGGAGCTCATTTAAAATTATTGCCTGTACTATAATACCATAGGGAAAAATGGGTTTTTGCCCTCATTTGGCAAAAAACCCAGCAATATGTCTATGTTTTGAAAATATTTAGTTCCGTGTTAGTACTTGATTTTATAAAGTTCTAGTTTAACATGGAACTCAATGATACTAAAATTGAGTTTCGATGTCCCTTGATTTTACGATGATTGAGATTGAGGTGGGATTTTGCCACGCTGGATTACCACCGTGGCTTCTTCCCATTTTTTTATTCCAGCTAGAACTCGATTTTAATAAAGTCGAGTTCTTTAGGAAAATTTTTCAAATTGAACTCGATATTCTTAACACCAAGTTGTACGCGAATTTTCTTTGTCATGCATATAACTCGGTTACAGGCATATCGAGTTATTCTGGGATTTTTTTAAAAGTGAACTCGACCTTATGATAATCGAGTTATGGTGTTATATCAGAACACGTTGTTCACAATCAGCCTTTCTAGCCTAACAGCTCCACAGTTTTAGCTCATTCACAGCGTTTCTTCATAGATCCACAACTATACATTCATGGATTTGGTGTTATCACTCTATCATCTCAGGTAAAAAACCCATATTAGAATTCGAAGCACATAGAAAATTTTATGGCGTAGGTGAGTAGTTTTAAATATTGCAAAGGTGCCTTTTATCAGCCATAATGTATTTTCATATTGGAGAAGAATTTTCATTTCATAGGTTGTACTGCTTGTGCTTTGGTATTTGGTTGAATGAGTGTTGTATGAGTACATTGGGGTTATAGCTTCAAAGCTATATAGCTTCATTGTTTCATAGCTTCTTAGCTTTATGGCTTCGGAATTTGGATTAATAATATTTATAGAATAGCTTTGATATTACTCAATGTCCCTCAATGTCAAAGCTATAACAGAATCTCAAGTCCAATAACCCTATTCTTTGATTGCATACACAAGTTCCCTTCGACAAGAAAACAATGTTCAATACAAAAGCACCAAAGCTGAAGTAATTCCAATTTTCAAACCCAAAAAAGCAGAGGTTATTGTTTGTCAAACATGCCTTAAACTTCCCTAAGAAACTCTCAAACACCTCCACTTCCTTTTCACGCCTCCACTGTGAGTCTCACCCTTTCAAACTCTCTTGAGGATCTTAAGCTAGAGTCTTGCAGATAGCAAAGTTCCATTTACGAGAGCTAAATTTCAGAGTCCTATAATTTCTTGCACTAGCTCAGTGTCCACAAATACCCCCAAATAACATTATTCCAAAGGAAATCCATGCAGATAGAACCTCTCAAAACCTCATAGATAAAAATGACACTAAAACATCCATTCTTGTGCAAACTTCAAAACAATTATCATCCACGCCTGTTTGGATCTAGATTAAATAGAGAGTTTGGAAGCATTGAGCAAACGTTTCTGGCTCCTAATCATGAGAAAATCTCACATGTAGGATTCCAATGAATTACTCCATTTATCAACTCAGTGTAATTTGACACCATAGCCTCTTTATTAATAGCTAAACCAAAGCCCACAAATCTATAGAAAGAATCCTCTTTCTTTAAGTCAGATTAAACAACAACTACGATTAAACACAACAACAAGCTTATCTAAAATCCACATCAACAACTAGGATTAAGCACAACAACTACGATTAACAACAACAACAACTCACACCTGGATTGAAAACCTAAAAAAAATTGAACCCAGATTTTAGAAATTACCTTAATGCAATTCTATTCCTTTAACTTTGATTTCTAAGCTTGATGGTAAGAGTTGTAGGTGAGGGTTAGGTTAAGGTTTGGGTTGCGTTTCGGTCAACTAGTAGAAAGAAGAGAACTTGGATAGGAAGCACACTTGGAGAGGAGGTGCTTTGGAGAGGTTTCATTCTACTGATTGGACTGAGGGAGACAGAGGAAGCGTATAGGCTACTGATTGGACTGAGGGAGAGGAAGCGCTTTGGAGACGTTACATTCAAAATTTGCTTTTATTCTGCATAGAACTTGATTTTCCGATTGCCGAGTTTTTAACTGTCCAGCTGGAATTTTTTAATTGGAAAAAGCCACGGTTGCTCGACCAGCCTGGCAAAAACGTGAAAAAAACTCGTTCATCATAAAATCGAGCTGCAATGGAACCCGATTTTAGTATCATCGAGGTTCATGTAGAACCCGACTTTTACAAAATCAAGTACTAAAACAGGGACACGAACCTAAGGACTTTCAAAACAGGGACATATTGCTGGATTTTTTGCGAAATGAGGGCAAAAGCCCATTTTCTCCTAATACTATATCAGTAATTTTTTTATTTTAATTTTTTATGAGGAAACTATATTAGTAATTTTTTTTTTTTTTGAGAAAAATATCAGTAATGTGAATGGTGCAATTTTGCAACTTCTTATAAAAACAAAAATGTGAATGGTTCAACGATTTTCTTAAAAAAAATGTCTATAAAATTAACATGAATGTCGAATTCAAAATAATTATAATTATCATAACAACATGAATGTCACTCAAAATTTAAACTTATTATATATATATATATATATATATATATATATATATATATATATATATTTTCTTTCGTATAATTGAATAGTTATTACATACAATAGGAGAGTACATATTCAAAGTGCAAGAACAAACAATGCCGCTAGACTACAAGATTCTTGACGGTTGGATTATAGATTGACCTCAATTAATTAATTCAATTACCCAATTATGTCAAATTACATGCAAAATCGTAGAGGCACGAACAAATCACAAAATAATCTTGAGTGCAATGAAAAGTAAATTTGATATGGTGATTTGTTGGCTAATGGGGAAAACCTGTCACAAGTTAAAACTCCACAGAGTGATTTTTAGGTCACCACTCCCAAGAATCACTAATCAAAATCAAGAGATTATAAATACAAGGAATCTTAACCCAAACCTGGTGTATCCCAAAGTACTAACCTACAATTGAATCCTTATGTCAATCCCTTGGTCTTGATTTTGTAGAGACTTCTTCCCTTTACACAAATCCAGTATGTGACTAACTCCTAGCAAATTGAAACTTATTGTTAGATGCAAAGTTATTCAATACACTTGTAGAGAAGGAAGCACTTTCTTTTTACCTTCTTTTCTTTCTAACCAATCCATGGACTCAAAAAAAAATTCGGTGCATAGGTGATAGGAGTCAAAAAAAGAAGAAGAAGATATTATTACTTTATTAGCAAAATCATCTCCATCCGACCATATTCCCTAAAAGACTTTTGTGGAGCTTTACTTTATTGCATAATAATTATTTTTCTTTTCAAACCTTCTTAATAAGTGATTAAGAAAGTCAAAAATTCATACTCCAACATTTTTAAAAAAAATAATCAAGCAAAAACTCCAACTTATAATAGGTGGAAAATCAAACTTATAGATTTCCTCCTCCCTAATTATCAAATTTTAAAATTAAATTCAACCAAGTTATGATTTCTTACGTGGTCTATCTTAAGTAGTGCAATTCTTTCTAATATATATATATATATATATATATCTTAGGTAGCGTGATTAAATTCAACCATGTGATTGTGTATCGACCAACATAATATGAACAATATTATCTTTCGCAAGAACAATTAAATTCAATCATGTGACTCATAGGTAAATATAACAATATAATTGATTTTTTAATTAGAGAAACTAAAATATAACACCTAAAGAAGTGTATCTAAATGATGTATCAAGAAGAAAATTTCTACCTCAACTGCCCTAATTTCAACAAGATGGTATCCTATGTTCGCTCCACCATGTATGTGGTTTTTCATAGACTTGTAAGAGGTCGATTCCAAAGTGCAATCAAAGAAGATACTTCCAAGTTCCAATTGCATTGCTTTTTTAACTTGTTCTCTTCAACAAAAGAGTGTGTCGGTCAAGCCTAAAAAGGTCCCCCACACTCGTATTGGTGAAAATCGGCCCAATAAAATGTATTATGTCATTACATCAAACCCAACCATGCATGGGCTTTAGGGTTAGGGCATTATGGTTTTTTGTGAACTATATTAAGCCCATATTTCACCATTAAAATTTTTTTTTTTTAATAAAAAAAATATTAGAATCCACTTGCAAGTAATATAGCTTCTTTTGTTGTCTTTTTGTATCCACCGCTTGTGGTGGAAAGAATTCCAGTTGATGATAAAGCTAGCTTGCATTGTAACAGACTTATTAGTTCCTAGTTTAATGCTATTTCCTTCCTGACCAAAAAAAAAAAAAAAAATCAACAGCTCGTAGACTTGGAGTACTCTATTGAAGTTAGGCAAGGTAGCCCTAGAACAATTCTCCAAGCTCTTATGGATCCACATGTGGGACCTATCATTCATGGGGCCAAAACAAATTGGGCAACTATATTGCCAAATTTAACGTTCATTTCTTTCCTAAAAGATTTAGGAGATCATACATTTTGACACAACATAGACACGTGACAAATGGTAATTGAATTACTTTTTATTAATTACCAATAATTAATGGACTCGTGTGTAAGTGATGCAATTCAATCACACATTAACAAAGATGCAAGTTGTATCAAAATGGGCAAGTGTGTATCCAAATAAGAACTAGTTTCTCTCCCCTACCTAAATCCCCCTACCCTATATATATATATATATATATATGAAAAGTGAAGAGAAAAAAAGTGATACTTATAATTTGGCTTTCAAATAGCCGAATTAGGTGAGAGAGAAAACGTGAGTGAATTTGGCTTTCCTACATTCCTAATTCGGCTTTCAATGCCAAATTCCCTCTTGAATTTTTTCATTCCTAATTTGGCATCATCAAACAGATAATAGAAGAATGCCCTGATAAAGGTTGTTATTACAGTCACAAATCTGTATATGTTTTTTTGTCTCTCATTTCAATTATCTAGATGTGTACGTATAAATGCTATTCACTAAAGCCAAAAAGCCATCCCCAAGTCATTGATGCCTTGATTTTTTTTTTTTTTTTGGGTAAGAAATCACAAATCTGATTCTTGAAAAAAAAGAAAGAAATCCCAAATCTTACTCTTAAGTCTTAAGGAGCTCACATTTAAATTGCACTTGCATGGACGCAAGTTTCATCCAATCGAATCATTAAATCATATATATAATATATATATATATATATATATATATATATATATATATATATATATATATATATATATATTGTTAGGTTCTAAGAGATTAGGAACTAATGTATTAGAACTTTAATGTGTAATGTTGGCAAACCATAATCAAAACATTTAGTCTAGATTTAGGGTGCTCAAAGTGTGTTTATGTGTAAAGTTGGAATCGAGTGTACTGCAGAATTTATTGTGTAAATCTGCAAAGCTCAATCGATCGAAAATTAGACTCGATCGATCGAAGCTCGTGCAGATTGTTTTTCTGCAAAATTTTCCAACTCAAGCCCAAGCCCATATGACGTGTAGGGTTTTATGTTTTGCTTCTAGTTTAAAAAGAAAAACCTAAGCCACGTTTTTATGTTGTTGTTTATGCTGTGTGTATGAATCTCTTGTGAGATCTAGAGGTGTTTGCCTTCATACATACTTAAGGTTATCAAGATCAAGATTGATGTTGAGAGCTTGGTGATCACTTCAGTTGCTGCACAAAGAGCCTAAAGAAAACACAAGTAGGAGTACTTGTGGTTGTTGTGAATCCAAGAAAGAAGTAGTTTGTGGACTCGGAGCTGTCACGTGGTCGTGGTAGTAAGTTTTAGGATGTTAGTGGTCTAAGTCGCTATTGTAAAATTTCAATTCTTTCATAGTGGATTTGTTTTACCTTGAGGATAGCTAGGTTAAATCCTCCACAGGTTTTTTACTGATTTGGTTTTTCTGGGTTATTATATCGTTGTGTTCTTTATTTTTCGCATTATTTAGTTGATATGATTTACTTGTGTTAACCTAGACTTGAATAATTTATCTAAGTAATCACTTGGCTAAATAACTAGGTTAATCAACTTGTGTTTTAAGGGGTCTAAAAACGTACATATATATATATATATATATATATATAGAATGGGGCCAGCACCTTCCCTACTCAGAACAATAGAAGGCATAGAAATTCAATATAGTTATTATGACTATATAGATGCCTTTGAAAAGATTTTATTTTATTAGAATAAAATTGAAAAGATTTTATTTCATATATATAAGAACTTTGATCATTCATGGTTCTTAATGTGTGACAAAAATTTCAACAGTCAAATATCGACATGGTTCTTTAAGTGGTGGGAAATGTTCGGATCAATTCCTCAGATCTTTCCAGAACCTCTCCAGGATGCCCTCAGATATTTTAGCTCAAGATTTCAAGTTAACCACCACAATTCCCAGTTCCCAGCAATCTTGCATATGACCATCAGGTATAAAATCCATTGGATCAGCATGTGGTCCTATGCAATTAGCAACAATCTATTAAACAAGGAGTTCTCAGTAAAATGGTGGGATAGCCTCAAAATTGATCCAGTCATCAATAAGATAAATAAGGATTTCCCTCCACTCCATAGAGCCATTGCCCAGAAGACAAGGCCCTAGTCTAGCCTAGAATTCGTCTCAGTCGCTGAAAAATCTAGCAAAGAATTAAAAGATCTTGCCAACTAGTTGCTCCTTCAGGCTTCTCAGTTAGAAGAAGAAGAAAAGGCTTCTCCTGCCTCTTTTTAAGCATTTACCAGTCACCAACCAATTGACCCCTCCCAGGATTCTCAAGACCCCTACAAAAGCTATAATTTGGATAGCCCCTAGACTATTCTAGTAGCACCAATCACTACTCAGAATGGTTCCAAACAGTCCCAGATTCGATCACTATTCAGAATAGTACTAGCAAACAAGTTACTATTTATGAATAGTACCAGCCGACGCAAGATGACAGAAACAGTACCTGCCGACATAAAAGACAAAAAATGAAAAGTGTCGCAGCTATGCTGCTTTTTCGAGGTTCCTGCTACTTTCGATGGAAAAGGTTTTCACCTCCAGGAAGAGTAATTTACCCCTCTGCGAATTTTCAAGAATCTCTAGAGCATCCTATGCTCTCCCCAATAAGAATCCTAAGCTTCTCCAAGTCTATATAAAGAAGCTGAAGTCCAATTCGGAAGCAGGCTTGGTTCAACATATTTCCTTCTTACAGAATCCCTTAGTAATCCTATATTAGGAATATCCAATCCTGTAACCAAAGGACTTTTCTATTTTTCTGCTTTCCTCAGTTGACTTAGTTGTTTTCATTTAAATAAGATGTAACTTACCTAGTGTGGTATCAGAGCCAAGTTGGCCGATAATAGTTGTAAGTTACATTTATTAAGTTACATTAATTTCAGCAATTTCAAGTTATTTCCTCAGTTTGCATGCATTTGCATGGTTGTGAAATCCGGACCGGACCGTACGGTCCGATCGGATAACCGGAAACCGTTCACCAAAACGGTCCTTTTAACCCCAAAAACCGGCCTATATGAAAAACTCAGTGAACCGTGCCAACCGCGGTTCAACCTCACGGGTTTGAAAACCGTTCACGGTTGTCACGGTTCTTGCAGGTTCAGTGATTCAGAGTTTTTTTTTTTTTTTTTGGGTACTTACAGCTCAGCCATTGATGAAGCTTCAACCTCAGACATTGAGATCGCACCACTATTTGTTCTTATTCTTCTTTTCAGTCTCGCTCGCCCTCTCTCTCTCTCTCTCTGCGTTTTTGCCGACTGCTGTTTCTGCACTTTTTTCTTTCTCTGCATTTTTTTCGTTCACTGTTTCTTCAGTTTTTACCTTCTGCGTTTTTCCTTTGAATGAACTCTAGAGTCTTTTGGACTCTTTGAAGGTGATTGACAACTTGCATTCTGTCACCCACTCAATGCAAGCTGTCAACCACTCTTCTTTAAGTTTTATTGGGTTTAATTAATTATTTAATGGTTTGGCTGGCCACTCTTAAAGCTTTGTTTATTTTTTATTTTTAAAATTTAACTAAATACATGCTGTCAAGTGTACTACTCTTTTCAAAATTTTATAGTACTTTATTCTTTATTTAATCAATTTTTTAATGCCTTATCCGGCCACTCTTTTAGCTTTTGTTTATTTTTTATTTTAAAAATTTTTATAAATAGTTGAATATTCAACTGGGCTTTGGCATGAAACAATTTATTGGATAGTTAAATGGGCTTGAGCATAACTTGAGATAATTTAGACATAAATTCTCATAAAAAGATTAAAAGTGTACAATATTGAGTTTTATAAAAAAAAATATTTATTTTTGCTTAGGATTTAATATTTTTTTATTTGCCTTATAAAAGTTATGATATAAAAAAGACATTTGAAAATTAGATTTTTATATTTATTTGGACTATTTTAGTTCATTTTTCTATTTATATTAATTTAAAATATTAATTTATATTTTAATAAATTATTAAAATAATTATGACGTCATCACGGTTCGACCTCGGTTCAACCTCGGTCTGACCTTAAAAACCTTGAACCTCTCCCTTTTACGGTTCATTGAACGGTCCGGGTCTGAAAATCTTGTGCATTTGGCCAGTTATACCGCCTTATTTTCAATATCATATCACAATGTCTCTCATTCCCCATATTTTATTTTACATTTATTTTATAATAACTCTCCCTCTCCCCTTCATCTACTTCTACGTCTGTTATATTTTTTCCATTCTCATCTTTTTTAATATTTCCTCTTTTCTAGAACTATTGTGCTTGTAAGCTTCTCTCTCCTGTTATATATATATATATATATATATGGGGTTTCTCATTAACATTTTCACTAAATATAACATCATTATAGCTCCCAAAGAAAAGAGAATAAGGTCGTAGGGGATCCTTAAATGAGCTCCCAGTTTGCACTTTTTTAATTAGATTGCTTGGCTCTTACCTTTTAGTTTTGTAAAGAAGATTTCAGCAATCTTCGATATGGGTTCGCGATGGTATAGCTTTATATAGGCTATTCTTGTTGGAATTCTCATGTTTCACTTTCATGGCTTTGTTCACTCAAAAAAACGTACACATGTTTTAGTTTACATTTTGCTCTCCGTTTCAGACACCGTAAATAGAGACATGCATACGCTAATATTACTTTAGCTGACGTTCAAAATGTCTAGGTGGCCTAGCTATATTTTAAACTTTTATATTTGAGAACATAATATTCTAGTATTGTATAATAAAAGCTTGTTTGGAATTAGCTTTAGTTTTTAGCTTTTAGTTTTTATGTATAGTTTTTTAAAACCTCACTTTTTTTGACTTTTCTAGGTACAAGTACACTTTAGTACTCTTTTAACAAAAAGTTTTCAACAAAAAGTTAGATAAGCTGTTCCCAAACAGACACTAAATTTGTATTTAATGAAGCTATTATTTGGTAGATTATAAGTTGTTCCAAAACTTAATCTCAAGAAAGAGTAAATTGGGACTTCAGTCGAGACATAGTTCAAATTCACAATCAACTGGTTTGATACCATAATAACTAATGAATTGTCTCAAAAGAAGTTATTAGAAAAGAATGAAACTAATTATTTAACCATTATTTATTACCATATTGAGCCATATATATTGTTCTTATTGTTGGGTTAAGATAGCTTGACCCCGGTTAATTAATTCAATTACCCAAGTTGATTAAGTATGTCAAATTACATATAAATCGTAGAGGCACCAACAAATCACCAAATAAACTAAATGCAGCAAAAATTAAATTGACACGGTGATTTGTTGACAAAGAGGGAAAACCTCTTGCAAGGCAAAAAACCTACTGGGTGATTTTAAGGTCATCACTTCCAAGAATCCACTAATCAACAATCAAGCGGTTACAAGTATAAGAAATCTTACCAACTACCCTGGCCTATCCCGAAATACCAACCTACAGTTGAACTTTCGCTCCAATACCTAATTGGACTTGATCTTGTAGTAGTCTTCTTTCCTTTGATGCACAAATCTCCAATCCGTGACTAACCCTTTGCACGGATCCTAGTGCGTGACTATCTCCAGCAATTTGAATGATATTTTTGGTTGCTAAGTTCTTCACTTCATCAATAATGAAGATCAAGAAACACTTGGTTACAAAATCCTATGATGTACAAATGTAGTAGCTTCTCACAGAGAAAATAAATCTCTTGGTCTCTGTATTTGTGTGTGATGGCTCTTAAAATAAGCCTTATATATGTCTAGGGTTGTGAGAAAAGAAACCCTAAACAAATACATAAGCCTAGGCTGAATTTCAGATCTGGAAAACTGAAAATCGTAATTCTCAATAGATCGAGCTACTATCAAACTATCTATCGAGTTTCACATTAAGTCTCGATAGCAGGCATCTGTAGAGTTATTTGTCGAATTTAATGAACAAATTTTCTTCACTTGTTTCTTGGATCAATCTTTATGTCTTTTAATATGAACAACATATTTCTTGATGTATTAAACTCATTTTAGATCTATCCAATTACAAATAAAGTGCATTGTGTTAAAGGATTAGTCAATTACATAAAATATGACCCTAACACATATATCTCTTTTCTTTTCTACATACAGCTCCAAACTATACGTTTGTCCAAGAAGCAACTTTAGCCCCAGAAATTGTATATTATGACTACATAATCATTGGTGGAGGGATAGCTGGGTGTCCATTAGCAGCAACTCTCGCACAAAATGTAAGGGTTTTAGTCCTTGAAAGAGGAGGCTTCCCTTATGAAAATCTAAACATTACTAACATGGAAAATTTCTCAGACACTCTTTCAGACCCGTCTCCTACATCCCCTACCCAACATTTCACTTCCGAAGATGGCGTGTTCAATGTTCGAGCACGCATTTTAGGTGGTTGAACCGCCTTGAATATCGGATTCTACTCGCATGCTAGCACTCGTTATGTAAAGGAAGCTGGTTGGGATGAGACATTGGTGAACAAATCTTATGAATGGGTGGAAAAGTTGGTGGTGTTTAAGCCACCAAAGGCGGATTATCAAGTTGTTGTGAGAGACGGTTTGCTTGAGGCTGGGGTGTTGCCCTATAATGGGTTTACATATGATCATTTGTATGGAACAAAAATTGGAGGAACGATTTTTGATAAGAAGGGTCACAGACACACGGTGGCAGATTTGCTTGAGTATGCTGATCCAAGAAAGATTATTGTTTATTTGCATGCAACTGTGTACAACATCTTGTTTAGGTATAATAATGGTAAGGATTTTGTAACATGAATCTAGGCCTGAAGGTGAGTGGATGGGGTCAAGTTGGATTGGTTTTGAAAATTTTTCAATCTGGCTTGACTTCTTTATGTTAAGAAATTTCTCAAAATCAGCACATGATAACTCTAAAACCAACCTGATATGCAAGGATCAGGTTGGGTCAATTTGGATTAATTGGGTTGGGTTCATTAGGGTGATAGGTTAAACACAAACCATAAACTTATTAGTAGACAACCTGAGCATGGTAGAGCATGTTTGAAGATTTTTATCGTATTATTTTAATTTGCAAGCAACCACGAGATGAAGTCTAAGAAAATAATGTAATTCTCTCGCCTTTTGTTTCCCTGGGGTATTGAAATTAGTATAAGGAGAAGAATGGAGTTGTTGTGGCATGACTTTTGTAATGTTGTAATTTACAACTATATGTTTTGTTGGCTTTTATTCTGTGCCAAATTTGATTGTAATTCTATTCAATCTTTTGTACCCTGTATTTAATGTGGGATTTAATTGTAAGGGTTGTGTGATAGAGAGAGAGTGTGTGAAACATTAGGGTTCGCGGGTAGCTCGCGGGTAAGGCCTTCCTGCGAGACACTCGCGAAACATTCCGTTCTGCCAGTCTGTACTATATGATACACACTTTCTATACCCACACTATATATACTTACATTACCTACAGATGTTGAGGAGTGCTTCAGAGAGAAAACCCTAGCCACAAACCTTGAGAGTTAGAGATTGTTATTCCCACAATCCTCTACACATTTGCTTGTGGAATTTCCTCAATTCTTACATCTTCATTTTCATACCATTGAAAGGTTGATAGCCAAACACTTACCACACCATTTCATAGTGTCAAGTGAGGTTTTGGTGTTGCTGGGAAGCATTGGAAGAAGCCAAGGATGGCAAATGCAACATGGAGCTTGTTGCGGGATCTGGAGAGCTAGACAAGACCCGGTTCCGAGAAGCCTTGTTGGATTAGGAGTTTGGAGGGCTTAGGTACATCGGGTAGATTAGGATTGGAGGGTCTCTTGCTAACTCATGTATCCCAACTGATTGTCTAGTGGATCGATTACCACTTGGAGGGCGACAGAGAAGTTTTTCGCCGAGTTCTTCGGTTTCCTCTTCGATAACACATCGGCGTGTTATCTTGTGTTTGCATCTTTCTTCCCTACTCTTTTACATTCGATTTTATTTTACTGCTATGTTGTCTTGATTATGGATTAGAGTAGCTTGTTTGCTAATCCGCTCACATTTACACTATTCCGTACTTAGTATTAAGTTAGTGTAAAATTTATCGAGCCATAACTTTAATTTGGGGGTCTAAACAGCTCTTGTATTTTCAACACATTTTTCGAGCTTTCAACTTTAATTTGATCAGTTGGTTTTGATAATCCCTTTTTGATTATTTTGATGTAGGAACAGCAAGGCCTAAAGCTTATGGTGTGGTTTTCAAAGATGCATCGAGAGTTTTTCACAAAGCATACCTAATGAAGAACTCGAAGTCGTTGAATGAGATAATATTATCAGCTGGTGCAATTGGAAGGCCACAACAATTGATGTTAAGTGGTATTGGGCCCAGTGACCATCTACAGGCCCATGGGATCAAGGTAGTGTTGGACCAACCCTTGGTGGGCCAAGGGATGGTTGATAATCCAATGAATATGCTCATGATTCCCTGTCCAATTCCAGTTGAAGTGTCTCTCACTCAAACTGTGGGCATCACAAGGTTTGGTAACTATATTGAACCAATCAGTGGACTAAGTTTTATATATTTTTTCTTCTTAGGCTCAAAGGCTTTCTAGAGACCTAGGGCAACTCATAAATAAGGTTTTAACTTCCTACTTCTTATTCACTTAAAATAAATAAATAAATAAAATCTAACCATGTATAAGGTGTCAAGTCATTTAAGTGCATTTTTTTATTTATATGCAGAGCTCACAATAAATTTTCTTATGAGATAATCTTGTAAGGCATCCCTCTCACAACTCATGCGGGGCCCACATTTTGTGTAAGAGAGAGAAAGAGAGAACTCATGCTGAGTATATTTGGGTCCTTTAGAGTTGAGGTCTAGTTGGGTGAATCAAGCCAAACTTAAATATATCTTAATTTGATTTTTTTTTTTTACTACATGCAATATGTAGCCTCTTTTGTTTTTATTTTTTTATTTGTCAAGAGTTCTTGTGATTTAATAATATTGCTTTCGCTTCATGTGAAAAACTTTGGCTCGAATCCCTCCCTCCCACTTGTACGAAGAAAAGGCTGTTTTTTTGCTTTCAGGTACGATAAATACATAATGATGTCACAATCACAAAGCAAATGTCACTCATTGAAAAAAGAAAAAAGAAAAAAGAAAAAAACCATGAATGCATAATGATGTCACAATGCAAATGGCACTTATTGAAATTTTGATCCAGAAAATCCACATGGAGTTTCTTCTAGTTCTATCTATTAAATTCAAAGTAAAGTGACGCATATTACAGTCCATGATGTGAATTTTCAAACAAGATATGAAAGTATATGTTCTTGAATAAAAAAAGTACTAGATATATCTTTGCATTTTAGTAGAACACAATTGCAAACTGCATTCTCAAAATGTACAGGATCACCCGGTTTCAAAATAAAATGACCATTTTCTTAAATAAACACTGACATAATAATTAATTTGTAAATACTTACATAAGGGAAATATGTCAGTCTGAACTCATGATCATGTGCATGCTCTTAATATATTGGACAACTTTGGAGGTACGACATGTAATGAACTATACCTAGGTTTTGTCCTGCTGAATAAGGTTATTTACTTAAATGAATTTGAGGAAACTTTGCTCAAATTGCAGACTAAACAGCCCTTCACAGTGCCCCCAAAAGCAATGGTCGTGGCTGTTGAAACCATAAATGCTATTGCCGAAATGACTTTTAAAGGAGGTGTGATAGTTGAAAAGGTAGCATATCCCCTCTCTTCAGGCTATCTCAAGCTTCAGAACACAAATCCGAAAGACAATCCAGCAATTACCTTTAACTATTTCAAAGAATCGGTGGACCTGAGGGGGTGTGTTCTAGGCATGAGCACCATCATGAATGTTGTAGATACATATCCATTTTCAAAGTTCCGACATAGTAACATGACAATGCAGGCACTAATAGATATGATGGTGAGTTCACAATGGAACAAGAGGCCGCAACATCCTAGTGCTGTGTTTTCCTTGGAACAATTTTGTATAGACACTGTCATGACCATGTGACATTTCCATGGAGGTTGCCAAGTTGGCAAGGTTGTTGATCGTGATTATAAGGTTCTTGGTGTGGATGCGCTAAGGGTCATTGATGGTTCAACATTTTTACAATCACCTGGGACTAATCCTCAAGCTACTGTAATGATGTTGGGAAGGTAAAAACTTAAGTCGTTGGAAAATGGAGAACTTAATCTTTTAACTATTCTTTTATGACCTAACATGCGTGATTTTAACCTTTTAAATAAGAGATAGGCTGGAGACAATGCTCAAACTTTGATACTATAAATTGTGAATTTAATCATTTAACCTTTATTTTAACATATTCTTAGTATTAACTTTTCCTTCTTTCAATGAAGGTATATGGGAGAGAAAATTTTGCATGAAAGGCGTTCACATGGGAGGAAGTAGAAGATGATTCAACTTTGCCTTTTCAATTATTATGGAGTGTCACCTATTATCATTGTGTTAATGCATTTTAACATTAAAATAACACGTCAATCATAATAATAATAATAAGATTCTATGCAAGATATATATAATTGCAAAGTCAAAGGAAATTAACTCATTACATATTTGTTGTTTCGATATTCATTAAATGGTTCCAGTTAATTAGCTTCTTTTTTTTTTTTTTTTTTTTTTTTTTTTTTTTTTTTTTTTTGAGAATGAAACTACTTGCTTTAATAAAATCAGCCAGGATCGGCAAAAAGTACATCACTTAAGTGTGGTGGAACATCCTCCACCCACACTGACAAACCTCTGACATTTTTTGCATGTCTAGCTAGGTTGTGGGCTATTTTATTACCACTTCTACGTACATGGGAGAAATTTATGCAAGTACTTGTACCAAGCATGGATTTTGCTGACTCCAGAAGGTGGCCAAACGAAGAAAACGAAGCTTCTTTGTTTCGGAGGGAGTTAATCACTACTTCTGAGTCTCCTTCAAGAACAAAATCTGTTATACCCAGTTCTTGTGCGAAGACCAACGCCCTTGCTGCTGCCATGGCTTCCACAATATCTGATGAGAATGGTAGAGGGGCTTGTTCAGACAACGAAGCTATCGCATTACCTTGACTATCATGAACGACCACTCCCAGTCCAGCCTTGCCCAACTCCGGAAAAATGGCTCCGTCAAAATTCAGTTTAAGGCAATTCGGTGGGGGTGGACACCACTGAGCACGGGGTTGAGGTCGTGGCATTGCTGAAGGCTGACTGAGGGATTGTTGGCTTTGTTGGAAGGTAGCCAAGGCCTGAGTAGCTTGTTGGAGGACCTGTGATCTGGGAAAATCATTTGAATTGACACGTATCTGGTTGCGACGGTACCATATCGTCCACATCACCATGGCCATTAGTTCTAGATTTTTCCCCTTCTCGTGTAGTACACTAATCAGATCTCTAGTGTTAGAAATAGCATATTGTCTTCGATCATCAAAACCTGGAACAGCCTCCCAAATTTCGTCAAGCATAGCACATTCCCATACTGCATGGATTGCCGTTTCGGACTCCAACCCGCACTGCTTACATTTGTCTTCCATTAAGATCTTCCTCCTCATCAAGTTATTCTTTGCTGGTATAGCTTCCTTGCACACTCTCCATAAGAAATGCCGTACTTTATTAGGAACATTAAGCCCCCAAATCCGATTCCAAATGCCACTTTGCCGCTGCTGGTTGGCTGTAGGAATCTGCACAGAATTGAGCTTAGTTAGAAACCTTGAGCCTGAGTTTACAGTATACTTACCTGAGGGGGTGAAAGGCCAGATGATCTTGTCCTCCACAGGAGTGCAGCTCAAAGGGATGCTGAGTGCCAAAGCAGCTTCATCCGGTGACAATAATCCATGCACTAAATTCAAGTCCCAAGTTCTTGTGAGTGGATTGATGAGGTTCGAAACTCTCCCGTCTTCAAAGCCTGGAACAATATCAGATAAGACACGTGGATGCTCCAAAGATGGTAACCATGCATCGTTCCATATGCTAACTGCCTCTCCACAACCAATCCTCCATCTTGCACCCTTGAGTAGACTTAACTAGTAAAGTTTTTGATAGTTAAATAAGATATTTGGGATTGCATCTTACACGTTTTGAATCGATGATGATGGACCAAATTAAATTTTTCTCATTTGGTTGCATGATTTTGGGTTCTCTTTTATCTAATTTAAGTGGCCTTAAATTAAGGATAAAATTTTGCTCCAAATATGTTTGGAGCCAATGGCTCAAATACCACTCAATAACTTTTTATTAGATGTGAATTTTGATAAATTTAGCATTAGATTACATTTTATTCTCATATCCTTCATACTTGCAAAATTTCCAGAAAATAAAAAATAAATAATTATGTTATTAACAAATTATTACATTTCAAGTTTTAGTAATATAAGATTATGCATAAAAAATAATTTTATGGATCGAATAGTAAATAACATTCGATTGGAACGAAATTTGACTTGCGTGTTAAGAGCATAAAGAACATATAATTCAATAAGTAGATTTTCAAAATACATAATCATGTTAATTTTTTTAATGGGTATTTGGGCCAAACTTCCTTAAATTAATCAAAATATATTTAATCCTGGGCATTCCGAGTCCTTCCACACAATGTAAGATAAAGATGACTGTAACATTGCTATTTGGCCTTAAAAATTTTTTTTTAAAAAAAAGGAAAAAAGAAAAAAAGAAAAAGAAAAAAAGAGCAACTGTTTAGTCCATACAAATACAATATCAAATTCGGAGCATGAAACATGATCAATTTACTTAGAGCATTTGCATCCAAGTATCTAAAAAAATTACATATTTTACACACTCAAAAGCTACTTTTTCTATTTTATCATTAAAGAGGATAAAAATTAAGGTAGACGGACTTGTCCAAAAAACCTTCCATAGGCGACAGTACTGAGAAAATGGATGATCAAAACGTAAGGACAAGACGACGGATTGATACATTGGACGGAGAATATACAAGACGAATGGATCCTCTATAGTAGACAGATTCTAGCTATACGGACACAAGGGGGACTGATATCAAGGCCACGTGGCACCTACGTGGCTTACGTGGTCTCCAAGGAACCCAAAATGGAAATGTCTTGCACCCTACAATTAACCCTAGTCAATGGAGTCCTTATATTGGAAAAATCCCGCAAAATACGTACATTTATGAGGATCTTTTCCACAAGGAAACATCTTCTTAGTTAAGAAACGAAGGTCGATTCTACACTACTATAAAAACCCAAAACCCTCAGAAAATAAGGTACGCATAATTTACCCCAGTTCTGACACTCTAGAGTTGTGAACATTCTCTAACTTAACCTTTGGAGGGTATTTGGCTGGTACCATACTGGTACTCTCTGTAAGGTTTTCTTCTTCTATGTTACGCAAGTTTTGTCTAGAGCACGTGAGGACTGTGTAGCTTACTGATAATTTTCAGCATCATCAGTTGGCATCGTCTGTGGGAAGGAGAAGTAGTAACATCAATTCCCAGACAAAAATTTGTATGGTACTCACTCGCTCGATGGCAACTACCAACAGTAACAGAGAGGAGCTACTCACTATTGCCCTTGAAAGACAGGTACAGACCCTAGGTATGGCGGTGGAATGCCTTACTAAGCAAAAGCACGACTTGGAGGAATAGTTGCGCCAAAGGGATGCTGGGCCCAACAATCACGGAGAAGAGCAAGAGGGCACTAGCGCCGAAAGGATGGACCGAGAAGGACCAGAAGGCAGCAGTACTCCGAGCAGACACAAGTGACAGGATGCTAGCCATCCGTCCACTGTAGAGACAGTGCCACCACACATAGTTGTTGAGATGCAGATGATGGAGCAGATGGACTTCATGATGAACGCTCTCAGAGGACGGTTATCAAGTGACCTCGACAAGTTAGTCCACCGAACGGACTCGCCTTTTACCACACCCGTCACTTCGTCCCTGCTTCCGCCGAAGTTCTGTATGCCACAGGTTGAAGTCTACGACGGGTCAAAAGATCCTTTAGATCACTTAGAGTCATTCAAAACCCTTATGCACTTGTAAGGGGTGGCAAATGAGATCATGTGTTAAGCCTTACAGACTACGCTAAAGGGTCCTGCGAGGGTATGGTTCAGCAGGTTGACGCCCAACTCCATCAGTACCTTCAAGGAGCTGAGTGTGTAGTTTACCTCGCATTTTATTGGGGGCTACAGGTATAAGAAGTCAACTGTGTGCCTGATGAGCATCAAGTAATGGGAGGATGAGATGCCAATATCCTACATAACTCGCTTCAATAAGGAAGCCTTCTCGATAGACGAAGCTAACGACAAGATACTTGTTGCTGCATTCACCAATGGATTACGGAAGGGGAGTTTTTGTTCTCTTTATACAAAAACAACCCAAAGACCATGTCAAATGCGCTTTATCGTGCTACTAAGTATATGAAGGCCGAAGATGCGTTACTAGCTTGGGAGGAGAAACCCAAGAGAAAGGAAAGACAGGAAGCTAAACGGTAGGAAAAGGGACAGAATTGGCTAGAACCAGAGACCGATAGGAGGATAGACGCTCCAAACCCCCTATTGGAAGATTTACAAACTTCACCCCGCTAACCACCCCGATTGATCAAGTGTTGATACAAATCAAGGACGATACGACCTTGATGTGGCCGGGCAAGTTGAAGGGAGATCCAGCAAGAGATCCAGAGACAAATATTGCCATTTTCTTCAGGATCACGTTCACAACATGTCTGAATGCTATGACTTGAAGCAGCAGATTGAAGCCCTAATTAGGTAAGGGAAATTACAACAATTTGTCAGCAAGGAAAAGGCAGGCCCACCATAGGAGAAGGCAATAGGAAAGGAGGATGAGTGCCCTAGGCCAACCCTAGGAGATATAAGGATGATTGTAGGGGGCATCACAGCCACCGGTTTGTCTAGAAAGGCGCGTAAGACTTATCTAAAGATGGTTTAGAGCGTCCAGTTAATGGGTTTCGTTCCAAAGATGGCACAAGTTGACAATCTCATAATTGGATTCTCAAAGGAAGATGCTCGACGTCTCTACCACCCACACGACGATGCATTCGTTGTTAATTAACATATGGGTAGGAGATTACAACACTTATTGGGTCCTAGTTGATAATGGAAGCTCTGTTGATATCCTTAATTACTTGGTGTTCCAGCAGATGAGGATCAAAACAAAACGGCTCGTACCAACCAATGCACCGCTCATCGGATTCGGAGGAACAAAAGTGTATCCCCTAAGTGCGATTACATTACCCGTGACGGTTGGTGACTACCCTCAGCAAATTACTAAGGACGTTACTTTCTTAGTCGTCGATTGTTCGTTTGCTTACAATGCGATATTGGGCCGTCCTACCTTCAATTCGTGGAATGCTGTAACTTCGACCTACCACCTGATGATCAAGTTCCCCACCAAGTATGGAGTAGGAGAGGTATGAGGAGACCAAGTGGCAGCGCATGAGTGTTACATATCGATGTTAGAAATGGACAACCACCTGTAGACTATGAGCATAGAAGAGCAACGGATGGTTGCAGAACTCGTTGAGGGGTTGGAGGAAATACTCGACGACTCCAGACCTAAGCGAATGACAAGGATTGGTACCCTTGCCAGTTCGCCAGTCCGTCAAGCACTTACAGTATTCCTAAGGGAGAACCAGGATGTCTTTGCCTGAAGCCACAAAGACATGCCTAGGATCGATCTGTAACACCCTGTCCCAACTCTATAGTTAAACTATATGTTTGAATGGTTGATTATTATTTTAAGCCACTTCCTTTCTAAAATTAATATAAGAGTATTTAATAAAAATATTATTTTATAATGCCTTTGAATAAGAATTGTAAAGATTATAAATAATTTAATGGCTAATTGTATTATGAATATATACTAAGTATGTACAAAATTATATTAAGTGGTTGAGTTATTAGATATGTAGTTGTTGGTTTAATTAAGTGTTTAAGGTAAGGATATATGTGCATAATTGTTTTATTATTTGGGCCTTTTTAGAATATAGAACTTTGTGAGGGTGAAAACTATAAAAGCTAAAAGTTGAAAAGGTGAGTCAACCTTTTCTTTCCTTGTTAATACACGTGCTCCACAAATCTTTCTCCCTTATCACTTCTTGGCTGCACCAGAAGCTTCAGCTCCTATTCTTCTTTCTCTATTCCTTTTTCTTTGTTCTTATCTCTTTCTTCTTCCTTTGTTCCCACAAAGCAGCACCTTATCTCTTCTTTGACTTTCTCAAAAAAACTAGAAGACTCAAGAAGCTCTCTCCCTCTTTCATACCTATGGTCCAACACCAAAAGAAAGAAAAGCTCTTAACTCTTCTCTCCCTCTCACACCTACGGGTCCAGCAGCAAGGAAAAAGGTTTCTTTCAACTCTTCTCAAGCTCTTGTTCCCAACTTGAAGCTAGAGTGATTCTAGCTCTATCACTCCAAGAATCCGTGTCTAGGGTAAGGGGAAAATGTAATTCTTTTAGTCTATTGTTCATTTTAAACTTAAGTGATAGTTATATGATTTTGTATATGGGTGTGTTGGATTTTAGAGATTGTTGACTGCCCAAATATGAATTGAATCATTGTTATGCTTGCATGTGCTCCTAGATGATAGACTATGATAAAATTTGTTATGGGTAAGTGTTAAAATGAGTAAAATAGCTAGATAAACTTTATGAAAGTTCTATTTGAGATGCTGAATGTGTAGTTGATTCAGTAATTGAAGCTTGTTGAGAGTTAGTTCATGAACTTGTTAAGAGTTGCACTCACTGGTTAACATGTTTGGTCATTATAAATCCTGTGTTTTTTTAGGACAGCTATGGGTAAAAGGTTTATTGGAGATTATTATATAATATATCTAGTATGTGTGTATTAAATTTCATATGAAAATACCATTGTTTGGTAATTTTTTGTGAATTTACAAGAAAATGTTATAAAGCTGTCACTGTGACAGATTCTGTGTTTACACATGATAAATTATGTATTAAATTGTGTACAGTGAATTTGGATGCTAGGGATATTTACTAGGAAATCTAAGACAAATATGGTTGTAATGGAAGTGGTCTCACAGCATTTGGATCAATATGAAAATAATGGTTTAATTTCTAAATTGCATGCAATTCTGTTAGGACAGATTTGAGTATGTTGTCTTGTATGATTTTTAGTAAATCATGATTTTATGATTTGGCCCTGAAATTGATATGGTATCCACTAGACATCTATAGGAGTTTCTTTGTAAAATTTAATGAAGATTGGATGTGTTTAGATAGCCCATTAGTATTTTACAAATGAGATATGTGCTGCTGAAATGAGTAGTAAACAGTAAATGATAACTCTGATTTTGAGGATTTAATTCTAAAGTTAGGGTGAACGTTTTGAGTTATAAATTAATATGATTATCATTTAGTATGTCTAGATCATAGATAAATTTTGTATAACTTGGTTCAAGGTATAATACCCTAAAGGAGGGGTCCTAAACCATTCAACTATTGTTTTTATGAAGCTGTTTTGGTCATGTTATTTGTTGCCTTGTGTAAGTTTATGCATGCACCCTTGCTTCCAATCTCAAATACATTCTTAATTGATTTTAAAGCTATTTGACATGATTTGAATATGAACATTAAAACAATGGTTTTTCTATGATTTGGTACATCTTGTTGTTTGATGAATGTATCTTGTGTTTGAGGAACCTCTTTGAGGTGAGATTAGGATTTTCTTGATTCTAAGATATAGGTTTTGAGATGAATTTGTAAGTCTATGATAAGGAGTAATTGATAGTAATAAGTTTTGATACTTGGTTTAGGTGTTACCAGTACCCAAGTCTAAGCTCCTTCGACTGTAGGCTTTCGGTTTCTCTGCTTTCAGGTAAGGGATAAGTTATATGAGCATTTGGTAAGTCATAAGGTTATTTTAAAGATTATTATGCATTAAAAGGTTTTTGATTAGAGATATGGTATGTAATCATGTTTTGGACAAAAATACGTTCGTGAGCTTTCGAAACCTTATGTATATGATTTAAGCATATTGATGCTATTACTAATTCCATGAACATGATGTTTAAAGAAAATAATGGAAATGTTTTTATTATGAAATGTTATGCAAACTATGAATTTCAGTATGATTTATAAGTATGAAATGTTTTCAGGTTATATCCTCTAGTTATCTGAACTCGGCCAGTAGGGGTTGAATTACTGGCTTTCCATGGAAAATGTTATCTTATTGGCCATTAAAAGTGGGACTGGCTCTGTTGTACCCGCCTTTGTTAGTTATGACCAACTTGTGGAGGATGCCAACCTATTCAGGTAAGGGATAAGTTATATGAGCATTTGGTAAGTCATAAGGTTATTTTAAAGATTATTATGCATTAAAAGGTTTTTGATTAGAGATATGGTATGTAATCATGTTTTGGACAAAAATATGTTCGTGAGCTTTCGAAACCTTATGTATATAATTTAAGCATATTGATACTATTACTAATTCCATGAACATGATGTTTAAAGAAAATAATGGAAATGCTTTTATTATGAAATGTTATGCAAACTATGAATTTCAGTATGATTTATAAGTATGAAATGTTTTCAGGTTATATCTTTTGGTTATCTAAACTAGGCCAGTAGGGGTTGAATTACTGGTTTTTCATGGAAAATGTTATCTTATTGGCCATTAAAAGTGGGACTGGCTCTGTTGTACCCGCCTTTGTTGGTTACGGCCAACTTGTGGAGGATGCCAACCTATTCCCATGGTTGAAGACATGTATTATGATGTGATCCTGGAAATACTTGGCATTGTGGGGAATGCTGGATGCCTAGCACAGTGGTGTTAGAAGCCTCCCAAATAAGTACAAATTTATCAGATATGGACTAACCAATATGTTATTTATGAACAGCTATATTATGTTATTAATCAGGAGATAATGATTTTGTTTAAATGCATTGTGAAAAGTTAAAAACCCTGATGAAAAGAAGAAGTTTTTGATGAAAAGAAAGTTGTTCATTAAAGATAAAAGTTTCTGAAATTCTGTTGTGCTTTAAAGATAAAGAATCTGATGAAAAGGGTTTTAGTGTTCTGTAAAGATAAAACTTTTGATGAAAGTACAAGTTTATGTTAAAAAGTTATCAGATATGTGTTCTTTACGAAATGTTAAGTACTATGAAAGTTATAATATTTTACAAGAAGAAGTTTATGAAGAAAAGTTTCTTATTTGTCAAGATATTTTTAATTTAAGACAAAGTTACCAATTATTTGATTTAAATTAAAATGATTATTTTGTAATGGGAATACATATATATGGATTTTAAATAATCAATATTATATTTGGTGACTTTGTAAGAAATGAAAGAAATTAAATCCGAAAGATTTTGGTAATATTATTATGATAAGAAAAGGGAGAACAATTATTTTCCTATGAAGAACGTATAAGTTATTATTGTGAATAGTATAAAATACTATGCATAAAAAGATGTTCTCCTATTTGAATATTCATAGAATGAAATGATTTGATATACATGCATCCTTATTAAATTCTCATGTATCTTACCTTTACTGAGCTGTGTAGCTCACCCCTTCCACTCTTTCAGTCAACAGGTTTTAATTTGGAGCAGAGGGAACTTTAGTCGAGTTTTGGAAGAACCTAGTTTTAGTTTTAATGTATAGATCCCAAATTAGCAATTTGATATTTAGCTTTGTAGTATTGTGTATTTTAGGATCTAATGAAAGTTGTGTATCTTAAAGTATTAAGAGATGTGTTATGTGAAATTCAGAATTTGAATAACTAGTGGTTTGTGTTATCGGTTGAAGTACAATATAGATGCTCTGAATGTCTAGTGAAAAGTTATATCATTTAAGTAAAGAAACAAGAATGAAAAGAAAGAGGGAAGTTTTTGTAAAAGTTTTGCAAAAGTTAAGTTGGTTCTTGTTAATATCAGGTTTAAACTTGATATTAGCATGCCAACCATGGTCACAAATTCAGGTATCGGATTTGGGATGTGACAGTTCTGGTATTAGAGTAAAGGTTATGATTTTGTAGACTCTAAGTATCAATCTTCAGAGTAAGATATTAAGATTGGGTAGTTAAGGGTAGACAAGTAAGATACATCTCTTCAGAGATGTTTGAATTGTTTAATTATTGGCTTATTATTTGATGTCTACTAGTGTGGTTGTTTATTACGATTCTCAGGTGGTCACAAGCCAGGTGAACGGTGATTATGAATGCAAGGGTGAAAGGATGAAGAAGTACCTAGAGCAAGTAAGGAAATAGATGGACGACCTTCAAGCCAAGTTTGTTCAAATCCCAATGGGAGAGAACGAGCCAGCCGACCGTCTTGCCAAGGCCGTATCAACAGAACACATGGTCATCCCTAGTAAGGTGCTTTCTTCTGTTCAATTTTCACCCTTAATAGATGACATCGATATGCAGGAGCTGGATTATGAAAGCAACTGGATAACACCATTAGTCTTCTACTTGATAGACGACACATTACCAGACGGTACGAAGGCCACAAGGAAGCTAAAGGTTCAGGCGGCTCAGTTCGTCCTTATAAAGGGTGTCCTATACAAAAGAGGCTTCTCCCGACCATACCTAAGGTGCCTAAGCCCCGAGGAAGCCAACTATGTTGTGAGGGAAGTTTATAAAAGTATCTACGGGAACCATTCAGGGTTAAGGTCACTATTACACAAGTTGATTTAGGCCGGATACTATTGGCTTACCATGCAAAAGGATGCCCAAGCCTATGTCAAAGCTTGCGACAAGTGTCAGAGGTTCAGCAATATCATCAGACAGCCAACTGAAGAGCTCACCCTAATGATGACCCCATGGCCTTTCGCCTAATGGGGATTGGACGTCATGGGCCCATTCCTAATAGCAGTAAGACAGCTGAAATTCCTAGTAGTAGGCATAGATTACTTCACCAAATGGGTGGAAGCCGAAGCCCTGGCCACCATCACGGAGAAAAACATATGAAGCTTTGTATGGTAGAATATCATTTGTAGGTATGGTATACCTAGAGTACTGGTCTCAGATAACGGGAAGCAATTCGACAACGACTCGTTCAGAGATTTTTGCTCGCATTTAGGGATCAAGAATCACTACTCCTCACTCGCCCACCTTCAGGCCAACGAACAAGTTGAGGTCACAAACTGATCCTTGCTCAAAATCATCAAAACTCGACTCGAGGGGGCAAAGGATATATGGCCGGAAGAATTGCCAAGCATTTTATGGGCATACAGGATGACGGTAAGAACACCTACATGAGAGACACCGTTCTGACTAGCATACGAAAGTGAGGCTGTCATCCCAGCTAAGGTCGAACTCACGAGCTACAGAGTGGGAAACCATGACCAGAGTAGGAACAATGATGCTATGCGCTTGTAGCTTGACTTGGTGGATGAGGTCAGAGTAACGGCTGAACGAAGATTAGCGCGATACCAGAATCTCATGGCCAAACACTACAACTTAAGAGTCAGACACAGAGACTTCCAGGTTGGAGATCTCGTCTTGAGAAAGGTGACAGGCGCCACAAGAGATCCCTCCCAAGGAAAGTTAGGACCTAATTGGGAAGAAACCTATAGGATCACTTCATGGCAGAGGAAAGAAACCTACCACTTAGAGACACTAGACTGGCAAAAGTTGCACCACCCATAGAACACGGAACACCTGAAGAAATACTACCAGTAGACAATGGCCCGGAAAACAACACTTCCCATTTCCAGTTTATTTCCTTTTTAGTTAATTTTAACTATCTACAGTACTTTTTAAGCCCAAAGGGCAGTTTTTCATTTTTTCAAGAACAATTTTTTATATGCACATATTTATCACAATAAGAGGAGTTATTCAAATATGTCATGTGTGTGTTGTCTACACTACAAAAAATTATTAACTCCATAAGTGGACGGGTTCATCCCAAGGGATGACTTGAAATTATTAAGTCCATAAGTGGATGGGTTCATCCCAAGGGGTGATTTGAAACTATTAAGTCAAATGGTGAACGGGTTCACCCCAAAGGATGGTCAGAAGTTACCAAGTACTTAAATGGACGGGTATTAAATCTACAAATGGATAAGTTTTATGGACACTAAGTTCATGAATGGACGGGTTCATCAGAAAAATATTCAAGATGTAGGTCCTTAAGGGGACAGGTGCATCCAAGCATAAGTATCAAAATGATCAGGCACACCCAAGCCTCAATAAGTCCTCAAAGGGACGGATACATAATAAATATTAATTCCAAGGTAGACGAATGAAAACACGTCTCAAAGATAGGAAAGAGAACGAATTTTAAAATATAAGTGGTAGATAAAAAGCCTATGAAAGGACTATGTTTACATCTAAAGAAACCCAAATAAATGGGCTATGGAATGAACAGGTATTGTTCTCTCAAGTGGTCAAAAGTTAATAATATATAAGTAAAAAACTACTGCTAGACGGTGGGGGTCTCTTCATTCTTCTCCTCAACTGTCTGATCCCCTTCAGGTTGACAGGTATCATCCTCAATGGATTTTTCTTGGTCAGTGTGAGCGGCCTCCCCGTCACCTTGAGGGTCAGGGCTGATGTCATCAACAAATAGCTCTTCGGTTCCTTCAAAATCAATAGGATGGTTGGACTCTGGCCTTCAACATCAATGGTGATGTGAGAAGGGTCTAAATCCAGGAAGGAGGCCTTAACCTGATGGAAGCACTTGTTAAAGCCGTCAGCAAAGGAGGTGCCCAGTTCTTTTATGAGTTCATTGAAGTCACGATATTCACGTATAGCATCCTCCTTAGCCTAACGGAGCTTATCCTTGGCATCCTTGATCTCATCCTCCTTGTCCTCAAGGACCTTTCTTAACACCTCGACATGTTTCTCCAACTCACCCTGGAGTTACTTCGACGCAGCAAGCTTACTTTCTTGGACCACCTACCAGGTCTTCAACTGCCCTAACTCTGCCTCCATCACCTTCGCCTTTGCCCTTAGACTCTCTACCACCATCCCCTAAGACAGGTAACGGTCCATCAAGCCCTTCATCATTAGGACCCCCTGCAAAAACAAAAAACAAGGGTGAGAGAAAGATATATGCAACATGACGGATAAAGAAAAGAGAACAGATATATACCTGTGCTAGGCTGAAGAGACCCATCTCACCCATAGCCTTGATGGTATGGTTACCCAGGTCTTCGTAATCTTCACCCTTAATAATTGACGAAAGTTGCTACAAGGCGTACTGAAGGTCTTCGTGAAGGAGGATGGGAGTCTTTTCAGTGACAGGACCTTGAGTCGTCATCAAGCCCTTTCCCTTCCCCAGACTAGGCTTGAGGCGTAACTTGCTGATAGCAAGGGTCTCACCAACAATTGACCTCGTCACCACCTTGGTTTCTTAGATTGATGGTCTACTTTTTCAGACGGCTTCCTTTTTGTAGACCAGTTAGCCAAACCCTTCACCTTAGGAGGCAGGCTTCCTTCCAGTTTCTTCTTTGCAGCAACCTGCTGCTTGATATAAGCCCTTCTCTTGCTATCTCCCATTTCTACGTGGATATGGACGGATAGAAGGAGCTATATAAGCTACTAAAAGTTTGAAAGGAAAGCAGGGAATGGGTAATGGACTTACGTTTGCGCACTTGGCTGTAGTAGCGACGAGCAGTTGGAGTAGGTTCAAAATCATCACAATACCAATGGAGGGTGTCCAAGGTAACCAACTTAATCCACATTCTTTCTGATGACTTGGTGGTCCTGAAGATCTTCTCCAAAAAGCTCCACTGCTCGAGAGTAACTTTTGTGTGATCCTGAGCTGCAATTAGAGACAATTAGAATATCAAACGAAACAAGTAATAGAAAATGAAACCTAAGACGAACGAACACCTACCAGACGGGGGCATTATACCCTAGGTTTTGTGCATAGGCATGTACTCCTAATCATCGGGGTGACACATCCAGTCGTCCCATTTGATGATGATAGGCAAAGAATGTATTGACCCCTTGTGATAAATTAACCAATTAATTAACCAAGTGAATTAATAAGTTAATTAACATGCAATAAGCATGGTAGCACAAATAAATCACCAACTAAGTTAATATGCAGCGGAAAATAAAGTTGACACGATGATTTGAATACGAATAGGGAAAACCTCCAAGGCAAAAACCTCCACCAGGTGATTTTAAGGTCACCACTCCTGAGAATCCACTATTATCATAACAAGTAGTTACAAGTAAAGGAATCCCAGTACCTTATACTAACCTACAATTGAACTCTTACCCCAATACCCAATTGGACTTGTTCTGTAGTGACAATCTCTCCTTTTAATGCATGGCTCTTAGTACGTGACTAACTAATTGATGCACGGATCTAAGTATGTGACTAACCACCAACTTGAGAGGGATGGTGGCTGTAAAGTTCTTTAGTTCATTAACACGATGAAGATCATGAACCTCTTTGGTTACAAAACCTTATAGCATACAAATGCAGCAGCTTCTTAAAAAGAAATATGAACTAGGGCAAATTGTCTCCGGTCACAATATGCTTGTGAAAAACCTTTGCATAACCTCGATAAATGCTATCTATCGAGCTTTAAAATTCAGCACTTCTTCACTTGATTCTTGGATAGATTTGCATGGTTTTAACACTTGGACTTGAAATCTTGTTCCTTAAAGTATTAAACACATCCTAGATCTTGATGCACGGATCCAAGTATGTGACTAACCACCAACTTGAGAGGGATGGTGGTTGCAAAATTCTTTAGTTTATCAACACGATGAAGATCACGAAACTCTTTGGTTACAAAACCTTACGGCGTACAAACGCAGCAGCTTCTTAAAGAGAAAGATGAACTAGGGCAAATTGTCTTCGATCACAATATGCTTGTGAAGAACCTTTGCATAACCTCGATAGATGCTATCTGATTCAGCATTTCTTCATTTGATTCTTGGACAGATTTGCATGGTTTTAACACTTGGACTTGAAATCTTGTTCCTTAAAGTATTAAACGCATCCTAGATCTATCCAATTACAAGTAAAGTGCATTTTGTCAAAAAATTAGCCAATTCTACATTGACATATGTTCCTAACATGATTCACATATGTCCTAACAATCTCCCCATTTGGCAATCCGTAACAAAATCACAACAAGCAAATGAATATATAAGAGAAGTCATAAATCACTCAACTCATACTCACTTGTTGAATACAATAAAATATATCCTAACACAAACTCTTGAAAAACTTTGCAAGAAGAAAGTTCATGGCAAGAAAAACTTTGACAACTTGTATTTTTGAAACACTTTAAATAAAACTCATCATGGCATCTTAGTGTGAAACAGAAATAAAAGATTGCATACAATATATAAGAAGCATGTGCATAAAGAGAGAAAAGAAACAACACATGAAGAGATAGGTGAATAAACATACATCAACATATATATATCAAAAGATAAGTACAATATATGTCAAATGGTCATAAGATCGGTATACATGAGGTAAACGTAAAAGAAATAAAAGAAAATACATAATAACCTCACTACATCCCTCAAAATATAAACATTCCCCCTAACAAAAATATCTATCTCCTATATCAACTCTCCCTCTAAGAACATGACTACTCTTATACCCAAAACTACTCCCCCTTTTTGTCACAAATGACAAAGGGTAAGTAACTCAGGTAGTCATCTCGTCGTCACCGAAAGAGCTTGCATCATCGTCCTTATCAGCATCATCACTACCAGAGCCATCATCACTCTCATCCTCTGAAGCCAGTGGAAATGGAGAAGAAAAAGCAGTGAAACCACCCATGACAACCTGTCGTCATGCGATACGACCAACACTGGTGTTCACATGACACAACTTATCATTGATAATGTCAAGATGAGCATCCAAGTGCACAAGCTGTTCTATGATGGCCTCGAGAGTCACTCCACCCGCAAAAGAAGAAGAGCGAAGGTGGATGGAGAGGAAGAAGCCAAAGGAGTCACCGTCTCAGTCCGTGGCCATTTCGGTCGAAGTTGGGCCTCACTCCATCAAATGGTCATTGCGTCTATGGCACATATAGGAGAGAAATGTGTAGACTCAGGATAGGAGATAGAAAAATGGTAGAGAATCCGCGTGATAGCTGAGGGGAAAATGAGCTTACCACAGGTCACCGTATCCCTATATACATCTATGAGGGAGATTATGAAGTGAGAGGGAAAATCTACAGTGAGTCCCTCAAGAAGGGATAACAAAAATCGAGCACGAGGCTTAGTGATAGAGTTATAGTGAGAGAAAAGATGGAGAACAAATGTCATCACCATGTTAAGGAACCTCGAACCTTTTGCAAAGCCTAAGCAAGGGGTGTTTTAACAGTCACTTCAAGAGGAAGGTGTCTCATAGAAGGGAGATGAGAGTTCGTCTTTGGACACAGTCCTAAGACGATCAAAGCTGGGGTAGTCAGCAAACTCTACCCTCAGTACGTGTAGCACCTTGGATATAAGATCCGGAGTGACTACAATGCGCGTACCTCAAACGTAAGTGACAAAATGAGGTACAAAATAGTCGACTCCGTGTATGTTGAAGTAAAACTCCTGTATGATCACGGAAGGATAGGTGACCAGGATGCCACACAGTGACTCCCAACCCCTACTGTAGATGACAATGGGAAGGTCAGTATCGAAAAAGTCTGATAGAACGACTTGGCGTTCCTAATGAATGTCGTGTCGTGAGAAGTTCTGTGACAAGTCCTTACAGGCTTTATCATCACGGAACCTGACATAGGACAGGGTAGAGATAAATGAAGGTATGTATGCATGAAAAATACATGAACATGTGACATGCAAAAGGAAAAACATCATGGGCTCAGCTTAATCCATTCCTACCAGCACACATCATTTCAACATATTAAGCACACATCTAAAATGCATGAATCATTGTTAAAATGCAAATGTAATGCAATGCATGATGATTTAAACTCATTTAAACAAAAACCAACCCAAAAATTTTGTGAAAAACTCATTAATTTTGAAAAACCCCAAATTTTTCAAAAAATCCCAAAAGTTAGGTCAAAAAGATGAAATGCATGATAAGATGAGTGAAATGAGATCATACTAGAGGAAGAAGAAGATATCTAGGCCGAAAAGCTTTTGAGTTTGAGGTTTAAAGAGAGATAGAGATGAGTTTAGGAAGGTGAGGAGACAAGTTCTGTCGAGAGAGAGCAGGGAGAAATGAGAGAAATTTGTGCTGACCCTATATATAGACAAATACGTAGCTTGATGGATCGACAGGTATTGAGAGGTGTCGAGAATTAAAAACAGCCAGATAGAGCTATCGAGGAGCTATTGAGAGGTGTCCACAGCAAAGTGACCTTGATAGATCGAGCAATTATCGAGAATCAACCGAGCATATAGAAACTTCCTCGATGGATCGAGAAGCTGTTGAGCAGCTATCAAGATTGATTCTCAAAAACCTTGATGGATCGAAATTGAGATAACAACTATTGAGAAAAGAAGCTCAAGAGGCTCGATAGATAGCCTAGTTATCGAAAGGTGTCGAGAAGCTATCGCGATTGCTCAAAAACAGTTTTTCAAAGAAGAGAAAAACACAGACATGAATGCAATCAAACATGCTACTCAACCAAAGATCTAAACAACATTTTAAACTCTAAAAAACATCCCTCAACAAGAAAATGTCAAACATTTAGATCCAAAAATGCACGCACACACACTAAACAAGTTTAACCAATTTTATATTTTAAAAACAAGTCAAGACAGTTTAGTGAGCATACATTAACATATGTATTCCTTGTGATGGTCAAATCACATTGTACCTGCACATGTATCAAGAGTAGCAAAGAATATTGCATGTTGTGTGTGAAAAATATCGCAAGATTGCATAAATGTCTACATGTTATGACGATTTGAGATATGAGAAAATCACTTTAACTCACACACAATCATAACTGCTTGATAGGGACTATCACCTTTGAGGTACATCTTATAACTCCCACATCTCCTAGAAAACACGCTTGCAATCATATATAAAGCATTTTGATTCTTTTTGCTTTTATTTTTCTTTACATATTTTTCTTTTAAGCAAACCATGCATGGGCATATAAGAAAGAGAAAAGAGATACCCAATTATGTTAAGCTTTTTTCATTGCACTTTTACTATGTCGAAGCATACAGATGTCATTTTATGATTGGTGGGCAATAGTGGTGAGATGGTTATTTATGCCTTTCTCTTAGGATTTTCTAGTCCTTCCCGTAAAAAAGAGTGATTCGAGTGTTAAGTACAAGAGATTATTTAATCTTACTCATCACAAACATGAGTCACAAAGCTCACTTGCTTAGTTGTGCATAGAGATGCTCATCTAAGGTACAAATGACACAAAGTTTAGAAAACTTTGTTTCAATGGCCATTCAAGGTATACAAGTACCAATGTATACAAAACACACACTGTTTTTGTATTTTTCTGATTTTTTTATTTTTTATTTTTTATGAAAAACAAAATAAAGCAAAACTAAAAATAAACAAATAAAAACATGTTAAACAAAGTAAAGCATAAAACTAGACCGACTCAAAAACAAGAAAGCAAAGCACAGAAGTAATGCATACTCAAAAACAAGAAAGGAGAGAGAGAGAGAGAGAGAGAGAGAGAGAGAGAGAGAGAGAGTTACTAAATCACTTGGAGCCTTTTTCCTTCCACACCTTGGAAGAACCTTTCCGTATTGCAAACCCTTGATCCGGCGTTGAGGGGGAAGAATTGAAACAGTTCAAGTTCGAAAGGAACATGAGGGCTTTGAGTAGATCTCCAAAAGGAGCAAAAGAGGATGGAAACTGATTCTGGTTTTTTGATGAGATCATATGTTGCTCTGTTGAGTGGCTATCCACTTATAGAAATTAGGTCGAGTATGTCCAGTCACTCCACAGTGATGACAGAGATGCTGCTTCTTCTGTTTAGGCTTTTGAGTATTGCCCTTCTTAGCCCTAGGGTTTTTAGTTTCTTTCTTATCAAGTTTAGGGGGTGCTCCTAAGATAGATTTGCCATTGTCTATGTTCTCACTAGCTAACATAATTTTGACATTATTGTTATCAGATTCAACATTATTAGTAGGAGAAACAAAAACAATAGTACTAGTAGAAGCAATACTAGGAGAAGAGAAACCATACCCTAAACTGGTTCGATCAGAAGCAGATTTCTAAAGGCTTAGCATCTCGTCAAGCTTTGCACTTGAAGTCCTTTCCAACTGAGCTCTGACTTGGAACAGCTTTGCCTCAAGTTTCTTGGTCTTCTCAGCTAAGAAATTGTTCTCAAATCGCAGTGCTTCAATAGTTTGATTAGCTTTATCAAACTTCGTGGAAAGCTCTTCTCGATTAAGTTCCACATCACTCAGCTTTTTGGTGGCCTGCCTATATAGTTTCTCATGCTTCTTAGAAATCTTATACAACTTTTCATAGGCTGTATGGATATCATCTTGATCGTCCATTTTCTCGAACTTAGAATCCACCAAGTCCTCTTCATCATCCACATCTTCAACAATCCCTTCAGTAGGATTTACAATGGCAGTGAAGCCATTTAAGATTCCATCATCCTCATTATCAGAATCATCCTCAGGCTTGGTGTCGCTCAAAGTAGTAGCAAGTGCCTTGCCCTTCCCAATGGTCTTGAGATACGTAGGATACTCTTGTTTCATGTGACCAAAGTCTTGACACCCAAAGCACTTTGGTCCTAAAGGAACAGTGTACTGACCGCCATCCCTAGCATCCTTCTTTCCTTTGTCTTGGTTCTTGAATTGAGACGAATTGGACTGCTTGCGGTCTTTGTCAAATCCTTTGGCATTGGCATTCTTCATAAACTTTTTGAACTGCCTTGTAATGTAGGATTTCATTTTAAAATCTTCATCATCAGAAGACTCATTAATATCATTGCTTTTGGCCTTCAGTGCCATCCTCTTACTCTTGCTTGATTTCCCAATCCTTGTAAAACCTAACTCATAGGTCTACAAATTGCCAACCAGCTCTGTCAAAGAAATTTTGTCAATATCCTTTGATTCCTCAATTGCAGTGATCTTGGCATGAAATCGCTCAGGTAGAGATCTCAGTACCTTTCTAACAATCTTTGGTTCGGGAATGGTTTCCCCAAGAATAAAGGCTGAGTTCACTATGTCTTTGAGCTTGGCATAGAACTCATCGAATGACTCATTCTCCTCTATCTTGATTTCTTCAAAACTTGTAGTAAGCCTCTGAAGTTTTGAATCCTTGATAGCCTTAGTTCCTTCATAGGTTGTTTGGAAAATGGTCCATGCTTCCTTTGTAGTTTCAGTAGAGGATATCTTCTTGAACTCCTTATTCGTGACCGTACTAAATAAAGCATTCAATGCCTTGCTGTTAAAATTAACCACCTTGATCTTAGCATCATCCCAATCGTCCGATGCTTCCTTTGGCTTAGTTCAGTCTATCTCCACAGCTTGCCACACTTTCTCATCTAATGACTGCAAGAAAACTCTTATGCATACTTTTTAGTATGCATAGTTAGTGCCATCAAATAAATGAGGTATAATCAATGATTGTCCTCTATCCATGACAACAGGGGTCAATGGATCACACAGTAAAGATTAACCCTAATCATAGTGTGCCTGCTCTGATACCACTTGATAGGCCAAGAATGTATTAACCCCTTATGATAAATTAACCAATTAATTAGCCAAGTGAATTAATTAAGTTTATTAACATGCAATTTGAGTGGTAGCACAAACAAATCACCAACTAAGTTAATAAGCAATAGAAAATAAAGTTAACACGGTGATTTGTTTACGAATGAGGAAAACCTTCATGTCAAAAACCTTATCAAGTGATTTTAAGGTCACTACTCCCGAGAATCCACTATTATCACAACAAGCGGTTACAAGTAAAGGAATCCCAGTACCTTATACCAACTTACAGTTAAACTCTTACCCCAATACCAAATTGGACTTATTCTGTAGTGACAATCTTTCCTTTTAATGCACGGCTCCCAGTACGTGACTAACCAATTGATGCACGGATCCAAGTACGTGACTAAACACCAACTTGAGAAGGATGTTGGGTACAAAATTCTTCAATTCATCAACACGATGAAGATCAAGAAGCTCATTTGTTATAAAACCCTACGGCATACAAATGCAGCAGCTTCTTAAAGAGAAAGATGAACTAGGGCAAATTGTCTCTAGTCACAATATGCTTGTAAAGAACCTTTGCATCAAGTTGCACTCACTTGCATCCACTATGACGGCCCTTAAAATAATCATTATATATGTTTAGAGTCGTGAGAAAAGAAAGCCTAAACATGTGTACATGGATTGGAGTGAAATCAGAGCTAAAAATTTGATTTTCATAAATCTCGATAGATAGGGTATCTATCGAGTAGCTATCGAGCATCGGGCAAAAGCTGTCTTTTAAACCTCGATAGATGCTATCTATCGAAATAGCTGTCGAGTTTTAAAATTTAGCGCTTCTTCACTTAATTCTTGGACAGATTTGCATGGCTTTAACACTTGGACTTGAAAACTTGTTCCTTGAAGTATTAAACACATCCTAAATCTATCCAATTAAAAGTAAAGTGCGTTTTATCAAAGGATTAGCCAATTCTACATTGACATATATTCCTAACATGATTCACATATGTCCTAATGGATGAAAAAGTACCGACTCTTCTAGTTTCTGTTTGAGTTGGGGGTCTCGCACACTGGCCTAAGCGACGGACTCTTTGGCAAGAAACTGTACATGCCCTTTGACTAGGTAATTTTAGATGGACAGTAGCAATGGAAGAACTCTTCTACTGTCATCCTACGCGCTCCATCAGATAACACTTCATATAAGACTTCCGCACCTAGGAAGACTCTCCAGGCATTCAGCTAGTCCGAGGTACTGAAGAAGATGACGGTGAAGAGCACTTAAAGGGAATCTAAGTCCCGCTTTCAACATCTGCTTGTACACTCCGACGTCTTCAGCACACTGGTAGTAACAATTTTCGAACTTGAAGGGTAGATGAATTGGAATGTTGATGGGAATCTAGTATTTCTCCCTAAGCATATTGAAGTGTTTTTGTTTGATGGAAGAATTGAAAATGTTTATCGTCCACAACGGCAGCATGATAAACTCCTTAAGACCATCAAGACCTATGACGGATTGAATGGGGGGTTCATCACTGACTATATCTTTTTCATCAATAGAATCACCCTCTGACCCGTCCGCATCCAGGTCCTCATCCTCCTCTACTGAAGGTGAGTTGGCAGACAGAACCCTTTCAATGTAGAAGGTGCCGGGGTCATCCTGACCTAACGAAAACACCTCATTGTAGCCTGCTCCTTTGCGGACACACGATTGTTCACTCGATGCCTCACTAGACATTTGTCACTTACACGTGACGGGTAAACCCCTAAGACTCTATAGGTCTACATAGGCGACGAGCATGCGATATTTAAATAAATAGCAAAAAGAAAGAGGAGAGTTCAGTATAAGGTGAAGGATACTTACAGGTGAATGGTGCGAAGAAGGAAACAAAGAAAGCGTAGCAGATGATCACACCAGGTAGACGGTATAACAATTTGTTGAAAAAGACGGTAGCATTCTGATTGGAAATTCGTTGTGAAAAGTGAAAATGAAAGGGAGAAGCAACATATATATATAAAGGGAACGGCATGGATGACGAAGGGACGCTTCGATCCGAATGATTAACCATTAAAAACATGCCCCGTGCCCCTACTGTATTAATGACCCTAGGCTAGCCTGTCAATCAATATGCGTTTTCCAAAGGTTGAGTTAGACCGTCACTCTACTGGTCCGTCCATAAGATAAGATAACGGACCTATAAAGTGAAGGGGCAACTAAAGAGGATAAAAATTAAGGTAGACGGACTCATCCAAAAAACCTTCCATAGATTTTCCTTCTCACTTCATTTTCTCTATCATTGATGTTCATTTAGATTCGGCGTCCCGTGATAAGCTCATCTTTCCTTCTGCTATCACGAGGATTCTACGCCATTTTTCCATCCCTTTCCCTGTGTCCGACCACTTCACACACATATCTGCCATAGATGCCGCTACCGTAAAACGTAGTGAGGCGCAGTTTAGGTCGCAACAGTCGGATTCCACTCCTCCCTCTCGTTCGGCTCCATCCAGATCTGCTCCATCTACATCAACTCCTCTTCCTTCTTCAGGCGATGTATCTCTTGGAGATATCATGGCGCAGCTGCAGCGCATGGATGCTCGTCTCGATACACTCACCACTGAGTTGTATCAGGTGAATGTTCATGTTGGTCGTATTGCACGACGGCAGGCGACCATGGGTGGTTTTGCTTCTGAGGCTTCTCCTCTACCACCTCCTCCGGTCGCTTCAGATTCTGATGCTGAGGATGATGATGATGATGGTGATGACGATAATGCTTCGGATGATGATGATGGAGATGCTAGCTCTACTGATGAGATGTCTACATGACACTCTACCCTTTGTCATTCGTGACAAAAAGGGGGAGTAGTTTTGGACTATGAGAGTAGTCATCTTAAGGGGAGAGTTAGTATAGGACATTTTTGATAGGGGGAGTGTTCATATTTTTGAGGGATGTAGTGAGGTTTTGATGTATCTTTTCTTTTCTATTCTTGTTAGATACATTGATCTTGTATATGAGGTCTTGTGACCAGTTTACATACATTGTACTTATCTTTCTATATATGTGGATGTATGTTTCTTTTTCACCTATCTCTTCATGTGTTGTTTCTTTTCTATCTTTAAACACATGTTTTTTTATACTTGTATGCAATCTAATTATTTCTGTTTCACACAAGATGCCTTGATGAGTTTTGTTTAAAGTGTTTCAGAAATACAGGTTGTCAAAGTCTACTTGTCATAAACTCTCTTCTTGCAAAGTTTTTCAAGAGTTTGTGTTAGGATAGATTTTATTGTATTCAACAAGTGAATATGAGTTGAGTGATTTATGACTTCTCTCATATGTTCATTTGTTTGTTGTGGTTTTGTCACGGATTGCCAAAGGGGGAGATTGTTAGGACATATGTGTTCACATGTTAAGAACATATGTCATACTTTATGTAAATTGGCTAATCCTTTGACAAAACGCACTCTACTTGTAATTGGGTAGTTCTAGGTGTTTTTAATACTTCAAGAAACAAGGTTTCAAGATCAAGTATTGAAGTCATCAAGTCTGTCCAAGAAAAAGCAAGCTGAAGTGCTCAAATTTTAAAGCTCGACACCTGCTCGACAGCTACCTTGACACCTACTATCTGTCGAGAATTAAAAAGTCAGAATTCCAATCTGATTTTCTTGGGATCCGTGAATGTGTTTTTGGGCCTTCTTTTCTTCTAACCCTAAACATATAAATAGAGTGTTTTAAGAGCCGTCAACATAGACACAAGTTGCATAAGTATTGAGCAATCCTTGTACAAGCAAATTGTGATTTAAGACGAAGTTCTTGACCTAGTTCATCTTTCTTCAAGAAGTTGCTGTGTATTTGCACCAAAGAGTTTTGTGACCAAGCATCTTCCTGATCTTCATCGCATAGGATGATCTGAAGAACTTTGCAGCCAACCTCTCTTTCTAAAGTTGGTGTTTGAAGTCGCGTACTGGGATCCGCGCATCTGGTTAGTCACGTACTTGGGAGCCGTGCATCAAAAGGGGGAACTGTCACTACAGATCAAGTCCAATTGGGTATTGGGGTAAGGGTTCAACTGTAGGTTGGTAAGGTACTTGGGATTCCTTTACTTGTAACCGCTTGATTTGATAATAGTGGAGTTTCGGGAGTGGTGACCTGAAAATCACCCGGTGGGGTTTTTATCGTTAGGGTTTTCCCCATTCGTGAACAAATCACTGAGTTATTTATTTTTCCGCTGCATATTTAGTTTTGGTGATTTATTTATGCTGCCACGCGTTTGCATGATATAAATTGATTAATTAATAACTTGGCTAAATTAATTAATTAGTTTAAATCACAAGGGGTCATTCAATTTGTGGCCTATCATAGATGAAACTTAAATTTGTAGAAGGCCTTATACAGAGAACAAGTACTACACTAAGGAGACAATAATTTAAATTCACTCACCTAAGTTGTTGAAAAAATATTTTACCAAAAAAAAAAAAGTTGTTGAAAATGTAGAAAAACATGGCAAAAAAGAAAAGTTAACAAAGGAAGCACCTCTTCATCTTGAACTCCTCTGCGCCTATATCTTAAGCTATAGTTCCTAAGATGCAAACACATGACACATGGAAAACATTTTTAAAAAGTTATCACACATGTTCATGTATGATATCGATATAGATGAAACCTAAATTTGTAGAAGGCCTTATACAGAGAAAAAGTACTACACTAAGGAGACAATAACCTAAATTCACTCACCTAAGTTGTTGAAAAAATACTTTACCAAAAAAAAAAAGTTGTTGAAAATGTAGAAAAACATAGCAAAAAAGAAAAGTCAACAAAGGAAGCACGTCTTCATCTTGAACTCTTCTTCACCTATATCTTAAGTTATAGTTCCTAAGATGCAAACACATGACACATGGAAAATATTTTTGAAAAGTTATCACACACGTTCATGTATGATATCGATATAGATGAAACCTAAATCTGTAGAAGGCCTTATACAGAGAACAAGTACTACACTAAGGAGACAATAACCTAAATTCACTCACCTAAGTTGTTGAAAAAATACTTTACCAAAAAGAAAAACTTGTTGAAAATGTAGAAAAACATGGCAAAAAAGAAAAGTCAACAAAGGAAGCACCTTTTCATTTTGAATTGCTCTTCACCTATATCTCAAGCTATAGTTCCTAAGATGCAAACACATGGCACATGGAAAACATTTTTAAAAGGTTATCACACACGTTCATGTATGATATCGATATAGATGAAACCTAAATCTATAGAAGGTCTTATACAGAGAACAAGTACTACACTAAGGAGACAATAACCTAAATTCACTCAACTAAGTTGTTGAAAAAATACTTTACCAAAAAAAAAATTGTTGAAAATGTAGAAAAACATGGCAAAAAATAAAAGTCAACAAAGGAAGCACCTCTTCATATTGAACTCCTCTTCACCTATATCTTAAGTTATAGTTCCTAAGATGCAAACATATGACACATGAAAAACATTTTTAAAAAGTTATCACACACGTTCATGTATGATATCGATATAGATGAAACCTAAATCTGTAGAAGGCCTTATACAGAGAACAAGTACTACACTAAGGAGACAATAATTTAAATTCACTCACCTAAGTTGTTGAAAAAATATTTTACCAAAAAAAAAAAAAAGTTGTTGAAAATGTAGAAAAACATGGCAAAAAAGAAAAGTCAACAAAGGAAGCACCTCTTCATCTTGAACTCCTCTTCGCCTATATCTTAAGCTATAGTTCCTAAGATGCAAACACATGACACATGGAAAACATTTTAAAAAGTTATCACACATGTTCATATATGATATCGATATAGATGAAACCTAAATCTGTAGAAGGCCTTATACAGAGAAAAAGTACTACACTAAGGAGACAATAACCTAAATTCACTCACCTAAGTTGTTGAAAAAATACTTTACCAAAAAAAAAAGTTGTTGAAAATGTAGAAAAACATAGCAAAAAAGAAAAGTCAACAAAGGAAGCACGTCTTCATCTTGAACTCTTCTTCACCTATATCTTAAGTTATAGTTCCCAAGATGCAAACACATGACACATGGAAAATATTTTTGAAAAGTTATCATACACGTTCATGTATGATATCGATATAGATGAAACCTAAATCTGTAGAAGACCTTATACAGAGAACAAGTACTACACTAAGGAGACAATAACCTAAATTCACTCACTTAAGTTGTTGAAAAAATACTTTACCAAAAAAAAAAGTTGTTGAAAATGTAGAAAAACATAGTAAAAAAGAAAAGTCAACAAAGGAAGCACGTCTTCATCTTGAACTCTTCTTCACCTATATCTTAAGTTATAGTTCCTAAGATGCAAACACATGACACATGGAAAATATTTTTGAAAAGTTATCACACACGTTCATGTATGATATCGATATAGATGAAACCTAAATCTGTAGAAGGCCTTATACAGAGAACAAGTACTACACAAAGGAGACAATAACCTAAATTCACTCACCTAAGTTGTTGAAAAAATACTTTACCAAAAAAAAAAGTTGTTGAAAATGTAGAAAAACATAGCAAAAAAGAAAAGCAACAAAGGAAGCACGTCTTCATCTTGAACTCTTCTTCACCTATATCTTAAGCTATAGTTCCTAAGATGCAAACACATGACACATGAAAAACATTTTTAAAAAGTTATCACACACGTTCATGTATGATATCGATATAGATGAAACCTAAATCTGTAGAAGGCCTTATACAGAGAAAAAGTACTACACTAAGGAGACAATAACCTAAATTCACTCACCTAAGTTGTTGAAAAAATACTTTACCAAAAAAAATAGTGGTTGAAAATGTAGAAAAACATGGCAAAAAAGAAAAGTCAACAAAGGAAGCACCTCTTCATCTTGAACTCTCTGCACCTATATCTTAAGTTATAGTTCCTAAGATGCAAACACATGACACATGAAAAACATTTTTAAAAAGTTATCACATACGTTCATGTATGATATCGATATAGATAAAACCTAAATCTGTAGAAGGCCTTATATAGAGAACAAGTACTACACTAAGGAGACAATAACCTAAATTCACTTACCTAAGTTATTGAAAAAATACTTTACCAAAAAGAAAAAGTTGTTGAAAATGTAGAAAAACATGGCAAAAAAGAAAAGTCAACAAAGGAAGCACATTTTCATCTTAAACTGCTCTTCACCTATATCTTAAGCTATAGTTCCTAAGATGCAAACACATGGCACGTGGAAAACATTTTTAAAAAGTTATCACACACGTTCATGTATGATACTGATATAAATGAAACATAAATCTATAGAAGGCCTTATACAGAGAACAAGTACTACACTAAGGAGACAATAACTTAAATTCACTCACCTAAGTTGTTGAAAAAATACTTTACCAAAAAAAAAATTGTTGAAAACATAGAAAAACATGACAAAAAGGAAAAGTCAACAAAGGAAGCACCTCTTCATCTTGAACTCCTCTTCACCTATAAGTTATAGTTCCTAAGATGCAAACACATGACACATGGAAAACATTTTTAAAAAGTTATCACACACGTTCATGTATGATATCGATATAGATGAAACCTAAATCCACATAAGCCATACAACTTAAGATATCAAATGAGTGAAGGTGAGGGACTTAAATCTAAAATCTATTATTCAAAAATAGGAGACTTTACCATTTGAGCTAATTTGAATCCACAAAAACATAAGTAATGCTATGAACACAATCTTTTTCAAAATTGCTTAGTTGGTAAGTATTAATTCTTGTATAAACCTATCACTAATACTATTTTATTTTTTAGCATTAACAAGTAGTTATTCTAGTGGGTTCCAATTAGTTTATCTGGTAAAATCTATAATGGTTGAATAAGAGATTTGAGTTTAATCTCTGCTTACATCAAAAACCGATTGGTGTCTTAGTTTGATGATAAAGAGCACAATCATTAAAATCGGACGTCATAAGTTAAAACTCTATTAAAAAAAAAAAAAAAATATTCTAGGACCCCAACCAATTCTACACCAATTTTCACAACTATTCTAGTGACAAACTGGGACTGACTATCCATCACTTTTACATGAGCCTACTACTTTTTTTCCACTGTTCACAGTTAGTCAAATCAAACAGTTATGAAAATGAATATGAAATTAGTTGTGGTCCTAAAAGTTTCCTAACAAGAGTGATTCAGTTGAATATTGTACAAACACTAGTTTTTAGACACTATATAATGTGGGGAATGATTTTGTGGGGTAAAGGAGGAGAGAGAGCAAATTTGGTAAGAATTCAATAGCAATTCGGAATTAATAATGCCAAATTAGAAGAAAAAATGAGGAGAGAGAAATAAATGTCAAATTTGGCAACCAAATTTGATGTTTAGTTTCTTTCCCAACAAGTCTAAGGCCACATATTTGCTACACATTTTGTCACAACTTAAACATATGGCAAACGGTGATTAGATTACTTTTTATTAAGTACTAGTAGTGGACCCATGTGTAAGTGATGTAATTTTATCACACATTAACAAATGTGCAAATTATGTATCAAATTGTGTGGAGAAGTGTGTGTCCAAAGAAGAATCACCAAACAGATAATAGAAGAATAAGTTCCTGACTCTCTCATGCATATAGTCATCACTACTACTTCCAGTTTCGGGTTGCACTTTAAAGATACCAATAATATAGAGAGAAATAGGTAGAGAGCTTACAATCACATGGTCCTTCCCAACGTCAATCGTCATAATCTTTATCAGTCTTCCATTTTTTTCATTTTTAGCATTATAATGTGAAAATAATGCCGTGCATGATAAAACTTCCAGTCACAAACAAGGAAGTCAATACCGTACCAGAGGCTGTACTGGTTTGGCCAGCGGTACGATATATTTCGGGTACCGGTCAATACCAGTGTACCGTTTCGAGTTTACCGCTATTTTATATATAATATATATATATATATATATATATATATATAGAATCACATACCCACATATAACATACCCATTCTCAGCAAAAAAAAAAATAATAATAATAATAATATATTTACTCTGAATCACAGACCCATGAGGCATGCCACAACAAAACAAACATACCCATTCTTAAAAAAAATAAAAATACCAATTTTTCTGGTCTCTGAGTCACAGATCTACAACAAACATGAGCCGAGGGGCCCAAGGCCCCAAAACCTAAAACGAAAAAACAGAGAGAAGGGAAAGGGAAAGGGAAAGCGAAAAGGGAAAGAAAAAAAAGATTCCTTTTGGCGATTCCGATTTTCGATTTAGAACAGAGGCAAGCGAGGGGCCGAGAGTGAGAAGCCGAGACCCGAGACAGGGAATGAGAAGCCGAGACAGAGCAAAGTGAGAAGCTGAGACAGAGCAGCTAAAGACTCTGAGACAGAGAAGCCAAGAGATGAGAGACACGGAGCAGCTGAGAGAGAGAGTGTGAGAGAAAGAAAGAAAGAGTACCGGTATCTCTTGAAAACTTGCTCTTGAAAACTCTTGTCAAAATCACAAAAAAAATGTGGCTTGGATGTGTTTCGGTCCTGTATCTCTTTACCGGCCAGAACGGCCGAATTTCGCCGATACGGCAGGTACTCGTCTGGTAAGGCAGATATTTTTTCCGGTACGAAACAGAGGGGGTACTCGTACCAGTGCATTGGCCGGTACGGTATATACTGGTCGTACTGGCCAGTACGGTATGGTATCGTCTTCACTGGTCACAAATCGGTATATATTTTTTGTCTTTCTTAGTTTAATTATCGATGTGTGTACGATAAGAAATACCAAATCATTGATGCCTTGTTTGTTTTGATAATAAATACCAAATCTTAATCCAAAGGAGCTCATGTTTAAGTTGCCTTGCATGTATGCAAGTTTCACGCAATTGAATCATTAAATCATCTATATATATGTGGGGCTTGCTCATTAAAATTATCACTATATATAACTTCATTGTAGCTCCCAAAAAATATAGAACAAGGTTAGGGGATCTTTAAGGGTCTGTTTGGTTAAAGGAGTGAAAAAGTGGGAGGATGGAAAATTAGTGGGAGGATAGAAAATATTTAGTTTTCCCTTGTATGTGTTTGGTTGGAGGGGTGGAAAAGTGGGAGGGCGGAAAACTCTTTTGTTTGGTTGAAAAGAAAAGTGAGAGGATAGAAAATGTAGTTTATATAAATTGATTATTATACCTTTATTACATAATAGGTAAGAAATAGATTTATTTGTACTCATTAAATAATATAAAATTTACCAACAATTATGTTTTTCAATGAAAAGTGTTATGTCCACAACATTTTTCGCAATACTTTCACAACAAAATTTATGTGGAAAGTTGTTACTAGTTCTAATTTGAACCCACCACTGAAATTATTCTTTTACTCATCAATATTAACTAATAATAATCTGTTACTTAAAATTTATTGTGAAAATATTGTGGTAACATTTCTCAATTATGATTTTTTATTTATTATGTTATTTCTCCTTTCTCAGCCTTCATTTCATCCATACGTATTTTTTTTTCTTCTTTTTCTCCTCCACACACGTTGTCCTTATCTCTATTCCCTTCTTTTATTTTCTTCCTCATTCAAGAACGTTCCAGGTGCAGCTCTCACTCTAGATTTTTTTTCTCCAATGCTTTCTTTTTTTTTTTTTTTTTTTTTTACTTGACTCCAGCACTCTCATTCTCTCTTTTTTTTCCTCCAACGCTCTCTCTGTGTTTTTTTTTTTTTTTTTTTTTTTACTTGATTCCAGAATAGGGTATTATGGTAAAAGTGCTGTGAGAGCACTTTTCTGTCCAGGCTTTTCCTCCCGATTTGGGAGGATGAAATTTGTGAGCCCAGGAGAGAAAATTTTCTCCCGGGTTTTCCTTCTTCCCTATTTTCCTTCTTTTGTCAAACAGTGGAAAACATTGTTTTCCACCCTATTTTCCTCTCTATATTTTCCATCTTCCCTAAATTCACCCCAACCGAACACAGTGTAAAAGAAATCTCAGTTTTCACTTCTTAAAAGCAAGGTTTTGAAACCCGGACCTTTCATTGAACCGTAAAAAAGAGAAGTTCAAGGTTTTTAAGGTCGAACCGAGGCTAAACCGGAGTCGAACCGTAATAACATCATAATTAATTTAATTATTTAAATATAAATAAATATATTAAATTAGTAAAAATAAAAAATTAACTAAAATATAAATAAATATATTCTTATTTTGACTTACAATTTCAAAGTTACTGTTTTATATATATATATATATATATATATAGTCTTAAAATTATAAGTTCATATTTCAATAGCTAAGTCCAAATATCAATTCGATAATAATAATTATTATTATTATAACAGTAGGTTGCATTATCACACAGACTCATCAACGCCACTTTATGAAGAGTGGCTTTGACAGACTTATCCCTACAGCTACAGCCCAAATATCAATTGACTAAAGATACCTTGCGTGTCCTTCTCTTACCTACTCCCTAGGATGCATTATCACTCTGACAGACTCATTAACACCACCACAAATTTGACAAACAAAACATCACTCTCCACCACAAATTTCAAACGGAAAAAGTTTCTCTGCAACCTGGGTTGAAGAATTTCTCTCCAACCTGTGACGTGTCTCTCTCTAATAATGACACCTGTTCCATCCACTAAGACCCAAATTCAACAGCTGAGGGAAATATAGTGCAGTCCATCAACGGAGAGTGGCTAACGTGAGTTAATGGGAGTTAGCTGTTGAATTTGGGTCTTAGTGGGTGGAACAGGTGTCAATATTAGAGAGGGACACATCACAGGTTGGAGAGAAATTCTTCAACCCAGGTTGCAGAGAAACTTTTTCCATTTCAAACCCACCAAATTATCTAATTGACCAAAATCAAAAGAGAACATAAACTAGAAAAAGCAAATCTAACATTTGCAAGAATTAGCACACGGATGCATTTTCTTCATCCATTTGCAAGAATCAGCACGCGCGTTTTCTCTCCACCTTCCAAATCAATTTCAGCCTCCAAAGCAATGACAAGGTACTGAAATCATCTATCTTCAAATCAGCTCTAGAAGTTCCAGAGACACAAGCCTTGAAGAAAAGAGTTTCAAATTGCAGCCAAACTTTAGCTTCGTCCACAAAGACCTGAATTTGTGCTTTCTTTTCTTCGTCGTCTTCTTCTTCATTGTGTTTTTTTTTTTTCCTTACAAATCAATGGTTCCAGATCTGAAAAAAAAGAGGAATCGTTTGAACCTCAAAAACCGGCCACGGTTCTCAGAACTGTACGGTCCAACCACGGTTCGCACGGTTCCTGTTTTTTTCACATCGAACGGTTCTTGAAGCTAAAAAAACCGTAAAACTGAAAGGTTCGCGGTTTTTCCGGTTGGACCGTATGATCCGGTCCAGATGTCAAAACCATGCTTAAAAGGAGATTGCTTGCCTTTTGGTTCTGTAAGAAGATTTCAGCAATTTTTTATATGGGCTCGCGATGTTATAGCTTTATAGGGGCTATTCTTGTTGGAATTCTCATGTTACATGGCTTTGTTCACGCAGAAAAAGGTGCACAATATGTTTTAGTTTACAGTTTGTTCTCCCCATGAGACACGGTATAATAGAGACATACACTAATATTAGGTTTAACTCACTTTCAAAATGTCTAGGTGGCCTAGCTATATTTTATGCTTTGAAATGTGAGAACACAATATCCTAGTCTTGTAGACTGAACTTGTGTTTAATCAACCATACTTGGTCTAATTGATCTTGTTCGAAATTGAATTAGTGTTTTTTCTATCAGACATTATAAGGAAAAAAGAAAATGAAAAGTAATCGAAGCCCATACTAATCTTAGGAAATAGTAAATTTAGGATTTTAGTGGAGATGGAGTCATCACCTACTTTGATACTATATTCATCACTGTATTGAACCATTTTTATTGTTCCAACTTCTCTTATACCTCTTTTCCTTTCTACGTGCAGCTCCAAACTACACATTTGTCAGAGAAGCAACTTCATCCCCAGCAATTACATATTATGACTACATAATCATTGGCGGAGGGACCTCTGGGTGTCCACTAGCAGCAACACTTTCACAAAATGCAAGGGTCTTAGTCCTCGAAAGAGGAGGATCTCCTTACGGCAATCCAAACATAACCAACATAGAAAATTTCCCAGACACTCTTTCGGATACGTCTCCTACATCTCCTACTCAACAATTCACTTCTGAAGACGGTGTATACAATGCTCGAGCACGCGTTTTAGGCGGTGGAACTGCCTTGAATGCCGGGTTCTACTCGCATGCTAGCACTCGCTATGTAAAGGAAGCTGGTTGGGACGAGACATTGGTGAACAAATCTTATGAATGGGTGGAAAAGTTGGTGGTGTTTAAGCCGCCAAAGGTAGAGTATCAAGTTGCTGTGAGAGATAGTTTGCTTGAGGCTGGGGTGTTGCCCTATAATGGGTTTACGTATGATCATTTGAATGGGACAAAAATTGGAGGAACAATTTTTGATAAGAAAGGTCATAGACACACTGCGGCAGATTTGCTTGAGTATGCTGATCCAAGAAAGATTACTGTCTATTTGCATGCAACTGTGTACAAGATCTTTTTTAGGTATAATAATGGTAAGGCTTTTTCATTGAGTACTTGCATGATATGTCTTACCTATTGTAACATGAGGTGTTTGCATGGGTTTAGTTGGATTGAATTTGAGGTTTTTTCAACTTAACTCGACTTTTTCAAGTTAAGAAATCTCCAATGATCCAATAAAATCCAATTCAGCCAATGATAACTCTAAAACCAACCCAATTCGTAGGGATTGGGTTGGATTGTTGGTTTAGAGTAATTTTGTTAGGCATAATAAAAAATATTTTGGGTTTTTTTTTTTTTTTTTTTAATATTATTCAAACTTATTATTTAATAAATGATTGCAATTTACACAATTGAGTCTAACATTCTGAATTCATTTAAAACTATCAAAATTAAACTAGCTAGTTAAGTCCCAAAATCCAAAAATTCATAAACAAAACGAACAACTTTAAAATATAGTATATACTTTTTAATTATTAATAGTGTGGTTGGGTCAGTTTAGTTGGGTTGAAACTTTTGTCAATCCTAACTCAACCTGACGCAAATTACAAGAATATTTAAAACATAATCCACCCATCAACCCATAAATAAACAAAGGAAAAAAAAAGAGATAATTTCGTCTTGATTATTTTGATGCAGGAACAGAAAGACCACAAGCTTATGGTGTGGTTTTCAAAGATGCATCGGGAGTGTTTCACAAAGCATGCTTAATGAAGAACTCGAATTCAATGAATGAGATAATATTATCAGCCGGTGCAATTGGAAGCCCACAGCTATTGATGTTGAGCGGTATTGGGCCTAGTGACCATCTTCAGGCCCATGGGATCAAGGTAGTATTGGACCAACCCTTGGTGGGTCAAGGAATGGCTGATAATCCAATGAATATCCTCACGATTCCCTCTCCAATTCCAGTTGAAGTGTCTCTGGTTCAAACTGTGGGCATCACTAGGTTTGGTAGCTATATTGAAGCAATCAGCGGACTGAGTCTGAGTTTTTTACTTTCTTCTTCGGCTCAAAGACTTTCTAGAGACCCAGGGCTGTTCGTAAATAAGGTTTTAACTTCCTACTCCATATTTACATTTTAAAAGTTAAAATTTATTTATTATATCTATAATTGTGTACAAATATATGACGTATTTTGACACCATGCATAATGATGTCACAAAGTGAAGGACAAAGTTTATCTCCAAACTTTCCAATCAAAACTTCAATCAATACTATTTGCTTTGGGACAAAGTTTATCTCCAAACTATTTTGTTTAAATCGGATGTTAATTACTATTTGATCCATAAACGTATTTTTATTCATAATTTTTTTATTACAAAAACTTGAAATTTGAACATTTGATTAATAACATAACTATTGATTTTTTATCATTTTAAAATTTTGCAAGCATGAAGAATATAATAAGAAAATACAATTTAACTGTGAATTTGTAAAAATTCACATCCAATAAAATGATATAAATGAAGTTAGAAGATTTTCTTTCCAAACTAGTTTGGAGAAAAAACTCTCTCTCAAAACAAATGGCATTGATTGAAGTTTTGATTGGAAAATCCACATGGAGTCCCTTCTGCCTATTAAATTCAAAGTAAGCTGATGCATATTCAATAGTCCATGATGTGAATTTTTAAACAAGATATGAATCTATTTGTTCTTGATCGTAACAAATTAATTACTAGCTAGATATATCATTGCGTTTTTCATTGGAACACATTTGCACATTACATTCTCAAAATGTATAGGATAACTCGATTTCAAATAAACACTGATATAATTATATTTGTAATTATTTACATCAGATAAATATTAAGTCTCAACTCATAATCATGTGCATTCTCTTAATATATTGGATAGGGCAAAATTTAGGAGGTACAACATGAACTATGCTTAGGTTTTTTCCTATTGAATAAGTTTATCTACTTAAATGAAAAAAGAGTCCCACTTATAGTTAGGCCTGAATTAACTTTGTCTATCCATGATTTGAAAAGTATTACTTCACCCACCTAAAATTTACTCTGTTTATTTTTCGTAACCCACTTTTGTTAAAAACAAAGATAAATATGTATTTTTGCACTCTTTTTATGTCTCTCTCCTCCCAAAACAAAAAAAAAAAAATGTACAAAATTAAAAGAAAATCAAATCAAATCAAAAGAAGTCATTTGTAAAAATTTTTAGAAACTTGACTCAAGAACTTTAATAGATCACAAAATGTCATTGCAACACTAAAGGCAAAATATACTGAATCTTAACTCTATCCATTGTTTCTTTTTACTTGATTTCATTTATTTCTCAGGCTCTATTTCTCTCTCCTCTCCATCTCTTTGTCTCTTTATCTCTTTGTTCTATCTTTGTCTCTCTCATCTCTTACTTTGGTTTAGATTGGTGGTAGCTTTGGGTCAGAGTGGGGATAGTAGAGAAGCACAAGAATGGCTGTATGGGTTTGGGTTTTGATTTGTGGAAGAGGAGCACAGCTGCCTTGGGTCAGGGTTTGAAGGAGAAGCGTGGCATACGGGTTGTTGTGGTCGATCTGAGATTTTGGGCTGTTGGGATGGTCACGTCTTGGTTGCGGTGTCATCATGGCTAGGGTGGGTCATTGGTGTTGCTGTTGGCGGCTCTCTTTCTTCGCTAAAAAACCAAAGCCAAACCCTCTGTCTAAGGCATTTTTTGTTTGATTTAGGGATTGGGTTTCTTTTAGTTGTTAGGATTTGAAAAAATGGAGTTTGGGGCATGGCTACTGAATGAATCGTGGGTTTGGATGTGTGTGGTTGTGTTGGTTTTTGTATGTCTGAGCTCCTACATCAAATAGAGTAGTAATGGCTTTTGTACAAAAGACAAAAATGGCTTGCTTCAAGCTGCTTAATTAACATCCTTTTGCAGTAGAAGAGGCATCTATTCACAATCTTAAATGAGTTATCAAATACGGTTCAGATCAACAATTTAAACCCTCTTCCCAAAAAGTTGTTGGTCAAAATACTTATGGCGATAAATTATAAAACCAAGATCAGCACAAAACTTTAGAAGAAAAACAATACCATTTATTAAGTTCAAAATTGCAACAGCACTTGTATTAAACATTGGTTCTATGGAGGAGAGGACCAACCACACAATAGCTTGGTTGCTCTAAGCTTTTAATGTCTCTTGAGTAAATGGGTTTGATGCAGTTGGTACGAATTGGGGAAGGAGTTTGGAGCTTTTTTTTTTTTTTTTTTGGTTTCTTTGATGGGTGGATTTTTTATTTCAGACAATGAATTTATTTGTTGGTGGATTTTGATGGTGGTGGGGTTCACTGTTTTGATGACGAGTTTCTTTGACGATGGATTTCAAACAGTGGGTTTTGATACCGGGTTTCTTTGTTTAAAGAGTTTTTATTGGGTTTGAATTGGTTGGATGTTTTTTATTTTTTCAAAATCCTCTTTCTTGATCTTATTTTCTCTTGGTTTTTTTTTTTTTTTTTTTTGGGGTGGAGAGAGACATAAAAGGGTTAAAAATATATATTTACCTATATTTTTAACAAGTGTGGTTACAAAAAACAAACGGAGCAAATATTAAGCAAGTAAATAGATATTTTTCAAACCACGAGTAGGTAAAGTGAATTCAAATTTAATTATAGATGGGTTTAATGTAATTAACCCAATGAATAAATTAACTTTAAAAAAAAAAAACTGACTTTGCTCAAATTGCAGACTGACCAGCCCCTCACAGTGCCCACAAAAGCAACAGCCGAAGCTGCTGAAATCATAAATGCCATTGCCAAGGAGAGTTTTAAAGGTGGTGCGATATTTGAAAAAGTCACAGGTCCCCTCTCCACAGGCTATCTCGAGCTTCGGAACACAAATCCGAATGACAATCCAGCAGTTACCTTTAACTATTTCAAAGAACCAGAGGACCTAATAAGGTGTGTTCTAGGCATGAGGACCATTATAGAAGTTGTAAATGCATATCCATTTTCAAAGTTCCGGTATAGCAACATGACAGTGCAGGCACTGATAGATATGATGGTGAGTTTACAATTGAACAAGAGGCCGCGACATCCTAGTGCTGCGTTTTCCTTGGAACAGTTTTGTATAGACACTGTCATGACCATTTGGCATTACCATGGAGGTTGCCAAGTTGGTAAGGTTGTTGATCATGATTATAAGGTTCTTGGTGTGGATGCGTTAAGGGTCATTGATGGTTCAACATTTTTACGCTCACCTGGGACTAATCCTCAAGCTACTGTTATGATGCTTGGAAGGTAAAAGCTAAAGCCAGTGGAAAATAGAGAACCTAATCATTTAACTATCATTTTAAGAATAAAATTTCTCTTTAATGGGTCCAACATGCATGATTTTAACCTTAAAAGTAAGAGATAGAGTGGAGACAATGTTTAATTAAACTTTAATAACACATACGTTTAAGATATTAAGAAACTATAAATTTGATCGATTAAAATTTGTTTCCACATTCTGTTAGTCTTAACTTGCAAATTTTCCCCTTTGGATGCAGGTATATGGGAGAGAAGATTTTGCATGAAAGATATTCACATGGGAGGAAGTAGAAGATGATTTTATACTTAGATTTTACAAGTATCAGGGGGCTTAATACATTTGGGTGCTTAAGGTGAAAATTGAAATTAATGCCTTTTATATTTTTAAATGACTTAAAAAAAAAAATATTACTTCAACTCTATTATCTTGTTTTAGATGAAAGATTACTACTAATTAAAAAGAACCACGTATAATTTTTTTAAGAAAGTTTATAGACACAAGAAATTTAACAAAACTTTTCACACATTTTAATATGGTAGATTGATAGTGGTAATTAAAAGAATAATGTTAGTAGTGGATCTAGGTGAGAACTAGTAAAAGTTTGTCAAATCAACTATTGTGAAAATATTGTGAATTTTTATGTATTGCTCTTTTTTCTTTTTTCTTTTTTTTCTAGAAGTGCTACATTCACAATATATTTCACAACAAATCTTAGGTGTTAAGTTATTACTAGTTCTAATTTAAACTCACTACTGAAATTATTTTTTGGCCATCAATAATAACTTATAACAACCTGCTACTTAGGATTTGTTGTGAAAAATATTGCAAACGTAGCATTTCTCTCTTCTTCTTTTTTTTTTTTTTTTTTTTTTCATTTGAAAAAAAAAATATTATTTTATTTATTAACTAATATTTGGGCTTAATTAAATTAAAGTTTGGGACTTTTTTTTTCTACTTGGGGACTTAGGCAACCACATCAATTGCTTATAGTATAGAGTGGACATTCACAAATATTACAGTGTCATTTATTATCATTGTGTTAATGCATTTTAACATTAAATCACCTAACCACCGCATACCCTTTGTGTAATGGTTACTCCACAAGTATAAGTGTTTGTGGGGTGTGGGGAGTAAGGGCCAAGGTTCAAGTCTCTAGGAGAGAGTTTCGCACACATATACACTTAGATTAAGTTAGAGTAGAAATCTTATCTTGTAAAAAATAAAATAAAATAAAATAAAAAACATTAAATCACCTAGACTTGATTTTTAATTAAGCGAAACTTATTGATTTAACTTACATGAAAGTTACTTGAATAACTCTTCCAAATCAATAAAATAAGCTTAAGTTATCTAAAGTAACAAATGCTCCCTTCTCACAAAAAAAAAAAAAAAAAACATGAAAATTATGTTAGACCTCACAAGAAGGGCAACCAGAGTTAAAATAATAAGAGCTAAATACCCCCTCACAAAACCAAAAAATTAATGCATGTTTTGTCTCTGGCAAGAGTCCTCGAATTTGCAATTTCCAAAAAAATGAGTCTATCCCATAGGGTAACGTTACAGAGAAGCCATTAATAGCAATGATAACAGACATTAACTATATCCAATATGTTGAAAGATGGTATGCAAAGTCTACCTTTCATTTAAGAAATCAAGAATCCCACATAAGCTCCACTAATGAATTTTATGTTGAGTTCACCCATGGCTCCGCCCAATATTTTGAACAATCTTCATGCATAATCATCAAATTTAACATGTGGCGGAGCTAGGATTTCAAGCCAAGGGGGCTAAATTAAATGACAAGATTGAAGGTAAAATTAATCTAATATATATTAATCGATATTAATAACAAAATAAATAAATGACTGTTTGTTAAAGTAATTGTCATACACAATCTGTGAGCCCAACAAATTCCCCACAATAAATTTGTAGAGAATGGGTTAAACAACTGGGCTGATTAGGGATTTAGCAACGGTTCATACAAGCAGACCAATGTAAGAAGGGATTCAGACTAGCGTTTAATAAGAAATCTCTTTGGTCCGAAGATGCTTAACATTTAAAAACTTAGTGAATACAATTTTTCTCCCCCTTCCTCCAGGGGCTTCTGTCCTTTATATATCCCCCTTCTTCTTCATCTTAACCGCACACTTGTTCTTCATCCAAGCGTCCACTTCAGTATACGTCACATCAGTCATCTGCTTTAGTAGGCCTTGAGTGTTGGTAGTTGAGACTGAACTGTTCAGGTGTCTTCTCCACATAAATGCGGCTAGGAAAGCTGCTGCAGTGCATTAAATGCGGTGGTGGCAGCTTTCTCTTTGAGATATTTTACATCCTCCACGTCCCCATTCACGCCCAGGATTTGCTCTCCTCCGCAGAATCAGTTGGGAAGGCCGCTTTTGCCCCCAGCACATTTGATTGATACAGCACCATGTTGATCAGACGATGGGACCTCTTCGGACAGTGAGGAAAGTCTTCGGACGTACCCCATTATTCATCCCCAAGCGTATATCCTCCAAAGGGGCACGGCCGTGACCTCTTGCTCTTCTTTGGACAGGCAATGGTATATAAATTGGGCCCCGAGCCCAATTCGTAACTTTGGGCCTGCCCCCACAATAGCCCCTCAAAATTCTAATTTTTCCCACGCATCCGAAGGAAGAAATAGGATTTTGATCCGTTGCAAAAATAGAAATTTTGAAAATATTTGGACTGCCAAATTCGCACGTGTGCGCGCATAAATTTGGGCGCCCCATTATTGCCGCTGTCGTTGCGTCGTTTCCCAAGCAGCATTAATTGCTCTAGGCGGCGTCTTGTCAATGAGATCCAATGGTGGGTTGGTGATCAACGATCATGATTTTCCTCGAAATTTGGGCGGGACAAATCCCACCGGCTTGCTGGTTCCTATATAAATCCCCAAAAAGGGGTCATTTCCCCCTTACTTTGCAAATTTCAGACTCTCAGCGAACTCAAGCATCTGCGCTCACAACGCCCTCCCTGTCATCATCTCCAACTCGCCCTAGAATACACTACGATCGCTCCGCGAGCATCAAGGTCGCTCCTCCATTCAATTTCGCGTTAGTCCCCTGTTTGAGGTTCTCAACTCTTTTCGGATTGCCTCTTCGGCTCCTGTAGCTTTTCCCAGTTACTGCTTCGCTCTTCCCCCTCTAACCTATTAAAAATGGGTAGATTTGAATACTTAGTGGATAGTCCTTCCCAGATAGAGAAGTTTAGGGCGACGTATTGCATTCCACAGGGCGTGGGCCTGAGGTATTGCTCTACAGAGGGGTTACTATTGGATCGAGAAGTGGGTGAGGTTATAATCCCCATTATCGCTTTCCTGGAGGGAGGGATGACTATCCCCATGGGACCAGTTACCAGAGGTTATCTTACCGCCCATAGACTTAGCCCTGATCAGTGCGCACCTAATATGTTTAGGATTTTAGGAGTAGTCGACGACTTAAACCGTCATTTAGGATTGGGACTAACCTGGCACGACGTGGTACACCTGTATGAGTGCTGTACCAAAGAAGGAGCGGGATACTATCTAAGGTCCCGATCCGATGTTGTCAGGCTCATCTCCTATCTCCCCAAGTCCAATAAAGGGATGAAAGACGATTATGTGATCATCTCGGGCGCATGGCATGACGGGATTCATTGCCCAACCCAGCCAGGAGAGCCAGGTGGGATATCCCCCTTTGAGATTTTCTAACCATAGGCTTAGGGTCTTCTTTTTAGCTATTCGGCCATCTCTTTCATAAAGTTTCAAGCGTTTCTGACAGTTTCATTGTAATGTTTACAGATAGGAATCACGTTACTCCTCGGCACAGCCTTACAAACACCGCGGCGCTCAACTACCTCCTTTGGTCAGAGATCTTTGCAAGTGAGGACGGGCAGCTTAGAGCCGCTCACCTCGTCATCGGCTACACTCCCCTTTCAAAAGATTTCCAGCCGATCGGAAACGCAATAACACTTGGAGACCGCCGCATCAACCGGATTGACGTTGGTCGGAAGCACTTTTTAGCTCCCTTCGACCTCGCTCCGATGCCATATCCGAACCCACAGGGCGTTCCACTGCTCGTCCAACCTATTCAGCAGGTTCACCTTCGGCAGGAAGTAGAGGGAGAAAGAGCAGCCTCATCGACTCCCTCTCTTGACGAGCAAATCGACCAGTTCAAGTTCGAAGAGGGAACCTCGGAGGAAGCTCAAATCTTGTCTGCCGACGAGGCACTTGATAGGCACTCAGTTGCTCCTCTCTTAAATTTAGCCGTGCCAGACGACTCTGAAGAAAAAGATATGCAGAGTCTAGACCAGTTGATGAAGAACAGGAGGCCGAAGGTCGCGACCAAGGGTACTGGCACATCCCAGCCCACGGTCAATCTTCCACCACCCCCTCCTCTTCCTCCAGCCCCAAGAGATCCCGGCCTAAAGGCGCTGCCTGATCTGAAGAAGAAAAGGTTGGTGACAGATGTGACAGATGTTGAAGAAGGGGAAGTGGTCCCTCCGAAGGGTCCCAAGCAGCAGAGACGTCCCATGATACGAGAAGTAAACGGGCTTCTTCTACTGAGAGCAGAGAAGACAACTTGGCCGCAGACGTGCGGCAGGGGACTCGGGTGTGGTCTCCAAAGTTGACACTGGATGGTGCAGCCATCCCCTATGACGCCTCCCTCCGAAACTACGCTGGAGGGAAAGCTGGGCACATTGCAGAAGCGCTGGAGCAGCCTCTGCTCCTTCCGAAGGACATGGAATCTTATCGGCGCTTTAGCCAAAAGGAGCTCTTTCTGTCCCTCAAAAGGGATTTAGCCATGGTGAGATAAGTGATATTTCCTTGTAGTTCTTATGCATGTTCGCAATTTAACGTAGAACTCTTTGGTTGTCATGCAGATTGCCCAACAAATTTTCGTGGCTGAGGAATGGAATAAAGAGAAAGATATTGAGGTGCAAGCCCAGGTTCGATCCAGGGAGGAGGTCGAGAAAGCACTGGGCAATGCAAAAGACGAGTGCTTCCGCATCTCCAAGCAGCTGAAGGAGGAGACGAAGGCAAAGAAAAGTGTGGAGGCAGGTCTGAAAAATGTTGAAAAATAAGCCGAAGACCAACGCCAGAAGCTATATACTACCGAAATCAATTTGGAAACGGAGAGGGCGTTGGTGAAAGAACTTCGGGCTGAGCTAGACAAGGCCAGGGACGCTGCTAAATTGGCCAAGGAGGACGCTCAGTTGGCCAAGGAAGCAATTGAGGCCGAGAAGCAAGCTGCCTATCTGCTGGGGGTGCAAGAGACCCAAACGAGGCTGACCGAGGAGTTTGCCAAGGTCTGCAGGGACTATTGCGACATCACGTGGGGCAAAGGCCTCAATGCAGCTGGAGTCCCTGCCAAGTCTGCCTTAAGGCAGCCTGGGAGTGTCTACTACCATCCTGACATATGCGATCTGCCAGATACCTTGGAAGCTTCCTCGGCTGGTCAGAATCTTGCAGTCCCAGCTGAGACAAGCTAAGCACCTCCTCAGACCGGAGATGCGAGTGATCTACCAAAGACTGATCCAGGGCCTCAGAATAAGGCTTAGGATTTTCAGACTGTAATAGTTAGGACCCTTTATTATCTATTTTGTAATGAAATTGCCTTTTTAATGAATGTAGTATACTTTTTGTTCATCGTTGCTTTTATGGAGTGTGTTAGATTGTGTCATTATGGTTAACAATGATGGTTTAATAACTAAGAGCCAACCAAAAATACGGCAATCTTTTAGACATGGCTTAACAAGGCCTTATGATAATAACAGTCGAAGTAATTTTAGCTTAAGTTTGCATATTCCGCCAAGCACCTGATTGAACTAATAACGTGAACGAGTGTTAACTAAATCGAATCATCTGGTCCGAGGACTACAAGCATGATCGAACTTAAGTTTAAACGTGTAAGAATCGTTAAAGGAGCATTAACTAACCCAAATCATTTGGTCCAAAGACTACAGGCGTGATTGGATTTAAGTTTAAAAACTCGTAAGAATCGTAAAGGAGTGTTAACTAACCCAAATCATCTGGTCCGAGGACTACAAGCATGATTGAATTTAAGTTTAAACACGTGATAATTGTAAAGGAGTGTTAACTAACCCAAATCATCTGGTCCGAGGACTACAGGCATGATTGAATTTAAGTTTAAACACTTATAAGAATCGTAAAGGAGTGTTAACTAACCTAAATCATCTAGTCCGAGGACTACAGGCATGATTGAATTTAAGTTTAAACACGTGAGAATCGTAAAGGAGTGTTAACTAACCCAAATCATCTGGTCCGAGGACTACAGGCATGATTGAATTTAAGTTTAAACACTTAAGAATCGTAAAGGAGTGTTAACTAACCCAAATCATCTGGTCCGAGGACTACAGGCATGATTGAATTTAAGTTTAAACACGTGAGAATCGTAAAGGAGTGTTAACTAACCCAAATCATCTGGTCCGAGGACTACAGGCATGATTGAATTTAAGTTTAAACACTTATAAGAATCGTAAAGGAGTGTTAACTAACCCAAATCATCTGGTCCGAGGACTACAGGCATGATTAAATTTAAGTTTAAACACGTGAGAATCGTAAAGGAGTGTTAACTAACCCAAATCATCTGGTCCGAGGACTACAGGCATGATTGAATTTAAGTTTAAACACGTGAGAATCGTAAAGGAGTGTTAACTAACCTAAATCATCTGGTCCGAGGACTACAGGCATGATTGAATTTAAGTTTAAACACTTGAGAATCGTAAAGGAGTTTTAACTAACCCAAATCATCTAGTCCGAGGACTACAGGCATGATTGAATTTAAGTTTAAACACTTATAAGTATAGCGTAACAAAATGGTATCATGACTGAAGGAAGAATTCTTTTAATAGTAGTACCTTTTGAGGTTATTTACATTCCATGGCCGGGGCACTACATGATTATCCAGGTCTTCTAGGAAGTATGCTCCAATACCAGCCCTCGAAGTGATGCGATACGGCCCTTCCCAGTTCGGTCCCAGCTTTCCCCAAGCTGGATTCTTTGCATTGCCTACTACCTTCCTTAGGACCAAATCACCAGGCTCCAGGGATCTCAGCCTTACATTGGCGTCATAGCCCTGCTTTAGTTTCTGCTGATAATGCGCCAGTCGGACCATTACATTTTCCCTTCGTTCTTCAATTAGATCCAGACTCTTTTCCAGCTGCTCGTCGTTGCTGATCGGATCAAAGGAGCTTGTCCTGTATGTTGGGAATCCAGTCTCTAGAGGTATCACGGCTTCAGCCCCATAGGTCATCGAAAAGGGGGTTTCTCCAGTAGACCTGCGAGGCGTCGTTCTATACGCCCACAACACGTGAGGCAACTCTTCCACCCATCTGCCTTTGGCTTCGTCTAGCCTTTTCTTCAATCCGTTAACTATGACTTTATTGACAGCTTTCGCTTGCCCATTTCCCTGGGGATATGCAGGGGTAGAATATCTGTTTGTGATTCCCAGCTCATTACAATAATTCCTGAATGCCTTGCTGTCGAATTGGAGTCCATTGTCCGATATGAGGGTACGGGGGACCCCAAACCGCGTGACAATATTTTTCCAGATAAATTTTTTCACATCCACATCCTTGATGTTTGCTAGAGGTTCGGCTTCAACCCACTTGGTGAAGTAGTCTGTTCCGACCAGAAGGTACTTCTTGTTTCCTGCTGCTTTAGGGAATGGGCCTACGATATCCAATCTCCATTGAGCAAAAGGCCATGGGCTGGATAGTGGATTAAGGGTACCACCAGGCTGATGTATGTTCGGCTCAAAACGTTGGCATTGGTCACACTTTTTAGCGTACTCGCGTGCCTCTCTTTGCATATTTGGCCATCAATAGCCTTGAGTAATGGCTCGGTGAGCCAAGGATCTCCCTCCAGTATGGCTCCCACAGATCCCTTCATGCAATTCTTCTAACAGTGACTCAACCGCCTCAGGGTGCATGCACAACAAATATGGGCCCGAATAGGATCGTTTGTACAGTTTGTGATCCTCGGACAACCAGAACCTCGTAGCTTTTCTGCGTATTTTGTCCACCTCCCCTTTTTCTTCAGGCAACGCATCGTCCTTCAAGAACTTGACGATGGGGTCCATCCAACATGAGTTGGTTTCGATGCAATGAACTTGGAACGCCCTTTTTCTTAACTCCATAGGCCTCTGTATGTCCTCGATGAGGATGACCCTTGGCAATTCCTGTGCCGAAGAGGTGGCAAGGGTGGCTAAAGAATCGGCATGTGTATTGCCACTTCTGGGGATGTGCCGCAGGTTAAAGGATTCGAACTCGGATTGTAGGGACTTAGCCAGGCCCAAGTATCCCTGCATCCTTTCGTCTTTCGCCTCGAACTCTCCCAACACTTGGCCGACGACTAGCCTTGAGTCCGAGAACATCTCAATTGACTTTCCTCCCATCCTTCGTACCATCTTCATCCCCATCAATAGAGCCTCATACTCTGCCTCGTTATTTGTTGCTGAGAAATCTAGCCTTAATGCTTTTTCAATGATAATTCTCTCTGGGGATATTAGCACTAGTCCCATTCCTGAGCATCGCTGATTCGATGCGCCATCTACATACACTTCCCAGGGCAAGGGGCTCTGTGAAGAAACCATACCAACGGTCCTTCCTTCAGTGCCCAGTGTTGGCGTCACCTCCTTTAAATGGGGCTCTATGAATTCGGCGACCAAATCCGCAAGGACCTGGCCTTTCACTGACGTGCGAGGCATGTACTTGATATCAAAAGCCCCGAGGATCGTCCCCCACTTAGCAATCCTTCCGGTGTAATCGGCGCTTCAGAGTATGGCTTTAAGTGGGAGCTGGGTGAGGACTATAACGGTGTGGGCTTGAAAATAATGGGGCAGTTTCTTCGTACCCAGCACAACTGCCAGAATGGCTTTCTCCAGTGGCAAATAGCGAATTTCAGCTTCCTGGAGTGACTTGCTTACATAATAAACTGGTTTTTGCACACCATAGTCTGTTCGGATCAACACTAAGCTGACAGCATTATGAGCCACAGCAATGTAAGCAAACAAGACTTCATCTGGCTCGGGACTGGACATGATGGGAGGTCTAGCCAGGTAGTCCTTAAGTTGCTGGAAAGCGATGGCACATTCCTCCGTCCATTCGAAATCCTTCCCCTTATTGATCAATGAGAAGAAAGGCCTACACCTGTCTGCTGATCTGGAAATGAACCTATTAAGGGCAGCGGTCATCCCAGTCAGCTTCTGAATTTCCTTAGGGTTTCGGGGTGCTCGCAAGTTATTTATGGCCTTTATCTGATCGGGGTTAACTTCGATTCCCCTGTGAGTGACCATATACCCTAAGAACTTGCCTGATCCAACACCGAATGAACACTTGGAAGCATTCAAGTGCAATCTGTGTCCCCTTAGAACTTCAAAGACCTCCCTAAGGTCCCCAATATGCTCAGCTATGACCTTGCTTTTTACCACCATGTCGTCAATATAAACTTCCATGCTTTTACCCAACTGCGGCTCAAACATTCTGGTCATCATCCTCTGATAGGTAGCCCCTGCATTTTTCAGGCCGAAAGGCATTACCTTGTAGTGGTAATTCCCCACAGGGGTTACGAAAGCTGTTTTCTTTTGATCGGCGAGAGCCAGTGGTATCTGATGATAGCCCTGGAATGCGTCTAAGAAACTCATCCGAGGATGTCCCACAGTAGCATCAACTAACTGGTCTATCTTCGACATGGGAAATGGATCCTTCGGACAAGCTCTATTAAGATCGGTGAAGTCCATACACACTCGCCACTTCCCGTTTTTCTTTTTTACCACCACCGTGTTAGCCAGCCATTCGGGGTAAAAGATCTCCTTAATAGCCCCTGCCTGCTTGAGTTTCATCACTTCATCTCTGACCGCCTCAGCGTGTTCCCTCGAAGGACGCCGGAGCGGTTGCTTCTTGGGGACGATGGTGGGATTAACGTTTAGATGGTGGCAAATAAAATCTGGACTCACCCCAGGGGCTTCCGCAGAATCCCATGCAAATGCATCGACGTTTGCCCTCAGGAACTCTATTAGCTTTTCCTTCTCCTAAGGAGGTAGTAGGGATCCGACTTGAAAAAACTTCTCTGGATCGTTATCCATGACTATTCTTGCCAGGCTTTCGCACTCTGCTTCTACGGCCGAGGTCTCGGTGTCCAGCACCAAAGGCTTTGATTGCTATAAACTCTCTTTGTCATAGTCCAAGGGCTGAGCCTGAGGTTGGTGCTGGATAGTTGCCACTAGACATTGCCTGGATGTAGACTGATCTCCTCGGATCTCCTCGACTACCCCATCAGACGGATACTTAATCTTCTGGTGAAGTGTGGAGGATACGGCCCCAAGGGTATGAAGCCAAGGTCTGCCCATAATAGCAGTGTAGGGTGAGTAGGCATCCACCACTATGAAATCTACCTCCACCATCTCGGGTCCGGTTTGCACTGGTAGTCTGATTTGGCCCTTCGGAATGATCACTTTACCATCAAAACTGACTAAAGGGGAACTGTACGGAGTTAGGTCTTTGGGGGATAAGTTCAGCCCCTTGTACAGGTCTGGGTACATTATTTCTGCGGCGCTGCCCTGATCTACCATCACCCTCTTCACGTCGTACCCCCCTATTCTCAGAGTAACTACCAGGGCGTCATCATACGGCTGTATAGTTCCGATTTTGTCCTCGTCTGAAAAGCCCAAAACTGGAATATCCATCCTAGGTCTTTTCAGCTCTCTGTTAATGCTCTCCGAGGGCAGCCGAGCAACCGACAATACTCTGGATGGGCAAGACCCCGTCCTTCCTAATGCGGCAAAAATAACATTGATTGTACCCAAGGGAGGTTTTACAGAATCACCTCTCCTGGGTCCCGCGTTTGCGTGATTTCCCTGACCGTATAAGTGGTGTAGAAGGTGCTTCAATCTGCCTTCGCTGACCAGCTGATCCAGATGGTCCCACAGGCTCTTGCAATCCTCGGTAGTATGCCCATGGTCAAGGTGATATTGAAAGTAAAGATTGTGGTTGCGCCTTTCAGGGTTTCCGACCATCTTGTTCGGCCTTTTGAAGAACGGTTCATTCTTTATTTTATCCAGGACTTGGTGCACTGGTTCACGGAAAACAACATTGACTGTCTAAAGACTCGTTGTACTCTGTCCGACCCAGTCCTTTCTTGGCCTGTTGTGGTTCTGCCGGTCCGACCTGAAATCCCTCCCCTCCTGAGGGATAACCTTATCCTTTCCCTTACTCTGCTATTGATCTTCTTCAACTTTCTTGTACTTGTCAATCCTATCCATCAACTGGTGTATATTGGTAGCGGGCTTGCGCGTTAAGGATGTTCTCAAGGGGTGCTCAGTGGGGAGGCCCAATTTAAAAGAGCTGATAGCCACCAATTCACAATCTTCCTCTACCTCGTTATACGTTTCCCAGAACCTATCTGAATATGACTTCAAAGTCTCACCTCCTTTCATACTGACCGACAATAGGGAAGCCATAGACTGCGGAGCCCTTCGGCACGTGACAAAGCACGAACCAAATGCCTGAGTCAGCTCTTGGAAAGAGCTCATAGAATTTGCTTTCAGATTATCAAACCATCTCATGGCTATCGGTCCCAGGCTGGATGGGAAGACTTTGCACATCAGGGCTTCGTCCCTAGAGTGAACGGCCATCCTCTGGTTGAAATGGCTCACATGTTCCACTGGGTCTGTCCGGCCGTTATAGATGGTGAATGTAGGTTGGTGGAAACGTCGAGGAAGTCTAGCATTCTCGATGTTGCGGGTAAAAGGAGATCTGGAAATCTGATCCAGGGCTTTACTCATGGCGTCGTTCCCTACACCCCTAGGCAGGGGGTTCTGAGGGTTCCCCTCGCCATGACGCATTTCCTCATAGGTAAAGGATTCGCTGACTGGCGTTCGAAATTTCTGCTTGTAGACAACATCCGGTTCGTCTTCAGAACCTTCATCAGAGTACGAGGGACTGCGTTTCCTCTTTGCATGGCGCAACTCCCTCTTTAGCCTATCGATTTCCTTCTGCATGTCTCGGTTTTTCTCTGCATGGGACATGTGGCTCTGTCCATGCGACTGGTTTTGATCGTCATGTACGGTGTGTACGCTGCCCTCACGATCCTGCCTCCGTTCCAGATGAAGAAAGGGATCGGTGTACTGAGATGACCTGGACTCCGCTGGTCGTTGCCTTGGTTCAGCCAATCTTTGAGGTGTTGCTTCCACCTTTGCTCAAGCTGTTCCCCATAGACGGCGCCAATTGTAGGGTCCAAATTTGTTGGGCTAGGTATCAGCTCTTTGTATTGTGAGCTCAACAAATTCCCCACAATAAATTTGTAGAGAATGGGTTAAACAACTGGGCTGGTTAGGGATTTAGCAACGGTTCATACAAGCAGACCAATGTAAGAAGGGATTCAGACTAGCGTTTAACAAGAAATCTCTTTGGTCCGAAGAGGCTTAACATTTAAAAACTTAGTGAATACAATTTTTCTCCCCCTTCCTTCAGAGGCTTCTGCCCTTTATATATCCCCCTTCTTCTTCATCTTAACCGCACATTTGTTTTTCATCCAAGCGTCCACTTCAGTATACGTCACATCAGTCATCTGCTTTAGTAGGCCTTGAGTGTTGGTAGCTGAGACTGAATTGTTCAGGTGTCTTCTCCACATAAATGCGGCCAGGAAAGCTGCTGCAGTGCATTAAATGCGGTGGTGGCAACTTTCTCTTTGAGATATTTTACATCCTCCACATCCCCATTCATGCCCAGGATTTGCTCTCCTCCGCGGAATCAGTTGGGAAGGCCGCTTTTGCCCCCAGCACATTTGATTGATACAGCACCATGTTGATCAGACGATGGGACCTCTTCGGACAGTGAGGAAAGTCTTCGAACGTATCCCATTATTCATCCCCAAGCGTATATCCTCCAAAGGGGCACGGCCGTGACCTCTTGCTCTTATTTGGATAGGCAATGGTATATAAATTGGGCCCCAAGCCCAATTCGTAACTTTGGGCCCGTCCCCACACAATCTAATATAAAATTTAACTTTAATTCATTTTTCATTCCTAATTTACTTTACTCAGTTGTAAAATCTACTTCGATACAAGCTCGTTTAGTAAATGATGTAGACTTATTATTATAATTGGGTTTCTCCATAATCTCAATTAATTATAAATATATCTGGCAAAATTTAGGAACAGTATCTTTGGTGTGGTTCTTTAGATTCCCCAATTACATCACTACATGGCTAATAACAATTAAATCAAGGAATTAACAAAACTTAGGTAAAAAAATAATTATCAATTCATAGCTAATTACAACTAAATCAATGGATTAATCTAAATACACACAATTTAAACATGTAATTTAAATCTTTAAAATAAATTAGAAAAATAAAGCACTGTAAAAATATTTAGAATATAGCAATATACTTATGAAGTTGTATTTGGCTATACTCGACTCAATGCCATGAATGCTTCTAAAATTTCATGTAGACATTTTTACTTTTTTAAATTGTTAAAATTTGAGTTTATAGCAAAAACTCAAGTTTGATATTGAAAAGGTTGATAGCTGGAGAAAAAATTGTAAGCAGGAAATCAAATGGTGAGGTACTAAAGTAGTCACATTACACAAAAACATAAGTTTTTCTTTCAAAGTCCAATTCAGTTTATTTTTCCAATCGTAGTTGGCAAAGAAGTGTGCAAAAAAAATACTCACTGTTTTAAAAACCGGATCGGACCGGCCGGTCCGATCGGTTCAACCGGGAACCGATAGTCAAACCGGTCCGGTTAAAAGCCTAAAAACCGGTCAATAACCGGTCAACAACCGGAAAACCGGCCAAAAACCGGGGTTGAACCGGAAATTGGGAAAAAAAACGGTTTGATGCCCGGTTCGGTTTTTAAAACCATGAAAATACTATTAGGTAGGACCCATTATGTAATAAAAGTGTTGCCATGTGAATGTAAAATTGTCTTTTTGTTGACAAGCTAATAAATACTATAAATGAGAAGAAAAAATAGACTGTGCTTTGTGTCAGTGAGGACTTTTACTGCATTTTAGCACTAGTACTACTTAGGTACGACCCATTTTGTAATAAAAGTGTTGCCATGTGAATGTAAAATTGTCTTCTTGTTGACAAGCTAATAAATACTATAAATGAGAAGAAAAAATAGATTGTGCTTTGTGCCAAGTGAGGACTTTTACTGCATTTTAGTACTAGTACTACTGCTTGAGAATTTTTGAGAAGGTCAATGGGGCAAGTGCCCCCAACCACCACCCCACCACCCCCCCCCCCCCCCTTTTCTATAAGTAAATGAGTTAAATATTTTGTTGTATTTATAATAATTTTTTGAACTACTATATATAGCATAATATAAAGCACAAGAAAAAAAATACATATTTAATTCTAATAATTTTAGTATGACCCCTTAAAATATAATTTTAATTTTCTACGCAAATAAAATTTCCTGTTGGAATCTTATATATTACTTTATATTTGAATAGAGAGTAGAAACATATATTCTTAACTCATGACACTTTCCATGAGACATAATTTTTTAAAATTCAATTTATTTGAAAGCCGCAATAGTTAGCCAAAAGTTACAATTTTTAAACTCGTGGCATGAGCCAATCCAGGAGATGTGAATTTTATCAAAAATATTCTTAATTAAAATGTAAGAATCAATTAATACTTCGGCAAAAGTTATCCTTCTTAACAAAAATATATACTTTATTTTGAAATTCTCCAACAATTTATGCATGATAAATAGTTTAGAGCTCATATATATCTATATATTCAACTTCCAAGTGGTCATTATTTTCACAAGAGTAGAGCAAGGTATGGTTGAGCATGGTGGACTTATGATGATGATTAGATTGTGCTAGTCGTAGTGAAAGCCATTGACCTTGTTCCTTCTCTTCCTCCCAATCCTTCTCCCTCTCTTCATCTCTCTTTAGTTTCACCTTGCCTTCTCTCTTCCAGTCCATGTGAAGATGGAAAAAGTCTAAAATTAAAATATAAGAAACCAAGAAGATTTGGGAAAAGCAGAATATCTAATAAGATTAGAGTCTTCAACGAATATACAAATATTGCATTAAATGGGCTAGAGAGGAATGCAAAACACAACTCTCTAATGCTTCATTCAGTTTTTGCTGCATTGGACGTTCGGCATCATCATCGTGCATGTCTGATTTATTTGCAAAAACAATGCCCTAAAAATTTGAAATAGATCAATATCATGATTCAAATTAGATATTATAAATCAAAAAGCATGTTAGGCCACATAGAGGCCAGAGTTTCTTTTCAATTACTTATACACAAAATGTTAATTAAAATATAATGTTTGTATGTGGGAGTAAACTGCTGGGTATTTACCAATAAAATGGAGTCCTTGGGAGAGTACGGGTGGCACCATAGTATTAAGTAACATCGACCCTAATGTGATGAAGGCTAGGCAGAACATTCAAGCCAGATGCAATGAAATTGTTAAAGTCCTTTCTTCAGCTACCCAACCACCTAAAGAGCTAAGCTGCAAGACTTGGTCTCCTCCCCCTTCTGGCTGCATCAAGCTGAACGTAGATGCTGCAACAAGGAGCTCGGGCTCTGCTTTAGCAGTTGTTGCTAGGAACCACTTGGGCGAAGTTCTATCTATTTGGGCCAAAAAACATCACAGCTCCTCCCCTACGATTGCCGAAGCTGAATCACTTTACTGGGCTATGAATCTAGCGATCAAGGAGGGATGGAAATCTGTGATATTTGAAGGGGATGCAAAGAATTGTTTTGATCCACTCATCAACCCAAACTTATCCCCTGAATGGCTTACTCACAATATTATCTGTAATATTCGTAGCTTAGCTGTTGCGTTTGATTTTGTTAATTTTTGTTGGGTTCGGATAACATGCAACTCTGCAGCTCATGAAGCTGCCAAGTTTGCACTGAGCTCTGATTTAGAGTATCGCTTTAATAAAGGAAATCTCCCCCCTCGTTAGAGGTTGTTTGTAGGGACGATTCCTTATGTTGTATTCCTGTTTCTCTCTAATAGAAGTATTGTTTACCCAAAAAAAAAAAAAAGTAATTTATTTTTTATCAGTTATAAAGTGTGAGAGATTGCAGAGCCAATTTGAAGAATACAGGCATGCAAGCAATTATTCAAGCATGTGAACACGTGAAGAGCACATGGGTGCATGTGTGAGCTTTTATTGAAACATTCAAGCATGTGAGAAGCACACGGATGTGCGAGCAGTTATCTGAGCACCTGAAGAGCACATATGCATGAGCATGCAAGCGGTTTTTTTTTTTTTTTAGAAGTTATTTGTTTCAAATTGTGAGTTGACGCAATAATTGTCAATGATTGGGTAAAACCTAGATTTCATTCTGATTGATGGAAGGATAACTTCATGTTTGTAGGTGTGCATCACCTTGCATGAATTACCTAGGAGTAGTTTTGTAACTTAAATTAAGAGTATTGTAACTTAATTTTAGTTGTGTACTTGTGTGATCTTGTAATTTGGTATTTGTGACTCGTTACAATATTATTAATAATAATATCAGTTGTTTTGTTCTTCTATTCTTGGTTGATTTGTACTTTTGAAAGTCCTATTGATTTAGGTAGTGCAGAGCCCATTCTTTTGGTTCGAAATCTTGTCTCGCATATAGTGTTTTAGTGCAAACAACCCATTATAATTAGTTTGTGCTCTCAAACAAACCATAAGTTCATGTTCTTAAAATTTTTAAATAGTATGGCAATCTATACACATCGTCTATCACATCAAACATAATTATACTTAATGATGCAAAAAATCAGCAATTAATCTCCTCGTTATAGCGGATGGACGAAGCTGTGATTGGGGTCGTCTCTGTTGGAGGAAAACCTACAAACGAACTGGGTGAAAAGTAACATGCCAGTGTGGCGTTAGCCAAACAGCCTCTGATGCTTAAGTCAGTAAGGGAGAAAGATTTTAGAGAGAATTGTTTGGAGAGTCATTTTTGTAGAGCATTTTGTGTGTACCTTTAACTTTTGTTGCCTTCTCTTTTATAGTTGTGTGCCTCATTAGTGGGCAATGAATCACTGTATTTATGTTCAACGGCTAGTGCGTTACAAAATCTTTGTCTGAAATTCATAGCTCACTTTGTGACCGTTGCTCCGTCCGTTACGCTTTGTCTTCAATAAGCGTAATAAATGTGTGAAGTCTTCTCTTGGTTAATGACGATCGTAAATTTCTAACTCATCAGTTGCCCCCTTGGTTGAATTCTCGGCTATCTAGACGAGATGAAAACATAGCCGTCTGACGCTTTGTATTTCGTATACAGTGCATTTATAACGAGTTAATGTCTGATTTGTTGAGTGCCACGTGTATGGTCAGGATGTGTTTGACGTGCAGATTTTTCTCAGTTTTCCCGCGCACATTTTGGCCATTTATCTCACATTTTTCCCTCATGTTCCTTCTTCTTCGTACTCTTTCCTTGTTCAGTTGGCATTTTACGGTTTGTCTCTTCTTCAAGCTTTCTTTTTTAGTTTTTCATTTCTTAGTAAGTTCTTCATGCTCCTCTCTCTTTCTCTGTTCTTCCATGGTAGATTACTCTTCTGTTAGGGTTGATTGTCCCTCAGTAGCTTTTCTTTTTGCTCACTTAGGTTGTTTGCTTGAGGTTGTGAAGGCAGAGTGTCTCAAGTGGGTTGGTTTCTTCCTAGGGGAGGACTGTTTGTATAGGTTTGTCCTTTCCTCTGTATTTCCTCTGGTTTCTTGTTATGCTAGAGTGGCTAGGTTTCTAAAAATGTCTAGAGAAGTTAGGTCTAGTGAGTTAGAAAGGGGGTTGTATTCGTCTGATGATCGCGAGGTTCCCGAAGTTACTTCCCCTTCTACTCCCTATAAGGCCTGGAATATCCAATGTGCCCTCTTAGAGAAAGATGAGAAGCGAATCAGGGATAGGTTTCAATTTCTTGATTCGGTTAGAATTAGGATTCCGAGTGACGAGGATTGGGCCTGTCACCCTTATGCTAATGAAGTCTGTTTCTAGGAGGCAGATTTCACTAGTGGTCTTCATCTTCCCATTCACCCTTTCGTTAGGGAACCTTTTGCGGTCCAACTCTTGGCGGATCGTCATTTCTTGTATGGTGGTATAGATGTCTACGAATGACGAGGATATCATCAAGAAAGATGAATTCCTTCACTTTTATCGTTTGAGAAAGTCCAAAGACCCCGGTTACTATGAATTTAAGCCATGGGATAGGGCTTCTAAGTTAATACTTGACTATCCATTGCTCTCCAAAATTGGGAACCAAACTTCTTTTTTGTCTCTGGCAATGGTTGGGAGTTCGTCCTTGATGAGGACCTGGACAAAGTGCCCAAGTTTTTTCTTAGTTGGGGAACCCTTGTGTCTGGTGCGTCTTTCTAATCTTTCTGTTATTTTTTTTATTTCATTTTTTTTTACTCTTTGTGAGTGACGATGGTATGTGACATACTTGTTTTTTGCAATTCATCAACGCCCTTGTCTGAAGAAGAGATATCACCATCGTGTTGAGAAGGTGAAAGAATATTTGGAGACCGTCAAAGATTTTGACAAGCTTGTCTCTCTCCAATCATTATTCCTTCATTTTTCGAGTTCGGAACAGTCTAGTAAGGTCCGGAAAAACCTTGAAGTTGTGAAAAAGAGTTAGTGTTCCATCTTCTCCTCTTTTTTTTTTTTTTAATTTATTTATTTATAGCTTCTCCTTCCTTTCAGGAATGACGACCAGATTCAGTAAACAAAAGCTGGCAAAAGCTCAAGAGAAGAAGGCAAAAGGTGGTCCAATCAATGGCCTCCTATCAAGGAAACATTTGAAGGAAAGTGATGTTTCCAAAGATCCTATAGTGATTTCTCCCTCTACCCATTCACCTGCTAAGCGTCCTGCCTCCCCTACCTCGTCTCTGGAGGTGATTGGTTTAGCTAGGGAGAAAGCCAAAAAGAAGAAGAAGGTTGCTGGCAAGTCTTTTCTCCTAGCTTTCTGGGATAATGCCGATGCTACTGCCCTAAAGGCTCACGAGGCGTTCTTTGTGGGCGACCTAAGTCCTTTGATGGTGAAGTCATCCAGTGAAGTGATATCGTCTCATATTCAGAAGCTTGTGCAGGTATATTTTGATAATGTAGGTTGCTTTTTCTTTTTTGTTTTGCTTTTGCTGAGAGAGATTTTTTTATATGTAGGCTTTGGGGGAGACTTTGTTCATCTCTGGGAAACTTCTGGATTTTGAGAAGAAGGTGGCCACAGCTGAGCCTATGATCAAATCCCTCTCTGCTAAGAATGAGACGCTTAAGAACAAGGTTACCATCCTTACTATCGAGGCTGAGAATGACAAAGAACATGTGGCAGCTTTGGAGAAGAGTCTTTAGGTGAAGAAGGATTTTTGCAAGCTAAAAGATAAACAGATTGGTAATCTGCAGTTTAAATTGCAAAAAGATGGGGCTACGGCAGTGCAGGAGTTCAAAGACTCTGACTCTTACTCAGACGAGCTGTGTGAGTATTACGTGGAGGGCTTCGAGCTCTTTAGGAAATGGATGGCGAAGCATCACCCAAATTTGGACCTTTCTGATCTTGTTATGGGTGATGTTGAGAAGGAACTTCTATCTGATCATCCTTTCGAAGCTACAGTTGAAAATGTGATGGAAAAGGCCACAACCATAGCTAAGGTGACTAAAGAGGTTGCGCCCATAACTCCTGTTGATCCCACTCCTGATGAACAGTGATTTACTTTTTTTTCTTTCTATATTTTTTTTTCGTAAGACGAAAACAATGTCTTTTATGGGCTCGTTGTTTTGAGCAAATCTTTTGAACAATCTATCTGGGCCCACATGTTTAGGCATATATTTTCTTTCTGACAATGACAACTCCTTCTATGAATTGCTAACATGTAATTTTTTTGAGTAAATCTTTGTTGTGTTCAGATGATGAAGGCCTTTTGGATACCTTCATGCTTTAGTTGTGTTAAACAACTTTTTCACACTCAGTTGTGATTGGACAACCTTTCATTAAGTCATGTTTAAATGACGATGGTAACGAGCTGTGTTTGAACAACTGAGTTATGACGATATTAGTTGTGTTTAAACAACTTTTTTAGGTTTAGCTGTGTTTGAACAGCATTTTTATTGAGTTATGACGATGTTAGTTGTGTTTGAACAACTTTTTAATGTATATCTATGTTTGAACAGCTTTTTTATTAAGTCATGTTTGAACGACGATGTTAGTTGTGTTTGAACAACTTTTTATGTTTAGCTATGTTTGAACAGCTTTTTTATTGAGTCATGTTTAAATGACGATGTTAGTTGTGTTTGAACAACTTTATTATGTTTAGTTGTGTTTGAACGGCTTTTTTATTGAGTCATGTTTAAATGACGATGTTGCGCTGTACGCGTGACTTAAAGTCTTGCTATTGGAGCGTCTTTAGGTTAACCATTTTCTTTGTTCGTTCATGTTTGAATGACGATCATAATAGTTGTGTTTAAACAAATTTTGATTTAGTCGACTTTGATAGTTGTGTATTAACAACTTTGATGGCTATGACGATGTCAGCTGTGTATTAATAGCTTTTGATTTGAAATTTTAACGATAAAGATCCTTGGGACGTCTCTCAAGAATAACTCCTGAGTGTTGCACATGTTTTTGTTGATAAATAACTCATGGATAATCATTGATAAATACACATGGATACTGCTTTCATGTATTATTGATTTATGAATGACAAAAGTAATAACTGTCGTACATATTGATATGAAAATTGGGCAACTTGAAATGTAAAAAATTTCTTACTAGTAATACTTCTTCAAATGTTCTATGTTCCTTGGTCGAGGCAATTCCTGGCTGTCTAAAGACTTTAGGTAGTAGGAGTCTTCTCTGGAGTGACGAATTACTTCATAGGGGCCTTCCCAGGCTGGTCCTAGTTTTCCTTGGGATGGGTCCTTTATTGCCTGTGATATCTTCTTGAGGACGAGGTCTCCTATGTTGAACCTTCTTACCTTGACCTTTCTATTGTAGTATCTGGCCATTGCTTCCTTGTGCTTGGCTATTCACGTCATGGCTTCTTCTCTGACTTCATCAATTAGATCTAAGTTGTTGTTAAGCTCCTGCTGGTTCTTCTTACCTTCGTAAGTTTTGACTCGAAGGCTCATCAATCCCACTTCCACTGGTATGATCGCCTCAGTGCCAAATGTCAGCTGAATGACGTTTCTCTTGCTAGAACTTTTATGGTCGTCCTATATGCCCAAAGGACGTTTGGTAGTTCTTCAAGCCATGCTCCCTTTTCCCCCCTCAAGTCAAGTTTTGATAATTTTGAGTAAGTTTCTATTCGTCACTTCTGTCTGACCGTTGGCCTGAAGGTGTCTTGGAGGAGAGTAGTGGTTCTTGACTCCTAAGTCTTGGCAAAATTTTTGAAACTTGGGATTGTCGAACTGCTTTCCATTGTCCGATATTATGACACATCGAACTCCAAACCTGCAGATGATGTTCTTCCATACAAAGCTAGTGACTTCAGCCTCTATTATCGTTGTCACTGGTTTTGCTTCTACCTATTTTGTGAAGTAATCAATTGCGACGATCAGAAATTTGAGTTGCTTCTTCCCCAAAAGGAATGGGCCTATAATGTCAATCCTCCATTGGGCGAAGGGCTATGGTGAGGATATGGGTGTCATCGTCTCTCCTAGTCTCGTTTGGACATTTGTGAAGCATTGACACTTATCGCATGCTCTGACAAGGTTGTGTGTGTTCTTTTGTAAAGTCGGCTAGTAATATCTTGCTCTGAATGCCTTTCCTACTAAAGACCTTGCCCCAACATGATTTCCACAAATTCCCTCATTTATCTTGTGGAGCACATAATCTGCTTCTTCTGTGTTGACACATCTTAAGTATGGGAGTGAATAACCTCGTTTGTACAGTACATCATCTATAATGACGAAGCGAGCTACTCTGATCTATATCTTCCTTTCTTCTGTTTTATCTTCTAGGAGTCATCCTTCTTTCAAATAACGGACAATGGGAGTCATCCACTTGTTTTGTTCTTTTATCTTCAGAACCTGCTCATCTTCTGTACTTGGTTGCCCCCTTATCTCTACTTATAGTTCGGAGGTCGCATTGTAGTCATCTGACGAGGCCAACCTTGCTAAGAAGTCAGCTTCTGCATTTTTGGCCTAAAGGATTTGCACAAAGTCTAGTTTGTAAAAGTGTTGCGAAAGTTGTTGGACAATCTTCAGCTACTTCTGCATCCTTTCTTCTTTGGCTTCCTAATCTCCCTTCGCTTGTCCAATTATTAGCTGAGAATCAGCTTGGATAATAAGATTCTTTTCTCCGAGAGCTTTTGCTAGACTTAGTCATGTTAGCAATATTTCATACTTTGCCTCCTTATTCGTTGCTGAGAATTGTAGTCTAACTGCATACTTCAATATCTCTTTTTCTGGAGATATGAGCACTATTCCTGCCCCTCCTACTTTCTTCGTGGCAGACCCATTTGTTTGGACCATCCATGTTTCCATGGGGAGTTCTTCTTCCTTATAGGGGTAAGTGAATTCTGTGATGAAATCCATTAGTGCTTGGGCTTTGATTGCTGCTCGAAGTCGATATTCAATGTCGAATTGGCCCAGTTCAATTGCACATTGAATGAGTCGTCAAACTGCATCTATCTTTTTCATCGTCTTTCTTATTGGTTTGTCTGTCATTACGAACGATGGAGTGTGCTTATAATGTGAAAGCTATCTTTTCCATCCTCGAGTAATTTGCCTCTACTCCCTGGAATGCCTAGCTGGTATAGTAGACTGGCTTCTGGACATTTTCTTCTTCTCTGATCAGTGCCAAACTTATTGTGGTGTTAGACACTGCTAAGTAGAGGTACAACTTTTCTCCCATCACCGAGGTACTTAGCAATGGTGGCTTCGTCAAGTACTCTTTTAATTTTGCAAGGGCTTCTTCACACTCGTCAGTCCAATGAAAGACCTTTTTCAAGACCTTGAAGAATGGCATGCACTTATCCGTTGCCTTGGAGACAAATCTGTTTAGAGCTGCGACCTTTCCTGTCAAGCTCTAAACCTCTTTCGCTGTTTTTAGTGATTTGACCTTGATTATTGCCTTTAATTTGTCTGGGTTTGCCTCTATGCCTCGTTGGGACACCATGAATCCCAAGAATTTCCCTGAAAAGATAGCAAAATTCACTTTGCAGGGTTTAGTTTCATATTGTACTTAAGTAGTATGCTAAAGGTTTCTTTCAGATCGTCCAAGTGGTTGGCTTCATCCTTGCTTTTCACCAGCATATCGTCTACGTATACTTCCGCATTCCTTCCAATCTGGTGAGAGAACATGCTGTTCACCAATCTTTGGTATATGGCTCCTGCGTTTTTCAATCTAAAGGGCATAACTTTGTAGCAGTACAACCCTTGGCTGGCGACGTCAAGGTCTTCTCTTAATCTTCTTCATCTATGGGATCTGGTTGTATCCAGAAAATGCGTCCATGAAACTAAAGAGCTTGTGTCTAGCAGTTAAGTCTACCAGTTAATCAATCCTTGGCAAGGGGAAGCTATCCTTTGGGCAGAAATCAACACACATCCTCCATTTTCCAATGCTCTTTTTTACCATTACCATGTTTGCTAGCCAATCTGGGTAGAAGACTTCCTTAATGAAACCGGCTTTTAGCAGCTTCTCTACTTCTTCAGTTACTGCTTTGTTGCGCTCTGGTGCAAATATTCTTCACTTTTGTTGTACAAGTTTGCATTTTGGGTTGACGTTGAGACAATGTTGTATGATCTTCCTATCAATTCCGGGCATATCCTCGTGTTTCCAGGCTAAACATCTTTGTTTGCCCCTCAAGAAGGAAACCATCTTCTCTTTCTCTAGAGTTAGGAGTGCTAATCCTATCTTCAATACCTTTGTCAAATCTCCTGGGACGATCTCAACTTCCTGTGGTGTTTCTGAAAATTCGGGGATGGGCTCTGGTTCATTGATCACCCATGTGTGGTTCTCCCCAAATGCTAAGGCAACTTGGTAGCACTATCTTGCCAGAACTTGATCTCCTCTGATTTCTCCTACTCCATGGGTTGTTGAAAATTTCATCTTCAAGTAATATGTTGACGTTGCTGCTCTTAGCCTATTGAGTGCAGGTTTTCCTAAGATGGTGTTGTATGTTAAAGGAAAGTCAACTATGAGAAAATCAATTTCCTTAATGACCTGCGCTAGGTAAGTGCCTACAATTACGGTTAGAATGACGATGCCCCTAAGGATGATTCTATCCCCAGTGAAGCTCACCAGAGGAGAGGTGAAAGCCCTGATTCTTCTTTTGTTTAGTTTCATCTGCTGAAACGTAGGTAAATAGATGATATCTACTGAGCTTCTGTTGTCAATAAGTACTCGATGGATGTTGGATTCTTCTACTCTGAGCATGATTACCTATGGATCATCATGGGTTGCCTAATGCCACGACCGTCTCTCTGAGAAAACAATATTAGGTTCGTCATTCCTTGGCATCTTCACTAGAGGGAGCCGTGAATGGATATTATTTATTTCTCTCCTATGGGCTTTTTTCAAGGACTTTAGCATTCCGTCTGCCGTCAATCCTCTTGTGATCATTTTTATCTATCTTGCGAGAGGTTTGCTATGTCCTGCTTCTCGATCTTTGTTTTTATCGTCCTTCCGTTGGTATCTGTAGGGCTCCATTTTCCTGACATACTTCTATAACTTCCCTTGTCGGATTAAAGTGCCCACCTGGTCTTTCAAATGTCTACACTCATCGATGCGATGCCCGTAGTCCTGGTGGAACCTACAGTACTTGTTCTTGTCTCTTCTTTTTGCTAGAGTATTGATTGGCTTCAGCCATTGCAGGATGGGATCGTCCCTTATCTGCATCAAGACTTGCTCAATTGGCATTATTAGAGGAGTAAAGCTAGTGAACTTTGGCTTCCTATCCGAAAGTTCCTTCTTTTTTCCTGTGGTATGCCCAACACTTCGTGTCTCTTTCTTCTTATCGTGATTGCTACTTGTTCCTTCATCTCTCTTCCTTTTTCCTTTCATTTCTTTTGCAAGCATCGCATCTTCTACATTCATGTACTTCTGAGCTTTTCGGAATAATTCCACGACTGTTTTTGGTGGGCTTTTGATGATTGAGAAGAAAAAATCTCCAAGTAGCAATCCTGCTTGGAAAGTTGTTAGGATGACTTGATATTCAGCTTCGTCTACCTGCAGTAGTTCCTTATTGAATCGGGTCACATACTATCTTAGCGATTCTTCTTCTGCCTGTTGAATGTTGAAAAGATGACCAGTTGGCTTCTTGTGTCTTTGCCCCCCAATGAAATGATGAACAAAATCCTTGCTGAGTTGTTCAAAATCTGCAATAGTTCCTAGGGGTATCTTGTTGAACCAAACTCTGGCTGCTCCTTTCAATGTTGTTGGGAATGCCTTGCACATCACCTCGTCTGGGGTCATTTGCAACAACATCAATGTCTTGAATGATTCAATGTGATCCAAGGGGTCCTTGGAACCGTCATATGATTCCAACTGTGGGAGATGGAATTTCGGTAGGAGGGGACGGTTCACTATTTTAGTGGTGAATGGTGAATCCGTCCTTTGAATCATCCCATCCAAATTCTCCCCGCCTTTGTCCTTCATGGAACTTTTTAACTCGTCCATCTCCTTCCTCATGTTGCGAAGTTCATTCTCCATCCTGGAGGAATCTTCTCACAAGGTTCTATCTTGCCTGTTGGCTTAGGAGTTTGATTCTTCTTATTTCGGTTTTCTCCTGTTCGCCGATGTTCTGTGTTTTGGGATTCCATTGTCTTTTGCAGCTCTTCATTTCGGCGAGTAAGCTCTTCCACATTCGCCAGGAGAGCCTGGATTTGCTATTGCTACACAACTTCTAACTGTTGTGCAGTTTTTAGTTCCATCTCGTACTTCGAGGAACTCTTTTGTCACTGGAAAAGATGCCTCGAATGATTAGCAATTCCCACAAACGGCGCCAAATTGATGCAAAAAAATCAGCAGTTGAGCTCCTCGTCATAGCGGATGGACGAAGCTGTGATTTGGGTCATCCCTATTGGAGGAAAACCTGCAAACGAACTGGGTGGAAGAGTAACACTCTAGTGTGGCGTTAGCCAAACCACCTCTGATGCTTAAGTTAGTAAGGGAGAAAGATTTTAGAGAGAATTGTTTAGAGAGTCATTTTTGTAGAGTATTTTGTGTATACCTTTGACTTCTGTTACCTTCTCTTTTATAGTTGTGTGCCTCATTAATGAGTAATGAATAGCTGTATTTATGCTAAACGGCTAGTGCGTTACAAAATCTTTGTCTAAAGTTCGTAGCTCACTCTGTGATCGTTCCTCCGTCCGTTACACTTTGTCATCAATGAGCGTAATAAATACGTGACGTCTTCTCTTGGTTAATGACGATTTTAGCTTTATGACGATCGTAAATTTCAGACTCATCAATACTCATGGTCATGTACCATCTCAGTTTCAAGTAAATTAAAGAAAAATGGTTAAGATTTATTTCTTGTATTTAATTAATTATGTAACAAGTGCTACATTATTTAAAATATTAGATTACAAGATGTTAGATACACTTAACTTTATAACGTTTAATCTAAACAATAAAATAGATCCATTTCAAAAAGATAATCCACCACCAGCATTTCTCCCAAAAAGGATGTCATAATCTACTGCCCTTCCAATTCTCTCAAGCTCCCTTCTCTTGGACCACAGCTATTAAAAAAAAAAAAAAATTCTCCTTATGTTGTAATTCTAGTTCAATCCTATTGTTGGTTCAATTTATCAGTTAAAGAAGTTGAGGTAAGATTACAGATATCGGAATTGTTTTCCTTTAAATTGTATCAAAGCAGAAAACCCAAAGCCATCAACCAAAAAAAAAAAAAAAACCCCACTAAAAACTTATATATAAAAAATAATTAAATTAAAAAAAAAAAAAAAAAAAAAAAAAAAAGAAGAAGAATACAAGACAAGTCTATAAGCAAGTGATGATTGCTGGCTTAACATTTACGATATTGCATTACTTGCGAGATGAAAAAATTAAATGTCCAATTATAATCGTACAAGCCTGAAATAGTTAATTTGTTGTGGAACCTAAATTCTAATACTTTCTATCCAAATTCTTTTCTCTCACTTTTCCTATACAAATCTCAACATATCTTCTAGAATTCTTAGGATACTCTATCAAGTAGAGTTCATTTAATCTTGACATTCATTTAAAATTCAATGGTTTAGATTACACCTTGTCATTAATTCTTAAACAAAACCTTAAAAATAGATTCAACATCAGCTATTAAAATAGACATGCCACATTTTGAATTTATTTTTAGTTAAAAAAAAAAAAATTTTGAAAAGTCAAATCCGAACCCCAATCTCACTGTTGTGGCAACACCCAAACTGATCTCCAGTAAGATCTCGGTGCCACAATGAATAGAGAACTTGGTGGCAATTTTCAATGCCAAAAAAACAGTTGCTTTGGTAGAACCATTTTTAACATACCTTTGTGCAAATTATATTTATCTAGTTGTCCCATTTTTCAACTAGTAGACTTGCTCTTTACGCGTAATGGCCTGGGATATTTTTTGTGCCAATTTTTTTCTAAGTTTGTTTCTGTACCCAATTGAATTCATTATTAAATCATTTTATTTGGTAAGTGGAGTCCATACATGCAAAATGGAGAGATTTCTTTCTTTGTAATAAAAGGTTTGCACTTCCCTATCAAAAAAAAAAAAAAAAAAAGAGGTTTGCACTTCTACTTTATAACCCAGTGATAGGCCACAAATTGAATGACCCCTTGTGATTTAAACTAATTAATTAATTTAAGCCAAGTTATTAATTAATCAATTTATCATGCAAACGCGTGGCAGCATAAACAAATCACCAAAAACTAAATATGCAGCGGAAAAATAAATAACTCGGTGATTTGTTCACGAATGGGGAAAAACCCTAACGGCAAAAACCCCACCGGGTGATTTTCAGGTCACCACTCCTGAAACTCCACTATTATCAAATCAAGCAGTTACAAATAAGGAATCCCAAGTACCTTACCAACCTACAGTTGAACCCTTACCCCAATACCTAATTGGACTTGATCTGTAGCGACAGTTTCCACCTTTGATGCACGGCTCCCAAGTACGTGACTAACCAGATGCGCGGATCCCAGTACGCGACTTCAATCACCAACTTTAGAATGAGAGGTTGGCTGCAGAGTTCTTCAGATCATCCTATGCATGAAAATCAGGAAGATGCTTGGTCACAAAACCCTAAGGTGCACAATACACAGCAACTTCTTGAAGAAGATGATCTAGGTTAAGAACTTCGTCTTAGAGCACAATTTGCTTGAACAAGGATTGCTCAATGCTTATGCAACTTGTGTCTATGTTGACGGCTCTTAAAACACTCCTTAAATATGTTTAGGGTTAGAAGAAAAGAAAGCCCAAAAACACATTCACGGATCCAAAGAAAATCAGATCAGAATTCTGACTTTTTAATTCTCGACAGCTAGCAGGTGTCGAGGTAGGTGTCGAGCAGGTGTCGAGCTTTAAAAATTCTGCACTTCAACTTGCTTTTTCTTGGACAGACTTGATGACTTCAATACTTGATCTTGAAACATTATTTCTTGAAGTATTAAAAACACCTAGAACTACCCAATTACAAGTAGAGTGCGTTTTGTCAAAGGATTAGCCAATTTACATAAAATATGACATATGTTCCTAACATGTAAACACATATGTCCTAACAATCTCCCCCTTTGGCAATCCGTGACAAAACCACAACAAACAAATGAGCATATGAGAGAAGTCATAAATCACTCAACTCATATTCACTTGTTACATACAATAAAATCTATCCTAACACAAACTCTTGAAGAACTTTGCAAAAAGAGAGTTTATGGCAAGTAGACTTTGACAACCTGTAGTTCTGAAACACTTATAAACAAAACTCATCAAGGCATCTTGTGTGAAACAGAATTAACTAGATTGCATACAAATATAAAGAACATGTGTATAAAGAAAGAAAAGAAACAACACATGAAGAGATAGGTGAATAAGAGAAACATACATCCACATATATAGAAAGATAAGTACAATGTATGTAAAACTGATATACAAGACCAATGTATCTATAAAGAATGAAAAGAAAAGATACATCTAAAGCCTCACTACATCCCTCAAAAAGTATGAACACTCCCCCTATCAAAAATGTCCTATACTAACTTTCCCCCTAAGATGACTACTCTCATAAATCCAAAACTACTCCCCCTTTTTGTCACGAGTGACAAAGGGTAGAGTGTCATGTAGACATCTCATCAGTAGAGCTAACATCTCCATCATCATCATCAGAAGCATCATCGTCATCACCATCATCATCATCATCCTCAGTATCAGAATCTGAAGCAACTGGAGGAGGTGGTGGAGGAGAAGCCTCAGAAGCAAAACCACCCATGGTCGCCTGCCGTCGTGCAATACGACCAACACGAACGTTCACCTGATACAACTCAGTGGTGAGTGTATCAAGGCGAGCATCCATGCGCTGCAGCTGCGCCATGATATCTCCAAGAGATACATCGCTGGAGGAAGGAAGAGGAGTCGATGTAGATGGAGCAGATCTGGATGGAGCCGAACGGGAGGGCGGAGTGGAATCCGGCTGTCTCGACCTGAACTGTGCTTGACTACGTTTTACGGTAGCGGCGTCTATGGCAGATATGTGTGTGAAGTGGTCGGACACAGGGAAAGGGATGGAGAAATGGCGTAGAATCCTCGTGATAGCGGAAGGAAAGATAAGCTTATCACGGGACGCCGCATCTAAATAAACATCTATGATAGAGAAAATGAAGTGGGAAGGAAAATCTATCGTGAGATGCTCAAGTAGAGAAAGCAAGAAACGAGCACGAGGCTCAGTGATAGAGTTATAGTGAGAGAGAGGATGAAGTACAAAAGTCATCACCATGTTAAGGAATCTAGGACCTTTAGCAAAAGGTCTACATGATGTGTACATATGCTCACCCCACTCAGAAGGGCACTCACAAAAGGCAGAAATGAGCTCATCCTTGGACACAGTCCTCAGTCGCTCACAAGTAGGATAGTCAGGAAACTCTATCCTAGGAACATGAAGCACATCCCCAACCAGCTGCGGTGTGACAGCAATGCGCGTACCTCGAACGCGAGTGAAAAAGAGAGGTACTGAACGATCAATCCCGTGCATGTTGGAGTAAAACTCCTGAATCAGCACGAGAGGACAAGTGACCGGGACGTCACACAGTGACTCCCATCCCCTACTGTGAATGACAGAGGGAAGGTCAGTGTCGGCGAAGTCCGCCAGAATGACTTGGCGTTCCGAATGAACACCTCGTCTAGAAAAGTTCTCAGTAAACGCCTTTTGGGCATCTACATCACGGAACCGAAGAGTATGAGGAGCAGTATCAGAGGATGAAGAAGCTCCAGAACGCAGAGGGTTCCGAGCCGGAGTGGATTTACGTTTAGGTGCCATAGATGCAACTAACGTAAAAGAAAGAAAAAAAAAAAAGAAAGAGAGAGAGACAATCAGAAAAGTCCCAAACAGTTCAAATATGACAATATATTGAACAAAATGGACGTATGCATGGGAATGCATGATCATGTTACATGCAAACATAAAAAGCATCATGGGCTCAGCCCAATCCAATCCTAGCAGCACACATACAAGAATCACACAACTAAATGCATGAAAATATCATTCTAATGCACATGGAATGCAATGTATGACATTTTAAACACTTTTTATTGAAAACCCAACCCAAAATTTCAACAAAAACTCAAAGACTTTGAAAAACCCAAAAGTTTTAAAAAAAAATCCCAAAACCTAAGATTTAAATCATGAAATGCATGAAAAGGAATGGAAAAGAAGATCATACTACTTGATTTGAAGCAAGAAATGCTGAAAATCACTTGGGATGAAGATTGGATTGAAGAAAACTGCTCAGGAAGTCGAACCGCCTCGGACAGATCGAAGAGAGATCGAGAAATGAAGGAGAAAATCGCGACAGAAGTATTTATAGAACCTTCAGTAAATCTCGACAGCTGAGGTGTCGAGAGGTATCGAGATGCTGTCGAGAAAGGTGTCGAGAAAATATGCCTTCGACAGCTAAGGTATCGAGGAGGTATCGAGGTACCAAACAGCTGAACCAACACCAGAAGCTCGATCGATCGACGTGGTGTCGAGAAGGTATCGAGCAGACAGAGAGAATCTCGATCGATCCACCAGGTGTCGAGGAAGTGTCGAGATTGCGATAAGAAAAATGCTTTAGAGGCTCGATAGCTGACCAGGTATCGATGAGGTATCGAGAAGGTGTCGAGCCAGCTATGAAATGCAGTTTTTCGAGAAGTGAAAAACACAAACATGAATGCAATCAAGACATGCACCTCAACCATGATCCAACCAACATATAAATCTCTCAAAAATCATCTCTCAATGAAAATTTAAGCACATGGATCTCCCAAAAACACACACACACACTAAACAAGTCTAACCAATTTTATATTTCAAAAATAAGTCATGACAGTTTAGTGAGCATACAAAAGCACATGTAAACCTTTGTGATGACCAAATCACATTGTACCTGCACATGTATCAAAAGTAGCAAAGAATATTGCGTGTTGTGTGTGAAAAACATCGCAAGATTGCATAAGTGTATACATGTTATGACGATCTGAGATATGAGAAAATAACTTTAATTCACACACAATCATAACTGTTTGAAGGGGACTATCACCTTTGAGGTACACCTATAACTCCCACATCTCCTAGAATACACGCTTGCAACCATTTTTAAAGCATTTTAATCTTTTTGCTTTTTATTTCTTTGCATATTTTCTTTTTAAGCATATCATATATGGGTTTATGAGAAAGAAAAGAGATACCCATTGATATTTTGACATTTCAATTTTGCTATGCCGAAGCACACAAATGTCATTGACATCACACTTTTGCTATGCCGAAGCATACAGATGTCATTAATGATTGGCGGGCAACAGTGGTGAGATGGTTATTTATGCCTTTCTCTTAGGATTTTCTAGTCCTACCTGTCAAAAAGAGTGATATGAGTGTTAAGTCTAAGAAATAACCTAATCTTACTCATCACAAACACGAGCCACAAAGCTCACTTGCTTAGTTGTGCATAAAGATGCTCATCTAAGCTACAAGAGATACAAAGTTTAGAAGACTTTGTTTCATTGGCCATCTAAGGTACACAAGTACCAAAGTACACAAAACACACACTGTTTTTGTATTTTTCAATTTTTCAAATTTTTTTTTTTATATCAAAAACAAAATAAATAAAACTAAAAGTAAACACACAAAAACATGTTAACAAAGCAGAACAATGCATAAAACTAGATGCAAATGCATGAGGAAAAGAAAGAAGAGAGGGAAATCAATCCATGGAGATAACACCAATGTTTTGACGAAGGAATTCAAAACGTTTACTGTCAAGAGGTTTGGTAAACAAATCAGCCTTCTGATCATCGGTGTTAATAAACTCAAGAGTGAGAGTACCATCTTCGACAAGCTCCCGAATGAAGTGATGTCGAATCTCTATGTGTTTGGTTCGAGAATGTTGAACCGGATTCTTAGAGATATTTATGGCACTGGTATTGTCACAATAGATAGTAAGATGATCTTGACAAATACCATAATCATGAAGGAGTTTTTGCATCCAGAGGAGTTGTGTGCAACAGCTACCGGCAGCAATGTACTCAGCTTCAGCAGTGGATAAGGAGATGGAGTTCTGCTTTTTGCTCATCCAAGAGACAAGATTGTTACCTACATAAAAACAACCCCCCGAAGTACTCTTCCTATCATCAGCATTCCCAGCCCAATCCGCATCGGAATAACCAGCTAAGACATTATTAGTGTCCTTGCTGTACCACACACCGAACTCAGCGGTAGTTTTGACATACTTTATAATTCTTTTTAAAGCAGTCATGTGTGATTCTTTGGGATTAGCTTGATATCTAGCACACACTCCAACACTATAGCTAATGTCAGGCCTACTAGCAGTAAGGTAAAGAAGACTACCTATCATGCTTCTATAAAGAGAAGGATCAACACTCTTGCCTAACACATCTACAGTGAGTTTAACATTAGGGCTCATAGGGGTACGAACAGAACTAGCAGAATCCAAACCAAATTTTTTCACAAGATTCTTAGCATACTTAGATTGAGATAGAAATATACCTGAATCTTGCTGACGAATCTGCAATCCAAGGAAGTGAGTCAACTCTCCAATCATGCTCATCTCGAACTCGGCTTGCATGAGCTTTGAGAAGTCATGAGCAAGTTCATCCTTAGTTGATCCAAAGATGATGTCATCAACATACACTTGAGCAACTATCAACTCGCCATCTTCCTTTTTGATGAAGAGAGTTTGGTCAGCTTTTCCTCTTGTGAACCCATGCGACACCAGATATTGTGTGAGTCTGTCATACCAAGCTCTAGGGGCTTGCTTCAACCCATAGAGTGCCTTTTTGAGATACAACACATGATCAGGAAAGTGTGGATCAACGAATCCTTTTGGTTGAGCCACATACACATCCTCTTTAAGTAGCCCATTCAAAAAGGCGGTCTTCACATCCATCTGATAAAGCTTGAAGTTCAGTTGGCATGCTAAGGCAAGCAGAATTCTAATGGACTCCATACGAGCAACTGGGGCAAATGTTTCATCATAGTCTACTCCTTCCATTTGAGAGTATCCTTGAGCCACAAGTCGAGCCTTGTTTCGAATCACATTGCCTTCTTCATCGGTCTTGTTGCGGAAAATCCACTTTGTACCAATTATATGCTCGCCCTCTGGTCTAGGTACAAGAGTCCAAACATCATTCCTCTGAAACTGGAGCAGTTCATCATGCATTGCTTCAACCCAACTTTCATCTTGTAGTGCTTCCTCCACTTTCTTGGGTTCAACCTGTGACAAGTAGCAAGAATAAGACACAAAGTTAGCAACACATTTATCAACTGTTCGTTTCCTTAATGTGAGTTCATTCAAATTTCCCACAATAACTTCTGGAGGATGATTCAGTTTAATTCTGGAGGAAGGTCCTTTTTCCTGAAGAGATTCAGACTCAGGTGAAGTCGGAATTTCTGTAGACTCTTCCACAACACTGGGAGTACTAGGAGCAATAGGAGATGCAGGTTCTCGGTCAACAATGTCTTGAACTTCCGTAGGTTCAGGGGGAAGAATTTCCTTGGGAAGTTCATTACTGCCTTTCTCAGAATTAGTCTCTGAAGACTCATCAATGACTACATTAACAGTCTCCATAACCTTCATAGTCCTTTTGTTGTATACCCGATAGGCCTTGCTGGTAGAAGAGTAGCCCAGAAATATGCCTTCATCACTCCTAGAGTCAAACTTTCCCACATTCTCTCTATCCTTGAGGATGAAGCAAGTACTTCCAAAGATTCTGAAATACTTTACATTTGGCTTTCTACCTTTCCACAACTCATAGGGAGTCTTTTTGGTACCGGGTCTAAAGTACACCCTATTCACTGTATGACAAGCAGTGTTTATGGCTTCTCCCCATAGGTTTCGAGCCACATCTTTGTTATGCAACATGGCTCTGGCCATCTCTTGAATAACTCTATTCTTTCTTTCTACCACACCATTCTGTTGAGGTGTAATAGGTGCAGAGAATTCTTGAGATATACCTGATTTCAAGCAGAAGGATTCCATGTATGAGTTTTCAAATTCTTTACCATGATCACTTCGAATTCGATCAATCTTCAAACTCTTTTCATTCTGCAGTCTTGTGCACAAGGCCTCAATGTGCTCGGGAGCATCAGACTTGGATCGAAGTAAGATGACCCAAGTGTATCTGGTGAAGTCATCTACCACTACCATGATATATCTCTTACCACCAAGAGACTCAGTTCTGGTTGGACCCATAAGATCTAAATGTAACAATTCCAACGGTCTGGAGGTAGCGGATGCCTGAGTGCTTGGATGCTTAGCTTTTGTCTGTTTCCCAAGTTGACATGGTCCACATACCACATTGCTCATTCTACTAAGTTTTGGTATCCCCAAGACAGATTCATGCTTAGAAACAATGGATAGATGCTTATAACTAGCATGTCCCATTCGTTGATGCCATAGATCTTCATTTGGTAGACGAATGCTATTGCACACTATATCAGCATCAGGAACCAATCCATAACAATTGTCCAAAGTACGGACCCCACTGATGAGCTTCTTTCCGGACTCATCCATGACAAGACACTTTCCTTTTGAGAACAGCACCATGAAGTCTTGATCACATATCTGACTTATGCTTAGTAGATTCACCCTTAGTCCTTCTACATAGAGAACATTTGCAATGTCCGGCAGTCCTGGCAGAGATATGATTCCTTTCCCTTTAATCTGTGACTTGCTTCCATCACCAAAGGTCACATTACCACCCTTTTTAGGCTCAAAGATCTTGAAGAGAGATCGATCTCCGGTCATGTGTCTTGAGCAACCACTGTCAAGATACCAAAGGCATGTATCCATCACTTTGAATGCAGACATCATCATGAAACATACTTCATGCTTGGATGACAAATCAGAGGGAATGGTTCTTTCTCTCAACTGCCTTCTACTAGCTAAGCCTTTAACTTTTACTCTTCTCAGACGAACTCCTCTGCACATTTTCATTATGAGACAGTCTAGTTTCTTCTTAGCCAAACTGAGATCTTTTACCATAGTCATTACATGTGAATTCAAATAACTTTTAGACTTGTGTTTTCTGAGACACTCAAACAAATAGTGATTAGAAAAACAAGATGTATTTGAAAACATAGATCTCTTGAAACTGGTCATACCCATGACAAGCAGGGGTCAATGGATCAAACACAGAAAAGATTAAACCTAATCAGAGTGTGCCCGCTCTGATACCACTTGATAGGCCACAAATTGAATGACCCCTTGTGATTTAAACTAATTAATTAATTTAAGCCAAGTTATTAATTAATCAATTTATCATGCAAACGCGTGGCAGCACAAACAAATCACCAAAAACTAAATATGCAGCAGAAAAATAAATAACTCGGTGATTTGTTCACGAATGGGGAAAAACCCTAACGGCAAAAACCCCACCGGGTGATTTTCAGGTCACCACTCCTGAAACTCCACTATTATCAAATCAAGCGGTTACAAATAAGGAATCCCAAGTACCTTACCAACCTACAGTTGAACCCTTACCCCAATACCCAATTGGACTTGATCTGTAGCGACAGTTCCCACCTTTGATGCACGGCTCCCAAGTACGTGACTAACCAGATGCGCGGATCCCAGTACGCGACTTCAATCACCAACTTTAGAATGAGAGGTTGGCTGCAGAGTTCTTCAAATCATCCTATGCATGAAGATCAGGAAGATGCTTGGTCACAAAACCCTAAGGTGCACAATACACAGCAACTTCTTGAAGAAGATGATCTAGGTTAAGAACTTCGTCTTAGAGCACAATTTGCTTGAACAAGGATTGCTCAATGCTTATGCAACTTGTGTCTATGTTGACGGCTCTTAAAACACTCCTTAAATATGTTTAGGGTTAGAAGAAAAGAAAGCCCAAAAACACATTCACGGATCCCAAGAAAATCATATCAGAATTCTGACTTTTTAATTCTCGACAGCTAGCAGGTGTCGAGGTAGGTGTCGAGAAGGTATCGAGCTTTAAAAATTCTGCACTTCAACTTGCTTTTTCTTGGACAGACTTGATGACTTCAATACTTGATCTTGAAACATTATTTCTTGAAGTATTAAAAACACCTAGAACTACCCAATTACAAGTAGAGTGCGTTTTGTCAAAGGATTAGCCAATTTACATAAAATATGACATATGTTCCTAACATGTAAACACATATGTCCTAACACCCAGATCTAAAAATGCGGTCTTTTCACCTCGTAACTCGAGCTCTTGGCTAGAATGCACGGACACAGCTCTAGAGGAGCCGCACCCGCATCCGACTCGGCAGGACGCAGTGACGCGGGAGGGACACCGACTTGCGCCAACGCGGCTCAAATTAGGCCGACTTGGGCTATATCGGCCGAATATTGATGTGTTTCGGCCGGAAAAAGGAAATTGGCCGGTAAGGAAAAAAAAAACTTAAAATCGAAAAAACTGGTGGATTTGATATGCCGTCTTCACCGGCTTAACCCCTTTCTTCTTCTTCTTATTCTTTTTTGCTTCTTCGTCTTCTTCTTCCTTTTTTTTTCGCAGCATTGCCGTTCTGTTCTGCTGCCGTCAGGCCGAAATTCAAAGACTTCTCCGAGCCGTATCGGTCTGTAACTCACTGTTCTTCGTCTTCTTCTTCTTTGCTTCTTCGTCTTCTTCTTCACCGGCCTTAACCCCTTTCTTCTTCTTCTTCTTCTTCTTCTTCTTCTTCTTCTTCTTCTTTGCTTCGTCTTCTTGAGTGAGTTCTATTCTGTTTCTTTTTTTCTTTTCTTTTTTGAAGAGCTCTGTTTCTTATGACTGTCCCAGGAGATAAAAAAAGCTTTTAATTTTTCTTTGTGGCTCTCACGCCTCTCTGACCAAACACGTGAGAACCACATCTACCCCCTTTTTTTTTTCTTTTTTAATAGGAAGCTACACCTATTTTAATACTTACTACATATATCATTTACTTTATTTTTGAGCTAAGTCACATCTTTTTATTTATTTATTATTTATGAGAAGCTTCATCTACTTTAATACCTCTGTCAATAATTCAAGTGTCAAAAACTTTATTATTATTATTATTATATAAAAAAGTATGCTTAGCAATATATTAAAAATATAAATAAAAATATTTTTAATAATTTTTTAATCGCCGAGTCCCGCCGCACCCGCACCCACCTTTTTCAAAAATTGCCAAGTCCCGCACCCGCACCCGCACCCGCACCCGCACCTGAGTCCCGAAACGCACCCGCACTTCATAGGCTCTTGGTGACCCAGGCCATACAACTCCTCCACTCACCCCAGTCTAGAAAATTCCTCCCTAATCGCACCAGCGGCCAAGTTCTCTATTCAGATCTGAGTTTTTAAATTTTTTTAAAACTAAAAAGAAATTCAAAATGTTATATATCCATTTTAATAATTGATGTGGCATCTATTTTTAAGGTCTTTTTTTTTTTTTTTTTTTGAACTAAAAACTTTGATATATTCCACCAAAGAACTGAAATTGAAGTACAACAGAGGGAAAGGCCAAAATACAAGAAGTCCCAAAGGGGACATTAACACTTGGACCGATCAATAAGGATAGCTTGCGGCAAAATAGGGGGGTCAATCCCTATCCATGTTTGGGAAGTTTCTGCAATTCTAGTTACCTAGGCTAAATCATGCGTAGCTCTGTTGTAGTCCCTTTTTAGATGTCTTGCATTCCAGCTACTGAAGGAATCTAACATGGCAAGAGATCCTTGAATAATAGGGCCCATTTCTCCAAAGCCTGATCTTGAAACTAAGGCCTGGAGAATAGCAGTAAAGTCAGACTCCAAGATTACATTTGACAGCTTCAATTCACAAGCCAACACAACTCCTTCAATGGCAAAAGCTTCAGCGGCAAAAGCTTCAGCTACTTCCACTAAGTAAGTAGCAGGTAGTATTTTCCCCCTGCTGCAATAACACAACCTCTACAGTCCCTGATCACTACTCCAACACTAGAGGGTTTTTCATTCTCTGAAGTCACTCCATCTACATTAATCTTGTACGTATCTAGAGGAGGTGCTGCCCATCTACCTCAGGCGGCTGCTGTTTAAGAATTGTTGTTATGATAGCCCCACTGAACTCACTCAACCTTTTAGCATATCCCCATATTTGCGATGATGGAAGTCCTATAGCTTCATGTACTACCTTGTTCCGGTTGTACCATATGGACCAAGCAATGACAAAGAATATCTCCAGGTCGTGAGAGGTGCCTTTCTCCAGAATTTGCATTGCAACATCCACAAAGGCATGGTTTTCAACCAGCAAGCTTATAGGACAGGCTTGCCAATGCCACCATACTTCCCAGACTTTTTCATGGAATATCAAGGCATGTTGGGTGCTTTCAGGGGCTTTTTGCATAAAGGGCATAGAGCATTAGTACCAATTCCCCTATTTCCCAGATTCAAAAGGGTTGGCAGGCCATTCATACATGCTTTCCAAGAAAAAATTTTGACTTTGAGGGGAATCTTTATTTGCCACATTTTTTTCCACAACGGGGTTCTATAATCCCCATTAGAGTTTTCATTCCTCTCCACTTTATCAACTATTGGAATGGCGAGATAATATGCACTTTTGACTGAGAAGACACCTCACTTATTTCCTATCCAAACTATTTTTTCATCTGGGAGAGAATAGCTTAATGGTATATGGAGGATAGTTTCTGCCTCAAAAGGAAGAAAGAGGGCCTTCACTGAGTCAGCTTTCCATCACCTTGTATCTTCATCAATGAGAAAGGAGACCATGGGGAAGTTGTCAAAAATCTGTGGGGCTGAGCATACTTTATATGTGGTTGGTGTGGGCAACCATTTGTCCTCCTAAATGTGGATTAACTTTCCATTACCCACTCTCCATCTTGTACCTCTCCTAATGACCTCCAAGCTGCTATGAATACTTTGCCAAGCATAAGTTGGGTTGCTACCCAATTTTGCGCCTAATACATCTCCATTAGGATAATACTTGGCTTTGTAGATACGAGCCACAAGAGAGCTTTTATTCGTGAGGAGTCGCCATCCTTGTTTAGCTAACACAGCAAGGTTGAAAGCTTGAAGATTTCGAAACCCCATACCACCCTCTAGCTTCGATGTACACATTTTCTCCCACCCAAACCATGCCTTTTTTGCTTCTTCACCCTTCTGCCCCCACTAGAAATTTCTTATCATCCTTTCCAAGTCTTTACATAATCCCTTTGGTAAAAGGAAGCAACTCATGTTATACGTTGGGATCGCCTAACTAACCACCTTAATAAGAATTTCCTTGCCACCCAATGACAACATTTTTTCCTTCCAACCCGACAATTTGTTTGCCATCTTTACTTTGATCTCCGCAAATACTTGATTCTTTGATTTTCCAATCACAAATGGGAGGCCAAGGTACTTGCCATGCCTGAATGTCTTGCATAGGCCCAAGATGCTAAGAACTTCACCTCTTGTCTCACTGGTTATGTTCTGGCTAAAGAAAACTGAGGATTTACCGATGCTGCTTCATAGTGCTCAAGTATTTCAACAAGCTTGAGACATTCTTGGCTATTTGCTTTACAGAACAATAGGCTGTCATCTGCAAAGAACAAATGAGTGACTTTTGGGCAGCCCCTGCATATTAAAGTACCATCGAGGCCATTATTGTTATTAGCATCCACAATAAAAGCTGAAAAGGCTTTCATGCATAAGAGAAACAGATAAGATGATAGAGGATCACCATACCGAAGTCCTTTAGATGGGATTATGTTGCCATGTGCGTCCCCATTGATTAAAACAGAGTAGGATACAGTTGAGATAAATTTCATGATCCAAGCAATCCATTTTTCATGGAAACCCAGTTTCTTTATTACATTTTCCACAAAAACCCACCTTACTCTGTCATAAGCTTTGCTCATGTCTAGTTTAATCGCCATATAGCTCTCTTTGCCTTGCTTCTTATGCTCTAGATAGTGCATTAATTCAAATGCAACAAGAATATTATCAGTAATCAAACGCTCTGATAAAAAGGCTTTCGAATTTTCTGAAATAATTTAGGGTAGCACTGCTTCGAGACGATTAGCCAACACCTTAGATATCAACTTGTAAGTAACATTGCTAAGGTTGATAGGACGAAATTCCTTCATTCTAGTGGGGTTTTTTGTTTTTGGCACCAGGGTTATATTTTTTTATTAATCTCAGCCATAGGCATATTAAAGTTCAGCACATTGAGCACCATATTTGTAACATCAGAGCCAACAACATTCCAAAATTTTTTGAAAAATATAGCAGACATACCATCTGGTCCGAGGACTTTTGTTGGATGCATCTGTTGGAGAGCTGACTTGACTTCTTCTATTGTGAAATCCTTGATGAGGTTCTCGTTCATATCATCAGTGACCTTAGGATGGATAAGGCTTGTTACTTCTTCTACTCAACTAGGACGTGTGGTGGTGTAGATTTCCTTAAAATATGATATAGCAATGGCTGCTATGTTGGCTCTATCATCACACCAAGAGCCACTTTCACTCCATAGACTAGTAATTGCATTCTTCCTCCGTCACTCTGAGGCGCAGTAGTGGAAGTACTTTTTGTTTCAGTCCCCTTCACCCAGCCATTGGACTCTTGATCTTTGCGCCCACCAAATCTCCTCCATGTCTAATAGTTCGTTAATTTTGTGCCTTAGCGCTGATTAATCTCTGCTCCATTCTATCCATCCTTATAGCAATATACTTATGAAGTTGTATTCGGCTATATGCGACTCAATGCCATGAATGCTTCTAAAATTTCATGTAGACATTTTTACGTTTTTAAGTTGTTAAAATTCAAGTTTATAGCAAAAACTTAAGTTTGATATTGAAAAGGTTGATAACTAGAGAAAAAATCGTAAGCAGGAAACCAACTAGTGAGGCGCTAAAGTAGTCACATTACACATAAACCTAAGTTTTTTCTTTCAAAGTCCAATTCAATTTAATTTTTTTGGGTAAACTACATATTTGGTCCCTAACTTATTTGTTATATGTCAATTTGGTCCTTAAGCTTTTAAATGTGTCAATTTAGTCCTTAACCTTTTGGTAATGTGTTAAAATGATCCCTACAATTAAGTGATGGGTGGAAAATACTGACATGGCTAACAGCTCAAATGAAATATTATTGTTATGCTACCTAAGATGCCACATGGACTGTTAACTCAGCAACTAAAAATCTAACTAATCTAATATTTGATGGGCAACCCAATCAAGCCCCTCTCCCTTTTCTCTCACATTCTGTCTCTTCCCGATTCGCCCCTGGAAAATTCTATGAAAGTAGCATATTAGGGTGTGGTGGGTTGTTGAAGAATGTTGTGCAAATTGGTAGTGCTATCAAAGAAGGAAAAGAAGGGAACAATTTAAGTTTATCTTAATGTGTATGATCTCACACCCATGATTTGCTATGCATATTGGCTCCGCCTTGGGATTTTAGTGACATTCCAATTGTTCCAATTCAGATATGTGGGTATGCTTTATGTAGAATCGACGTTTTGAAATTCTTTTTTGGGTGAATTTGTTATGAAAATTTTCTTAAATGGGTTGAATATGATTTTTGGGATCTAGGAAACGAGTTGTTTATTGTTGAAGCAAAATTAATGGTTATGGAATGTTAGATTGTTTCATTGTTTGGGTATTGAGAAAAAGAAAAAAAAATTACTAAACTCAAATTTATTTAATTTTGCAACTTAATTGGGGTTGAGTTTCTCAATAGTCTAAGAAAGAAGAACATTCTATGAGAAACTTGTTTCATTCACCGATGAAGTGAGAGATGCCATGAGAGCAGAAGACAACACCAGTGACGATTGGAGAGGGACTTAAATCTCACCTAACTAGGTGGTTGATCAAATATTAGATGAGTTGGGATTTTAGTTGTTGAGTTGGTAGTTTGTGACATCTTAGATAGCATAAAAATAATATTTTATTTGACCTATTAGCCATATCAGTATTTTTCATTCATTACTTAACGGTAAGGACGATTTTGACACATTACCAAAAGGTTAGGAACTAAATTAACACATTTAAAAGCTCAGGAACTAAATTGAGATACATATTTTATTGTATTTATAATCATTTTTTGAACAACTATAGCCCGGTTTGGATACAATGTTTGCGTGTCTGCGTTTTCAATTTGCGCATTTTGCCTCTTCTTTTTTTTTTTTTTCTTCGTTAGCCGTGTTTTTTAAGTTTCGGTCAGTGTACAGTGCACACCAGTGTACTATTCAGCAACTTTTTCAACAACTTTTTATTAAAAATGGGTTTTACAGCACTATTCACACATTTAAAAATTATTTTGCTACAGTGTTTTCAGCAAAATAAGTTGTATCCAAACGGACCCTATATATAGCATAATATAAAGCACAAGAAAAAAAATACATATTTAATTCTAATAATTTTAGTATGACCCCTTAAAATAAAATTTAAATTTTCTACGCAAATAAAATTTTCTATTGGAATCTTATATATTACTTTATATATGAATAGAGAGTAGAAACATATATTCTTAACTCATGACACTTTCCATGAAATAAATTTTTTTTTTTTTTTTTTTTTTTGAAGTGAAACCATAATCACTCATTCATGATATAACCATTATCCAAATACAAGGCTTCCCGAATGGGTGGTGGAGATTCTTCCAACCAAACAACCCCATCATCAACTTGTCTTGCATATTTTGCTAAAGCATGCGCAGCAGAGTTGGCACTCCGTTTAACACAACTAAAAGAACAGGTTTGTAAAGTCAAAACCATATAGCCTATGTCCTTATAAATATGTCCTAGCCTAGAAAAGTTGATCTCTGATGACATAATGGTCTTCATCACAATGGCGTTGTCTCCTTCTATTATTAGCTCTCTAAACCCAGCTTCCACCGCAAACTCAACAGCACGTCTGCACGCCAGCACTTCAGCTTCTTCGCTGTCCACTACTGGAGGTCCCCTTGCCGAGATAGCTGCCATCACTTCCCCTTTGTCATTGCGCACTATTGCTCCAAAACCTGAGGCGCTAATTCCTGCAAACACTGCTGCATCAAAATTGAGCTTATAAAGCAAACCCAATGGCGGACTCCAAGAAGCCCGAGGCTGCACCGCTCCACTCGATGCCTGGACTGACAAGAGGTTCTGGGCTTCTCTGAACTCTTTCAAAAAGTCTTCTGCTCTCCTATTCAGTCTCTGTGGGTCCTGCAACTTTCCCCCATGCAAAATAGCATTTCATTGGTTCCAAATAACCCAACACTGAACCAGAAACAGTTCTAGTTCCTCCCCTGAAATTCTGTCCAGCAACTCTTCAAGCAGCTGCACCATATCAACTTGACTCGTCGCCCGTTTCTACACTCCAATATTACTACTTGCCCAAACGTCTTGCGCAACCCCACATTCCCATAAACAATGCAGTACCGATTCAGCTCCCTGTTTACACAATCCGCATCTATTATCATCAGTGATCTTTCGGCGAGCCAAATTTTCTCCTGTTGGCAAAATGTCATGGCAGACCCTCCATGCAAATATTTTTATTTTGTTTGGCACTCAGCATTTCCACAGTTTGTTCCATATCCAATCTCGGTCATTCCTCCCTGAGCTCCCCTCCAAACCACCTACTTCCTGTGATAACAATCTAGCCATATGATATCTAGATTTCACCGTATACACACCTTTCTTATTTGGAAGCCACATTATCGAATCTAGTACTTGTCTTCTACTCAAGGGAATCCAAATAATAGCCTCCACATCCTCCCTGTGAAAATTTGCAACAAGCACTTCACGGTCCCAGTCAAGCACTGTCCAATCAATGAGCTCTGAAACTCGCTATTCTCCATCCACTTCCAAGGGCATGTGTAGGACCTTGTTCGTTGGATAATTTGGAATCCATCTATCCTGAGTGACCCGAATATTTGAGCCATCTCCTACCCTCCAACAGCACCCTTTTTTCAGAATAGGCTGGACTGCCATCAAGCTTTTCTACACGTAGGAACTATTTGGCACATCAGTTACTTCCAAAAAATTACTTCTAGGAAAATATCTCGCTTTGAAGCACCTATGCAGCAATGACTCAGTGTCTTGTAGCAATCTCCATCCTTGCTTTGCCAACATTGCTAGATTAAAACATTGTATATCTCGAAAACCCATACCTCCTTCCTTCTTTGGTTTGGATAGCACTTGCCAACTCTTTCAGTGTATCTTCCTTTCGTTACCAACTTGCCCCCACCAAAATCTAGCACACATAGCATTAAGGTCATTGCATAATTTTACCGGTAACTAAAATACTCCCATTGTGTAAGTGGGAATAGATTGGGCCACTGCTTTTATAAGTACTTCCTTCCCAGCTCTAGAAAGTAATTGGCCTTTCCATCCTTGTATTTTTTTCCAAACTTTATCCTTTAGATAGGAAAAAGTTTGGTATTTAGATCTACCCACCAAGGTAGGCAACCCCAAATAAGTCTCAAACCTGTCAACCCCCCTAACTCCCAGAGCCATTCTAATTCTTGCCCTCTGATCCCCATTTGTATTAGTACTAAAATAAACTTATGATTTTTCAAAATTGATGCATTGCCCTGATGCAGCTGCATATGTCTGTAATACCTCAGTAATGGCCTACACCTCCTCCTGATTTGCCTAACAAAATAATAGTGAGTCATCAGCAAATAATAAGTGAGATAGGTTAGGTGCTCTTCTGCATATGCTTACTCCATGGATCCGCCTATCCTCCTCTGCCTTGGCTAATAATGATGAAAAACCTTCTGCACACAACAGGAACAAATAAGGTGACAAAGGGTCTCCTTGTCGGATCCCCCTAGAAAGTTTAATATTACCATAGGCTTTTCCATTAATGCGTACAGAGAATGTAAGAGATGTCACACAGGTCATAACCCTATCAATCCAATCTTCAGGCAAGCCCAATCTAGACATAATACCCTTCAAAAAAGGCCACTCTACACGGTCATATGCTTTACTAATATCCAATTTCAAAGCCAAAGAACCACGTCTACCTGATCTCCTAGCATGCATGGTAGCAGAACCTCGTATGCTACTAAAACATTATCAGTAATCAAACGACCAGGGACAAAGGCACTTTGAGTGGGAGATATCAAAAAAGGCAAAATGAGCTTCAATCTATTGGCCAACACCTTTGAAATAATTTTATATATGACGTTACAGAGACTAATAGGTCTATAATCAGACATCCTCTCTGGAAACTTAACTTTCGCAATAAGCACAATATGAGTATAATTAATTTCAGGCAGCATATTACCAGAATTCAGGAAATCTAACACAGCATTAGTCACATCATTTCCTACTATATGCCAAAACTTTTGATAAAATAAAGCATTCATACCGTCAGGTCCAGGAGCCTTTGTTGGTCCCATCTGGAACAACGTTGCTTTGACTTCTTCTGCACTATATTCACTGGACATCATTTCTTGCATATCCGGGGTCACTTTATGTTGTACTGTGTTGAGACACTCATCCATCTGGTCACATCCACCAGAACTAAAAATAGAATCAAAATAATTTGTCGCCACCCCAACAATATCCTCAATTCTATCCACCCAATTCTGCTGTTGATCCCTTATACCTTGGATCAAATTCCTTCTTCTTCTTTGGGATGCCTTGGAATGGAAAAACTTGATGTTTTTATCACCATGTTTCAGCCAAGAAACTCTAGACCGTTGATGCCAATAGATCTCCTGCTTGGTAAGAAGGTCATCCAATCTTTTGCTTACTTCTATAAACTCGACTTTATTCTCCTCAGTCAGTTCACTTAAGACTCAACCCACATGGAAAAGATTGGCCCGTATGGTATGTGGGCTAGAGGAGGTTTCACGTGAAGAATCACCTATCTTGGGAAAGAGAGGAGTGCAGCAAAAAGAAGTGTACGTGGAATTAGATACTAATGAACAATCAAAGAAACATGAGAAGATTGAAGGTATTTTGCAAACAACCAAAACGGCGGGGGTGCCGAACCACCCCTACCAAGCACAATGAGGCTCCTAAGCTGGAATTGCCAAGGGCTTGGGAACCCTTGGACAGTTCGTAGCCTTCGCAAAATTGTGAGGGAGCAAGCACCCACAGTATGTTTTTTAATGGAGACAAGATTGGATAGGGAAGGCTTTGATTATCACTGTAGAGAAATACCTTACAGGAATAAACTTATTGTCAAGAAACCGAATTCGGGAGGGGGATTGGCTTTGTTGTGGAAACCGGAAGTGCAACTTGATGTGATTAATTACACAGAGAATCACATTCTGGCTAAGGTCGTGGAGGATGATGGGTTTGAATGGTACTTAACTTGCTTCTATGGTTGGCCTGAAGCTAGCCAAAGAACAAAATCTTGGGCTCTATTATCTCATCTCTCTACTATGGTTAATGGGCCGTGGTGTAGTATAGGAGATTTCAATGCAATCTTATATGCTAAGGAGAAATAGAGCTTTTATCCACCGCCATATAATCAAATGGAGGAGTTTGGATTGGCATTGGACTCTTGTGGTTTAGTGGATTTGGGTTTTCGTGGGTATCCTTTCACATGGAACAATAAAAGACCAGGGAGAGCAAACATCAAGCATCGATTGGATCGAGCTGTGGCTAACATTGGTTGGAAGGAGAGATTTCCTGCTACTACAATCACTCATCTAGTTTCACATGCATCGGATCACCTCCCTTTGATCATGCAGACCAAATCCGATATAGAAAGTCGAGCAAGGGGTGCACTGGGGTTCAAATTTGAAGAATCATGGCTATTATGGAAGGATTGTGAGAAAACAGTGGAGGAATCATGGAGGTTGGGAGATAGGACAGGTTCTGCCATAGCTGTTATTCAGGAAAAAATAAAGGCTTGTGGGGCAGATTTGATGGCATAGGGTGTTTCAAAAACTCATCCAGATGCTGAGGAGATTAAAAGATTGCATGAAATAATTTTAGTATGACCCCTTAAAATAAAATTTAAATTTTCTACGCAAATAAAATTTTCTGTTGGAATCTTATATATTACTTTATATATAAATAGAGAGTAGAAACATATATTCTTAACTCATGACACTTTCCATGAAACAGATTTTTTCAAAATTCAATTTATTTAAAACCTGCAATAGCTAGCCAAAATCATAATTTTTAAACTCGTGGCATGAGCCAATCCAGGAGATGTGAATTTTTCCAAAAATATTCTTAATTAAAATGCAACAATCAATTAATACTTCGGCAAAAGTTATCCTTCTTAACAAAAATATATACTATATTTTGAAATTCTCCAACAACTTATGCATGATAAATAGTTTAGGGCTCATATATATAGTATATATACACACACTATATATTCAACTTCCAAGTGGTCATTATTTTCACAAGAGTAGAGCCAGGTATGGTTGAGCATGGTGGACTTATGATGATGATTAGATTGTGCTAGTTGTAGTGAAAGCCAATAACCTTGTTCCTTCTCTTCCTCCCAATCCTTCTCCTTCTCTTCATCTCTCTTTAGTTTCACCTTGCCTTTCTCTTCCAGTCCATGTAAAGATGGAAAAAGGAGTGTCTAGCTAATAGAGGGATCCCTCTAGACACTACCTGCCCACTGTGTCATACCGAGACGGAATCAATTTCTCATGCCCTCCAAGACTGTCACTTGGTTAAACTCACGTGGTACCAACTGGGAATTCATAGCTCTAACACTACCTTCTTCTCTCAAGACATCAGAATTCAGAGGTTGGCTGATATCAAATGCAAGCTCCAAATCTACTCAAAATGCAATAGGAATTCCCTGGAATTCCCTATTCGTTTTTGCTATTTGGTTAAATTGGAAGCAGCGGAATTAGGTCGTTTTCAACAACAAGGGAACCAAAAAAATAGCTCCACCAATGTGAGTGCTCTAATAATGTATAAAGTGTTACATTGTTTAAAATATTAGATTACAAGATGTTAGATACACTTTTGACTTTATAATGTATAATATAAACAATAAAATAGATCCATTTCAAATAGATAATCCACAACCAGCATTTCTCCCAAAAAGGACGTCATAATCTACTGTCCTTCCAATTCTCTCAAGTTCCCTTCTCTTGGACCACAGCTATTAAAAAAAAATGTTTTCTCGTTATGTTGCAATTCTAGTCAATCCTATTGTTGGTTCAATTTGTCAGTTAAAGAAGTTGAGGTAAGATTACAGATATCGGAATTGTTTTCCTTTAAATTGTATCAAAGCAGAAAACCCAAACCTATCAACCAAAAAAAAAAAAAAAACCCACTAAAAACTTATATAATAAAAATAATTAAAAAAAAAAAAAAAAAAAAGAATACAAGACAAGTCAAAAAGCAAGTGATGATTGCTGGCTTAACATTTAAGATACTGCATTACTTGCGAGATGCAAAAATTAAATGTCCAGTTATAATCGTACAAGCCTGAAATAATTAATTTGTTGTGGATCCTAAATCCTAATACTTTCTATCCAAATTTTTTTCTCTCACTTTCCCTATACAAATGTCATCGGACATGGTGATTTGAAAAGGAAATCCTTTAAGAGAATTCCTACTGTTAGAGATATATATTAGACATATATTAGCCCAATATAATAGACCCAACCCAATCCTGCTTGTACTAGTAGTTTAGGGTTTAGTCGCCTATATATACTTATGTTAGGGTTCATTGTAACACAGGTTATTGTACTACACTCTTATACAATAAAGATGTAACCCTTAAGGGATTCCTCCGTACATGTAGGCCGTCAAGGCTGAACCACATAACCTCGTATTCTTGGTGTTTCTATTCTATGTTTTCCTCTCCCGCATTCACTCTAGCATACACAACATAGTATAACACATTGCGTTGCTAATAATAATATATTTAACATGATATCAGAGCCAAACTTCGTTCTTGGCATCTAACAAACATCTCTACACAACAAAGAAGATTCTCAAGTGCATACCACCATCTGAAGTCACACATGTTTGTCTACTGGATCTAGACTCCACAGCATCTCACAGGCCCCATGGCTCTGTGCTGTGTCAAAATCCAACAACGAAGCAAGCCGTGACTAAACTTATCAGATTTGTGCAAATCCATGCCTTGCCTGATGAAACCAACACCACAGACATGCTCCACAACCTCCCGCGACCAAAACCCAGAAATCCGGTCACTGGAAGCCCTGCCACGCGCCGCAGCTGTCTCCGGAAAATCTTCCACGCACCACCTCAGATCCTGACTTCCAGATCGTCTTCTGGGTACACGCGCCACCTTGTCCGCCTCCTCGTCCACCGATCTACGAAACCTATGATTTTGGCCGCCATCAGACCGAACACGCGCCCTCACGCGCCTCAGGATTTTTGGTATCTAATCCACGCGCCGGTGGGCTTCCCACGTGCCATCCACGCGCCAAAGAAGTCCTGCTGATATCATCTGATGTCATCTGATGACGTCATCACTCCATGTCAGCAGCCACGCAAGCACGTCCACATCAGGCCTAGTCGACGTCAGCGACACGTCATAGGATGACATCAGCGGCTCTGCTGCCGGATCCGTGACCCGACTCGGAAACCCGGAACCGACCCAGACCAGTATCCGTTGACTTTGACCCTGGACCAGTTGACTTTGACTTTTTGCGTTAACCTTTAACCAAAAGTCAAAAATTTCCGACAGAGCCTATCTTGTTCAGTTTTTCGCGTAGATTCCAATTTTGGACTCTGTTTCTTCATTTAAGGCTCCGAAATTGGTCAATTGGCACATTCTTCATTGTGGTTTCTTCAAATGCATTATTCAAGGCATCTCCAAAGGATCTTCTCAATTGGCACATTCTTCATTGTGGTTTCTTCAAAGGCATTATTCAAGGCATCTCCAAAGGATCTTCTCATACTTATCCAATCTCAAGCCTTCATCGAGCTTCCACCTTGAGTTTGAGAGGGGGTGTTAGAGATATATATTAGACATATATTAGCCCAATGTAATAGGCCCAAGCCCAATCCTGCTTATACTAGTAGTCTAGGGTTTAGTCACCTATATATACTTATGTTAGGGTTCATTATAACACAGGTTATTGTACTACACTCTTATACAATAAAGAGGCTGAACCATGTAACCTCGTATTCTCGGTGTTTCTATTCTATGTTTTCCTCTTCAGCATTCACTCTAGCATACACAACATAGTATAACACATTGCGTTGCTAATAATAATATATTTAACATGGTATCAGAGCTAATATTTAACACCTACAAAAATAAAACAAAATAAAAAGAAGTTTGAGATTTTGAATTTTCCTTAAACTACTTTTTATTTTATATTTCTTATGAAATTCTTTCCTAAAATTTTCAACTCGCATTCATATATGTCAAGTGACTTTTAATGTAACGAGGCTATCAAAGTGACTTTTAATGTAACGAGGCTATCAAAGTGACTTTTAATTTTAGATAGATGGCTATCAAAGTGACCAAATCCAAACTTCAAGAATTAAATTAACAGCAAATCCAAACTTAAAAAGTATTTTAACCAGTATTTTTGCACAATTGTCAACATAGGCCAGCATGGAATTTTCTAACTATACAAAAATTGGTTTATCTAGGCAGTATGTTATTATATCGGTAATTTTTCTCTTACATTTATTGTTGTATACCCGGTATACACAATATCCATAATTTTAAATGTAAAGTCCCAATATTTAAAACTTGAAATTGATGATTTATAATAATGAGTGTACGAAAATCAATGCTAATGTTATATATACATTTTAAACACCCAAAAAAGCTTGACATACAAATGCAATATTTTCAAATGGAAAATATTTGGGAAATTTTTAAAGATAAATGCTTTTGCCTATAGAGCCAATGAGTCTTGGTTTCTCCCATGAAACGTCCTAGTCAAAACAAACCTGGATAAGATTTATATGGCTCAGGTAAAACTAGAGTATACCCAACTATCAAACCTAAGAATCTTGGACCTTGACCCTGTTGATGATTGATCAATCTTCATATACCTATAGATCAGTTGCCACACTGTTCAAGTGTTTTAGGCCTTCTCTCAATGTATAATTTATTGCTAATCATGTTTACACCATTTGATGAAACCAAGTTTTCACAAATATGTCTTGATGGAGTAGAAGGAGAAGAGAGATTGTTATAACTGAACCAGGCAGTACAGATTAGGCATCATGGATGATAATGGTAAGAACCCAGAAAGAATTATGATTCTTTTCACTAGTGACATTGCATCAAAGGTGTCATTGCACCGAAGCTTGTTTCTACTTAGGAATACCTAATGGTGTTTCATTCTATGATAGAAATGGTTTTCTCGCAAAAGGAAAAAATGTAAATCAAAGCAAACGTTTTGCCGAAAAGCTATAAAGCAAAAGATAAGAGGAAAAGAATATGACAATAGGATATGCGGTCAAGGTCCCTCTTAGCTTCACAACGTGGAGCATAACCTGATTCTCCTCTCAGCTCAGCTGCTTTTTTCCACTTCACGTTCTCACATTCAAAGCAACAAAGAATCTTATATGCAATTGGGAAGATATTTTTCAAGATTTGGTAATGGAAGGTACAAAAACCCTGCCCCCCTTTCCCTCAAAACAAAACAAAAGAAAAGCAGATCCCCCTAGGATATCCATAAGCATATGCCATTGTTTCAATGGTTTATTCCTTCATTTAAGCGCAATTGAAGTGCATAAAAAGCCATGTTTGGGTGTCACTTGCAAAACCCAGAAGCAGTTCTAGGCAGTATATGCATTAGAAGGAAATTGGTTTCAATATAAGCAAACCAGTTATAGGGCGTCTCTTCCTTGGCAAGTAATGGGGATTGATTGAGTAACATGGAGAGCTACCAAAATTTCATCCCATTGACTTGCCAAAGGAGAGCTGCCCTGTGACTGCTTTAGCTTAACACCATCTAATCATAGGCTAATAGCCTCCATGCAGAAATGCACAAGGTCTGGTAACTGAGTCTAAAGGAGATGATATTTCTTACATTTTGTGCGAGCATGCTTGTCAATGTTTGTTTTTCATGCAAATTCCATGCAGTCATCGTTTATTGCATAAGCAATAAAATTTAGAATAGTTGACGAGTTTGTCCAACGTAAGAGTTCTAGAAAGATAGTAAGTTCTGTATCATGCTAGGAAAATATTAGAATAGTTGGCAAGAATTTGTCCAACATAAGTTTGATCATCTCTAACAGCATCACTATTTTCTCGCCCATATTTAACGAAAATAAAATAATTTTTATAATTTACTTACCTCCTTTTCAAATACAGGTAGTGCTAATTTCTCATTTTTTTAGAATGATTCCGATGACTACATATGTTAAATCTATCCAACATTTCTATCGGATCAAAATATCATTTTTCTTTTTCTTCTTCATTCTTACTTTAATTCAATTTGAGAGAAACAGAGAGAATTGAATATTATATCCGACTTCTTTTTCTGTGTTTGACTCTTCACATGGGCGGCGCTACAGTACTATATTCAGGGGTTCAAATGAACACCTGACTTCAAAAAAAATAATTATATATATAAAATATTTTTTTTGTTAGTTTAATTCTTTAATTTATTCTTAAAAATATTTTTGCACATCATGACTTAAATTTTTCACACCTTTATTACAAATATTTCCAACTCTAAGAGTAAAGAGTAAGTGTTTATGAATGGTAAGTGTCATTCCTTTTTATAAATATATATTATGTGTGTGAGTGTGTCTAATATTGATTGTGTGCATTACTTTTTATTATAATGTTATTTGTGTGAATTATGATGTGGGTGGACGTTTGTGTGTACAATATAAATATAATATAAATTTATATAATTTAATAATTAGGAAATAAAGATAGTTTGTTACATGTATGTGTATTGTTATCATGTTATAATAATTTTTTGTTATAAAATTAGTAAAATTCAAGAAAAAAATAGTAAAATTAGTAATTGTCCAAGCATTTGATTGGTTAAGTAGACACGTAGTGTATAATTTTATGTATGAATGAGTGTAGTTATGCGCGTCAATAATTAATACAAAGCCGAGGGTCGGCCCTAGACATTTTGGGGCCTAAGGCGATAACTAAAATGGGGTCTTTTTTATATTTATGTATTAATTAAATTAATATTTATTTATTATTTTTATATTATAATATATTTCACTTAAAATATATTTTTCTTGCCTTTTGAGATGCAAATTGACTAATTAAATTTTTGTATTCAAGTTCTCCTAATTACATCTCATTTTCAATCGATAATATTGCTAATCCACTTAATCTTTCTTGAGACATTGTCGATCTTAGGTATGATTTTATTAATTTTAAGTTTTTCATATCTAGATGCATATTTTCTAATAAAAATTTCTAATTAAACAATATATTTATAAAGATTGGAATAAAAAATAACTTTCAAGTGTAGAGCAATAGAACTTGATTTATATAAAAAGTATTGTTGTAGTTTTATCTAACAATAACAAGTTTTTAGCAATCTCAACTTGTATAAATAAAGACTTATTCATTATATTACCAATAACTACATATATATATATATATATATATATATATATATATATAAACAAGATTAAAAAAAATTTTTTTTTTAAATCCAAGCCCAGCAAGAAGCCCAACCAGACAAGAAGATGGCCACACACACGTCTTATTAGATAAGACCACCCGCTAAAAACAAAACAGATCCTATTACACCTATAAAAAAAAACTATTTCAAGGCCCAACAGCCAGCAACTCAAGTAGAATAGAAACAAGCCCAGCGCCTAGCGGCCCCAAGCAGTCTTATACAAATAAGAAATATATAATAAATAAATAAACGCATCTGCAGAATCAAATAAGAAAGAGAAACTATACCTCAATGACTCAATCCTCCATTCAGAGTCTTTAGATGTGATCGGATGATTCAGATCGGAGGGCCTAAGCCAGCAACAGAAGGATTTAAGATTAGGATTTAAGACCAGTGGAGAGAAAGAATGAGAGAGGCAGAGAGCAAGAGCTGAGAGAAAGAAGCAGAGAGCAAGAATGAGAATGAGAAACAGTAATAATTTTAGGGATTTGAGATTTTTTATTTGTTTTGATTTGTGATTGTTTTGTGGTTAATTTCTTAGACCAGATTTGTAATTTATTTTGTTGAATTTTGGTTTGTCTAGAGGATAATGATGTTATTTTTGGGACAATTGATTTTGTTTAGACCAAAGAAGTTTTTATGGTACCAATGTTTAACCGGATATATCAGAATTTTTGTCCTTTAGTCACAAGGATGTGCAAGATTTTTTTGGATTCATCTGAAACTATTTTTTTTTTCTACTACCCCTTTCTTTTCCAAAATTTTGGGGCCCCCTTCCACTTGGAGGCCTTAGGCAATTGCCTAATTGGCCTAAGGGAAGGGCCGGCCCTAACAAAGCCAATGAGTTTAGTTTAGTCATTCAATTTAAAATATTTGTATAAAAACAATAACAAATAGATAACAATAACTGCATAAAAATAAAAATGTTAGATAAACTTAACAAAATAAAATGGTTATAGGCTCATAGTTACCCACATTGGCAATAAATACTTATAATGAACTATCATATAACAATTCAAAATTTGAAAACTTGTAGAAGAAAATTGTAGAACTTCATATCTTAATTTCTTTTTCTTTTTTTTGTCAATTATTCGATATATTCAAAAAAAAATTTATTAAAATTTTTTAATAATCCCTCTAAACAAAATTTCTGGAGCCGCCACTGATTCTTCAAGTCAAGAGAGTCACTTAAGATTTAAAAAAATTATGAGTAAAGAGTGTGTTGGAGGATTTATGACTTCACTTCCGAAATTCAAAGAAAAAATATTTTAAAAACCTGTTGGAGATGCCATTAGCCAAATATATTTAGTCTGAACTCCAAACTAAAAGCACCATTAGGGGTGTGCAGCCAACCCACCAACTCGCCAAAACCGACCTGACCTTACCCAACCCGCCAGGTTGGGTCGGTTTTTAGGGCTTGGTGGGTTGGGTTGGATTACAAAAAAATTTTTGATAGTGGGTTAGGTTGGGTTTGGGTTATAAAATTCCAAACCCGCCAAACCCAACCCTACCCACCCATATATTTAATATATATATTTAAAATATATTATATAATTAATAAGTTTCTTAAAATAACTAGCTCTTCCTATCATATATAAAAGTCAATTAGTTCACACAAAACCTAGTAAATTATTATTGTTGTTTAGTCATTAGTGTTGTTTGCCTTTAATGAGTCATACTGATACTGATCTTTGGGTTTTTTTAATATATTTATATTTTTTTCTACTCAATTTAATAATAATAATAATAATAATAATTTGTCCAACCCATGGGTTCAACCCAACCTGACCCGACCCATGTGAGTTGGGTTGGACTTATGTGATAGGTTAGGTTGGATTGAATTTTTTTTTTACCTACCATGGTGGGTTGCATCAAAAAATCCTCTTAACCCGACTCGACCCAACCTGACTCATGCACACCCCTAAGCACCATGAATCAAGCCATCCACATGCTCACCAAAAATCTGAAAGCTATAGTACGGCTCTCTCTCTCTCTCTCTCTCTCTCTCATCAGCATCATCCAATGGCCTCGCTTGATTATTATATGGGCAACTAAGTTGTAGTGATCTTTTTTTGCTAAGAGTAGGGTGGCTGATCTTGGTCATTGAATGTACAATCACAGTGATTGGGTAGCCAACTTAGCCATTCTTAATTATTGAGAGGCCAATCCTATCTGTTGAGTGATAACTTGGTCATGAGGTGGTCGTTCTTGGCATTCAATTCGTAGTGTGTGGGTGTGAATGAAAAAAATTAAAAAGTACTTGAATATAATACAAAAAGTAAAGTATCTTATGCATGTGTGTATTGGAAAAAACTAACTAATTAAAATAGAAAATAAAGCTTTTTTTTTTTTTTTTAAGAATGTATTTTAACACACACAGGAAGAAGGGAGAAGATCTTAAAGAAACTAGCAGTGGTGTATATTTAAAAGGGCCTAACTCATAGATACATAATATAGATTTTAAACCTCTTTAACTCACACTCATTTTCCAATGTGAGATTAACACACTGTTTTTTATTTTAAGAATACTAAGTATTTTAACATACACACACACAAGGAAAGGGAAGAAGATCTTAAAGAAACTGATAGTGGTGTATATCCAAACAAGTCTAGCTAACTCTTGGATACATAGCACAAACTTTAAACTTTTTTAAATGAACTTTTAAAAAGCCAATAATGTGAATGGTTCTTCCATTGTACCCCTTTTTTTTTATAGAGAATTCAACTTATGATGTCCACTCCTTTTTTGGTGTAGGTTAGATCTCTTATTCAACCATCAGATACTTTACCAGTTGAGCTAACTGAAACTCACTCTTCCATTGTACCTAGTTGTTCAATTATAGCTATCAAAATAAAGTGGGTAAGTATTTTCCTACAAACTTCTTTGGTGGATGGTTCCTCCAACCCACTACATAGCAATTCAAATGAGAATCCACTCCTTTAGTATAGGAGTCTAAAGATTATTTTTCCTTCCTTTACCAAATTTTTAGATTAGTTTGCTCTCTCTAACGAATTAGAGTCAAGAGATAAGTATTACATTTTTTTTTTTTTTGCTAAGAAGAGATAAGTGCTACATATTATTTAAAAAGAAAAAAACAAATAGATAACTTAATAATGGACTCAAGACATTTTTTTTTTCTGATAATTATTAGAAATCTCATGGCACTTTTGGTTTTTATCAATAATTGAAATTCCAATCTAATTATTTCTGTTTCACACAAGATGCCTTGATGAGTTTTGTTTAAAAGTGTTTCAGAAATACAGGTTGTCAAAGTCTACTTGCCATAAACTCTCTTCTTGCAAAGTTTTTCAAGAGTTTGTGTTAGGATAGATTTTATTGTATTTAACAAATGAATATGAGTTGAGTGATTTATGACTTCTCTCATATGTTCATTTGTTTGTTGTGGTTTTGTCACGGATTGCCAAAGGGGGAGATTGTTAGGACATATGTGTTCACATGTTTAGAACATATGTCAAACTATTTATGTAAATTGGCTAATCCTTGGACAAAACGCACTCTACTTGTAATTGGGTAGTTCTAGGTGTTTTTAATACTTCAAGAAACAAGGTTTCAAGATCAAGTGTTGAAGTCATCAAGTCTGTCCAAGAAAAAGCAAGCTGAAGTGCACAGTTTTTAATGCTCGACACCTGCTCGATAGCTACCTCGACACCTGCTATCTGTCGAGAATTAAAAAGTCAGATTTCTGTTCTGATTTTCTTGGGATCCGTGAATGTGTTTTTAGGCCTTCTTTTCTTCTAACCCTAAACATATTTAAGGAGTGTTTTAAGAGCCGTCAACATAGACACAAGTTGCATAAGCATTGAGCAATCCTTGTTCAAGCAAATTGTGATCAAAGACGAAGTTCTTGACCTAGTTCATCTTCTTTCAAGAAGTTGCGGTGTATTTTGCACCATAGGGTTTTGTGACCAAGCATCTTCCTGATCTTCATCGCACAGGATGATCTGAAGAACTTTGCAGCCAACCTCTCTTCCTAAAGTTGGTGTTTGAAGTCGAGTATTGGGATCCGCGCATCTGGTTAGTCACGAACTTGAGAGCCGTGCATCTAAAGGGGGAACTGTCACTACAGATCAAGTCCAATTGGGTATTAGGGTAAGGGTTCAACTGTAGGTTGGTAAGGTACTTGGGATTCCTTTACTTGTAACCGCTTGATTTGATAATAGTGGAGTTTCGGGAGTGGTGACCTGAAAATCACCCGGTGGGGTTTTTGCTGTTAGGGTTTTCCCCATTCGTGAACAAATCACCATGTTATTTATTTTCCGCTGCATATTTAGTTTTGGTGATTTGTTTGTGCTGCCATGCGTTTGTATGATAAATTGATTAATTAAATACTTGGCTAATTAATTAATTTGTTTAATCACAATGGGTCATTCAGTTTGTGGCCTATCAAGTGATATCAGAGCAGGCACACTCTGATTAGGTTTAATCTTAGCTGTGATTGATCCATTGACCCCTGTTTGTCATGGATAGAGGACAATCTCTAATCATACATTCTTTATTTGATGGGACTAACTATGCCTACTGGAAAGTACGCATGAGAGCTTTTTTGCAGTCCTTAGATGAGAAGGTGTGGCAAGCTGTTGAGATTGGCTAGACCAAGCCAAAAGAAGCGCCGGCCGATTGGGATGAATCCAAGATCAAGGCGGCAAACTTCAACAGCAGAGCGTTAAATGCCCTATTTAGCGCAGTCACAAATGAGGAGTTCAAGAAGATATCCTCAACAGAAACCGCTAAGGAGGCGTGGACCATCCTCTAGACAACCTATGAAGGAACAAAGGCTGTCAAAGATTCAAAACTACAGAGGCTCACTACTAGCTTTGAAGAAATTAAGATGGAGGAGGATGAGTCTTTTGATGAGTTCTATGCCAAACTTAAGGACATAGTGAACTCAGCCTTCAATCTTGGGGAAACCATCCCTGAACCCAAGGTTGTAAGGAAGGTGCTCAGATCTCTACCTGAGAGATTTCATGCCAAGATTACGGCAATAGAAGAATCAAAGGACATTGACAAAATTCCTTTGACTGAGTTGGTTGGGAACTTACAGACCTACGAGCTAGGTTTATCAAGAATTGGCAAGTCAAGCAAGGGCAAGAGCATGGCCCTAAAGGCAAAGAGCAGTGATACAGATGAGTCTTCCGATGATAAAGATTCCAAGATGAAGTCCTACATTACGAGGCAGTTCAAGAAGTTTATGAAGAATGCCAATGGGAGGAGCTTCGACAAGGACCGCAGGCAATCCAGTTCTTCACAGTTCAAGAGCCAAGACAAAGGAAGGAAGGATGTTAAGGAAGGCAGTCAGTACACTGTTCTGGCAGGACCCAAGTGTTTTGGGTGTCATGGGTTTGGACACATGAAGAATGAGTGTCCTACATATCTGAAGAGCATTGGGAAGAGCAAGGCTCTTGCTGCAACCCTGAGTGACACTGAGCCTGAAGATGATTCCGACAATGAGGATGACGGAATCTTGAATGCCTTCACTGCCACAGTCAATCCTACTGAAGGGATTGTTGAAGAAGTGGAACAAGAAGAAGAATTGGTGGACACTAAATGTGAGAAGATGGATGACAAAGATGATATCTATTCAGCCTATGAGAAGCTTTACAAGCTCTCTGAGAAGCATGAGAAGTTATACAGGCTGGCCACCAAGAAGCTCAGTAATGTGGAACTTGATAGAGAAGAGTTGTCCACAAAGTTTGATGAGGCGAATCAAACTATTGGAGCACTGAGGTTTGAAAACAACTTCCTGGCTGAGAAGGCCAAGAAGCTTGAAGTAGAACTGTTTCAAGTCAGAGCTCAACTGGAGAGGACTTCAAGTGCAAAACTTGATGAGATGCTCAGCAACCAGAAATCTGCTTCAGATCGAACAGGTTTAGGGTATGGTCTTTCTTTCTCTAACTCTGCTTCTACAAGTTCTACTGTTTTTGTTCCTCCTACTAATACTGTTAAAATTGAGAACACTGATGTTAAAACTGAATTAGCTAGTGAGAACATAGACAATGATAAATCCATCTTAGGAGCACCCCCTAAGTTAGATAAGAAAGATGCTAAAATCCCTAAGGATAAGAAGGCTAACTCTCAAAAGCCTAAACAAAAGAAGCAGCATCTCTGTTATCATTGTGGAGCTGCCGGTCATACTCGACCAAATTGCTACAAGTGGCTAGCCACCCAACAGAGCAACAGTATGACAGCATCGGGAAGCCAAAATCAGCTTCAATCCTCTCTTGCTCCTCTTGGAGATCTTCTAAAAGCCATCATGTTCCTTTCGAACTTGAACGGTTTCAATTCTTCCCCCTCACCGCCGGTTCAAGGATTTAATCAAAGGAAAGGCTCTTCCAAGGTGTGGAAGAAAAAGGACTCTAAGTGATTTCATCACTTTCTTATCCCTTTTTGTTTTTCTTGTTTGTTGCATTGCATGTGTGTTTTGTATTTTTCTGAGTCAGTCTAGTTTTATGCATTGTTTTGCTTTGTTAACATGTTTTTGTGTGTTTACTTTCAGTTTTGTTTATTTTGCTTTTGATATAAAATATAATAAAATAAAAATTGAAAAATTGAAAAATACAAAAACAGTGTGTGTTTTGTATACTTTGGTACTTGTGTACCTTGGATGGCCATTGAAACAGAGTTTTCTAAACTTTGTATCTCTTGTAGCTTAGACGAGCATCTCTATGCACAACTAAGCAAGTGAGTTTTGTGGCTCTTGTTTGTGATGAGTAAGATTAGGTTATCTCTTTAAACTTAACACTCATATCACTCCTTTTGACGGGTAGGACTAGAAAATCCTAAGAGAAAGGCATAAATAACCATCTCACCACTGTTGCCCGCCAATCATTAATGACATCTGTATGGTTCGGCATAGCAAAAGTGTGATGTCAATGACATTTGTGTGCTTAGGCATAGCAAAATTGAAATGTCAAATATCAATGGGTATTTCTTTTCTTTCTCATAAGCCCATGTATGATATGTTTAAAAAGAAAATATGCAAAGAAATAAAAAGCAAAAAGATTAAAAAAATACTTTAAAAATGATTGCAAGCGTGTATTCTAGGAGATGTGGGAGTTATAGGATGTACCTCGAAGGTGATAGTCCCCATCAAACAGTTATGATTGTGTGTGAGTTAAAAGTTATTTTCTCATATCTCAGATCGTCATAACATGTATACACATATGCAACCTTGTGATGTTTTTCACACACAACACGCAATATTCTTTGCTACTCTTGATACATGTGCAGGTACAATGTGATTTGGCCATCACAAAGGTTTTACATGTGCTTTTGTATGCTTACTAAACTGTCATGACTTATTTTTGAAATATAAAATTTGTTAGACTTGTTTAGTGTGTATGTGAGTTTTTGGGAGATCCATGTGCTTAAATTTTCATTGAGAGATGATTTTTGAGAGCTTTTTATGTTGATTGGATCATGGTTGAGGTGTTTGTCATGATTGCATTCATGTCTATGTTTTTCACTTCTCGAAAAACTGCTTTTCACTGCTGGCTCGACACCTCCTCGACACCTCCTCGATACCTGATCATCTGTCGAGCTTCTAAGCCTTTTTCTTATCGCAATCTCGACACATCCTCGACACCTGGTGGATCGATCGAGAAAGTTTCTGTCTCCTCGATAGATTCTCGACACCTGATGGATCGATCGAGATTCCCTTGATTGTGTCTGATGCTTCTTTCTCGACACCTGTCTCGACACCATGTGGATCGATCGAGATTTCTCCTGTCTTCTCGATACCTCCTCGTCACCTAGTCGATCGATCGAGCTTCTGGTCTTTGAATTTGGTCTTGTACCTCGACACCATCTCGACACCTTCAGCTGTCGAAGACTAATTCCTCGACACCTTCCTCGACAGCATCCTCGATACCTCTTGACACCTCAGTTGTCGAGATTTACTGAAGTGTCTATTTAAGCTGCGATCGCGATTTCTCTCTCACTTCCTCGATCTCTCTGCGATCTGCCCGAGGCTCTTCATCTCCCAAAACCATTTTTCTTACTCAAAACCTTCATCCAACGTGATTTTGGGCCCTTCCTTGCTTCAAATCACTTGGTATGATCTTTTTATCCTTCATTCTTCATGCATTTCATGATTTTGAATCTTAGGTTTTGAAGTTTTTGAAAATTTTGTGGTTTTTCAAAATTGTTAAGTTTTTCTTAAAATTTTGGGATGAATCTTCAATAAAAGATGTTTAAAATGTCATACATTGCATTCCATATGCATTAGAATGATATTTCCATGCATTTAGATGTGTGTTTCTTGTATGTGTGCTGATAGGATTGGATTAGGCTGAGCCCATAATGCTTTTTAAGTTTGCATGTCACATGTCCATGCATTCCCATGCATACGTACTTTTTGTTCATCATATTATCATATTTGAACTGTTTGGGACTTTTCTGATTGTCTCCCTCTCTATCTCTTTCTCATTCTTTTACGTTAGTAGTGTCTATGGCACCCAAACGTAAATCCACTCCTGCTCGGAACCCTCTGCGTTCTGGAGCTTCCTCTTCTTCTGATTCTGCTCCTCTTAACCTTCGGTTCCGTGATGGAGATGCCCACAAGGCATTTACTGAGAACTTTTCTAGACGAGGTGTTCATTCGAAACACCGAGTCATTCTGGCGGACTTCGCCGACACTGACCTTCCCTCTATCATTCACAGTAGGGGATGGGAGTCACTGTGTGACGTCCCGGTCACCTGTCCTCTCGTACTGATTCAGGAGTGTTACTCCAATATGTACGGGATTGATCGTTCAGTACCTCTTTTTCATACTCGCGTTCGAGGTACGTGCATTGCTGTCACACCGCAGCTAGTTGCGGATGTGCTTAGGGTTCCTAGGATAGAGTTTCCTGATTACCCTACTTGTGAGGGTTTGAGGACTGTGTCCAAGGATGAGCTCATTTCTGCTTTTTGTGAGCGCCCTTCTGATTGGGGTGAGCATCAGTATACATCATGTAGACCTTTTGCTAAAGGTCCTAGATTCCTAAACATGGTAATGACTTTTGTTCTTCATCCTCTCTCTCATTATAACTCTATCACAGAGCCTCGTGCTCGATTCTTGCTATCTCTACTTGAGCATCTTACGATAGATTTTCCTTCACACTTCATTTTCTCTATCATAGATGTTCATTTAGATTCGGCGTCCCGTGATAAGCTCATCTTTCCTTTCGCTATCACGAGGATTCTACACCATTTTTCCATCCCTTTCCCTGTGTCCGACCACTTCACACACATATCTGCCATAGATGCCGCTACCGTAAAACATAGTGAGGCACAGTTTAGGTCGCGATAGCCGGATTCCACTCCTCCCTCGCGTTCGGCTCCATCCAGATCAGCTCCATCTACATCGGCTCCTCCTTCTTCTTCAGGCGATGTATCTCTTGGAGATATTATGGCGCAACTGCAACGCATGGATGCTCGCCTCGATGCACTCACCACTGAGTTGTATCAAGTGAACGTTCGTGTTGGTCGTATTGCACGACGGCAGGCGACCATGGGTGGTTTTGCTTCTGAGGCTTCTCCTCCACTACCTCCTCCAGTCGCTTCAGATTCTGATGATGATGATGGTGATGACGATGAGGCTTCGAATGATGATGATGGAGATGCTAGCTCTACTGATGAGATGTCTACATGACACTCTACCCTTTGTCACTTGTGACAAAAAGGGGGAGTAGTTTTGGACTATGAGAGTAGTCATCTTAGGGGGAGAATTAGTATAGGACATTTTTGATAGGGGGAGTGTTCATATTTTTGAGGGATGTAGTGAGGTTTTGATGTATCTTTTCTTTTCTATTCTTGTTAGATACACTCTACTTGTATATGAGGTCTTGTGACCAGTTTACATACATTGTACTTATTTTCTCTATATGTGGATGTATGTGTCTTTTTCACCTATCTCTTCATGTGTTGTTTCTTTTCTATCTTTAGACACATGTTTCTTTATACTTGTATGCAATCTAATTATTTCTGTTTCACACAAGATGCCTTGATGAGTTTTGTTTAAAAGTGTTTCAGAAATACAAGTTGTCAAATTCCACTTGCCATAAACTCTCTTCTTGCAAAGTTTTTCAAGAGTTTGTGTTAGGATAGATTTTATTGTATTTAACAAGTGAATATGAGTTGAGTGATTTATGACTTCTCTCATATGTTCATTTGTTTGTTGTGGTTTTGTCACGGATTGCCAAAGGGGGAGATTGTTAGGACATATGTGTTCACATGTTTAGAACATATGTCAAACTATTTATGTAAATTGGCTAATCCTTTGACAAACGCACTCTACTTGTAATTGGGTAGTTCTAGGTGTTTTTAATACTTCAAGAAACAAGGTTTCAAGATCAAGTGTTGAAGTCATCAAGTCTGTCCAAGAAAAAGCAAGCTGAAGTGCACAGTTTTTAATGCTCGACACCTGCTCAATAGCTACCTCGACACCTGCTATCTGTCGAGAATTAAAAAGTCAGATTTCTGTTCTGATTTTCTTGGGATCCGTGAATGTGTTTTTGGGCCTTCTTTTCTTCTAACCCTAAACATATTTAAGGAGTGTTTTAAGAGCCGTCAACATAGACACAAGTTGCATAAGCATTTAGCAATCCTTGTTCAAGCAAATTGTGATCAAAGACGAAATTCTTGACCTAGTTCATCTTCTTTCAAGAAGTTGCTGTGTATTTTGCACCATAGGATTTTGTGACCAAGTATCTTCCTGATCTTCATCGCACAGGATGATCTGAAGAACTTTGCAACCAACCTCTCTTCCTAAAGTTGGTGTTTGAAGTCGAGTACTGGGATCCGCGCATCTGGCAAAAGGGGGAACTGTCACTACAGATCAAGTCCAATTGGGTATTGGGTAAGGGTTCAACTGTAGGTTGGTAAGGTACTTAGGATTCCTTTACTTGTAACCGCTTGATTTGATAATAGTGGAGTTTCGGGAGTGGTGACCTGAAAATCACCCGGTGGGGTTTTTGCCGTTAGGGTTTTCCCCATTCGTGAACAAATCACCGTATTATTTATTTTCCGCTGCATATTTAGTTTTGGTGATTTGTTTGTGCTGCCACGCGTTTGCATGATAAATTGATTAATTAAATACTTGGCTAATTAATTAATTGGTTTAATCACAAGGGGTCATTCAGTTTGTGGCCTAACAATGTGAATAGGGATGGAGGACCAAACATGATTTTCTGGTTTTGGACAGTACTGTTATGTGTTTTAAACACTAAAACATATGTTTTGAACTGAAGGACCAAACGGGCCCTTTATCTTAGGTAGCGCGATTAAATTCAATCATGTGCTTGTGTATTGAACAACATAATACAAACAATATTATCTTTCACAAGAACAATTAAATTCCACCATGTGACTCATAGATAAATACGACAATATAAATGATTTTTTAATTAGAAAACCTAAAATATAACACGGTAAGAAGTATAACTAAATTATGTATCAAGAAGACAATTTCTACCTCAACCACCCTAATTTCAACAAGATGGTATCCTATGTCCGCTCCGCCATGTATGTGGTTTTTCACAGACTTGTAAGAGGTCGATTCCAAAGTTCAATCAAAGAAGATCTTCCGAGTTCCAATTGCATTGCTTTTTTAACTTGTTCCCTTCAACAAAAGAGTGTGTCGGTCAAGCCCAAAAAGGTCCCCGGCACTAGTATTGGTGAAAGCCGGCCCAATAGACTGTATTATGTCATTACATCAAACTCAACCATGCATAGGCTTTAGGGTTGGGGCATTATTGTTTTTTGTGAACTATATTAAGCCCATATGTCACCATTTAAATTTTTTTTTTTTTTTTTTAATATTAGAATCCACTTGCCCCCGAATTAAAGAACAAGGGCTCATAGACTTGGAGATAAAGTTAGGCAAGGTTGCCCCACTCCAAGCTCTTATGGATACACATGCGGGACCTATTATGCATGGAGCCAAATTGGGCAACTCCATTGCCAAATTTAACATTCATTTCTTTCCTAAAAAATTTAGGAGATTACACACTTTGACACAACTTAAACATGTAACAAGTGGTGATTGAATTACTTTTTATTAAATACTAATAATTAATAGACTCGTGTGTAAGTAATGCAATTCAATCACACATTAACAAATATGCAAGTTGTATTAAAGTAGGTAAGTGTGTATCCAAATAAGAACCGGTTTCTCTCCCCTACCTAAATCCCCCAACCCTATAAAAAAATGAAATAAAATAAAAAGTGAAGAGAAAAAAAGTAATACTTGAAATTTGGCCTTCAAATAGCCAAATTAGGTGAGAGAGAACGTGAGTGAATTTGGCTTTCCTAATTTGGCACTTTCAATGCCAAATTCCCTCTCGAATCTTTTCATACCTAATTTGGCATCTTCAAACAGATAATAGAAGAATGCCATGATAAAGGCTGTTATTACAGTCACAAATCTATCTATGTTTTTTTGTCTCTCATTTCAATTATCTAGACGTGTACGTATATATGTTATTCACTAAAGCCAAAAAGCCATCCCCAAGTCATTGATGCCTTGTTTTTTTTTTTTTTTTTTGGTAAGAAATCACAAATCTGATTCTTGAAAGAAAGAATGAAATCCCAAATCTTACTCTTAAGTCTTAAGGAGCTCACGTTTAAGTTGCACTTGCACGGACGCAAGTTTCATCCAATCGAATAATTAAATCATATATATATATATATATATATATATATATATATATATATATATATATATGTGGGGCCCAGATATTTGGCGACCCCGGCCCACTCCATATCGGGCCCAAGATCCATGCCAAGGAAAGTGCAGAATCCGAGGATAGGTGGGAGAGGCCCAAGTCATCGAGGGACCTTACCGAGGATGCCCACGTCCTCGGCAAACCGACATTGAAAGGAGGAAGCCGTCATTCACCCATTAAATGCACGCCACCAACACTCTGGCCGCATTAATGGAGAATTGACCAGCAAACAGTGATGCCTTGGTTACTTCAACTAACAGAAAGCCTACAAAGGCAGCTGATGGGACAAGCCCTCAGATACAAGTTCAGATGGCCGACAGGTAGACGGCAGAGATCAACTAAACAAAACTATATAATAGATAGAACTCCCAAAGTAAAGGGGGTTGGGAACCCTTCATTGGGGAAGTTAAGGGGTTTTCAGGGTGTTCAAGGACAACCCTCGTATGTATTGGTTCTAAGGAAAGAGCTCCTCGGACTGGGTCGAGGACGAACTCTCCTCAAGAACACTTAGTCAAATTCCTGTTATTATTCTTGTAAACCCACGTTGACTGTGGCCTTTCTTGCTAGGGCCTAGTCCTTCTATCCGCTCTCTACAAATTTATTGTAAGGGGCTCGCCCGAATCGGGACCCTACAATATATATGCGGTTTCTCATTAACATTTTCACTAAATATAACATCATTATAGCTCCCAAAGAAAAGAGAACAAGGTCATAGGGGATCCTTAAACGAGCTCTCAGTTTGCACTTTTTTAATTAGATTGCTTGGCTTTTACCTTTTAGTTCTGTAAAGCAAATTTCAACAATCTTCGATATGGGTTCGCAACGGTATAGCTTTATAGGGGCTATTCTTGTTGGAATTCTCATGTTTCACTTTCAAGGCTTTGTTCACTCAGAAAAAGGTACACATGTTTTAGTTTACATTTTGTTCTCCATTTCAGACACCGTAAATAGAGACATGCATACGCTAATATTAGTTCAGCTAACGTTCAAAACGTCTAGGTGGCCTAGCTATATTTTAAACTTTTAAATTTGCGAACATAATATTCTAGTCGTGTAGACAAAAAGCTTGTCTGATATTAGCTTTAGTTTTTAGCTTTTAGTTTTTATGTATAGTTTTGTAAAATTTCAATTTTTCTTGTCTTTACTTTTTCAAAGTACAAATATATTTTAGAACACTTTCAATAAAAAGTTTTCAGCTAAAAACTAGATAAGTTGTTTCCAAACGAATACTAAATTTGTATTTAATGAAGCTATTATTTGGTAAATTATATGTTGTTCTAAAACTTAATCTTTCTTTTTTTTTTCTTTTTTGGAAAAGAAATGTGTTATTTCATTGCAGCAAAAAACTAAGAGATTACATCAATGTGAACTAAATAAGCTATGTCTGGTGGCACCAACTCCATCCAAACTAAGAGGGGGAAAGACTTCCTTACTCTTTTGGCTAAGGCATGGGCTACAGCGTTGCCCCACCGCCTAGTATAAGAGAAGGAATGAGTTTGAAACAAACCCGAAATAGACTTGCAGTCTTTGATGATGTGCCCAATACAAGAGCAATCTGAACAGGCTTTGGATAGTGCCTTAAATACAATTTCAGAATCTCCCTCAATGATGACCCGTTGTAGACCCAATTCTGCTGCAAAGAGTATTGCTCTCCAAGCTGCCAAGGCCTCCAGAACTTCAACACTATCTGGTTTTTTAATTTTTTCTGCTAGAGATCTCATGACTTCCCCTTTCTCATTTCTAATCACCACACCAATTCCTGCTTCACCTGAATCCTTCAACACAACCCCATCGTAATTTACTTTGTAAAAGTCTGACCTTGGAGGTTTCCACTTCACAGTAATAGAGGGTGCCACGGGTTGCCTTTGTGTTGTCTTGGTTTGATACTCGGAGAGAATTAAATGAGCTGCTTTGAAAATCTTGCCTAAAGGGGTGCATGGTTCATTAACTCTGCCTTTGTTTCTTGTAAGCCAAATGGACCATGCCACCACCACTAGGAGCTCCAAATTTTCCTGGTGTAATTCAAACAAGCCTATCAAATCCGAGAAAGATGAAATACGATGAGAATCATTTTGAATGGCCTTAAAATTAAGGCCCCAAACTGACTGGATGGCAATGCAGTCCCAAAGGGCGTGAAGAGTAGTTTCTTCATGATGTCCACACGTACTACATACTGGTGAACCAATCACTTTGCGGCGATATAGATTTTGCAAGGTAGGTAAGGCTTCAAAGCAGGCCCTCCAATAGAAAAATCTCATTTTATTTGGAATATTTAACTCCCAAATACGGTTCCAAAAGGCCTTCTTTCTTGCTGGGTTGGAGCTTGACACATCTTCAGATTTTTCTAACTCACAAAGGAGTTGATGGCCTGTTATGACCGTGTAGGATCCATCCTTACTGCGTGGCCAGATTAGTATGTCGTCTTGGTTTGTTCAGCAGATCAGAATGGCCAGGATTTTTTGTATCAAAAATGGGGCAACACAATTTTCCAGCAACTCCACATTCCATTCTCTTGAGTCTGGATCAATCATGGAGGAGACTTTGGCTTCACTGGTGGCTTCTAATCTGCTAGGAACTTCTTTTGTTGGAAACTGTCCAGGGATCCAGTTATCATGAAACAATCGAACGTGATTCACATCCCCAATTCTCCATTGCATACATTTCTCTATAACATTCCTTGCCTTCCATATACTCTGCCATGCATACGATCCTTGTGATTTTTTTGCAGTGAAAACGGAACCAAATGGAAAGTATTTGGTACTAAGCACTTTAAAAAATAACGAGGACTTGTCAGTATGTAACCTCCACACTTGTTTGGCCAATATCGCCTCATTGAACTTGACCAATTCTTTGAAACCCAATCCTCTCTCAGATTTATGTTTGCATAACGTTCCCCAATTCTTCCAATGTATTTTTCTGTGATCACCACACTCCCCCCACCAAAATTTCCAGATAAGCTTTTCAATATCCTCACATAATCCCACCGGCAACTTGAAGCAACTCATTGCATAGGTGGGTATGACATGCACTGCTGCTTTTAATAGGACTTCTCTTCTGGCTTGGGAAAGTAATCTCTCTTTCCATCCTTGAAGCTTGTTCCACACCCTTTCTTTTATGTAATTAAGGCTAGCTTTCTTCTTTCTTCCTACAACTGCAACAAGTTGAAGATATTTTCCATACTCCTTTACCTCCAGCACACCTAGAAGATTAATGATCTCCTCCTTTGTCTCTTCGGCAACAACCTTGCTAAAAAAGAGAGTGGTTTTTCCTCGGTTGATTTACTACCCCGAGGCTTGTTCATACACCACCAAGATGTCTTAAATTACTTCCAACTCCGTAAATCTTGCCCCAACAAAATAACAAGCTATCGTCTGCAAAAAAGAGGTGAGTAACCTTGGGACCATTTTTGCACAAGGAATATCCTTGAATCTGGTTGTCTTGGGCTGCCCTTTGCAACATTCTATTCAGCCCTTCGAAACATAGTAAGAATAAGTATAGAGAAAAAGGGTCGCCCTGTCAGATTCCGCGTGATGGAACTATGTTACCTCTCGGTTCACCGTTCACCAAGATTGAATAGGAGGCTAAACTGATGCAATTAAAAATGAGTTTTATCCATATCTCACAAAATCCCATCTTGTTCATGATTTTCGTCAAGAACTTTGCTCATGTCCAATTTTAGTGTCATGAAGTCTACTTTCTTTGACTTCTGATTCTTCATGTGGTGAAGCATCTCAAATGCTATCAAAATATTATCTGTGTTAGCCTTGTTAGTTTGAAACACGCTTTGAGATTCAGAGATGATATGGGTAAGAACTTTTTTGAACCTATTTGCAATGACTTTTTACACAAGCTTATAAATAGTATTACATAAAGCAATGGGTCTAAATTCAGAGACTTTAGATGGACTTTTAACTTTAGGAATCAATGTGATAAAAGTGTGATTTATTGAGGGTGAGATAGAACCTATATTCAAGCAGGTCAACATTGCTTGAGAAATTTCCTCCCCTATGTTGGTTTTTAGACCCTTACAAACAACCAGATTGCGTAGCCTAGATTAATTAGCCAAGTTGTTACTTAGTCAAATTAAACAATTCTAGGTTAAAACAATCAAATAATCATATCATGCATATAAAACATATAAAGCAGCGGAAATAATAAAGAACACAAGATATGATCACCCAGGAAACCACACGGAAAAACCTGGGAAGGATTTTACCCACCGATCCTCAAGGCAAAACGGAATCCACTAAGAAAGAATTGAAGTTCTTACAAAAGGACTTACAAGCTCCCCGCTTGACTTCCTAATGCTACCCACCAGTAAAACTTCCTGACACGACCACGCGCAGACTCCGAGTCCACGGACTACTTCTTTCTTTGAATCCCTTCAATCAGCTACAAGCACCCACGCTTGATATTCTTTAAGCTTCAAAGGCAGCAACCAAGTTGATCATCAAGATGTTGATGTAATCTCAATCTTGAAAACCCTAAGCTTTGTGTAAAGGAAAGCTCCTCAAAGATCTCACAAGAGATTTACACAAAACCGCAATGTATGAGCAACAATACAACTTGTGCAACTCTTAAAAACGTGGCTAGGGTTTGCCTTATATACCTAGGGCAAAAACATAAAACCCTAAACGTTTAAAGAGATAGGGCTGAGTTGAAAATTCTGCAGAAAACACATTTGGGCCGACTTTCGATCGATCGAGTCTAACCTTCGATCGATCGAGCCAGGCCGAAATGCCCCAATGCATCTGCAGTCACTCGATTCCAACTTTACAATATTTTAACAACTTTGAGCAAGCATAAACAAGACTAAACATTTTGTTTTGATCATGGTTTGCCAACATTACAAATTAGAGTTCTAAATACATAAAATCCCAAGACCTTAGAACCTAACACCCTATATTCGACCAAAATTTTTGAAAGATCAAGGGAGGTAAACCGTCGGGCCCAGGTGCTTTAACAGGCTCCATATGCTTTAATGCTTCATCAACCTCGTCTCGCACATATTCTGCCATAAGCATGGAGTTATCTCATCTTTGATTACCTTCAGTACAGCTGCTAAAACTTCCTCCAAGTGTTGAGGTGTGGCCGAAATGAACAATATCTGGTAGTACTGAATCAGTATATTGGTGATTTCTTCCTCACCTGTGCAAACCACTCCCTCTAAATTTTCCAACTCCACAATCCAATTTTGTCTAAATCTTTGAGAAGCGCGGCTATGGAAGAATCTAGTGTTTTGATCACCCTCATGCAACCACAAGGTCCTAGATCTCTGTTTCCACATCTTCTCTTCCTTGATCAGCAACCCCTTTATTTCCCATTTCAAATTTTGCACTTTACCCATTGGACCTCCCTGCATTGCCCTTTCCTTCGCCAACTTTAATTGGTTTTTTTTTCTCTATCAAAGCCCTTGTAATATTACCAAAGGCAAGCTGGCTCCACCTACTCAATCTTGCTTAGCAAATTTTGATTTTTTCTTCCACTTGATCCGTTGGTTTGCCACTTACTTGTTGTCCCCAAACCGAGTCTACAATGTCTCTACACCCATCATCCTCTAGCCACATTTGTTCGAATCGCCATGGCTTCCTTCTTTTCTTAGGCACCCCTTTAGGTAGGATGACCAAAGGTTTGTGATCGAATGACCCGCATTCTAAATGAAGGATTTTTGTTGTTGGAAACCTTGCCACCCAATCTGTAGTTGCAACAGCTCTGTCCAACCTTTCCCATCTCGTGTACCCCTCCTCATGACCATTTCCTATAAACCCTAAATCTTGGAACCCACATTCATCCAACACTTCTTTGAAATCCTCCATTTGTTTGAGTGGCCTTAACTAGCCTCCCAATTTTTCATGAGCTCTACAAATCTCGTTGAAATCTCCTGCGCATAGCCATGGCATCAAATTTTGTTTTTTTCAAACATCGCAACTTCACCCATAATTCATGATGCTTAGTTGTGTCCGACTCTCCATAAAAACCTGTAAACCTCCATTCGCCTTTCTTACCTCTGTTAACTATTGCATCAATATGGTTTACTGAGTACATGTCCACGGAAAGATCATAGTCTGCTTTCCAAAAATTGCTACACCACCACCTCGGCTCTCCTTTGAGACTTCAATCAAACCACCAAATTTGTATCAAACCCTAATTTCTTTTAACCTTGCTTTATCAAGCCATGTTTCGGTCAAGAACACGACTGGGGGATCTTGTGCCCAGATCAAATCTCCAAGCTCCTGATCTGTTTGTGGGTTCCCAAGCCCACAACAGTTCCAGCACAAGAGACTCATTGTTCCTGGCGAGACTGGGATGCAGCCTCCGCCAATACATAAAATTTTTCTTGCTCATCATAGTAAACTTGCCTCCGTTTGTAATATTGTTCTTCTCCTTCAGTTTCAAGGCTTGATCGTTCTAGTGAAGTAGAATGCAATACCTCCTGATCTTTGTGATTTGGTTTTCTCTCCAATCCCTTCCACTTTGGTGCCGTGTAGCTTTCAGTCTCACTAGATACCTATTTTTTATTTTTTTTTCCTTTGTCCATGTGACTAGCATGCTCCTCATCCTTTCCTTATGGAGTTAATAGGTCGGGTGGACTTTGGCTAGCCACTTCAATTGTTTCCGTTGTTGGATTGGTTGTGTTTTCCTTATCTGCTTTTGCCTCGTGATTTCCTCCCTCACCTGTTTCATACCGCAATAACGCCTGATCAATCTCCATGATTTTCGCATTAAAATACTCTTCCTGATATATCGTGTCCTTCCTTATTGGGATTGCATTATCATTATCACCAATAATCTATGTATCCATTACCCCATTTGTAACATTTCCCACTAGCTGCATTGCATTCAATTTTTGTGGCTACGTTTCAGAGGTGCTTGCACCGTGAGCTCGACCCTGTTTCGGCGGTATTGATTTCCCCCAATGCATGTTCCCAGCAGCTCGCTTCTTTCTTTTGGATTCGTAATATCCAGGAACCACCATAATAAAATCATTCTTGCTAAGCAATGGGGCTGCCCAAATCTAAGGGCTATTCTGTTGATCCGCTTGAGTCAATGAAGCATTAATCTCTATCCACAGATCACAATCCTTATCGAAGTGATTCAGGCATCCACACTAGTAGTAGATATTGGGGAGGCATTCATACCTGAAGGAAACCCACCCCTTGGAACCATTCTCCAATGAAATAACTCTGCCTCTACATAGGGGAAGAGATACGTCCACCCTGACTCGAACTCTCATGACACATCCCTTGTCAACCTCTACATCACTCGAATTTTTGTTCACCACCCCACTACTGCACACAGATCTTCAGCCACCCTACGACTTAGGTAGCGAAAGGGAATGACATGCACTTGCACCCACAGAGATACTTGATCAAAAACTAACTCACATGCCAGGATGCTATAATCATATCTTTGGATTAGCACCAAATGTTGTCAAAACTCCATGGTTCGCCTTCAAAGATTGTTGTCGAAAGTAAACAATATGATGTGATTTCCAGCATTATGTACCTTAAAGCCATTAATAGATCTCCAAATGGCATTGAAAGTTCTGACGATAGAGTCAATGTTTAATGCCCTTTTTTGTAAGAAATTTTTCTGCAATGGTATACTCCGCTACACTTTTGTCTTCACTTAGTCAAAAGTCTCCACCTTCCCTACCATTCAATGATAATTGGGACTTCAGTCGAGACATAGTTCAGATTCACGATCAACTGATTTGATACCATAATAACTTAATTGCCTCAAAAGAAGTTATTAGAAAAGGGTGAGTCAAAATTTTGGGCTCCACTATAATAACTTAATTCATAATAACTTATTAATTAACTTATGGGCTCCACCATTTTGTCAAATTTTGAGTTAGGCACTGAGACATGCACCCAAGATTTGGAACCAAACAAAAATTGGATGGAGTTTAAAAAAAAAAAAAAAAAAAAAAAAAAACTTAAGATAAAGATATGAGATATGGAAACTGAGTTTAAGTGATGAGAAATGAGATATGAGAACTGAGTATTAAGTTAGGAGCAAACCAAACAGGCCCTAATTATTCGACCACTATTCATCATCATATTAAGCCATATACATTGTTCTCGTATATCTATTTTCCTTTCTACATGCAGCTCCAAACTATACATTTGTCGAAGAAGCAACTTTAGCCCCAGAAATTGTATATTATGACTACATAATCATTGGTGGAGGGACAGCTGGGTGTCCAATAGCAGCTACTCTCTCACAAAATGCAAGGGTCTTGGTCCTTGAAAGAGGAGGCTCCCCTTATGACAATCCAAACATAACTAACATGGAAAATTTCTCAAACACTCTTTCAGACATGTCTCCTACATCCCCTACCCAACATTTCACTTCAGAAGACGGCGTGTTCAATGTTCAAGCACGCGTTTTAGGCGGTGGAACCACCTTGAATGTCGGATTCTACTCACATGCTAGCACTTGTTATGTAAAGGAAGCTAGTTAGGACGAGACATTGGTGACCAAATCTTATGAATAGGTGGAAAAGTTGGTGGTGTTTAAGCCACCAAAGGTGGATTATCAAGCTGCTATGAGAGATGGTTTGCTTGAGGCTGGGGTGTTGCCTTACAATGGGTTTACATATGATAGGAAAGGTCAATTTTTGATAGGAAAGGTCATAGACACACGGCAGCAAATTTGCTTGAGTATGCAGTGTTGGGTTACACGTGTGAGTGAAGTCCCACATTGAATAAAGATGAGAAGAATGAGTGGTTAATATAACATAATTGAGCATATACCCATTGGGCTTAGGCCTTTTGGGTTAAAGTGTGTCTCTATATGTTATATTAATTATTCAAAGAAAGCTCCCCAAGGTGTTTATCTCCCCAACAAGTGGTATCAGAGCTCATGGTGGTGTGCGGCGAAGGTGGTGAGGTGTTCATGGTCCCTACCCAGCGGGGACAGAGAAAGCCTTAATGGCCCACACACAAAAATCCTGGAGTTCCCATGGATGTGCGTGTAGGGTTGATACGTGGTTCCCATGGATGGTGTACGAGAGACTCATGGATGACGCATTGATGAAGTGAAAAGCCCATTAGTCAAGGGGGAGTGAGTAGGACTTGTTCAAAGCTCACAGAGAGGCAGAGACTCACATGGTGCTAAATAATGGTGTGATGCGAGATTCCCATGGACATGGACGTGCTGAGTTCCCATGGACATGGACGTGCAGAGTTCCCATGGATGTGCGTGCAGGGTTGACACATGGTTCCCATGGATGGCGTACGAGAGAATCATGGATGACGCATTGATGAAGTGAAAAGCCCATTAGTCAAGGGGGAGTGAGTAGGACTTGTTCAAAGCTCACAGAGAGGCAGAGACTCACGTGGTGCTAAATAATGGTGTGATGCGAGATTCCCATGGACATGGACGTGCGGAGTTCCCATGGATGTGCGTGCAGGGTTGACACGTGGTTCCCATGAATGGTGTACGAGAGACTCATGGATGACGCATTGATGAAGTGAAAAGCCCATTAGTCAAGGGGGAGTGAGTAGGACTTGTTCAAAGCTCACAGAGAGGCAGAGACTCACGTGATGCTAAATAATGGTATGGTGCGAGGTTCCCATGGACATGAACGTGCGGGGTTCCCATGGATGTGCGTGCAGGGTTGACACGTGGTTCCCATGGATGACGTACGAGAGACCCATGGATGACGCGCTGATGAAGAGAAAAGTCCATTAGGCAAGGGGGAGTGAGTAGGACTTATTCATGGCCCATAGAGAAGTCTTGAAGCCCATAGAGTGGTAGAGACTCACACGTGAGGGGGAGATTGTTGGGTTACACGTGTGAGTGAAGTCCCACATTGAATAAAGATGAGAAGAATGAGTGGTTAATATAACATAATTGAGCACATACCCATTGGGCTTAGGCCTTTTGGGTTAAAGTGTGTCTCTATATGTTATATTAATTACTCAAGGAAGCTCCCCAAGGTGTTTATCTCCCCAACATGCAGATCCAAGAAAGATTATTATTTATTTGCATGCAACTGTGTATAAGATCTTGTTTAGGTATAATAATGGTAAGAATTTTTCATTGAGTACTTAATTTGTATGATGTATCAGCTTTTGTAACATGAATCTAGGCCTGAAGGTGAGTGCATGGGGTCAGGTTGGATTGATTTTGAAAATTTTTCAATCTAGCTCGACTTCTTTATGTTAAGAAATTTCTCAAAATCAGCACATGATAACTCTAAAACCAACCTGATACGCAGGGATCGGGTTGGGTCAATTTGGATTAATTGGGTTGGGTTCGTTAGGTTGATGGGTTGAACACAAACTGTAAACTTATTAGTAGACAACTTGAGCATGGTAGTGCATGTTTGAAGATTTTTATAGTGGTATTTTAATTTGCAAGCAACCACAAGATGAAGTCTAAGAAAATAATGTAATTCTCTCTCCTTTTGTTTCCCTGGGGTATTGAAATCAGTATAAAGGACAAGAATGGAACTGCTGTGGCATGACTTTAATTTAATCAGCTGGTTTTGATAATCCCTCTGTAGTGGGCCTTTTTATCTTTGATTATTTTGATGCAGGAGCAGCAAGACCTCAAGCTTATGGTGTGGTTTTCAAAGATGCATCGGGAGTGTTTCACAAAGCATACCGAATGAAGAACTCAAAGTCGTTGAATGAGATAATATTATTAGTTGATGCAATTGGAAGCCCACAACAATTGATGTTGAGTGGTATTGGGCCCGGTGACCGTCTACAGGCCCATGGGATCAAGGTAGTGTTGGACCAACCCTTGGTGGGCCAAGGGATGGTTGATAATCCAATGAATATGCTCATGATTCCTTCTCCAATTCCAGTTGAAGTGTCTCTCACTCAAACTGTGGGCATCACTAGGTTTGGTAACTATATTGAAGCAAACAATGGATTGAGTTTTATATTTTCTTCTTCGGCTCAAAGGCTTTCTAGAGACCTAGGGCAGCTCATAAATAAGGTTTTAACTTCCTACTTCTTATTCAATTAAAATAAATAAATAGATAAAATCTAACTATGTATAAGGTGTCAAGTCATTTTAAGTGCATTTTTTTTTTTTTATATGCAGAGCTCACAAAAAATTATCTTATAAGATGATTTTATAAGACATTCCTCTCACAATTTATGTGGAGCCCACATTTTGTGTGTGTGAGAGAGAGAGAGAGAGAGAGAGAGATCATACTGAGAATATTTGGGTCCTTCAGAGTCGAGGACCAGTTGGGTGAATCAAGCCAAACTTAAATATATCTTAATTTGATTTTTTTTTCCTACATGCAATATGTAGCCTCTTTTTGTCAAGAGTTCTTGTGATTTAATCTTCATGTGAAAAACTTTGGTTCAAATCCCTCCCTCCCACTTGTATGAAGAAAAGGCTTTTTTTCTGCTTTCAGGTCCCATAAATACATAATGATGTCACAATCACAAAGTAAATGTCACTTATTGAAGTTTTGATCCAGAAATTCCACCTGGAGTTTCTTCTACCTATTAAATTCAAAGTAAAGTGACGCATATTACAGTCCATGATGTGAATTTTCAAACAAGATATGAAACTATATGTTCTTGAATCAAAAAATTACTAGATATATCATTGCATTTTAGTAGAACACATTTGCAAACTGCATTCTCAAAATGTACAGGATCACCCAATTTCAAAATAAAATGACCATCTTCTTAAATAAACACTGACGTAATAATTAAATTTGTAAATACTTACATAAGATAAACGTGTTAGTCTGAACTCGTGATCATGTGCATGCTCTTAATATATTGGACAGGGCAAAACTTTGGAGGTACAACATGTAATGAACTATACCTAGGTTTTGTCCTGTTGAATAAGTTTATTTACTTAAATGAATTTGAGGAAACTTTGCTCAAATTGCAGACTAACCAGCCCTTCACAGTGCCCCCAAAAGCAATGGTCGAAGCTGTTGAAACCATAAATGCTATTGCCAAAAAGACTTTTAAAGGAAGTGTGATAGTTGAAAAGGTCACATATCCCCTCTCTTCAGGCTATCTCAAGCTTCGGAACACAAATCTGAAAGACAATCTAGCACTTACCTTTAACTATTTCAAAGAACCGGAGGACCTAAGGGGGTGTGTTCTAGGCATGAGCACCATCATGAATGTTATGGATACATATCCATTTTCAAAGTTCCGGTATAGAAACATGACAATGCAGGCACTAATAGATATGATGGTGAGTTTACTATGGAAAAAGAGGTCGTAACATCCGAGTGCTGCGTTTTCCTTGGAACAATTTTGCATAGACACTGTCATGACCATGTGGCATTTCCATGGAGGTTGCCAAGTTGGTAAGGTTGTTAATCGTGATTATAGGGTTCTTGGTGTGGATGCGCTAAGGATCATTGATGGTTCAACATTTTTACAATCACCTAGGACTAATCCTCAAGCTACTGCAATGATGTTGGGAAGGTAAAAACTTAAGCCGTTGGAAAATGGAGAACTTAATCTTTTAACTATTCTTTTAAAACTCAACATGCGTGATTTTAACCTTTTCAATAAGAGATAGAGTGAAGACAATGCTCAAACTTTGATACTATAGAATTGTGAATTTAGTCATTTAACCTTTATTTTAACATATTCGTAGTCTTTAACTTTTCTTTCTTTGAATGCAGGTATATGGGAGAGAAGATTTTGCATGAAAGGCATTCACATGGGAGGAAGTAGAAGATGATTCAACTTTTCCTTTTCAAGTATTATGGAGTGTCATCTATTATCATTGTGTTAATGCATTTTAACATTAAAATAACACGACAATCATAATAATAATAATAAGATTCTATGCAAGAAATATATTGTAAGGACACGATTTGGTCCCAAAGCCCAAAAGAAAAGTCAATGGCCCAAAGAACCCAAAACAATGAATTTGTAAAGAGTGAGCGAGCTTGAAACTGAACTTTCAATAAGTTAGGTGTCTAATGATCACAGTAGAATAGTTGTAATTAGAAAGCATAAAACAAACAGTTTTGGGCAAGGAAAATCCTTCTCGGCAAAGTCCAAGGAAGGTTATTCTTATATATTTCTCTTAGACTTAACCAAAATTACAGTGCTTGCATGTATAGTGGTTTTTTTACAGATTATCTGATGATCCCTTTGTAATGGGATTTTTCTTCTTTATATTCCCCTTCCTTACTTCATCTAAGCCCTCCACGTAGATCACCTCCACATTAATGAGGCCAGGGGGTTAGCTGCAAGACTGAATGTTATTGTTCAGGTATCACCTTCACATTAATACGACCAGGGGGTTAGCTGCAAAGCATTCAATGCGGCAATAGCAACTTTCTTCTCAGATATTTACTAACTCTCTTTTGTCTTATCCTTATTTGATGTTTATCCTTACCAGCATGATTACCTGTTAACTTGTTCTTGATGAAGGGTCGGACCTTTGACCTCTGCTCCGTTTAGCCAAGGAGGTACTTCTCCTCGGACAACATTTCCAGTTCCTTATGACCAGACTTCTTCCATGGACCATTAATCTGTATGCCTCCATTAGTATTTACCTGTCCTCGGACTATTTAATGTCCTCAGGTGCGGCCCACGGCCCAATACCCATATCTCGGCCCTTCATCCCTACAATAGCTCCTCGAAATTCCACTCTTTTGCTCTTCAGAAAAAAGAAAGGGGGATTTCGATTTTTTGGCAACTACCCTTCTCACTCTTATGTCATTTCTTTCTATGCAAGCATTTTTTTCAACTGCAAAGAAGCACGCTCTTGACACTTCGGCATCTGGGACGCTTCATCATTTATTTCTTACGGTGCCCTATCCCCCACATTCTACGGTGTGATGGAGATCCTACGGTAGAGAAATTTTATGGGGATTTAGGCAGGAACTCTCCTGCTTACTTTTTCCCTCCCTATATATATTGCTCAAAGATTCTGGCTGTTCCACTTTTTGCATCTTCAACTCTCAAGAACTAGTCCGAGGAGCCGTTCTATACTTTCGTAAGTTACCTTTAGTGTTTCTTCTTAAATTTAGGACCTCTTTATCTTCAACCTCTTTAATTTTCACCTCATCACCCTAACACCTTCACTTACTTTTCAAATGGGTAGATTCACTAGCTTAGTAGACACCCCAGAAGGTATAAAGAGTTTTAAAGCTCGTTACCGCATTCCACCTAGGGTTTCAATTCGGTATTGCCGGCAAGGGGAATGGTATGCCATAGGGCAAGAAAGGAAAGTAGTTATCCCCATGATAGCCTTTATTAAGGGGGGGGGATGAGAATTCTCATGGGTAAAGTGACTAGGGACTACCTCATTGCCTACAGACTTTGTCCTACCCAATGCGCCCATAACGTGTTTAGGATTCTAGGTAGTGTAGATGCCTTTAACAAAAAGATGGGTGTGAACCTCAACCATCACGACGTTAACTAGATTTACAATCGTCAACATCTCAAAGGCCAGGGATATTATTTGAAAACTAGGGTCCCTGCAGTCAGGCTTATTTTGTGTCTCCCTGATACTAACAAGGGTATAGACAAAGACTTCTTAATTGTCTCAGGGGAGTTGCATGATGGACTTCATTACCCAACACAAGATGGGACACCAGGTGGGGTGTTTAGGTTTAGGTTTAGGTTTACTACTCTAACATTTTTTTTTGTTTTTACTTTTTCTGTCCTAATTTGTAAATTGGTTCTCATTTATCTACCTATGTTTTATTCTAACAATTTTTTACTTTTGATTAACTTACTGATAAGTATTCTACAATCCCAAACTTCAGCCTTGTTAACGAGCCTGATCTGATGAGGATACTCAAATCCGAGATCTCTATGCACACCAACGGACAATTGCGAGCTACTCACATAATTCTCGGCTACGACCCCATCTCATCAAGTTTCCAAGCACCTAAGTACGTGATAAAGGCAAAGGATCCTCAACTACAGCAAATCAACATTGTCGTACCTAGTTTCCTTGTTGGCACCCCTCCAGAAGGCACACAACCAGTGGAGCTACCCTTCCAGCACACTGCCGAGGAAGAAGCAACCTCCTCCCTTCTAGTTCCTGAAGTAACAGCCAAGGTAATGGAGGTTTCAGAATCCGAGGAAGATTTTGAGGTTTTTAACCAACCTCAATCTCCAGAACCAACAGACGCTAACTTCATCCACCTTCCCCTTGCACAATTGAGTAGCGTCCAAGAAGCCCCTAGAATACCTAACACAATTGTGCTACAACACAAGGCCAAGACAAGCCTTCTTGAGCTTCTTGAGTCTCATGTAGGAGGCATTGTGCCCGAGGTGGCCATCTAAACCAAGCCTCCTACTCCTCTTCCCACCCAAACCTCCAGCTTGATCCTGCAGATAAGAAGAGGGAGTAGGACCGAAAAGGCAAAGACATAGCCGAGGAGGGAGAGGTTATCCCCTTCAACGAACCTGAGCCCTAGAAAAGGGCCAAAATAGCAAGGGTAGCCCAGACGAGGTCCTCAAGTGAAAGGGGTCATTGTGGAGAGGGGGCATGATCATCGCCCTAAGGTCCAAACTTGGAACCCTCCCTTGGTACTATATAAATCTCCCCTTCCCCTGGATTCCTCTATGAAGGACTTCTAGAAGGGGAAGGTGGGGTATGTGGCCAATGCCCTGAAGCACCCACTACTGCTACCTAATGACATGGCCAACTTGAGGACCATGAAGAAACACAAAGTGTTTCTAACTCTGAAAAGGGATCTTGCGTTGGTAAGTTTTTCCTTTTCTCTCATTTTTTTTTTTTTAAGTGTTTCAATTATTTCATCTCATTCCCCTTTTTTTTTTACAAAGGCAATTCAAGTTGTGCATATGGTCGAGGAACTAGTGAACAATTCCTACCAGCAAATGAAGGAGGAGGAAGGACGGTGTATAGCTGCCGTGAAGGCCTTTACCCTAGCTAAGCAAAGGGTTAAGGATCTTAATGCCAAGCTGACCAAGGCTATTAGAGAGAAAAAAAGTGTCGAGGCAACCTTAGAGGGTGCTGAGAGACAAGTAGAGACCCAGCTCCAATAGGTTCGCCAAGCTAAAGACCAACTTTTTATAGCTAAGGAGCAAATAGGGACTCTAAAGAGAAAGCTGGAAGAAGCAGAAAAAGCTAAGTAAAAGGGGTATGATATTAGGGTGGTAGAGACCGAGGAAAACCTCAAGGCTCAGGTCTCTAGGGTTTGTAGAGGCTATTGCCTCCAAGTTTGGAACGAAGCCTTAAACCAAGCAGGGGTGGATGCTTCTTCCACATTGAGGATAGCAGAAAATGTCTTCTACACCCCAGTCATCCGAGCATCAAGCCCTTCAAGCTCCAAGGCTAATAGTGCTCCCAAAGATCCTGACCTCAGCAAGGACGCCTCTGGTAGTGCTCTCCCATCTTCCACCATTCCTCCTAAAGAGGTTGACCACGTTGGTGCTGCTGAGAAAGAGGACACAGCAAAAGAGGTAGTCCCTGAGCCAACCAAGCTGCCACCCTTGCCCAAGGAACCCTCCAAGGAGAAGAGGGTCTCCTAGAGCCAAGAGTTGGTACTAGTTACCCTTCCTTTCACTGCTAGGGAAGACCCTAAGGGTAAAGCTACCACTCAAGCTATAGTTCCTAAGGTAACTACCAAAGGTGCAGCCAAGGCCAATCCTCCTCCTTCTAAAACCAAATAGGGCTTCAGTTCTATCTTGTGGTCTCCTTCTATATGTTTTTTTTTTTTTTTTTAGATTTGTACTTTCCTTTTATATGTATTTGTTGTTTATGTTTTTCAACATGTATTTCCTTGCCTTTTCAAGGCCTTACTTAATGAGAAGCAGTAAATTCCTTTATGTTTCATCATGTTTAGACAAAACAAAATAATATTTATTTCTTAATCAGTGTTTTACCAGTATAAGCATAACTTAAAATCTCTCTTGATTAAGTTGTATCTTCATTCTTAAATTTGACATTTATTTATGCAAATGGCAATCTGATTATTACCTTTCATGTAATTGGTAGTGTAATAGGATAACCTTTCCTAGCCCATAACATTTGGCAACTTGTAACTTAACTTAAAAAACATACTTTGTGTACCTGAAATAAATAGCTCAAAGGATTATGTGTACTTCAAGATTCCCTTCTTAATTTCAAACAATGGTGAAGCACCTATCTATCCAAGGCATATGATCCAAGGTGACTGTCATATTCAGGACTTCACTTAGCATTTCATTTAACTGTAGATTCAGGTAGTTGTAGGTGTTAATTTACCCAAGGTATGTGGTTCGAGGAGCCATGCATGACCAAGGTTCTGTTTAACACTTAGATAAATAATGAGCAATATTAATTTACCCAAGGTATGTGGTTCGAGGAACCAGGCATGACCAAGGTTCTGTTTAACACTTAGATAAATAATGACCAATGTTAATTTATCCAAGGTATGTGGTCCGAGGAACCAAGCATGACCAAGGTTCTGTTTAACACTTAGATAAATAATGAGCAATGTTAATTTATCCAAGGTATGTGGTTCGAGAAACCAGGCATGACCAAGATTTTGTTTAACACTTAGATAAATAATAATAAGTGTTAATTTACCTAAGGTATGTGGTTCGAGGAACCAGACATGACCAAGATTCTGTTTAACACTTAGATAAATAATGATAAGTATTAATTTACCCAAGGTATGTGATCCGAGGAACCAGGCATGACCAAGATTCTATTTAACACTTAGATAAATAATAATAAGTATTAATTTACCCAAGGTATGTGGTCCGAGGAACCAGGCATGACCAAGGTTCTGTTTAATACTTAAATGAATGGAACACACAACATATAATATTATAAACAAAAATGTGGCAAAGTTGCCTTTCATTAATAGTAATACCTTCGCAGGTTATTTACATTCCAATGGCGTGGTACAACTTTTTCATCGAAATCTTCTAAAAAATAAGCACCTATACCAGCTACCAAGGTAATACAATATGGCCTCTCCCAATTAGGCCCCAACTTTTCCTATGCTGGATTTTTTGTAGTACCCACAACTTTTCTTAATACTAAATCACCAGGTGCTAATGGTCTTGCCCTTACACTAGTATCATACCCTTGTTTGAGCTTTTGTTGATAATATGCTAGCTGAACCATGGCAGCTTCCCTTCGTTCCTCAACCAAGTCTAGACTTTTTTCCAATAGCCTATAATTGTTGTCTAAAGTGAACAAGCTCGTCCTTAGTGTCAGAAATCTAGTCTCTAGAGGGATCATAGTCTCGGACCCATAAGTCATTGAAAAGGGTGTTTCCCTAGTTGACCGAGGAGAAGTAGTCTGATATGTCCAGAGAACATGTGGTAATTCTTCCACCCATCTACCCTTTGCCTCATCCAACCTCTTCTTAAACTCATTTACTATAACTTTATTAACAGCCTTGGCCTACCCATTCCCCTATGGGTAGGCTAGAGTTGAATATCTGTTCTTAATGCCCAATTCAAAGCAGTACCTCTTGAAAGCTCTACTATCAAATTAAAACCCATTATCTGAGATAAGGGTATGAGGAATCCCAAATCGAGTGACAATATTTTGCCATAAAAACTTCTTTGCATCCACGTCCCTAATGTTGGCTAGTGACTCGGCCACTACCCACTTTGTGAAGTAATCAATGCCAACTAGAAGCCATCTTCAGTTTCTTGCAACTTTAGGAAATGGTCCTACAATGTCCAAGCCCCACTGAGCAAATGGACATGGACTAGACAAAGGATTAAGGACACCTCCTGACTGATGAATGTTTGGAGCAAATCTTTGACATTGATTGCACTTCTTCACACACTACTGTACCTCTTTCTGCATACTTGGCCACCAATACCCTTGAGTGAAGGCCCTATGGGATAGTGACCTGCCCCCAATATGACTTCCACAGATTCCCTCATGTAACTCCTTCAGAAGTGGCTCCACTGCTTCAAGATGGACACACAGCAAGTATGGTCTAGAAAAAGAACTTTTATACAACTTTTGCTTCTCGGACAACCAGAAACGAGGAGCTTTCCTCCATACTTTCTCTATCTCTCCCTTCTCTTCAGGCAAATTACCTTTCTTAAGGAACAAAACTAAACAATCCATCCAGTTAGGCCCGTCCTTAATCTGGTGAACCTAGACCTTCCCTTTCTTCTCCTTGGTAGGCTTATGCAAATCTTTAACGAGTATAACTCAAGGTAAACCTTGTCCAGAAGAGGTTGCCAAAGTAGCTAGGGAATTAACATGTGTATTCCTACTTCTAGAAATTTGCTATAAAGTGAAAAATTCAAAACTTGATTGCAAGCGCCTAGCTTGATGCAAATATTCTTGCATTCTCAAGTCCCTAGCTTCCAACTCTCCCTTTACTTGGCCCACCACCAACCTCAAGTCTGAGAATACCTCCACTGCATTTCCTCCTATTTTCTAAACCATAGCCATCCCTACCAACAAAACTTCATATTCAACTTCATTATTCGTGGCCAAAAAACCCAACCTTAAAGATTTCTCAATGGTGATCTTGTCTGGGGACACCACAACTAGTCCTACCCCAGATCCTCTCTGATTAGCTGTACCATCAACATACAATTTCCAAGATGAGGGTCCTTGTAGGGAGATTGTTTCAACTGATTTTCTTCCCAAGTTTTGCTCGTCATCCTCCATTTCTGCTGGAGATTCAGTAAATTCTGCCACCAAATCTACAAGAACCTGGCCCTTAATAGAGGTTCGAGACATGTACTTGATATCAAAGGCTCCCAAAAATATTCCCCACTTGGCAATTCTCCCTATATAATCAGTCTTTCAAAGCAATGATTGAAGAGGAAGTTGGGTTAAAACCACAACTGTGTAAGCTTGAAAATAATGGAGGAGTTTCCTGTGGCATGTACCACAGCCAAAATAGCCTTCTCTAGAGGCAAATAACGAACCTCTACTTCGTGTAGTAACTTGCTCACATAATAGACTGGTCATTGTACTCCATTGTCCACCCTTACCAGTACCAGACTAACTGCATGGAATGCAGTAATATAGGCGAAAAGAACCTCCTCCTCCTTGAGCCTGGACATAATGGGTGGCCAAGATAGATAATCCTTCAATTGCTAAAAGGCTAAGGCACACTTTTCAGTCCATTCAAATTATTTCCATTTGTGCAACAGTTGGAAGAAAGGCCTACATCAGCCTTTCTGAGCAATAATTGAAGAGGAAGTTAGGTTACAACCACAACTGTGTGAGCTTGGAAATAATGGAGGAGTTTTCATGTAGCATGTACCACAGCCACAATAGCCTTCTCTAGAGGCAAATAACGAACCTTTGCTTCATATAGTAACTTGCTCACATAATAGACTGGTCGTTATACTCCATTGTCCACCCTTACCAGTATCAGACTAACTGCACGGGATGCCACAGCAATATAGGCAAAAAGAACCTCCTCCTCCTCAGGCTTGGACATAATGGGTGGCCAAAAAAGATAATCTTTCAATTGTTGAAAGGCCAAGGCACACTCTTTAGTCCACTCAAGGCCTAGACATAATGGGTGGCCTACATTTGTCAGCGGACCGTGAAATAAATCAGTTTAGGGCTGTAGTCATTCCTATCAAATTCTAGACTTCCTTGGGACTCTGAAGAGGTTGTTAATTGTTAATTGCCTTAATCTAATCAGGGTTGACTTTAATTCCACGACGAGTGACCATATAACCCAGAAATTTGCCTGAACTGGCGCTAAAAGAACACTTAGAAGCATTAAGGCATAGTTTGCGCTTTCTCAAAACTTCAAAAATACTTCCAAGGTTATTTACATGCTCGAACTCCATCTTGCTCTTCACCACCATATCATTTATGTAGACTTCAATGTTCTTGCCAAGTTGAGGTTCAAACATCCTAGTCATCATTCTCTGATAAGTGGATCCTAAATTCTTCTGTCCAAAGGGCATCACTTTATAGTGGTAATTCCCAATGGGCGTAACAAAAGCAGTCTTTTTCTAATCATCCAAAGCCAATGGTATCTGATAGTACCCTTGAAAGGCATCTAAAAAGCTCATTTGAGGATGACCAACTATTGCATCCACCAACTGGTCTATCCGAGGTATCAAGAAGAGATCTTTAGGGCAAGTTTTGTTTAGATCTGCGAAGTCCACACATACTCGCCACTTCCCATTCTTCTTTTTTACCACCACCATGTTGGCCAACCACTTAGGATAAAACACCTCTTTTATTGCTCATGCATGCTTAAGTTTGGTCATTTCCTCTTTAACAGCATCAAAATGTTCTTTGGAAGAGCATCGAGGTGGTTGCTTCTTAGGGGTGATAGATGGATTAACGTTTAGATGATGACAGATGAAATTTGGATCCACCCCGGGAGCTTCATAAGCACTCCACGCAAACACGTCAATGTTCTTCCTGAGGAAAACAACCAGTTCTTCCTTCTCCTAAGGAGGCAACTGAACTCCTACTTGGAAAAACTTCCCCTCATCATTATCAATGATGATTTTTCTAAATCTTCACACTTTGCCCCTTCTGCCACAACCTTCAAGGACAAGACTGTTCCCCTTGATTGCTATAAATCCCTTTCTGTAATAATCGAGGATTCACCTTCAGACTGATGTTTAATTGCAGCCACCAAACATTGTCTGGCCATAGACTGGCTTCCAATCAATTCCTCAACCTGGTCCCCTGAAGGATACTTCATTTTTAAGTGCAAAGTGGAGGAAACAACCCCCATGGCATGAAGCTAAGGCCTCGCCACAATAGCTATGTAGGGGGAATATGCATCTACCACAATAAAGTTCACTTCCACGACCTCCGACCCTGCCTGAACAGATAGCCTGATCTAGCCCCTTGGGATGATTGTCTTCCCATAAAACCACACCAAAGGAGAGTCATAATAAGCTAGGTCTTCAGGTTTCAAATTGAGCCCTTTGTACAAATCAGGGTACATGATCTCTACGCTGCTGCCTCAATTTACCATAACCCTCTTCACATCGTACCCTCCAATTCTTAGGGTAACTACCAGGGCATCATCATATGGTTGTAAAGTTCTCACCTCATCCTCATCAGAAAAGCTTAGAGTTGGTCGGACTTCCATTCTACCCCTCTTAGAATCAGGGATCAAGTCTTTAGCATGTGGCCGAGTTATAGACATCACCCTGGATGGATAGGAACCAGTCCTACTTGGGGCAGCAAGAATAATACTGATCGTCCCCAAGGGCGGTCTTGAAGAAGCATCCTTTTGATGTGCCGACCTTTTCTGTCTTCCCTGTGGGCTGATATAAAAATTGCTTTAGTTTCCCAATTTTAACTAGCTGCTCTAGGTGATCACGTAAAGTCCTACACTCTCCTGTAGTGTGTCCTCGGTCCTTTTGGTACTAGCAATGAAGACTTTGATTGCACTTCGTGGGGTCTCCTCTCATCTTATTTGGCCATTTGAAATACGGCTCATTCTTTATCCTCTTTAGGATTTGGTGTACAGGCTCCTTGAACATAGTGCTGACTACCTGGGTAGTAGCAACCCTAGTATGTCTAGCAAAATCTCTTCGGGGCCTATTATTATTGTACTTATCTAATCTGAAGTCCCTTAAATCTTGGGGAATTACTTTAGCCTTCCCCTTTCCCTATTGTTGGTCCTCCTCGACCCGTTTATATTCATCAATTCGATCCATGAACTGACGTACGCTTTTGGGAGGCTTCCTTGTCAAAAACTTCCTTAAATCATGCTCAACAGACAGGCCGACCTTAAACGTCCTTATTGCTACATCATCAAAATTTACATCTATTTCATTAAACATTTCCCAATACCTATTTGAGTACGTCTTCAAAGTCTCTCCCTCTCGCATAGCCATAGACAGCAAGGAATGCAAGGGACAAGGAACCCTACTACAAATAACAAATCAAGCCCCAAAAGCCCTAGTAAGCTCCTAAAAAGAGCTAATTGATCCTTCCTCCAATCCGTCAAACCATCTCATCACCACTGGCCCCAAGCTAGATGGGAATACTTTACACATTAAGGCTTCATTCTTTGAGTGGACAGTCATTCTCTGGTTGAAATGGCTAACATGCTCCACTAGGTCCGTCGTACCATTATACATGATAAATGTTGGTTGAATAAACCGCCGAGGAAGTTTTCCCCCTTCAATCCTTCGTGTGAATGGTGACTTGGAGATTTGGTGCAAGGCCCTACCCATAGCATCATTTCCCAAGCCCCTGCGAGATGGGCTTCTGCTCCTCCACCTATGATGGTAGTCTTCATCAAAAGAGAAAGACTCACTAGGAGGAGTCCTTGCCCTAGGCCTATAGCTACAATCATCAACATCAAAATGAGATTCCAAGCTTGAAGGAGTTCCTCTCCTTTGCTTACAGCGTAACTCCCTCCGTAAATGATCTATCACTAGCTGCATGTTCCTGGTGTTTTCTCCATGGGACACATGACTCCCACTTCTAGAATAACTCCTACTTGTGTGAGTGGTGTGCACACTAACTTCACGGTCCCTCCTTCATTCAAGATTAAGAAATTGATCTTGACGTTGGGATCCTACAAATTCTTCACGATGTGGTCCTAATCCTACCATGATTGAATGAGCTCAAGAATGTTCAAATTCCCCACAAACGGCGCCAATTGTAAGGACATGATTTGGTCCCAAAGCCCAAAAGAAAAGCCAATGGCCCAAAGAGCCCAATGAATTTGTAGAGAGTGGGCTTGAAACTGAACTTTCAATGAGTTAGGTGTCTAATGATCACAGTAGAATAGTTGTAATTAGAAAGCATAAAACAAACAATTTTGGGCAAGGAAAATCCTTCTCAGCAAAGTCCAAGGAAGGTTGTCCTTATATATTTCTCTTAGACTTAACCAAAATTACAGTTCTTGAGTGTACAGTGGTTTTTCTACAGATTATCTAATGATCCCTTTTTAATGGGATTTTTCTTCTTTATATTCTCCTTCCTTACTTCATCTCAGCCCTCCACGTGTAGATCAGATTGCTGGCTTTGATACTTGTCCTATCAGCACCTTCCTGAAATCTTTGGGGGTAGCTGTAAGACTGAATGTTACTGTTCAGATATCACCTCCACATTAATACGGCTAGGAGGTTAGCTGCAAAGCATTCAATGCGGTAGCAGCAGCTTTCTTCTCAGATATTTCTCAACTCTCTTTTGTCTTATTCTTATCTGATGTTTATCCTTGTCAGCATGATTACCTATTGCCTTGTTCTTGACAAAGGGTTGGACCTTTGACCTTTACTTCGTTTAGCCGAGAAGGTACTTCTCCTCGAACAACATTTCCAGTTCCTTATGACCAAACTTCATCCACGAACCATTAATTTGTATGCCTCCACTAGTATTAACTGTCCTCAGACTATTTGATGTCCTCGAGCACGGCCCACGGCCCAATACCCATATCTAGGCCCTTCATCCCTACACTTTCTATCCAAAATTTTCTCTCTCACTTTTCCTATACAAATGTCATCGGACATGGTGATTTGAAAAAGAAATCCTTTAAGTAAATTCATACGAAAATAAAACAAAATAAAAAGAAGTTTGAGATTTTGAATTTTCCTTAAACTACTTTTTATTTTATATTTCTTATGAAATTCTTCCCTAAAATTTTCAACTCGCATTCATATATGTCAAGTGACTTTTAATGTGACGAGGCTATCAAAGTAACTTTTAATTTTAGATAGATGGCTATCAAAGTGGCCAAATCCAAACTTCAAGAATCAAATTAACAACAAATCCAAACTTAAAAAGTATTTAATAAGTATTTTTGCACAGTTGTCAACATAGGCCGGCATGGAATTTTCTAACTATATATACAAAAATTGGTTTATATAGTGTGCAGTTGGCAGTATGTTATTATATCGGTAATTGTTCTCTAACATTTGCTGATGTACACTCCGTACACACAATATCCATAATTTCATATGTAATGTCCACCTTTTTTTTATTAATGTCCATATTTAAAACTTGAAATTGATGATTTACATAAGGAGTGTTCGAAAATCAATGCTAATGTTATATATACATTTTAAACACCTAAAAATGCCTGAAGTACAAATGCCATATTTTCAAATGGAAAATATTTGGGAAATTTGTAAAGATAAATGCTTTTGCCTATAGAACCAATGAGTCTTGATTTCTCCCATGAAACGTCCTAGTCAAAACAAAGTTGGATAAGATATATATTGCTCAGGTAAAACTAGAGTATGCCCAAATATCAAACCTAAGAATCTTGGACCTTGACCCTGTTGATGATTGATCAATCTTCGGATACCTATCGATCAGTTGTCACCAAGGGCGTAGCCAGAAATTTTAGTTTGGAGGGGCCGAATTACATATTCATACGTAAATACATTTGCACAGCTACATTTTTACCCCCTAACATAAAAATATCCTCTATTTTTTATTTCATTCAACATGTTTAGTCTAAATAAAGCAATGAAAAACAATTGGAAACTTAACAAGAGAAAATTGATTTCTAAGTATTGTCGCTCCCTAACGTCACATATCCTCAGTGTAGTTTTTTTTTTTTTTTTTTTTTTCATTTAATGTTTTGTGACTAACTAATTAAGTATTGACAAATAATTTGAAACTTAACAAAAACAACAAAAAGACTTAGTCCCAAATAAAATAAGATAACTCTAGGAGAATTTATTTTATTAAAAACTTACATTTTGAACTCAACAACCAAAACTACCAATTAAGAAAGGAAAAAACTAAAAATTTGAAATTAACAACTATTTTTGTTACAAGGTGGATAGTTTGTTGTTCTTATCAACTATTTTTTGGAACTCAACAATTAGTTGCTCAATTCTTTTTTGCAAGGGCCAGCTCTTATTTTTTGTAGGGGCCAAATATTGATTTTAAGGTCTAATATTTAAACAATTGCAAACTATGCATACATTATTATGAAGTTTTTAAAAAAAATTGGGGGGGGGGCCATGGCCCCCCATTGCTAAGTGTAGCTCCGCCCCTAGTTGTCACACTGTTCAAGGGTTTTTGGCCTTTTCTTAATGTATAATTTATTGCTAATCATGTTTACACTATTTTGATGGAATCAAGTTTTCACAAATATGTCTTGATGGAATAGAAGGAGAAGAGAGATTGTTACTACTGAACCAGGCAGTACAGATTAGGCATCATGGATGATAATGGTAAGAACCCTGGAAGAATTATGATTCTTTTCACTAGTGACATTGCATCAAAGGTATCATTGCGCCGAAGCTTGTTTCTACTTAGGAATTCCTAATGGTGTTTCATTTTATGATTGAAATGGTTTTGTCACGAAAGGAAAAAATGTAAATCAAAGCAAAGGTTTTGCTGAAAAGCTATAAAGCAAAAGATTAGAGGAAAAGAATATGACACGAGGATATGCGGTCAAGTAAGGTCCCTTTTAGCTTCACAGTGTGGAGCATAACCTGATTCTCCTCTCAGCTCAGCTGCTTTTTTCCACTTCCCGTTCTCACATTCAAAGCAACAAAGAATCTTATATGCAATTGGGAAGAGATTTTTCAAGATTTGGTAATGGAAGGTACAAAAACCCTGCCCCCTTTCCCTCAAAACAAAACAGAAGAAAAGCAGATCCCCCTAGGATATCCATATGCATATGCCATTGTTTCAATGGTTTATTCTTGGCGAAAAGCACATTTTAGTCTCTACATTTTCAGGCAATTCCCATTTTAGTCCCTACATTTTATTTTTACCGCTTTTAGTCCCTATCCTGAAAAACGCTTCCCGTTTTGGTCCCTGCCGTTACTCATTTAACAGAAATATCCTACGTGGCAAACAGTCCGACAGTAAATGCTGACGTGTCTATTAAAATAATATTAAAAAAAACCACGTCAGATAAAAATAATATTTAAAAATGCCACATCAACAATTTAATTTTTGAAAAAAGCCACATTAGATAAAAATAATATAAAAATTTCTAACCTAATTATTTTTTTTTAAAGAAAAGAAATTAGTTAAATTAATTTTTTTTTCTTTTTTTTGGAAGAACATGAAGAACGTGTTGTTCATTTTTCTTCCCCAACTAAGCTTGCCCAGAAAATTAAAAATTAAAAATTTACTTTTCTTTTCTTGCATTTTCTTAGCAACCAAAACCATAAAATCACTCAGATTTACAAAATAAAAAGCATGTTTGCCATTCCTCTTTCTCTATTCACAGTTCTCCATCTCTCCCTCTATATCTCTCTTCTACGTTTCCCATTCCTCTTTCTCTATTCCCAGCATGTTTCACTCATCTATCTCTTCTCATCTAACTAAGTTTTGGTTGGATCAAATCGGTGGTTGCTGGGTTTTAGTGGTGGTGTTTCGGTGGTGGGTTTCGGTTGTGGAGTTGAATCGGTGGCCGGCTTTGGTGGTGGGTTTTTTTCGGTGTTTACTGGATCCATTTGGTAGGGGTTTCGGTGCTTGCTGGATCAATTTGGTGGTGAGATTTGGTGCTTGTTGGGTCTGTTTGGTGGCTAGGTTTCGTTAGTTGGGTTTCGTTGGTGCTTGCTAGATCAGTTTGGCTGGCATTTCGGTAGTTGGGTTTCATTGGTAGCCGAGTTTTGGTGGTGGTTGGGTTCTATTCGAGGTGGTGGTGGTCGTGCCTTTGGGTTTTGTTTGGGTGTTTGGTGATTTTTTGTTTAGGTGTTTGGTGAGTTAGGTATTGGGTTTGGGTATGAATTGCTCGGTAGTGGGTGGTTTGATTTCTGGGTTTGTGGGTTTCTCGGCAGTGGGTGTTTGGTGATTTTGTTTCTGGGTTTCTAGGTTTGTGGGTTTGTGGTGTCTGGGTTTGTGGTTTGATTTCTAGGTTTATGGGTTTGTGGTGTATGATTTTCTGGGTTTGTGGGGAAGAAAAATGAAGAACACATTCTCATGTTCTTCGGTGTATGATTTTCTGGGTTTGTGGGTTCTTCATGTTCTTCGGTGCATGATTTTCTGGGTTTGTGGGGAAGAAAAATGAAGAACACGTTCTTCATGTTCTTCAGTGTATGATTTTCTGGGTTTATGGGTTCTTCATGTTGTTCGGTGTATGATTTTTTGGGTTTGTGGGGAAGAAAAATGAAGAACACGTTCTTCATGTTCTTCGGTGTATGATTTTCTGGGTTTGTGGGTTCTTCATGTTCTTCGGTGTATGATTTTCTGGGTTTGTGGGGAAGAAAAATGAAGAACACGTTCTTCATGTTCTTCCAAAAAAAAGGAAAAAAATTAATTTAACTAATTTTTTTTTCTTTAAAAAAAATAATTAGGTTAGAAATTTTTATATTATTTTTATCTGATGTGGCTTTTTTCAAAAATTAAATTGCTGACGTGGCATTTTTAAATATTATTTTTATCTGACATGGCTTTTTTTAATATTATTTTAATAGACACGTCAGCATTTACTGTTGGACCATTTGCCACGTAGGATATTTCTGTTAAATGAGTAACGGCAGGGACCAAAACGGGAAGCGTTTTTCAGGATAGGGACTAAAAACGGTAAAAATAAAATGTAGGGACTAAAATGGGAATCGCCTGAAAATGTAGAGACTAAAATGTGCTTTTCACCTTTATTCTTTTAGTCAAGTGCAATTGAAGTGCATAAAAAGCCATGTTTAAATGTCACTTGCAAAACCCTGAAGCAGTTCTAGCTAGGCAGTATATGCATTAGAAGGAAATTGGTTTCAATATAAGCAAACCAGTTATAGGGCGGCTCTTCCTTGGCATGTAATGGGGATTGATTGAGTAACATGTAGAGCTACCAAAATTTCATCCCATTGATTTGCCGAAGGAGCGTTGCCCTGTGACTGCTTTAGCTTAACACCATCTAATCATAGGCTAATAGCCTCCATGCAGAAATGCACAAGGTATGGTAACTGAGTCTAAAGGAGATGATATTTCTCACATTTTGTGTGAGCATGCTTGTCAATGTTTGTTTTCCATGCAAATTCCATGCAGTGATCGTTTATTGCATAAGCAATAAAATTTAGAATATCTGACGAGTTTGTCCAACATAAGATTTCTAGAAAGATCATAAGTTCTGTATCATGCAAGGAAAATTTTAGAATAGTTGACAAGAGTTTGTCTAACATAAGTTTGGGTATCTCTATTATCATTACTATTTTCTAGTCCAAATTTAAAGAAAATAAAATAATTTTTATATTTTACTTCCCTACTATTCAAATACAAATAATGCTAATTTCTCATTTTTAGAATGTTTCGATGACTACATATGTTAAATCTAACTAACAGATTATATTCTTTTCTATCCGATTAAAATATTATTAATTTCTTCATTCATTCTTCATTTGTATTTTTATTTAATTTGAGAGAGAGACAAAGAGAATGGAATATTAATATTATACCTAACTCTTTTTTTTTTTTTTTTTGTCTTTTTGCAGACCAACAATGACTCTTCACGCTTTAGAGCATCCACAGCAATAAAGCTAAAAATTTAGCTTTTTATCTACACCAAAAGTTATTTTATCTATTTTACCTACACATATGCTGCAGCAGTGGATCTATTTTAGCTTTCAATACAATAAAATAATATAAACATCACAATAAAATAATATATCCCCTACAATAAAATAATATACCCTACTACTCAAAAAACATCCGCAGCACCAACCACAACCACCTCTACCATCAGCCACAGCCACAACCACACCCACAACCACCACCACCACCACCACCAGCCACAACCACCACTCTACTTTGGCAACCACAACACAACATAGAAAGCAAAAACAAAAACAAAACAACAACCATAATCACAACCCCATCACCACCAATCACCACAAACCACCAGCCATGACAACCACAACCACAACCCACTGCCATTGCCACAACCACAACCACAACCACAACCATAAACCACAAAACTCATAGCCAAAATACACAAAACCCACTGCCAAAGCCAAAATCATCCACCACCACCACAACCAAAATCCACAAACCCACTGTCAAAATCATCCACCACCACTACCATAGCCAAAATCAACCACCACCACCACAGCCACCAATACATAAAAAAAATAAATAAAAAATAAAAAACACAATCACAGCAAAGAGAAAAGAGAGATGGATGGCAGTAGCGGCTTGCGGCTTAGGGCTTGGGTCAAAGCGAGGTGGCTCTATGGCGGCTGGGTGAGCGAGATCGACGAATAGAGGAAGATGGGCGATCGACGATGTGGGTCTGTGGTGGCTGGGTCGGTGAGGGCGAAGTGGTACTGTGGGTCAGTGAGGACGATGTGGGTTTGTGGGTCGATGAGGGCGATGTGGGCGGTCTGTAGTGGCGAGCTATGCCGGTGTCGGTGAGAGACCGAAGTGATGAGCTTTAAGAGACCGGAGTGATGAGCTTCAGAGATGAAATGAGAGTGAAGAGAGAGAGAGAGGCACGGTCTGAGCAGGTGATAATATTTAAATCAACCGGTAGAATAAAATAATTTTTTTTTTTTAGCTCTCATGAACAGTGCACATCTATCTATAGATGTGCACTGTAGCAATGGGGCTAAAATTTTTAGATTTAGCTCCACTGCTGCAACAAGATTTTTGTATTTATGGAGCTAAATTTTAGTAATATAGTAATATACCTCCACTGTTATGAGTGCTCTAAACAGTCACTTTAAATTTAAAAAATTTATGAGTAATGAGTCTGTCAGAGGATTTATGACTCACTTCCAAAATTTGGGAAAACAATGTATAAAGAGCATGTTGGAGATTATCTTAGCCAAATATATTTAGCCTAAACTCCAAACTAAATGGATTTAGATCCCTTAGATTTTTTAAGGTACTTTATCAAATAGATTTTCTTAAATTTTAATCATTCTTTAATAATTTAATGGTCTAGATTTTGCCATATCAACATTCCACTAACAATAATTTTAATTGTTTTGTTTGCAACATTATTATATTACGAGAAATGTTACGTCCACAATATTTTCACAATAAATCACAAGTAGTTAGTTGTTATTGGTTCAAATTTGAACCTAATACAGAGATTATTTTTTTACCCCAACAATAACAACCAGTAACACTTGCCATTTAGGATTTGTTGTAAAAATATTATGAAAATGTTGTGGACATATCATTTCTCTTATAATTATTTGGGTCATGCTAACGAGTGCCCTTAGGGCACTCGTTAACAATCTATTTTAAGAAAATTTTGACATCACTTTTATGAGAAATCAAAAAAGTTGTCAAAATATTAATTGTTTTCTTTTCTTTTTCTATAAAAATTTTCTTTAACTGGATTCTTAACCAGTACCCTAAGGGCACTCATTAGCATTTTCCTAATTATTTTAAAAGTATTATTAGTGGAATATTGACATGACAAAATTTAAACTATTAAATCATAAAAAAATTATTAAAATTTAAGAAAATTTATTGATAAAGTACCATAGAAAAACTAGAAAACCTGAATTCCAAACTAAAAACGCCATGAATCCATACGCTCGCCAAATAAATCTAAAAGCTATAGTACGGCACTAACTCTCTCTCCAGTCATCAGTATCGTCGAGTGGCCTAGCTTGATATTATTGGATGGGCAATTAAGTTGTGGGTTGGCTGTCTTGGTCATTGAGCGGACAATCACTGTCATGGAGTGGCCAACTTAGCCGTCCTTAGTTATTGAGAGGTCAATCTCAACTTGGTCGTTAGGTGATCGGTCTTGGCATTCAATTCACAGTGTGTGGGATACTATAAATGCATATTTTTCTTCTCACATGAATTATAAGTCTCATCATAAATTTAATTAGTGTAATTTACAGTTATGTAAGAGGGAGGAGTACATATTTATGGTACTTTAAAACTACCCAATAATTACCCATGTGAGTGTGAAATGAAATAAATTAATAAATAAAGTATTTAAATATAATACATAAAGTAAAGTATCTTATGCGTGTGTGTATTGGAAAAAACTAATTAATAGAAAATAAAGCTTTTTAACTGAACTTTTAAAGAGCCAATAGTGTGAATGGTTCTTCCATTGTACCTGTTTGTACAATTATAGCTATCAAAAATAAGTGGGCAAGTATTTTCCTACAAACTTCTCTGGTGGAAAGTTACTCCATCTCATTACATAGCAACTCAAATGAGAATTCACTCCTTTAATATGCGAGTCTAAAGTTTATTTTGTCACCCTTTACCAGATTTTTAGACTAGTTTGCTCTCTCTAACCAAGAGTCAAGAGATAAGTATTGCTTTTTTTTTTTTTTTTTTTGCTAAGAAGAGATGAGTGTTACATATTATTTAAAAAGAAAAGGAAAAAAAAAACAGATAACTTTTTTTTTTTGATAGAAAAAAAAAAAAAAAAAAAAAAACAGATAACTTAATAATAGACTCACAATAGTTTTTATTTTTCTGATAATTATTAGAAGTCTCATGGAACTTTTCGTGTTTAACAATAATTGAAATTCAATATTTTTGAGGGAATCTTGGCTAGCTAATCCATGGGTTTATGGGTCAACAGGTTGTTGTTGTTGCAAAGTTTCAAAAGTTGGGAAATACACTATGTTTTAAAGACATGAAGCAGGGGACTTTCACGGTGGCACACTTAACCCTTAACCCTCTGAAGCTCTGAATTTGAAGTGGCTAGAGGAAATCCTTGCTGGTTTTAAAGATGTGCTTAAGGTTGCATCATTTTCAAAGGTGTTTGGTTAGATCTAACCGAAGTCGTCTATAGCAGAGGTTCTTTTTGTTGAGAGCTAATTGGTTGAAATGTTATGAATGTAATAGAAAAAGTTTGTTTAAACTAGCATGATTTGGCTATTTTGTTGTCACATGGCTAAGACTATTATTTGGGCTGTATAGATATTTTTCTTTGTCAATAAAGTCAGCTATTTTTATCTCAATTAATATTTTTGGATTAATTGTGCTTTTAATCTCGCTAGTTATTGTTGCACCCGTTGAATTATATTGTAATGCACACTCTAGCATGAATATCAAGTTTTGAAAACACAATTTCAATTATAATTGTGAAATTATGAAATCGTGTGTTAACCTTTTTGCAATTATAATTGAAATTGTGAACACGATTTCAGCTCTGTGTCATGTACACATAGTTTGTAACTATCGCTACTCTTTTTAATCTTACTCCCTTAAATTAAAATCTTGACTCTGCCACTGCTTTTAATCACATGACCTACTTAATATTCAAGTGACTTAAATGATTTAATAAAGTATGTGATTTAATACACAAAAATTGGTTTATGAACTACAACATGATAAGTTGAAGGAGGTGTTACACCAAACAAGTTTTAAGGAAAATTTTGTGCAATCACTATCATTAGGCCAAAGGATGATATAAGAAAAAAATTATTTTAAAAAAAAAACTTGTGAAGGAACACTCAACTCTTGACCAAAATTTCTTCTAAAAAAAAAAAAACCTCTTGACCAAAATCCAGATTGGGCTATATTGCACCATGGCCCAACTAGTGACCCACAACCAGTCGCAGGTCATAAGACCCATCGGCCCATTTTATAATTTTAGAAAACTACATGTGCGATGAACCATCAACCATGAACACCTAGGACTATGAGCTCATTTAAAATTATTGCCAGTACTATAATATATCAGTAATTCTTTATTTTTTATTTTTTATGAGGAAACTAAATCAGTAATGTGAATGGTGCAACCTTGCAACTTCTTATAATAAAACAAAAATGTGAATGGTTCAACGCTTTTCTAAAAAAAAAATAATAATAAATAAATAAATCTATAAAATGAATATGAATGTCAAATTCAAAATAATTATAATTATAATTATCATAACAACGCGATTGTCACTCAAAATTTAAACCTATTATACATTTTTTTTTCTCTTCGTATAATTGAATAGTTATTACATACAACTAGTCGCTAACCCGTGCGATGCACGGGATAGTTAAATAAAAGAACAATTAACCAATATCACATTAAGGTAAAAGAATTAGTAAGAGACTGATTTGTCCACCAAGAATTTAAAAGAAAAAAAGATTGATATAATAAAATCTCAGAAATTTAGAAATAAAAAATTGGGTTAATAATATGTATATTATAGACATTTTGCTAATTAGCGTTTAAAAAAAAATGGATCTGTTATAATTAAATAAAATACAATGGGAATAAATATTTAACTTCTATGTTTTTCATTAGTTTAGAAGTGTTGTCTAACGTAGAATGTTATTGGGTTGTAAGAAAGATTTTTATAAAATGTTAATACCATATATATATATATATATATGTTTATATTGTCAATGTTTCACTGCAGGTACATAGTTACTGAAACCTACAAAGTAATTTACAATTCTTAAATTAATAAAGCAAAATTCCCAAAAGTTATATATATACACACACTCAAAACTGATATAAACTACAAAGATAAAAACAAATCTTATTTAGTCTTATTAATAACAATATAAACAATTCAAAACATGGAACATTATCAAATTTATAACACATAATTCCATTATCTTTTACGTTGAATCCAAACAAATAATTAATTGAAATTAATCCAAACAAATAATTAATCAACCAAAAATCAAAACTTTAATTAAGAAAACAAAAAATCACATGAATCCAAAATAAAAATTCTCAATAAAGAAAAAACATATAAGGTAAAGAATTAAGATCAACCTACTAAGATGCAAATACCAAAAACCCCAAAATTTAAACCTTCCAAATTTTATAGAATCCCCAAATTCTACTTCAAAACGAAACAAAACCCTTCAAATTCAAAAAATTCATATATAATATACCAAATAAAAATTTACCACACCTTGGGTTGGAAGACATAGGTTGAAACTTTGATTTTTCTCCAAAAAATAGAGATGCTTCATTTGCTGTATACAATATAAAATAATTATTAGAAATTTCAACCCAAAAACCAAACCCACAAAAACACTATCAAAATATAGAGATTAACCCAAATACTTAGAAGAAAATAAATTCTAAACATAACAAAACAATAAGATAGAATGAAAATTTCAAGCACATATGAAAACAAATAAAAAAGACAAAACCTACGTTTTTTTTTTTTTTTTAGTTGAGTCTCTCTCCTTCTTATTTTTTTAATTTTAAAGTGAAGTTAAGTTTAGGGTTTTGAGATGGTAATTGTTAGGGTTTTAAGGAGAGAAGAGAGAGTCCTACCAGGAGTCTAAATAATATAAACAATTCAAAACATGGAACATTATCAAATTTATAACACCTAATTCCATTATCTTTTACGTTGAATCCAAACAAATAATTAATTGAAATTAATCTAAACAAATAATTAATCAACCAAAAATCAAAACTTTAATAGAAAAACAAAAAATCACATGAACCCAAATAAAAATTCTCAATAAAGCAAGAACATATAAAAATTTACCACACCTTGGGCTGGAAGACATAGGTTACAGCTTTGAAAAATAGAGATGCTTCATCTGCCATATACAATATAAAATAATTATTAGAATTTCAACCCAAAAACCAAACCCATAAAAACACTATCAAAATATAGAGATTAACCTAAATACTTATAAGAAAATCAATTCTAAACATAATAAAACAATAAGATAGAATGAAAATTTCAGGCACATATGAAAGCAAATAAAAAAAGACAAAACCTACGTTTTTTTTTTTTTTTTTTTTACGTGAGTCTCTCTCCTTCTTATTTTTTTAATCTTAAAGTGAAGTTGAGTTTAGAATTTTGAGATGGTAATTGCTAGGGTTTTAAGGAAAGAAGAGATTTTGGTATTTTTATGCAAAAAACGTTATTTTAGGTTTAGGTGATTTATTTCCTTGTTTTTAGGCTCTTTTAATGTTTTTTTAGGTCAAATTTGGTTCCTATTATGGTTAGGTATTAATTAGGGCTTATTTTAGAATATATTTTCTTGTCTATCAAGTTTTATGGAGCCCTTAAATAGGCCTCCAAGTTTGTATACGTTTTTTAATATTATTGTTATAAGATATAAAACCTAAAATAAAAAGAATCAAAAATAAAAAGAAAAAGAAAATAGTGATGATGTGGAAAATTGTGAGGGTTTCAAAAATTTCGGTTTTATATAAATATATATATATATATAGATAAGAGAGTACATATTCAAAGGGCAAGAACAAACAATGCTACTAAACTACAAGATTCTTAACTGTTGCATTATAGATTAACCTCAGTTAATTAATTCAATTACTCAAATTGATTAACTACGTCAAATTACATGCAAAATTGTAGAGGCACGAACAAATCACTAAGTAATCTAGAGTGCAACGAAAAGTAAATTTGACACAGTAATTTGTTGACTAATAGGAAAAACCTCTCACAAAATAGAAACCCCACCAGGTGATTTTCATGTCACCACTCCCATGAATCACTAATCAAAATCAAGAAATTACAAGTACAAGGAATCTTACCTAAAACTTGGTCTATCCCAAAGTATTAACCTATAATTGAATGACTCGAATCCTTACGTCAATCCCCAATTAGTCTTGATTTTGTAAAGACTTCTTCCCTTTGCACGAATCCTAGCATGTGACTAACTTCCAGCGACTTGAAACTTGTTGTTGGATGCAAAGTTCTTTAATACACTTGTAGAGAAAGAAGCACTTGGTCACAAAACCCTAAGGCGTATAAGAACGCAGTAGCTTCACAATAAGTGCATAGATTCTCTAATTGAGTCACTGTGTCTTGTGATGACTTCAAAATAAACCTTTTTTTATCTCTTAGAAGTTTAGTGAACAAAACCCTAGAAGTCCAAGTCATCGTGGGCCGAAAAACATCTCTGAAAATTCTAGATTTGCGAAGCTCAATAGATCGAGAGGTATCGAGATTCCTCATTAATTTTCGATAGAAGTCTTATATCGAGTTTGTGTCGAGGTTCACTATTTTCAATTTTTCTCACTTGTTTCTTTATGCATTCTTCATGTCTTTAATAATATCAAGGTTTTCAGACCCAGACCAGACCGGGAGGTCAAACCGTGAAAACCGAAAACTATGATGAAAATCGATTTTTTAAGCATAAAGAATCAGATTTTTTGTTAATTCCGTGAACCCCTAAAACCGGGGTTGGATCGCACAAACCGGTGGCAAGAACAGTGCAGTCCAACCCCTTAGCAATTTTTTTTTTTTTTTTTTTTATAAAAACAACTTAACACAATTTTATTCTACTTAATTAAATTATTCATCTCTTACAAGGAATAAAAAAAAATTTATAATTAAAATCCTTCAAATATATTCAACTTTACTTCAAAAATTAATCATAAATTTTAATGTTTTCATGGTTATTATTTTATTTTATTAACTTTCTTATTTAATTATTAAATATATGCTTGAAAATCATTAAATTTCTCTCACATATATAGATATATTAGTCAATTTTTCTAGTTTCATAAATTTAATATCTATATTTAGGCTTTAATTAATTATTAAATTAATTATGACGTCATCATAATTCGACCCAGTTCGACCTCGGTTCGATCTCAAAAACCTTAAACATCTTCCTTTTACGATTCAATAAACGATCCAAGTCTGAAAACCTTGAATAATATCACTTGATATAGTAATGAGAGATACTTCATGATATTTTAGAATCCATTTAGAACTACCTAAATACAAGTAAAGTATGATTTGTCAAAGGATATGCCAACACATGAAAAATATGAACCTAACATTGACAAATCTAATACACATTTTGTTGGAGCATTTTAATATTAATTAATTAAAATGAATAAATATTACAACATAAATGTAAAGATGTGGGAGTGAATATGGAAGATGAAAAGTTAGTGAAAATGTTTTATCCCACATTGAAAATGAGAGAGACTATTTTGTTCTTTTTAATTGAGGTGATTAATGGGTTAATATGAATTGTCTCAGATATTGGGCTAAATACGTGCGTAAGGGGGAGGTGAAGGGTGGAGGTGAGAGTGAATATGGAAGATGAGGAGTTAGTGAAAATGTTTAATCCCACATTGAAAAGAAGAGAGACTTTGTTCTTTTTAATTGTGGTGATTAATGGGCTAATATGAATTGTCTCAGATATTGGGCTAGATACGTGCGCAAGGGGGAGGTGAAGGGTGGAGGTATTAAAAACTAGCCATACAACACTTGTTTGGAAATTTTGTATTATGTTTTTGGTATGAAGCTTTGGAAAAAGTTAACGGATACTTTAAAGGTGTTGGTTTAGGAAATATTTTTAAAAGTTTTTTATGAGAAAAAAAAAAGCAAATAAATTTTTTTACATTTTTTTTTTTATATTTCCCATGAAAGTTATATTAAAAATTTTCTAAAATAGTTCATTAACAAATGCTTTAAGAGCACCATATTAACTAGATCCAATTATGAACCCAATCAACCCAGCCCTTTCTCTTGCTTGTTTTCAATTAATTTCTAGCCAAGACAACCACATTCATGTACTATGCAACCATCACCTCCTAGGCTCCTATCCTTCCACGGATCATCAATCAAAGGCCATTGTGGGATATGACTTGGTGGTAAAAGTACTCGTATCACTTCACATATATGATGCTTGGTAGGAGTTAAGCGAGTAGTTGTATTTTAATGGATGTGTTATGCCTACGATGATAGCCTCATTAAGACCATAGCAGTACACTTGGTATTAATTATTGCTATCATGTAGCGTGAGGTTGATGAGTCACACCCAAGACCTTTTTTTTTTTTTTTATTGAGGAGGAAAAAATCATCAATATTAACTGTCAACATTTATAGTGCTGTTTCATTAAAAAAAACAAAAACAAAAATTATAGTACTGTTTCCAACCGTAAAATATACTTATTACAAGTTACATTTTCTGTTCTGCCTACTTTGACTTTGGACTTTTAGGGTGATTCATTGATGCAAAATCAACGCCAATCTTAACAGCAAGTGTGAATGAACAAGAACATTCTATTTGCAGAGTTGCTGGCCTCGTGGCCCAATGCCAAACAACTGTCTATTTGAGGAAGTCCAGAGATACAAAGCTTTGGGCACACGTTGCTGCGGGAATCTTGGTCATGACTCATGACCAAACGCCAAATACAGCGGCATTTCGAGTTTAACAAAAGGCAATTGTAGCAAAAATTTCCAACTCATTTGTCATGCCCCCATTGATTGAAAAAAAGTAAAAATGCAATAAAATAAAAGGTGGGGGATATGAAGAAATTTCATTAGCTTGAGAACTTCAAGGTTGGTTCCATCTATAGTGTCCTTAATTTGTGGGGTCAAAAGCAATTTCCTTTGAGTGACACTTGTAGCACAACCTTGGAAGAAAAGAGGGTCAAAATATCAGTGCAAGATTTGTTCAGTTTTCTCAATTTTCAACTGGGACTGGGAGGCTTTTGGAAACAAAGAAGTGTTTGATAAACCAATTTTCCATTGTATTGTTTCAACATCTATGGCTCAAAACGCTTTTTCAAGTTTGGATTTTGCATATGCACTTGCCAAAGCCAATATTATGTCAAAATATGTGCTGGACATGAATTCCTATTTGTCATCCATGGTTATTTTCTCATGTAAAAATTGTAATAAGAGGATGCACAAGTCAAGATTACATATAACACACTGTCCAAGTAATGCTCTCTCTTTTTGCTTTCCCACTTTTCTTTTTCATTATTGCAACACATCAAGGACAGTCAATGCTGACCTTTTCCTTTTTAATATGTACCTCTGCTAAAGCCCACTATAGTATAGTCTACAAAACCTTAGCTCAATGCTTTATGTTGCTTACAAAATTTGAGTTTGCAACAATAAGTCAATAACATAGAAAAAAAATTATGAAAAAAAATTATGAAAAAAAATATTCAGGAAAAACAAAGAACCATATAACACAGTTCCAATGTTTACCGAAAAAAAAAAAAACACAGTTCCAATGATATTAGGAGCCCAATTGGTGTAACTTATTATTTTTTATCTTTTTTATATTAAGGTTGTTTGATATCCGATACAATGATAAATTATCAATTGTTTAGAAAAATTAAATTAATTTAATCGTTGAATATGTCATGCGCTATATTTTTGTACCTTATTATAAAAAACAGAACTTCAACCAAATCCTACTTGGACCGTGCCTAACCAGAGCATGGATGTAAGTTTTGGCAGCACATCTAGAACCAGAGAAACAGAAAGTGTTTTTTGTGGTCACGAGTCTGGAAGGAGTGGGTGCGGGACATATCTAATCATGTAATATTATGGAGCTTCAGACTTAAGCAAACTTAGAAGCAATCCTAAAGTGACACCTTTGGTCCAGCAATTGATAAAGCTGGCCAATATAAAGCCCTTTTTGTCGTCCACTTCTGCTTGTTTCTTTAAATTCTAGCCTCTAATTAACTTTCCAAAAAGGCAAAATGAGCCCATCACAGCCTCATAGACTCCTTGGCACTATTTCAATTTAGAGATTTATACCACATGCGAAAGCAGTGGCGGAGTAAGATAGGGTGTGGCCCCAATTCGAGTGAAGGAGCCACCTTGATTTTTTCTTGTCCTTTTTGTTTTTCATGCCTAGTATTTTGTGTTGGCCGTTTATATTCCAACTCTAATAAAATTATGGTTAAAATGCAAAACTCACCCTTTAAGTTTTACAATTTTTTATTTCAGTCCTCTAAATTTACATAAGTTTCAACCCTTCTCAATTTAGTCTTCCGTTAATATTCTGTCCATCACTACCATTAATTTGTCCAAAAATGACTTTGTTTTGCCCTTTATTGAATATTTAATTTATATTTAATTATTTATTTCTTAATTAAAAAACGTTAACAAAAATATTAAAAAAAAACCCAGTCCATCCCTAATCTGAAGAACACGAACCATCTGAAGAACAAGGAGAAACCCCACTACAAAAAACAAAAAAAAAAACAACTTGGTACCCCAAATCACAAAAGAATTAAGAAACAAAGTAAACCCAGTAAAATTTACTGAATGGGTATAGAAAGAGACGAACCGCTTCGATGGTTAGCATTGGAAGCATAGTCCAGCTCCTCCATTTTATAGTCGTCGAGCAAGGCCATGTTCTTGTCGGGCTTTTCATTCAGAGACAAGAAAGACGAGTCGTCATCCGAATACGACGTCGTCTCTGCGTCCTCTTCGATTTCATATTCGTGTTCGTCAATTTGGAGCTCTGATAGTTCCTTTTCTGACAAGATAAGGCTGTGGTTGTTCCCATTCCTGGAAAAGTTTTTGGCTTGGAATTGGAATAATGATTCCTTGGTTTATTTCAGGTCGGAGGAAGAGTCTTTCTGCTGGGTTAAATGTGTTTCAATCTCTCACTTTCTTCCTTAAGATCTGCTGGTATTAGAGCTTTACTGGGTTCCTCTAATTTGCTTTCTGTTTTTTTTTTTTTTTTTAAATTAACGTTTTTCTCTAAATTTAAGAAAAAATAAAATAAGGTGATAAACGGCAGTGATGGACGGAATATTGACGGAAGACTAAATTGAGAAAGATTGAAACTTAGAAGACTGAAATGATAAAATGTAAACTTAAAGGACTGAAATGAAAAATTGTGAAACTTAAAGGGTGAGTTTTGTATTTTAGCCTAAAATTAATATGATACGTTTGTTAGGGGCTGAAACATGTGGATGAAAAATTTTGTAGAGAAAATAAGAAGAAAAATTTTTAGATTGTATTTGATTAGGTGAGGAGGAAAGAAAAACATAGGGTTAAAACACCTAGATCTTATCATTTATTTTTTTTTCAAACCCATCAAAAAATTTTCTCTCTAAAATAAAGAGAAAACTGAACGGATAAATTGAAGCTGCTTAATGGACAAAAATATTATGACTTTCCTTTCTTCTTCTTCTTTCCCTCTTTTTTTTTTTTCTTTTTTTTTTTTCCTGGATGACTGGACTTTGCTTCTTTTTCTTTTTTAATTTTTTGATTTCCTGGGGCTATGGCTGTGGTTGGGCACGTTACCAAATTTTTTTCCCTTTTTTTTTCTTTTCTTTCCTGGGCGTTGCTCTTTTTTGTCTTGTGTGATAGTTGATTGTTTTCCTCTTTTTTTTTTTTTCTTTTTTTTTTTTTTTAACTAGACATGATTTTTTTTGGAACAGGATTTTTATTTTTTAATAAATTGGGTGATTGCTTTTTTTTTTTTTTTAGTTTTATGTCACTTTTTTGTTTTAATTGGTCATCATTTTTTAACAAGAGTGTATGAGTAACTTTATACAAACTTACTTTTTCTATCACTTTATTTTTCCACTCTCAACTAAACAAAAATGAGAGAAATTAAAATTTTTTATATCCTTCCACTTTTCCATTCTCCCATCATTTTCTATCCTCTCATATGATTTTTTAGAACATTAACTTTATTTTTTAATAAATTGGGTGATTAATTTTATTTTTTTTTTGTTTTTTACCACTTTTTTGTCTTAATTGGTCATTATTCTTTAACAAGGGTGTAAGAATATCTTTATACAAACTTACTTTTTTCATCCCTCTATTTTTTCACTTCTAACCAAATAAAAATTAAAAAAAATTAAAATATTTCTCATCCTTTCACCTTTTCACCCCTGTAACCAAACGGATGCATGGTATGTATGTCATTTTGTCAAAAGACTATGAATCATTTGTACAGCTATTAGCAACAACATTTCACATACTAATAATTAGCATAGCTGCATAGGTCCCCTTCAGAAAAAGCGTTCAGACTGAGCCATGTGATGACCACTAATAATTGGTACCAGTGAACCCCACTTTTCCAGTAACAATGGTGCATTTATACACAATTTTACACGTATTAATATGGATATTTTTTTTGTCAAAATGTGTAAAATAAAGGGTTTTTTACATTTTACAAAATTTTGCATCCACCAGCGTAAATGCTCTTAGTGCAATTGGGAAACTCTTTATGTAATAAGAATGGAAGCCAATGGGCAAATCTGACTTACATAAAAGGTGAATCAACCATCCCCTGTCAAAAGATTTAGCTTGATGAGGTAGATTTAGCAGCATGAAGTTTAAGAAAATATGACATATATAACAAGGTCAAATTGGTGAAAATGGATGACATTGTCAACTTTTTCTACCTTCTACCAGTTCAATATGTTAATACAATCTACCGTCGGCCACTCTGTCAAAAACTCATTAAAAAAACAAATGTGAAAACTTGTAAACTTCGCTAAGCTACAAATTAGCATATATAAAGGATGATAGCTGACTGATAGAAAGCAACAAGAAAACCAATAGGAGGGAGGAAATCAAAGCCAAAAAAAAATTTCTAGAATCATTTGAGAGAAGAGAAAATGCAGTCATCTTGTCTAAATGAGGAATCTGTGTCATGCCTTAATGGCTGTTGCCCAACCCCACTCCTCAACTTGCAAGCAACTGAGAACAGAGAGTCCAAGTCCAGAAGCACAACTTCAGCTTGCCGCCACAACTTCGCAGCAACAACTACATCCTCTATCTTCCCAAACACCAAGTTTACAGACCATGAGTCTCTCCCATCTTTGCAAGAATCATTCATTGAATTCAGAAAAGCTTACCCTCAGTATTCTGATACCTATCAAGCTGATCAAATAAGAGCCCAAGAATACTACCATCTCTCCCTTTCCAACCATACCTGTCTTGATTACATTGGCATAGGCCTTTTCTCCTATTCTCAGCTGCAAAATCATGACCCTTCAAGAAAACAAATTGCCTTATCTTCTTCTTCTTCCTCTCCCCCACCACCACCACCATCACCTCCTCAAAAATCAGATTTCCCCTTCTTTAGTATATCCTACAAGACGGGGAATCTAAAGATTTTGCTACTTCATGGTGGGCAAGAATCAGATTTTGAATCCGCAATGAAGAAAAGGATCATGGGGTTCCTTAATATCTCCGAAAACGACTACAGCATGGTTTTCACAGCAAATAGAACCTCAGCTTTTAAACTTTTATCAGAAGCTTACCCGTTCCAATCTAGTAGGAAGCTTCTAACAGTTTATGACTATCAGAGTGAGGCAGTGGAAGCATTGACTACTAGCTCAGAGAAGAGAGGAGCACAAATCACGTCAGCTGAATTTTCATGGCCAAGACTAAGGATTCAGTCAGCAAAATTGAGGAAGATAATTGAGAGTAAAAAGAAGAGGGGACTCTTTGTCTTCCCACTTCATTCTAGAATAACAGGAGCTAGATATCCTTACCTCTGGATGAGCATTGCACAAGAGAATGGATGGCACATATTGATTGATGCTTGTGCATTAGGACCAAAGGACATGGATAGCTTTGGCCTCTCTTTATTTCAACCAGACTTTCTAATTTGTTCCTTCTACAAGGTTTTTGGGGATAACCCTTCTGGTTTTGGATGCCTCTTTGTCAAGAAGTCTACTATTCCAATCCTGGAAGAATCTATAAGTCCAGGGATTGTTAATCTTGTCCCTGCAAAGAAGCTGTCTTGGTTAGCGGATGAGTCCTCCGGTACTGAAACAGAATTTGAACAGACACCAAGAGCTGGACTACAAGAAGATAAATTGCTGAAGTCAAGCTCTTTCTCTGGTCGTATAGAAGCTACGGAATCTGGAAGATTCAAACTAGAGGAACCTACAGAATCAAAAGAATCTGAAGCTTCTGAAATTGGGGAATCAGATAGAAGTATTGAATTAACTCAACGTGGAAATGCCAAAAGCAGCAGAAATGAGAGCTTGGAAATTGAATGCGGGGGCTTGGACCTGGTGGACTCACTGGGACTAATTCTGATCACTAACAGAGCAAGGTACCTGGTCAATTGGCTTGTGAGCTCTTTCATGAAGCTTGATCATCCTAACACAGAGGGGAAACCCCTGGTAAGAATATATGGGCCAAAGATAAAATTTGACAGAGGACCTGCATTGGCATTCAATGTATTTGATTGGAAAGGAGAAAAGGTTGAGCCTGTACTTGTACAAAAACTTGCTGATAGAAGCAACATATCTCTAAGCTATGGATTCTTGAAAAATATTTGGTTCTCAGATAAGTACAGAGAAGAGAAGGAGAGAGTACTAGAGAAAAGAGAAAGTGGGTCAGAGAAAATGGTGAAAAACAAGAGGAAAGAAAAAACTGATCAAGGAATCACTGTCGTTACAGCAGCACTTGGGTTCCTGACTAATTTTCAAGACACCTACAAGCTTTGGGCTTTTGTTGCTCGGTTCTTGGATGCAGACTTTGTAGAGAAGGAGAGGTGGAGATACACAGCTCTTAATCAGAAAACAATTGAAGTTTAAGAATGAAATTATTCATTTATTCTTCATGATGACGGAGTTCAGAAATTGAAGCCAGTGCAATCAAGTCAAGGTTTTTAAACAAATGAAAAAGTAAATTGTCATAGTAGAGGTAATCCCCATTTGTTCTTTCATTGAATGAGTTTTAGAAATTTTCAGTTCTCATGAATATACATCCGTTCCAAATTTATTCTTTGCACATGTATTTCAGCAGAACAAAATCTACAACTGATATAAACATGGTAGACTATAGAATGAAACATGAATGCACTTGCTGTTGCCGAAATTACTACCACAAAATCTTATTTATTTCATCTTTCCATGTCAATGCAAATATGTTTGAGGATTTGCAAAAATTGATGACATTTACAGTGTGTGTAGATGAATGTGCAAACATAAGCCTCAAGCTCATCACACAGATAACAAAAAATATATGTTGGGTACATAGTTGTTATTCATTAACATATCAGAATTTCTTTTGTTCATACGTAGTCTTTGTATTAAAATATTTTTTCTGATCTTGATAGCTTTTACCATTGTAAGTCTTTTCTTTTCAAAGCTATTAAAATCTACAACTAGCACGCACAAGAGTCAAACTTGGTGATTTGCTAAAGGCTTGAAAATAATCTAATGGACAGTGAAAGTTACACAATCAACGCCATGATGCTAGATTGCATGATTGCAACTAGCAACCCTAGACATTTCTTGGAATAATCTATAATAGCACTTTCTAGCAGCAGGTCCTACACCTTAAAAATAATGTGCATAAATGTTTCAACTCACTAAGTATGCAGTGAGAAAAAAAAATCACATTTAGAAAATAATACATTCACCTTCTATTCTCTGTTTTGCATATAATGTCATAACTATAAATTTTAATTCACTTGCTCAAATCCAAACACTTGTTAAGAATCATATGATGAAAAGGATCATACGAGAAATAAGGAGAGAGTTACATGAGAAAAGCAAGACATGAAATGAGCATATGTACCACAAGGAGATCAACTTTGTTTACTGTGATAGAATAATGGTTAAATTGACTGCATTTATAAATAACATGGAGAAATAACATGATGTATAAACAAAGAAAGGACCCCAACAAGCCTTTAGAGAAATATACTATAGCACTGAGACCCTTAATATAAACACAAGTAAAACCTATATGATTAGTTGGGGTCAAAAGACTCAGAATCAAGTTCTGTCCTCTCTTTTTCTTTTCTTGCTTTCTTTTTAGTTCCAGACCATCCAGAGTAATTTCATGTTAGAAGCCTTGGTTTCATAACCCTGCACTCTAGGACCATAGCACAGAAAACATGCAAGCAAGAGAAGGATTCACATTCCTCACATTCTCACTGGAGAATGAAAGCTGCTGTCCAATCTTCCAATTTTCCAAGATATCCTTTATCTATGTATTTCATCATCATCCCAAAAGTTGCAACTAATACAATACATCATACAAGTACAGAAAGACTCATGCCAACTTGCCTCGATCACTTTGTATCCCATTGTTTCCTTTGCCTATCAAAGTGTGCATACCCTCCACCCCTCTATTTCAGTTCCAACAATAGCTGCAACTCATCTCTTGTGGAAAACAACCAAAACTGAAGAATTGGATACCTCCAAAAATACAGAAGTAAAAGCAAAATAATACACACACACATATGACCAATTGAAACTAAATAAATCACATGTAACAAGTGTATGCCTTCAACAACAGAACCCAAACATATAATCACAATAGACTCAAATATAACTCACAATGTGATTAATTACCTCCCTGAACAGAATGATGTACTTTCAGATCCTAGCTCATATCATAAACTTGACAGGAAATCCACCAATCAAAAATTACTCAACCAGAGTCCCAGCATGGGGGAAGGAGAAACCACTATTGCAGTCATACTTCACCAATAAAAAAATAAGAAACTTGTCAGGAAATCTACCAATCAAAATTACTCTGCCAGAGTCCCAGCATAGGGGAAGGAAAAACCACTAATGCAGTCATACTTCACCAAAAAAAAAAAAAATGCAACAGATTCACAGTTAATAGTTTAACAACTTTGACCATAAAAAACTGAAGATAAAAAGAATGAGCTCTACAAAAGAACATCTCTGGTCCAGTGGACAAACTTAGTTATAAGGGTTTGTGTCTTAAATTGTACAGATTGCTCCAAGGTCTTTCATATAAGACGTCAGTTATTCTTTATGTAAGAACTCAGAAATAGTTTCAATGAAATCTATAACTTTCAATTCCCAAGTGAAGAGGGAAAAAATTTGAAAATTCTGTGATGCTTTTTATGATTGTAACAATTTCCACAAACTTGGCACAATGCAGAGAGTTTGGTTTCATAAACCATTCTTCCAAAGGGGTTACAAATTTCTAACCCCAAGCAGTAGCTCAATAGACTGTGACGAATATTGCCTTCCGCTCCTCTTGCAGCCAAAACATACTTATCAAAAAAAAGGTTACGAATTTCTTTGTCCAATTTATACATCAAATCACCTTCTTTTTTAGAGTGTGTGGAATGACTTTATGACTTATGACTTATGACCATAGTGATAAAAAGAAGATTCTTAAAGTGATAAAAAGAAGTACTTTTGGCCAAGAATTGCCATCATGGACCTTTCTTTTATTTCATGGGCATGGAAGTTGCCTCATCTATCTTTTTGTCGGTTCAAGTATGCACTGTATCTCTTATTTACAAATTGGTATGGATAGCACAAGACTATTTACTTTCACCAGGTAATTCACAACCTTCATTATCAGAAACCTACACACATTCAGATCCTAACCCATGTCGGTAATCTGTCAGAAAACTCATAATACTAATACTTACTCATTTAGAACCCCCTTTTCCAGCAATAAATTGCAGTCACTTAATGAAGCACATTCATATCAGTTTAGATTGTGTCATATGTTTTTTTATCAGATATTTATACATAGTTTACCAGAATTTGGATATCATTGATATCAATATCCATGCTGCTCAGTCAGCCTCATACCGAAATGACTGTTTTTGGAAATTTTGATTACAAGGCAAATAAAAAAAGCTTATTGTTTGCAAGGCCAAATGACAGCTCACGGTGCATATTGAATTAACCTGGCTTCAATCTCTTGTAAGGATGAATTAATAAAATAATTTGATGGTCCACCATATTGCCCCTGACAATTACAAAGAACTGAGAGGAAATCAATCCATCTTCTGTCTCTCATATGTTAATTTGACTGTTATTCATGCTTTCCCTAACAGATATAGGGTACTAAAATAAATATGGCATCCAAGATTACAGTACTTCTGCATATATCAAACCAAGGAATTGAGTGGCAAACATCTTCACCAAAAAAAATTTTTTTTTTGGTCAGGATTCACAGTAAGTAAGAATACATCATGTCATGCAGTAAACATTAATGCACAAATCTATTGCTCTGTTGTACATGTATGAACAATTGATTAATCAAAATTATTAGATGACAATCAGTCTCTTTCCTTGATGGAACACAGGCTACTATTTTGGAAAACAAGAAAATGGCAGAAAGTTATCAGAATGTTACATTAATTCTAATTTGGAAAAAAAAAAAAAAAAAGAGGCTCTTCAACTTTGCAACAAAATTATATTCATCTGATCAAGAATGGGTCTGAAAAATGCCCTTCAAGATAAACTTGATTAGCAAGGATGTTTAACAATTTATGCACATCCTCATTTTGAGGGTGGCTAGTATCACCAGCAAGAAATTCATAAGCATTACCATCCACCTCTATAACACTTGATCCAGGGGCCTTTTTTATTCCCTTCTCCTTCATCAACCTCCTTACCCTTGTTACTTCAGCCCATCTTTGATTGGTAGCATATATATTGGATAGGAGCACATATATCCCACTATCTTGTGACTCATGTTCTGGGAGTCGATCTAATATTTCTTGAGAGAGTTCAATATGTCCATTGGCTTTGCAAGCGCTGAGAAGAGCTCCCCATATCAGCACATCAGGTTGCATGGGCATAGATTTTATCAGCTCCTGAGCTTCATCCAAGAGTCCAGCCCTACAGAGCATATCAACCATGCATCCATAGTGCTCTAACCTGGGAGAAAGATTATGTTGTTGACTTACCACTTGATAGAAATATCTACGACCTTCATCAACCAAGCCAGAATGACAGCAAGCTATCAAAATAGAAAGAAATGTCACCTCGTTGGGCCTCATACCTGATCTAATCATTTTTTCAAAATGTTTGAGCGCCTCATGCCCGTGCCCATGCATTGCTAGACCCCCTAGCAAGGCATTCCATGTATAGACATTCTTATAAGGCATCTCATCGAAGGTCCTTAATGCCATCTCTACACAGCCACATTTTGCATACATGTCAATCATAGCTGTTCCAATATGAGTATCCCATTTGATGCCCCTAAGATAAATATATTCATTGATCCATCTGCCATAATCAAGAGCCCCAAGACTGGCACAAGCTGAGAGCACAGTAGTAAGTAGAAACCCATCAGGTTCAATGCCTGAACCATGCATTTTGTGAAACAACTCCAATGACTCTTTGGGATGTTCACATTGCACCAATCCACTAATCATAGTAGTCCATGATACAATATCCCTCTCAGGGAGCTCATCAAAAATTTTCTTGGCTTCACTCAAACACTCACACTTGACATACATATCCATGATAGCATTGCCAACCACCAAATCCATCCCAACACGCTTAAAAATTAATCCATGAATCCCCTTCCCCAAACTCAAACACCCCATTCGCCCACAAGCCACAAGCACACTTACAAAAGTTGCGACATTTGGCTTCGCATCCATCCTCGAAAACAAAGCTACAGCCTCATCAAACAATCCTGACCTCACATACCCAGATATCAAACCAGTCCAAGACACCACATCTCTCACAAGCATGTCATCAAACACCTTAGTAGCAGCACAAAAAACACCACAAACACTATAGAAATGCACAAGTGAGTTTCCCACAAATGCATCACCTAAAAAACCCGTTTTAACAACCACCCCATGAACCTGTCTACCCTCTCCACTCCCCGAAAACTTGGTGCAAGATTTCAAAACCACTGGAAATGTGTACTTATCAGGCATAAATCCATCCCTAACTATCCTTCTATATACCAAAACTGCTGCTTCAGGCGTGTCACTACCAGCATAACTAGATATTAGCAAATTACATGGGAATGAGCTTGTGCACCAATCAATTTGCTTCAAAAGATCACAACCATATTCAACATATTCAACAAATTTTCCAAAGAACTCGGCAACTTTGTTAACTACCAACTCATCACGAACAATGCCTGATGTTAGTAATTGTGCATGGATTTGCTTGAAAGGTCTAAAATTGTTGCATCTATGAATGAAATCTAAAAGAACCCATTTCCTAGAAAGCATGGTGTTGTTCACATCGGTTACACCAACCCCATTTTGTGAAAAAACTCCGCAACTTTTTTTTCTTTAACCAAATATCCCACACATAATCATTACAAACCCAACTATTTGATAACCCTGTTGCACGCAACTGACTATAGTTTAAGCTCAAACCTTAAAGAATAGTATAACAGAAGCCATTGCTGACCATGACAGTGAAACACAGGTAAATTTAGATGAAGTGGGAGCATTCAGCACTCATGTTGTGATTGAAATTCACAGTTTCTTTTAAGAAAAGCTAAGTGGGAATGTGAATTCCATTGTTGTAGTGAATCTCTAAACACAGGTTTTTGTAAATTGGCACTGTCCAACGGTAAAACCGTAAAGAGTACACCCGGGTTTAATAGTCTCAGAAGTGCGATGCTTGGAATGGAACAACGACTTTCGTTATAAACGACAACACTTTTACTGATCGTACACGTAACATATTTCTCGTTAAACGACATCATGTTGTGGGCTGAGAGACATTTTGATAAATTAAAAAAAAAATGAAAATAAAAATAAAAAATGGTACAAGAAAATTTAGACATCATTTAAAAAAAAAGCGGACCTACTGAGGAAGAAATTCAATGTATTTGTATTAAACACCTCTCTCGGCCTTCAGACGACATTTTTTTTTTTTTTTTTTTTTGTTAATACAAGATAGAAATTTTACTCTAACATAATCTAAATGTATATGTATATGAAATTTCCTCCTAAATATTGAACTCCCGCCCTTATCCCTCACACCTTATAAAAATTTATAATTGTGAAATGATCACGTACAAAATCCTTAAGAAGCTAATTGTCACTTTCACATAATTACTAAAACTTATTGATAGTCTTCATGCATTTAAAGGTGAATGGTTGCTCTTGACTAATATAACTATAGGATGGTAGGATTAGGCTTTAACGCGTCCTATCATCTTTGACAAATGAGAGGGAGATTAGACCAAAGCCTTCACTCAAGCCTTTAAGGCCCCTTATACAGAACAAAGTTTTTCTGCAAACTAGTTTGGAGATAAACTTTTCAAACTTCTTATATATCTTTTTTTTTTTTTGTGAATTTTAAAAATCTAACCGTTGAATTTCATGATCCTTATGTTCTTAATATGCATATCAAATTTCGTTCAAATTGGATATTATTTACTATTTGATCAATAAACTTATTTTTTATACACAATTTTAGATCATAAAAAATTAAAATTTTAACATTTGTTCGATGAGATAACAATTGATCTTTAATCTTTTTGAAATTTTACATGCATGAAGAATATAATAAGAACATATAATCTAACGGTTAGATTTTCAAAATTCACATTCAATATAGAGATATATGAGAAGTTTGTAGAGTTTGTAGAGTTTCTCTCCAAACTTGTTCCCCAATAAATACCCCAAATGAATTGAAAAGCAGAAAGAGAGGGAGAGAGAGAAAGAGAGAGAGATTCTCAAAGCATGAAATAGAGTGATCCCCACTAGACACTCAAGTCATGAGTGCTTTGTTTAATCTCGGCATGGGCCAAGGAAGGACCTCAGTATCTATCCCCTAGTGTAAAAAAGCTTCATTATTGGGCTAGTTCTTGGGCATTATAAAGTAGTTCCTACCAGGGGATATGATGAACTATGTTTTGGATTTTTGAAGCTAAATATTTTAAGTTGAGCTCCCTAAAACTATGAGTTCACCTCTCAAAAGATAAAATGAAGTTAGATGTTTTAAATTGATCAATAAAAGAGTTCTTCAAGGAAGTTATGAATGAGAATAAAGCTATGTGTAGGGACACGTTTTGCAGCCCAAGCCCAAGGTGTATGGGATCTTGGCCCAGTGAGCCCAGTACAATAAATTTATAAATAGTGGGTTAAAGAACTAGGCCTTAGTGAATTTAACAATGGCTAGCATGGGTTTGAAAGACAAACATGCAAAAATAAAACTCGTAAGATTGGGTGAATGTATTATCCGAGGAGGCAAGTCTTTGTATAGATTAATGGAACTGATTACAAGTGCAACTCTGGTTGCTACAATGTTCTTTCTCTATTTTCTCGTCCCCCTCCCATGGAGGGTCTCTCACATTATATAACCCCCTTTGGACCATCTTGATCCTACACTTGTTGATCATCTAAGCCCTCACTTGAGTGTCTGTCTCACCAGACACCATCTTTGGCTTTCTGTGAGTCGTGGTGACTAAGGCAACACTGTTCAAGAGTCTCCTCCACAAAATGCGGCCAGAAAAGTAACTGCAGTGCATTAAATGCAATGGTGGCAACTTTTCTTCAGATGTTTCTAAGTTCCCATCACTCTTTATAGGTGTATGATGTCAGTCCTTATTGCTGGAGCCTCCTGGAAGATCACCTTGATCGTTGGAATACAGATTTGGGCCGCATTCGTCATATCCGAGGAGGAGTTCCTCCTCGAACCACCTTCCATTCGTTCATTCCTTATAAAACTTTCAAATTGGAGTTCCCCATAATTATTTGCCCCTTCTCGGACCAGCCTATGTCCTCGGATCAGGCCCAAGGGCCAATATGCGATTCTGGGCCTTTATCCCTACACTATGAATGTATTATAGAGGCAATAAAATGTCTAAGATTTACGTTTTAGTATAAAAAACTCTTTATAGTTCTTTTTTTCTGTTTTCTTTTTTGAGAATTAACTCTTTATAGTTCTTAATACTTAATACTGTATGACAATCTCTCAGTGAGATATATGTGATCTTATCTGAAAAGTAAATATATAGCTAAATTTTATAATTTTAAACGCTCAAAAGAGAAATTGAACTCAAGAACTTTCTTTTTTCCATAAGAATTCAAGAACTTTAAGTGGTGTTAGTTTACTTCTTTTTTCATACGGTATGAAAATTTTGGCTGTATTTTTAAAAATAAAAATAAAATACATACCTGTGGGGCCCAGATATTTGGTAACCCCGGCCCACCACACATCCGACCCAAAACCCACGCCGAGGACAGCAGGAATCCGAGGATGGGTAGGAAGAGCCCAAGTCATCAAAGGACCTCGCCGAGAAGGCCACATCCTCGGCAAGCCGATATTGAAGGAAGGAAGCTGTCACTCACTCTTTAAATGCATGCCACCAACACTTTGGCCGCATTAATGGTGAATTGACTAGTAAACAGTGCAGCCTTGATTACTTCAACTAACAGAAAGCCTGCAAAGGCGGCTGATGGGACGAGCCTTCAGATACAAGTTCAGATGACCGACAGGTGGACGGCGGAGATCAATTGGTCAAGACTATATAATAGATAGAACCTCCAAAGTATAGAGGTTGGTTAGTTGGGAGGTGAGGACCCTTGAGTAGAAATGTAAAAGGGGCCTCCGGGGTGTCCAAGGACAACCCTTGTGTTCGTTAAGTTCTAAGGAAAGAGCTCCTCAGACTGGGCCAAGGATGAACTACCCTTAAGAACACTTAGTTAGTTTCTTATTCTTGATCTTTTAAACCCACGCCGATTGTTGTATCTTTTGTTAGTGCCTAACCCTTCTATCCACACTCTACAAATTCATTGTAAGGGAGTCGCCCGAAAACTGGGTCCCCACAATTGGCGCCGTCTGTGGGGAGGACTTGTGCACTAACAAGTGCAACGGTTGGTGTGAAAAAAATTAAGAGCAACACTTCTTTTCAAAAAAAAAAAAAATATATATATATATATATATATATACACACAACCAAAGACAACGTGTTCATTCAGAAAGCGACCATCACAAAAATTGAAAAGATACAAGAAATAAAAGAGATAAATGGGGCTACTTCTTTATTAATCTTGAAAAAGAAATTACATTTTTACATCAGATTCTTATGCAAGTTCGTTCTAAAGCTAACTATGAAGACGGACGCTCATGCAGGCTTGTTCTAAAACTAATTACAAAGAAAAACACCTAACAAGGCTGGTGGAGAAGCAAGAGAAGAGGAAAAGGGGAGGCCTAGGCAAGCATGTTTTAAAGCCTGACCGGATGTTGGAAGGAAAGGTGGAGACAGGCCTACTTTCAGACCGTCGACAGCTCCCCAACCAACATTTGTGGTGGAGGGAGAGGTGGAGACAGACCTACGTTAAAGCCGTCAACAGCTCCCTAACTACCACTTGCGGCGGAAGGAAGGAGAAGGAAGAAGAGGCCACGACGCCTGACGGTCCCACCTCATGGCTCCACCTGGTTTCCCTCCCAACCCCACAACGGCCGGGAGCCGGCGGATCGCTGCCAGCCTGGACTGCTGACTGATCCAAATCCAGGGGAGAAACGTTACATTCCTTTCGGATCCCCCTCCGAACTGCAAGGGGAGTCCCACCTCTGGCTAGGTTAAAAAGAAGGAGGATCTCCGGCCTCTGCCTACCCCACCTCCATGGCGACTTCCAAGATCGGAGTAGCATCCTCGGCTCCTGAAAGGGGCTTGGCTCCCCCGTCACCACCCTTTCACAGGGCCACCTCATGTTACTAGACCCAAGTCACTATCCTGAAGGACTCTTGAAATGCCCAGAAGATGATGTATTTGTGAGATTCAGACTCAGATTTTTTGCAAAGTTTGAAGAAAGGGTCACCCCAAAACGCCTTATATAGAAGGCAAGAATTGGTGAAAACCAATCCGCACAAAATCCCAATGAGAGATTAACGGAGGTATTAACTCCGCCCAAGTTCCAAGAGGCTTATCCGCCGCTGGATCCTCGTAAACCTGCAAGGACATTAATGAGGAGGCGCCTCGCGCACCGAAGCGTCAACCACGTTACTCGAATAGCCCAAAAGACGCCTCGTTATCAGAAGTTGCGCGCTGAACGAAGGGGCTAGACTGGAGGATATCCTCCCTCGACGGAACAGACGCAAGACCACTGTCACTACAGAGGCGGACGCCCCAAAACCGAGGATGAGCCCCTTAACTCCAACCAGTTACTAAAAGAAGAACTAAGTGTTAGACAGAACCTAGGCATTGCATGGTCCTGGGACTCAAGCCTCTGGGGAAACTAACTACTTAAAAAAGAAAACTAGGTACTGGACAGAACCAAGGCCTTACATGGTCCTCGGACTCAAGCCTATGGGGAAACCAGCTACTTCAGACGGAGGACTAAGTGTTAGACAGAACCTAGGCATTGCATGGTCCTCGGACCCAAGCCTCTGGGGAAACTAACCACTAAAGAAGCATCAAATACCAGACGGAACTATAGCCTTGCATAGTCCAAGGACTCAGGCCAACAGAAAAACAATTTCCTCATGAAATACCAAGTGCTAAGCAAAGCCAAGGTCTCGCGTGCTCCTCGGCGTCAAACTTATGGGGAAACTAGTAGCTTCAAGGGAATCCAAGTACTAGACAGAACCAAGATCTTGCATGGTCCAAGGACTCAAACCTATAGGGAAACTAGTCACTTTAGGACGATCTAAGCACTGAACAAAACCAGGGTTTTGTACTGACCGTGGGCCCAAACCTACGGCAAAGCCAACCACTTTGGTACTAAGTAATGAGCCCTACGAGGGACGATGACCAATGGAGTCGGCTAAAGCGTAATTAAAGACAGAATCATGCAACTAGAGAAGACATGTATATACAACATGTAGTACAGACAAAACGGATAAAAAGAGACAAAATAAGCACTTTACTGATTCCCCCAGAAAAAGTTATACAAGCACAATGCGCCGTTTACAATGTTAAAAAAAAAAAAAGATGAACGAAAAAGAAAAACAAAGCAAGGCTATTACGGAAGATTATTCCTTCAGCTCTGCCTCAATTCCTCTCACAGGGGGCTGGGCAGCAGAGGCCTCAGGGCCCTTGTCACCCTCGCCTGGAGCTACGGTCTGGGGAGGGTCAGCTAGAAGAGATACCCCCTCAACTTGAAAGGCTTGGACGTCGGCTGGAGGGCCTGCAGCCTCTCTAGGCACGTTCGCACCAAGGCTCTCACTCGTCTCAGTGGTCCCAAAAGGATCGGCTCCCTTGGCGGGCTCGCCCGGAGTAACGACAGTGGGGGCGCCTTCCTCAAAAACAACCCCAGTGCCCTTGGTAGCCACTTCGGCCCCAGAACTTGAAGGGGCAGTCTCGCGGATGGCCACAGGATAGTACACATTCTTCACCTTCCACAGGTCGGATAAAGCCTCAACCCCAGCTTGTTTAAGGGCCTCGTTCCAAACCTCGGAGCAGTAAAGTATGCACACCATTGGCACTTGGGCTCGAAGACCGTCCTCTGTGTCAGTCACCCCTTCCGCATAGGCATCCTCCACAGCATTGTCTTTGGAAGCCTCGGCCTCAGCCCTGGCAGATTCAGCCTACTCTTTGGCCTTCGAGGCCTCGTCCCTGGCAGACTCTGCAGCGCCCTTAGCCTTATCTGCCTCAAGCGCCCTCTCCCTCAGGGTCGCAGCCTCCTCTCTGGCCGTCCTCAGCTGACCCTCTGCCTGGTGCAGGTTGTCGGCCTGATCCAGAGCCAATTTTTCAGCGGAGGAGAGAGCCGACTCAACCTTCTCTCGAGCCGCCCTCATCTCCTCCAACTGATCCCTTGCTTGTTTAAGATCATCCTTGGAAGCGTCGAGGGTCTGCAAGACTTCCACCAACTTGGAATGCTCCGAGCCAGCGACCCTGCTCTGGCTACTGGCCATGTCCTCCAGCCTGAAGGTAGCCTGGATAGCATGCCAATTGAAACCAATATGCAACAGATAAGGAGCCAAAGAACAGAAGGTCAAGAAAATCATAAGCAATCAAGAAAACTTACCATGCCCAAACACTGCTTAAGGCCGAGGAAGACCTCCTTGCTCCTCAAAGCCTCCAGCTGGGCCATATCCGCAGGGAGCAACAAAGACTTCCCCAACGCATCAGCCATGAGCGCACCATCGCCCCCTTGAGGGTTCCTGAGGGAGGCATCATCCGTCAGAGGCTTCCCATGGAGCATGGGGGCAAGAAGCCAAGCTTGGGCCCTGGCCTGGATAGAAGTCTGCTTCTCCTGACCTCAACACCCTATCCTCAGCTGCTTTGATGGTGGCGAAGCATCACCACCGCCCCGAGGAGAGTCAGACTCTTCACCCCCCCTAGGTCTCTTGCCTTTATCCTTTTTTTGAGGAGGACTGGTGGGCTTGGACCCAGGCGTCGAACTTTGTTGGGGTGGAGGAGGAGGGAGTCCGGACGGAGGAGGCAAGGACAGCAGAAGCTTGGGAGGAGACTTCCCCGGCGCGTCCCTCCCCGGCTGCCCCTCGATCAATGCCAGCAAGCTCTTCTGGGGTTGCTTCTTAAAACTCATCTTGGACTGGAGAGAGGCCTCTTCAGACAAAAAATCTGCCTCAGATAAGCTGGGATCACCCAAATCGCCGGAAGGATTCTCGGGTGAATGGAGCTGGTCAAACACACCAAATTCACCCTCGGAAGGGCCGGAGTCAGCAACTTCCTCTCCCTCAAACCCTTCCTCCTCGACCTCGGTGGCCTGAGCTGACGAAGAAGTACTAACCAACGGTACACTCTCGGGAATAGGAGACCCTTTGGGGATCAGGAATCCACGCTCGACTACGGTGATGTTATGCAATCGAGGGTCCCCAGCTCGGATCACGTGCTTCGGCACCGGGAACGATTTTTGGGTCGGTTTGTATCCGAGAATCACGTGAGCGGCCCTAACTTGGTCATCGTCTTTATTCACAAAGACCTCCGACTTCAGCACTTTCTTCAGGTCCTCCTTATTGACCAAATTGAAGTGACGCTCGAAAGCGCACAGATCTGCATAAAAGAAAGCGAGCTCCTGTTAAAAACCAAGTAAAGCTGAGCGCTAAAACACAACAACTTAAACCCCCTCCTAGTCTGAATGCCCCACCTGGTGTACCCTCTACTGTTGAACAATGAAAGCCCTCGTGCCACTCCCCAAACACAATGAGGAAGTCCTGGTTCAGACTCTTGCTAGACTCAGGGAGGCACTGAATCAGCCGGACCCTATCGTCCCTCGTCTTTATGTAATAGGACTTCTCCTTCAGGCGCTGGAGGTTGTAGCACCAGCTCACATCATGATGGGTCAGCCTCAGCCCCATCTTTTCGTTCAGGGCATCTACACAGCCCAAAATCCTAAAGACGTTGACAGCACACTGGGTGGGAGATAAGTCAAAATGCCGGAGATAGTCCCTCGTCACCGGCCCCATGGGAATCCTCATTCCACATTCCAGAAAGGCGATTATAGGAATCGCCACCTCACCCTCTTTTCTCCTAGTACTCCACTCCCCTGCCCCACAGTACCTTAGACCCACTGTATCGGGGATCTTGTAGTCGGCGAAGAATTTGTCCATCATCTCTTCAGACTCGACTAATTTCTTAAATCTACCCATCCTAAAGAGCTAACAAGGAACTCAAGCAGAAAAGTATGAACTGAAGGGAGAAGAAAACTTACAGAGATAAGGAAAAGCTCCTCGGGTGGGCTTTTTATGCCAGAGGAAGTTGCAAGTGCAATTGGAGAAGTGACCAAATTCGAAGGAAGTGCACAGGATCTCTTGATTGCAAAAGTGAAGGGTCAAATCAGTTTGATTGGGTATTTATACCCCCCATTAAAAATAACCGCACCAGCTTTCCCGCCCAATGAGCCAGGAGCATCCCCACCATTCATCATCACACCGTTGAACGTGGAGGACACAGAGCCGCCGAAATTTAATGAAGGCACGCTTCAGATACCAAAACGCCAGGCACGTCCTCTAGGCATTTGAAAAGGATTTAGTGCTGACAGGTCAAGACAAGGACCCGAGAGCATCAAAATCCTCCTCCCCGCCCGAGAGGCAGGACAGCAGAATTTTGAGGGGCTATTGTGGGGCCTAGATATTTGGTAACCCAGGCCCACCACACATTCGGCCCAAGACCCACGCCGAGGACAGCAGGAATCCGAGGATGGGTAGAAAGAGCCCAAGTCATCAAAGGACCTCGCCGAGGAGGCCACATCCTCGGCAAGCCGACATTGAAGAAAGGAAGCTGTCACTCACTCATTAAATGCATGCCACCAACACTCTGACCGCATTAATGGTGAATTGACTAGTAAACAGTGCAGCCTTGGTTACTTCAACTAACAGAAAGCCTGTAAAGGCGGCTGATGGGACGAGCCGTCAGATACAAATTCAAATGACCGACAGGTGGACGGCGGAGATCAATTGGTCAAGACTATATAATAGATAGAACCTCCAAAGTATAGAGGTTGGTTGGTTGGGAGGTGAGGACCCTTGAGTAGAAAAGTAAAAGGGGCATTCAGGGTGTCCAAGGACAACCCTTGTGTTCGTTAAGTTCTAAGGAAAGAGCTCCTCGGACTGGGCCGAGGATGAACTACCCTTAAGAACACTTAGTTAGTTTCTTATTCTTAATCTTTTAAACCCACGCCGATTGTTGTATCTTTTGTTAGTGCCTAGCCCTTTTATCCACACTCTACAAATTCATTGTAAGGGGGTCGCCCGGAAACTAGGTCCCCACAATACCTATACCTATATGCATATATGTCTATGTGTGTTTCTATATATGCTTTCAATTATTTTTTAGATTAAAATCCGGCCCTCTAAAGAAAAATTCATACTTCCGCCCAATAAAGAAAATTAATTGTATTTTGTTTTACAATTATGACTATCTTAATTCTCAAGTGTACATGGGCAATAAATTTTTAGTTAAGCTTGTATTTTCTATGAATTTAGTTAATTAGGAAAATTCATTTTGTTTATGGGTTTGTGAATGTTCTTATTTCCTTTTATGCTTCCTTGTGCTTTATCCATTGTTTTACAGCAAAATTGTTTCATCTTTGAAAATTAGTGGAATTGATTCGATATAAGCGATGATAAAATGAGGCATGAAATATGGTTCTACAATAGAGAAATGCAGATAGTTTCCAAAATAAGTTTTCCATTAAGTATACCGAGTTGTCATGACCTAACCATGAAGTTAATTCCCTCATTGAATAAGCCTTTGTAAGAGCATTTGCAGCAGTGTAGGTAAAAAGCTATAATGCTATATTTTACCTACACTTTCATTAAAATTATGCTCCAGTAGTGGAGCAAAAGCTAAAATTTTTAGCTGATTCGCTACAGTGCGCATCTATAAATAAATGTGCACTGTAGCTTGGAGCTAAAAAAAAAATTAATTTTTTATTATGGCCACATTAAAATATTGCCCCGTTCTCTCTCTCTCTCTGTCAACTCTCGCCTCTCTCAACTCTCACCTCTCTCAGCTCTCTCTCAACTTCATCTCACTGCTGCCAGCCCACCTCCATGCCGCCGATCCACGCCGCAGACCTCGTTGCCGATCCACGCTGCAAACCTCGCCGTTGATCCACACCGCAGACCCCGGCCTCAATCCACCCCGCCAACCCATTTCGCGCCTTACTTGGTTTTTTTTTTTTTTCTCCACTGTGGGCTGTGGGCTGTGGTGTGGTGGTGGTTGTGGTTGTGTGGGTAGATCGGCGTTGGTGGGTGGCTGGGTTCGTCGGCATCAGTGGGCTATGGCTAGGTTCGTCGGCATCAGTGGGTGGCTCGGGTGGGTTTCGTGGTGGTGGGTGTGGGTGTTGCCGCCGATCAACCGTGATTGTTGACGCATATCGGAGTGCTTGCTCGTCGATCGGGTGGGTTTCTCGTGATTTTTTATTTTGTTTGGTCTGGGTTGAAGAATAAAATTGGAGATTTGAGTTTTTTATTTATTTTTTTTTTTTTGTGCCTGCTGTGAACTGGTGGTGGTGGTGGTTGTGGGTGTGGATGTGGCTGATAGTGGTTGTGGTTGGTGCTGTAATTGTTTTTTTTTGGTAGTAGGATATATTATTTTATTGTAGTGTTTATATTATTTTATTGTGATGTGTATATTATTTTATTGTGTTAAAAGCTAAAATAGATTCACTGCTGCAGCATGTGTGTAGGTAAAATAGATAAAGTGACTTTTTGTGTAGCTAAATTGCTAAAATTTTACAACCACTGCTGCGAATGCTCTAACATGCCAACTCACTATTGCATTCTTTTGGCTCGAGACTTGAGAAACTCTTATCTTGATAAGCTCCAAATTCCAGTAAAAACAAATTTCTTACTATGCATACGGCCATGGTTTTCTACAATGTTTTTTTTGTTAGCTTTATTTGCCTAATATATTTTCATTTGTTGGCAACTTCTTATTGTAAATATCTTAAATTGTCTGATCTGGTTTCCTTTTGTATTGCAAAATTTTCCAAAAATTTACTATGCATTGAACATTTTTTATATTTTCTTAGGAGTAAGTCTCACTCGTGTGAGATCTACCCCATATGAAAGGAGTATTACACATGTTCCTTTTTCAACAAGTTAGCCATAGGAGAGAGAGAGAGAGAGATTTATTTTGCTAAAATAAGTATATGTATATATGATCACCGTCAAATTTCCATAATTATAAATGTTTATGGTGTAATTTATAATAAATGAAACAAAATATCAAATGAATACAAAAGAAAAAAAATCAATTAATTACATGAAATACCTAAATATAAAATGAATCACATCCAATCACTGTTATTAATACTAATGCGTGGTTTCTGAAATAGCGGAAACATGGTGCTTAAATTATATGAAATATTTGCTAAGAATTTTGTATTTCAACTAGCATATGCCGTTGTTTCTAACAAAGAGATTCAAGGTTCAAATTCTCTCTTTCATTATACTTATTGAATTATCAAAAAAACAATTAGTATATGAAACATTTATGTTCAAAGCTATGTACATGTAATCAAAAAGTATTTAACTCAACTAAGACCTCTTATTTTGCTAAAAACTGAAAACAATTAAAAAATATTTTTCAGTTACTGTTCATTAATGAAATCATTGTGCATTTGCCTAATTGCACTATTAATGTCCCATGAACAGTGCAAGAGGCCCTGGATTTAAAAAAAAAAAAGCAAATGCAGGAAAATAATTCCTATCCAAACGTATACTTAGTACGGGTTTGGATTGGCGTTTACAATGCACATCTTATGTCTAGCGTTCGGTCATAAATGGGACTTGCACAAACAGTAGCGAAGAAAAACGCCAAATCTGGGAACTAAAACGTGTAGCTTATTTTTCCTTCAACGCACCGTTTCAATAAAACACTGCATGCGTGTACTGTTTCAATCAAACTGGGCATGTTCTGTTCTTTTCTTTTCATTATTTTTTTTTTTTTGAAGAACATGTACTAGTACCAGTCATCAACCCAAAAGCTTCTTCATCCAAGAACAAATCATCAATCTTTCTCACTGCGGCGTGCACCACCACCAACACCGCACCAATCAATAGCGCCACCAAGATGTTCAAACGCATGCGTGTTCTTCATGTTCTTGAAACCTAGCAAACCCATCATCAACCCAAAAGCTTCTTTATCCAAGAAAAAATCAACAGTCTTTCTCACTGCAGCATGCACCACCACCAACACCACACCAATGAACAGCGCCACCAAGATGTTCAAACGCATGCGTGTTCTTCATGTTCTTCCCAGAACATGACTATTCATGTTCATGAAACCCAGCAAACCCATCAAAACAGAAGATCAAATCAGTGAAACCAAAACCATACGAATCAAACCCACGTGGAAAAAAATCAAACCCATGTGAAAAAAAAAAAAAAAAATCAAACCGATCAACCGATCAAACCCAGCGAACGCAACCAACCAAACGGATCTACCCAACAAACGCAGCAAATCAAACCCAGCAACCAATCAAACGGATCTACCCAGCAAATGCAAATCAAACCCATCAACCTCACTCAGCACCACCAACTTCCCATATCAAACCCATCAAACCCACTGCCGATCAACCCATCAAACCCACCACCAATCAACCCATCCACCACCACCGAGAGAAATCGATCTTCGCTTGCATCGAACTAGGTTGTCTTCCTCGGCTCTTCGCCGGCATCGGACTGATGTAGGTCTTCCTCGTAGATTTCTTTGGTGGGCGTGGACCTCTCTTCTCGAAGACACAGGCGTTCGGGTGGGTGAGGAGTGAATAGAAGGAAAAAAAATAAAATAAAATAAAAACGCAACCCTTAAATACATTCAGCTAAGTTACAGTACTCGGATCCATAGATAATCAGCTGGCATTTTTTACTTATTTGTTACAGTATTTTCAGTTTTCAGCAAAATAAGCGGTATCCAAATAGATTCTTAATGTTTCTAATGAAAATAGCCTGCCTCATTCAGTGGGCTCACAAGAGACCGAGATTCACACAGTAATTCATTAATTCTATAAGCTATTTGTTGTTCGTAATAAAATATTAATTATTTATAAATTTCTCCATTTTTTGACTCATTAAGTATTACTTTCTGGCTGTTGAATGTGGACAAAAACAACTGCAAAATATCCAGCTACTGTGGAATGGTCTTTTGCCATTTCCAAACCAGATCAAGCCGTATTCAAATACAATAATAAGACTAATGTACTTGCTCCATCCATTAAGAAATGTGATTGAGTTGGAGCTTGTTTCCCACGTGACTAACCCACCCCAATAGCAATGGCAATTTTATTTTTCAGATTAAAAATAAAAAAATAAAAAAAGACTCTTCGCAATATCTTAAAGTACATGATCACAATTTTTGTTTAGCAAAAAAAAAAAAAAAAAAGATGATCACAATTTGTTTATATTTTACGAATAAAGAGTTCAGTGAAACTACAAATAAATGCATCATTGCCAATTGCCATTTTAGTTTACAAAATCATGACCCATTATTTTTTTGAGATAAAATTTTAATTTATATCATCCGTTCTTAATGATTACTTATTATCACCCAACCAAAACACTAATTAGTTTTGGTGTAGGTAGAAATTGAATTTTAAATTTCTTATTTGACAATGTAACTAAAACTAACTAGAACCCACAATCATGATCCATTCTTACTGGAACCCACAATGGTGACCCATTCTAATTTTTATATGCAAAGGTTTTCCACCACTATTTGATCCAGAATAAATTGGACTGATTGCAGTATTCATTCTATTATATTAATTAAAGTTTGGATAAACAAGAATCTCTCATTCAAATTTTCATTTTATTCAAATTGGAAGACATTATTTGTAGAATGTTACTATTATTAAATTAAATCTATTAAAAGTTAGAATAAAATGTTACTATTTTATTGATCTAATCACTGAAACCAATTGCTTAATTTTGACTAATCAAAAATCAAATTTGACCCATAATGGTGATGTGGCGTGATATAATTGGCTCTTACACCAAAAATAAAAATAGATAATAATATTATTGGCTTAGGACCACACTCACCAGAGTGCACTGCGCTGCAAATTATAAAACAAATCACACTCTCTCTGACAAAATTATAATTATATATATTACCTAATTAATAATAATAGTAAATAATTAAATAAACCATGCTGTTCCCAATCACCCACTAAACCTAAGACCCACTACGTGTCACCATATCCGGGACCCATGATTTCTCCAAGTAATCCCAACCGGTTGATCTCCTTCTCCACTAAAAATAAATAGGGATTGAGATTTGAGAGGGCCCCCCTCGCTGGCAATTAGGATAAGTGGGGCTGGAATTCATGTTCCTCCCTAGGGTTTCTTCTTCTCTCTCTGTGTTTCTTAATCTTAATCCTTATTCTCTTATATATTTTTATATATTTACAAAAACCATTTCTTTTTTTCTTTTTCTTTTTTATTATCATTTTGACCAATCCTTCTTTCAATTCCTAATAATCACTCCCTCCAATTCCCAATCCTCCACAGTACCTTAAAAACACTGTGCTTCATCATCTCTCTTTTGAATTTGATAGTTGAAACCATTAGGTCAAAAAAAAAAAAATCTGGGTGTGGTTCAAAAATCAAAACTTGTTTCTGGGTCTTTGTTAAATCCTTGAAAAATTGTTGCTTTTGTTGTTGAAGATCATCAAGATTGAAGATTTGGGTATGGACCAAAAAGAAGAAGAAACACCCAGCAATCAAAGTCCATCACAAACCCCACCACCGGTGGACCCACCGCCGTCGCCGCCGCCGCTAAAAGAAGAGGTTATAGAAAGCGAGCAAGACGACCTGTCGTCGTCCCCGTTAAAGCTAAACGACACGATGAGTCTCATCCAGGTCCCAATATTGGCTTCATCAAGAGCAGCTGCAGCTGTGGTGGCGGCGGCGGCAAAGGCAAAGAGACCCTCAAAAGACAGGCACACAAAAGTGGAGGGTAGAGGCCGTAGGATCCGTATGCCCGCCACGTGTGCTGCCAGGATCTTCCAGCTGACACGCGAGCTTGGCCACAGGTCAGACGGTGAGACTATCAAATGGCTACTCGAACATGCGGAGCCAGCTATAATTCAAGCCACGGGGACTGGAACTGTGCCAGCTATTGCTGTCTCTGTAAATGGTACGCTGAAAATTCCAACCACCTCTCCTTCTAACCCAGATGGTGAGGACGACATTATTGACGAGGACAACAACAATAGCAACGACAACAACGTTGTGCAAAGAAAACGCAGAAGAAGAGCGTCACAGAGCTGTGATTTTATCAACGTGAACGAGCGTGTTGCTTCTGTTTCTGCTGGGTTAGCACCAATAGCACCATTGCCTATGTGGCCTGTGAGTGTGGGAGCTCATAATAATAATAGCAATGGTCATGGGGGGCCATTTTTTATGTTCCCAAATGGGTCTATTAATCATCATCAGGCACAATTGTGGGCTATTCCAGCGGGTGCGACTCCTATATTCAACGTGCAAGCAAGACCCATATCTAATTTTGTGTCAGCTATGCAACTGCAAGTGCCACCTGGTGCTGGTGCTGGTGGGGTTCATGTTCAATTGGGTGAGGTGCAGGGTTCGACTGCTGGTTCTATTTCAAGTGGTGGTGGTGGTGCTACGGGTTCGGGGAGTTGTTCATCTATGGCGCCCAGTTCGAGTTCCGGGACCAGTGGTGGTGCTACAACTAGTAATAATAATAGTACTGGCACGACTCAGATGCTTAGGGATTTTTCAATGGAGATTTATGATAGGAAGGAGCTTCCATTCTTGGGTCGGATTGGGAATTCACAAACACCATGTTCAAAACCATGAGGGTAACAAGGGGGGTAAAGAGTTGTTATAGGGTTTTAGACTCTTTTTTTTTTTTTTTTTTTTAATAAATTTTTTTTTTTGAGAAACAGATTAGTCCACTTTTTGTTATCTGGGTTTTACTTATTCAAGGCCAAATACTTTGTATCATGTCCTTATTTTTGCTTCTTCTTTTTTCCCTTGCTTTATTATCTTTTTTTTCAATTCGCTAGATTTTATAAGATGTGTCCTACTAATAACATTATTATTATGCATATGATGTATCATCATATTAACTCTCATAGTGTGGATTCCATATGCCAAATATGAGAAAGAAAATATATATACATATCCATACTACCATGAGAAAGAGGATGTAAATATACATATCCGTACTATGAAAAAGAGGATGTAAATATCATATGTATAAGATAATGGATTTTGTTGATTTGGGGATTAGAAAATACTATTAGAAATTTTTTATGAGATGGAAATAAAGTAACTATAATTTTTGTCAATTTTTTATATTTTTTATAAAAATAATATTAAAATTTTCGTAAAATGGTTCATTGACAAATGCTTTAACAACATCCGCTAACTAAACCCTAAGGTAATTATTGATATGACTGAACTGATTGGCTTATTAGATTGTTAGTTAATGAGTTTTTAAAGGTTGTGTTAATGACTTTTTAACGGCTCTTGCCTGGGTCTATTGTTTTATCTACTAATAACTACTTTTATTTATTGGGAAGATGCTAATAACAACTTGATGCACCAATGGTTATGAAATTTTTTATGACTTTTAGAGCATTCTCATTTGTTGGGGTTTTAAAAAAGTTATGTTTTACAACTTCAAAACTTACTTTATTTATTTTACCATTTCATTTTACAACTCATCTAATATTTTAGTTTCTATTTTTATATATAACTCATTAAAATAATATAAACTACAACATCAAATAATATAAAAATCATGCTTCTCTTTCTTCTCTTTCATTTCTTTTTCCTCTCCTCACCTTTCTCAATTAAAATAATAGTATTTTTTTTTTTTTTTACATCCAAGTGAACAGTTGGTTCTATACATAAGAACCAACTGTTCACAGGTTCTAAATTTTTTTAAGAATCCATACCCAAATAGAGCAATATTTTTAAAATTTTGGATATAGAATAGCAACTGAGGGTTGTTTATACCTCCAATGCTGGTGCTCTTAATAAATAGAAAATGAGATATGGAGTTCCAAATCATAGATATATGAGATCACAAAAGATATTGGGTATAATTTTTAGGCTAAATCTTATTATACTCTCTTTATTGCACACTCCAATACACATATCTTATGAAATCATGTTTTTAAAACACAGAAAGATTTCAACTAACCGAACATTATGTATTCAGTACACTTTGTGTGTAACTATCATTTTTCTAATTTTTATCCATCTAGTCTTATGTATTGAAATTCCCTAAATAAAAAAAAAAATAGTCTTATGTATTGCTAGTGGGTGAGAATGTGGTCACGTGAGTTGAGGACCTGCACGTGCAAAGTGGGTTTTTGATAGACTTATTTTATATATTGTATCATATTCATATGTGAGTGTGAAGTAGTCGGCCGTATGCATTGATGGTGGGTCGCCCCCAACAAGAAAAGGAGGCCCCAGAAAAGGGTGGTAGGGGGGTCCAACAAGGAGCTAAAAAGTCACGTGAGTAGGATGATACACGTGTGCGGTGGGTCCTAGTTTTTGGAAAGTGTAACAATGAAATGGTGGGGGTCCACTGAGTTTGTGGGTCAAACAAAAAGAAAAGGTGAGGTGGTCCGTGGACCAAGCCGAGTGGTTCAATGTGGGCCACGACTTGTAGACATGTGACCGTCTGCGTGGGGCACGTGTCCCTAGGATAGATTGGGACCCCCCACCCCCCACACACCTTGTTCTTTGACCTCGTGGTGCTGGTCCTCACCTACACCTCGCATCTATATGCTATGCTTTTTTGAATACCAGCTGGCCTTTTCTGACACAGCATTTTATATGATTTGAGAAGAAATTCGGGATCAACTTTCGCTTATATATTAAGCAAAAAAAAAAACTTTCGCTTATATTAAAAATTAATTAATATTTGAATTTAATAATAAAAAATATAATTATTAAAAGTAAATATTATAGGTTGAAATTTTATATAAGAAAAAAAAATAATAATAAAGGTTCGTTTAACGTGTAAAAATTTTTTTTGTCCAATTGGAAACTTGGATTCAATCTATGACTAAACTTAAAACTAAAAATTAATTAGTATTTTATCCAATTATTATAGAGTGAATATTACATCACCCAATAACTTATTATAGAATTTATATTTTGAAAATCTTATAGTTGAATTACATGTTCTATATGTTTTTAATATTTTTGCCAATTTTTATGTTAATTGAATGTTATTTACCATTCTATCCGTAAACTTATTTTTTATGCATTATTTTAAATTACAAAAACTTGAATTTAAACAATTGATTGATGACATGGCTATTAATCTTTGAACACCTTGAAATTTTGCAAGTATGAAGAATATACAAAGATAATGTAACCTAACGGTGAATTTGTCAAAATTTACATTCAATTAAAAAATATTGAATGGTATTATATTACTTAGAGTTACATCATGTGTAACTTAAACCCAACACATATATTAAAATTTTGAATATTACAAATTTTACTATATGAACTATATACTAAGAACCGTCAATAGCGTTTTATATCAACTAATTGACATATCATGGTGTTTTTAACGAAAACATTTAGGGTTAAAGTATTAAAACTCTCAGCCCAGCTATCAAATTATCAACAACAACAAAAACTTTACACACACAAAAAAAAAAAAAAAAACCAAAAGTTTTAAGTTTGGTTGCCTATACAATTAGTCTATGAGTATTTTGAGCTTAAAAGTCTCAAGTTTCATCTATAAAGGCCACAAATAAATATTCTTGGTAAAGCCCTATATTTTCCAAACTATCCGTGTGGGGACCTCTAACCTTTTGCTAGGTTCTTGCACGTGGACCCCGTTTTATGTGAAGCATTTCCTTCCAAGCTTTTTTATTTTTTTATTTAATAAATCTTTTGAAATTAGATTATTGTAAATGTAGGTCCATAGAATATGATGAGGACGAGGTAGAGGTGATGCTATCATATTCGAATGCATTGTTGGAGGATGCTAATTTTATACGGCGTTCATATGGTCTCAGCAAATATATATAATTATATCTAAGTGTTGGTTTGATCAAATTAATTTTTCCTTTGCTAATTTGATTTAATAAAAAAGTTAAAGCAAAATAAAATTGTTTTTTTTTTTAATCATTGAAGTTTTTAAAAATATGTAAATAAAGAAATAATCAATATAAGGGGAAAAAAAAACATTAAAATGCAAGTCAAATGGATACACTAAGTGATTATCCGTAAATTTTAATATTTTATACATGTATTTCATTTCTGTTCTACAATATTTTATGTTTGGTAAAACTTAGTTTTAATGAAGTGTAAATGAATTAATTGATTTTTATAAAATAATTTGGTGTTTAAAAGACTCTAAACAAATACATGCTTATGACTCATTTGGGAGGGAAAAAATAAACTGAACGAGATTATAAAGGATATTCTATAAATTCTCTTATTTGGGAGTTTAGTAAGAACGAATTGAATGATTATGACTTATAAGAAGAAGCTTATTTTATTCTATTTATTTATAAGCATTCCTACTTTTAAGAAGATGCTTATTTTATTCTATTCATTTATAAGCATTCCTTGCAAAAATAGGAAGAATACTCATTTCTTTAATAAATGAAATGTGAAATATAATTGTATATTTGCCTTAGTTTGATAAAAGACAAATAAGATGTGAGTGATGTAATAGTAAAATGATGAATGGTATGACAATAAATTATATATTTGGTTAATATCCCTTTTTTTTTTAATAAACTCCCAAACTCAGCTAGAAAAAATATAATATTATTTTCTATTTCATTCCATATATGATATATCAATTCTATCCAATTTCGTTAATTTATAAACTCCCAAATATAGTCAAGATCCTTGTAGCTTAATTGGCACATTTGTATGAAAAAAAATGTTTGGGAGTCTAAAAGGAAAGAGTTCGAATTGTGGAATTAACAATATATTGTAATTATTTATGTGGGGCCTGAGAATTTGGCAACCCCGGCCCATTTTACACCAAGCCCAAGGCTCACGCTAAGGAGGAAGAAATGTCCGAGGACGAGCAAGGAAGACCCAAATTGCCAAGAAACGTCGCCGAGGACGATCCTGTCCTCGGCCAGCCGAGATTATAGAAGAGAAGAGCAGCTTACCATCAAAGGCAGCCTCCCAGAGCATCCCAAGAGAAATGACAAGTACAATGGATCAGCCACGGAAGCATGATGGAGGAGCAACTCGAGGAAAAACTGTCACATCTACATTAAATGCCCACAACTAATATTTCAGCCGCATTAATAAGGAAGTGATCCCTGAACAGTGTTGTTTAAGTTGCTGCAACTCACAGAGCGCCGGAGAGAGTGTCTGATGGGACAGGTTCTCAAATATAGGCTTGGATGATCAACAAGTGGAAGGCCAAGATCGTTTAAAGATGACTATATAATAGGAGAAACCCACCACAAAGGAGAGGGAGGGGGAGGGGGGGGGGGGGGAAGAACCTGGAGAACTCCTGAAGTTAGAGTCATTCAATATTTCTTAGAACAAAACTCCTCGGATTGAGCCGAGAACAGCTTTTCTTGGAAAAACTTAGTTCATCCATGTTTGATTGTCTTGAACACCATATTAACCGTTGTCCACGCACTAAACCTAGTTCTTATAACCCATTCTCTACAAATTTATTGTATTGGATTAGTTGGGTTTGAATCCACTCATCCAAAATCAGAAGTGCCCAAACCCAATCCCTACAATTGGCGCCGTCTGTGGGAAGAACTTGTATGATAGCAAGTACAACGGTTAGTTAAGGTGGGATCAAGTCCCCATCAGCAAGAGTCCTTGGGGAAAAACCATTATGGTGGCCAATTTACTATGTGAGTAAGACACTGCAGGGGTCATAGTTCAAGGAGCTTCTGACATCAGATGCATACCTCGTACCTCTGTCAAGAGTCAGGTGCTCATGAATCTGGTGGCTGAGTTCGCTGGACCTCCGTTGGAGGAAGTGGCAACAACACAGAGCGATTCAAAAGGGCTCCGCAGCGGGGTTTGTTCTGAAAGGTACATATGGATACCTTCTAATTTATTGAAGTGGTTAAACGGAACCTTAACTATGACGGGTCCTCGGACCTCCCACTTTGGAGGAATTAACACACACTGACAATTATTTAAAGAATTAGACAGAACCGAGGTTTCGCATGGCTCCTCGGACCACAAACCTATGGGGAAACTAATAACTTTTGACAATTATCCAAAGTATTAGACAGAACCAAGGTCTTGCATGGTTCTCGGACTCAAACCTATGGGGAAACTAATAACTCTTGACAATTATCTAAAGTATTAGACAGAACCAAGGTCTTGCATGGCTCCTCAGACCACAGACCTATGGGGAAACTAATGACTTTTGATAATTATCTAAGTGTCAAACCGAACCGAGGTTTCACGTGACTCCTCGGACCACAGCCCTTGAGGGGATTAACTACTTCAAGCATCTATCTGAGTGATGAGCAAAATCTAAGAGGAGTCCAACTCCTCGAATCACCTGCCCTTTGCTCACTCAACAAAGATGTAAACAAATGCAAGTCCATGAGTATCACTTAAGGTGTTCCAAGTACATTAAAAAAAAAAAGGGAGTGGTGAACGGCGTAAATGAGATTACTCCCTTATTAAGTAAAGTATGAATTGAAATTTGCATTGTGGGCTTAACATTTTTTGTTACCCATTCAATAAAAGAAGAGCCTTAGCTATGTTGGGTCCCTCAAACCTTCTGCTAAGAAGAGCCTTAGCTATGTCGGGTCCCTCAGACCTCCTGCTAAGAAGGACCTTAGCTATGTCGGATCCCCTCGGATCTCCTGCTAAGTGTTAGCTAGAGCCTTAGCTATGTCGGGTCCCTCAGACCTTCTGCTAAGAAGAACCTTAGCTATTTCGAATCCCCTCAGATCTCCTGCTAAGCATTATACAGAGCCTTAGCTATGTCGAGTCCCTCAGACCTCCTGCTAAGAAGAACCTTAGCTATGTCGGATCCCCTCGGATCTCCTGCTAAGCGTTATACAAAGCCTTAGCTATATCGGGTCCCTCAGACCTCTTGCTAAGAAGAACCTTAGCTATGTCGAATCCCCTCGGATCTCCTGCTAAGCGTTATACAGAGCCTTAGCTATGTCGGGTCCCTTAGACCTGCTGCTAAGAAGAACCTTAGCTATGTCGGATCCCCTCGGATCTCCTACTAAGTGTTATACAGAGCCTTAGCTATGTCGAGTCCCTCAGACCTCCTACTAAAAAGAACCTTGGGTATGTTGGGTCCCTCGGACCTCCTGCTAAGTGTTAAGCAAAACTTTAGCCATGCATGAGTCCTCGGACCACATGCTTCGGGAAAATTAACACACATGGCATCTTTCTATAAGTGTCAAGACAGATCCAAAATTATAACCAACTCCTTATATTGGTAAGCCTGAAAGGAGCAATTTACAGTACAAATATGGGGCGCGTGAAAGGGGCACTCCCTCAGGTGTAAATCAAAGGATCAAAGCAGAATTAACTCTTAAGAATTCAAAACCCCACATTTTTCCTCGGATGAGAGGAAAAAATCGGAGTTTTGAGGGGCTATTGTGAGACTTGAGAATTTGGCAACCTCGGCCCATTTTACACCAGGCTCAAGGCTCGCGCCGTGGAGGAAGAAATGTCCGAGGACGAACAAAGAATGCCCAAATTACCAAGAAACGTTGTCGAGGACGATCCTGTCCTCGGCCAGTCGAGATTATAGAAGGGAAGAGCAGCACATCATCAAAGGCAGCTTCCCAGAGTATTCCAAGAGAAAGGACAAGTACAATGGATCAGTCACGGAAGCATGATGGAGGAGCAACTCGAGGAGAAACTGTCACCTCCACATTAAATGCCCACAACTAACATTCCGGCCGTATTAATGAGAAATTGACCCTTAAACAGTGTTGTCTAGGTTGCTGCAACTAACAGAGCGCCAGAGAGAGTGTCTGATGAGACAGGCACTCAAATATAGGCTTGGATGATCAACAAGTGGAAGGCCAAGATCGTTTAAAAATGACTATATAATAGGAAAAACCCACCACAGAGGAGAGAGAGGGGGGGGGGGGGGGGGGGAGGAACTCTTGAAGTTAGAGTCATTCAATATTTCTTAGAACAAAACTCCTCGGATTGGGCCGAGGATAGCTTTTCTTGGAAAAACTCAGTACATCCCTGTTTGATTGTCTTGAACACCATATTAACCGTTGTTCACGCGCTAAAGCGTAGTTCTTAGAACCCATTCTTTACAAATTTATTGTATTGGGCTAGTTGGGTTTGAGTCCACTCATCCAAAGCCAGAAATGCCCAAACTCAGTCCCTACAATCTAAAAACTAAAAAATCTCAAATATAGTGCACCTTCTTTTTTGGCATGGTCTCCTATATTTCATAACATAGAAACTGTAATTAATTTAAGAATGATAAGAAACACCATCTGACTCATACGGAGAGTATAAGCTAATTGAGGAGGAGACTCTTCATTTTTTGGTCAGATCTTTGTTACCCTCTGTTTTTTTGGTGGTTGCAAAGCCTTTGTAACTTTGATACCCTAAAAAATATCTTTTAAGTTCTAATCTGACCTGGGTCTAAAAAGAATTAGAATGGGCCCAATTTGGGCCAATTTTCTCTCTATTGAAAACCCAATCATGTATGCACTCACTTGAACCGAATGAAAAAATATAATTTTTTTTAATTAAGAAAAATAATATAAAATTAGACCCTTAAGTCTATTTGACAGTGCATCCAAATGACAAATTAGGGAAGATAGTTCACATACATATAGTAGATTCTACTAGTTAGCTTAAATGGTAAACTCTTTCATTGAATAAGAAATCTGTCCTTGAATCTCATCTACACTAAAATACTAATGGATATCTTTGCTAAAAAGGCAAATAATATATTCAAATCCTATTTTAACTATATGTATAACCACATTTTTCAGAGCTACAAATTTTAACATAGTCCATTATTCTGTCATTTCTCTTTAACAACTAAAAAGACAAATAAGTATTATAAAGTCTTGTGCAAAATTTGAAATTTCTTAGATCTTTTATCATACGCAACACAGTTCCAACTCTTTTCTGTGTAAACTACAAAAATTTTCAGGTCCTTTTCCTTCACTTTCTTTGCACCAAAATAATATATTACGAACCTTCCTCGAGGGGGGATTAAAAAAATGTAAAATAAAATAAAAGCAGCAAAGAAGACGTACAGAGTTTATGTACTCCATTTTTTTTCCTCGTGTACTTCTTGCTTTAACCAACTAGATAGAAATGCACCAACAAAAACATGTCCTTTCCTTATTGTTCACATTTGAAATCTGCTGATTTAGCAATACTTAAAGAATAATTCTATACAACTACAATATTTGCATTGAATTATAATAATAAAAACCCCCCAATTTCCATAGAGTGCATTTGTTTGGTAGACTATGCCTCAATTACAAAATTAAAATCCTAAGCATCCTGTTAAATAAAAATTTATACCTTACACATAAAGATATACTATAACAGAACATGCCTTTGTATAAGCTGATCCTCAGTTAAATTGCTTTGTTGTTCCTACAAGATAAGTGCTTAATTAGGTGGAGATACTTGGTGCAAAAGCAGATTAAAGGCAGAGTCAAATTTCAAAGGGTCAGTCCTACTCATACATTGAGTGGCTTCAAAGCATTAACACAATATTCATGCAATGTTTAATTTATTTTTTATTTGATGATGAACTATATATACTGCTATGCTCCAATAACTTTCGTCACCATTTATCATTTAAGTTCCAGTTCTTCTATCTTCATCATAATCGAAAATCCAAATGGCTTTTTTTGCACAAAAAATGCACACTTTCAAAACAATTTTCCTTCTCTTACTAATGGCTTCATTGTCAACAGCATTGCTGGATGCTCATTATTATGATAAAACATGTCCACAGGCTGAGAAGATCATTTTAGGGACAGTTTATAATGCATCCATGCATGACCCTAAAGTTCCAGCTCGTATCCTAAGGATGTTCTTCCATGACTGTTTCATAAGGGTACAGTTTCTCTCTCTCTCTTACGCACACACACACATTATTGTTGAAATGGCTATATAATTCTCTTAATTATTTTTAGGGATGTGATGCCTCGGTGTTGCTGGACTCAACTCCAGGGAACCAAGCAGAGAAAGACGGACCTCCAAATATTTCAGTTCGATCATTCTACGTGATAGATGATGCCAAAACTAAACTTGAAATGGCATGTCCGCATACAGTTTCTTGTGCTGATATAATTACAATTGCAGCAAGAGATGTTGTAACCATGGTAATTTGACTAATTTCCTTGCTAGCTTTCTACCTTTTGATTAAATAAATTTGTATAAGAGAATCAGTCAATGCTTAGTTAACCAACCTAATTTCATATTTAGTATCTAGTCAACAACATAAACATTAAGCCTCTCAAGGATATTAATTGGAGCAAGCAACAATAGTTTTTTTTTTATAAAAAAAAAATGTTTTTAAAGGCAATTTAATTTATAGTTGTTTTCCTAGGGATAATTATTAGGCACTCTTGACATGATACTCCAAACCAATTAAAATAAACCACCTAATACAAAAATTAACTTTTCATGTGACTTTTTGAGTTTATGTCATATTTTTGTATTAGATGACTTGTATTTATTGAAGTAAAGTATCAAATTACCTGTACCATGGACTATCTAATAATTATAGGTTTTCCTAGTCACTGAGATTTTTTTTTTTTTTTTTTTTTTAATAATTTTAAATTCAGTCTGGAGGGCCTCGTTGGAATGTGCTGAAAGGAAGGAAAGATGGAAGGATATCAAAAGCTGCAGAAACCATCAACTTACCAGCTCCAACCTTCAATGTAACCCAGCTCATTCAAAGCTTTGCCAAGAGAGGTTTAGGAGCCAAAGATTTGGTTGCTCTATCAGGAGGTCACACCCTTGGCTTTTCACATTGTTCTTCTTTTGAAGCTAGGCTACATAACTTTAGTTCAGCACATGACGTTGACCCCAGTATTAATAATGAGTTTTCACAAAAGCTAAGAAAGAAATGCCCAAAACCAAACAAGGATCACAATGCTGGGGAGTTCCTGGACTCGACCTCGTCAACTTTTGATAATGACTATTATAGGAGACTGATGGCAGGAAAGGGTGTTTTTGGATCGGATCAAGCACTAGTTGGCGACAATAGGACTAGGTGGATTGTTGAAGCATTTGCTAAGGATCAAAATTTGTTCTTTAAGGAGTTCGCAGCTTCGATGGTGAAGTTAGGGAATGTGGGGGTTATTGAAAATGGTGAAGTTAGACTGAAATGCAGAGTGGTGAATTGAAAGAGAGCAAAGCAACCCAAATTTATTATTTTGTTGCCGGTTTATATAATAATGTAAACACTTATTGTGTTACTGAGTTGTCTTTGAATAAATTTGATTAAAACTAGCATGTGTAGCCTAATATTAATCACACACTAATTACAAGGAAATCCAATGCACATATTGGCAGCAATAGAATTGCATATCGAAAGATTATCTACATTCACAATGGCCTTTTCTTTTCTCAAGTCATTATCTGTGTTATAAAACAACTGCTTCTAATTTGAGCACATTGACAATCTCTAATTTGTAAGGACCATGCATTGGTAATAAAGGTTCTTGATATTTCTGTGACATAGAGAGCAGTAAAAATATTCATTTTGCATACCGTTAATGAGAAATGTATGTGTATAGCATCAGATAGCTATTTTGGCAGCACAGAGAATGGACAATAAAATCAAGAAATTTCTCTTGAATCAAATCATCTTAGCATTCCATATTGGCTTTGGCTTGCTGAGTTGGCCACTTCAACAGTACAAAATTGGCATTCACCTGAAAAGCATTATTAATATTAGAATGATGGTGATACAATACAATGTTCGTTTTGATGACACTACACTAAGAATAGTTGTACTGGGGGGGAAAAATCTAGACAAAACAAAACTTTATTTTATGACAAAAATATGGTCAAGCAAATGGTTCCACAATTATACTGAATCTTTAATTTTTATTTGGGCTCCATATATGAGTAATTCCAACTGTATCAAAAATCAAAAGAATAAAATGTGCAAAAAAGCAGATATAATCCCAAGATGAACCCAAAAGTAAATAAGCAGCTATTATATGCAAAGGACTATCACCTAGGAAAACTATGCAAAAGGATGCTACTGTTAAAACAGTTTTTATGTGCAGAGGTAAAATTGAAATTTCATTGCAAACGTCTCAATAGTTAAGGACCCACTGATTTGTTAGTTTAGACATTAAATTTGACCAAGAGATGGACACTGCAAACTAATCTTAAATAGGGTTTTGAAGGCAAAGTTTTGTGATTTTGGGAATACATCACAAATTTCCCCCAAAGTTTAGGGTACATAACTACAATTATCCCCAACCAAAAATTCAACAGTCTTTCACCCTCCTTATCCCTCAATTTCCTTCCAATTTGAGAAGAAAAAACGATTGTGCATCCAAAGAGAAGGGGAATTTCTCCATCTCCCTTCCCTCTCCCCCCTTCCTACCAAACCAAACCAAGTAAGGACACTCTCCTCCATCTCTTTTCCCTCCTTTTTCACCCATCCAGACACAACATTAAATTTTTCCTAAACTTTTTCTCATCACCTATACATCAAAACCTACAATCAAATTTTTATATTCAGCTGCGGCATTCAGCATCCTACATTTGTAAAGATCAACCCCGTTTGCCTTTAAACTTGCAATCAATTCAATATATAAATGACCAACAAACTCTGAAAGCCCTCCTTTCATCATATATAACTCTAGAACCACAAGTTTAAAATGCTAAAGCCCACAATATAAGCATCTGTACGCAGTTTACCAAAATTTTCCTGTCCTACATCAGATTTGTCCAAACATTAGCTTCACGAGTAACCACAGTCATTGGTTTCCTATTTTTCTTTGATAATTTGATGATTGGAGATACGGGGATTTGAACCCAAGGCTCTTGGAAATGGTCTCCTATTTTTCATAACATAGAAACTGTAATTAATTTAAGAATGATAAGAAACACCATCTGACTCATACGGAGAGTATAAGCTAATTGAGGAGGAGACTCTTCATTTTTTTTTATCAAGTCTAAGGGGTTTCAAATTCATTCTCCAACTTAACATTCATAATTTATCTAAAATTTGGTCTGTAATACTATATTCCTGACTTCATCACGGTGTTCCTAGGTAGTTTCAAAACCTCAAGCTACTCTTGTTGAGATATTTGTGGTGTATTGTGATACCATGGTTTACATGGATTGGATTAGATTTGCTTGTATTGTGCGGGCACATCCTGAGTCCCACATTGGGTGTTAAATAGTTTGAATTGGGCTATTTAGTGATTACAAGGAGCCTCAATTACAACTTGGTTAATCCAATTGGGGTATATATGCAAATGTGGCTATTGTTTTTGCTTGAGTCATGATAAAGATGTTAGGAATTTAAGTGGGGAAATTGTGTATCCCAGGATCCGGACTACATGGGTTGGAATAGATAAGCATATGTTTGTGCAGGCATCTGTTGAGTTGGGTGTTTACTAGGTCAAACTGGGCTATATAAGTGATTATGAGAAGCCCCAATTGCAACTTGACTAGTACTTTTGGGGTATAAGCGCAAATGTGGCTAATGTTTTCCTTGAGTGGTGACATGTATACTTGGGTTCCATTGAGCTCTCTCTCTCACCAAAAAAGAAGAAGAAGCAAAATAGAGTTATTTGTCTTATCCCAAAAAGGTAATCCCAATTCCCAAATGCCTTATTTCTCTCTAAAGATCAACGGGGAATAACATGCAGATCTATCCCAAAGTTGCTGTAGGTAATCCAAACATGGACCAGTTCCTTGGTTATCCACCAAAAAAAAAAGGGATAAAATATAGTTACAAGCACAAATAAATCACACACCATATGGTCCACAATAACATCCTCTTAAACTAATTCTAAACTCTAAAGTAAAAAAGAGTTTTAGGTAAGGAGTCATCAAGCCTGCAAACTATCAGATGTTATGGCACCAGTCAATTAAAAACTAAATTTTACTTACAAAAGATGATCAACAAGAGATAGAAAGGTAAGTTAGGAGATATTTCAATCAAGGAACTTACCAAGTCTGCTTAATCTAAGATGACTACACCCATCAGGAAAATGCTACATCCGAACGGAAGACATACTTAACACCCTTTGCAACATTACGGGCTTCATGCAACATACACTTAGCCCCATGAATATGTAGGAGAGCCATCCCTTCAGTGGGAGCCACCTTCAAAGTTAAAGTTACATCACAATGCATATTCCAGAAAATGTAACTGAAAAAAGGAAAAAAGAAATTTAAAACAAAAAGGGTAGGACAAAAGAGAGAATAAACAAAGGAACTTACCTCAGCCACAACAGCATTCCTTGAACCGTAGAAGACTGTCTCTCCTCCAACTAGAGGCTCTGAGGAAGGATCCTTGGGGCTGCTCAAATCAGTTTTGGCATTGGGTTTAAGACCACCACTTAAATATATTAACAAAGTATAATGGGTTCTCTTTCCCTCATCAAGATCAGCACTTTCATCAATATGCCGTCCAAAGCGTTGACCAACCTTGTACCTGATCACTCAAAGCATCCAAAATAATATGAAGTTTCAAGGCAAATAATTTTGGCTAGAGCTTTTCCATAAAGACTATATATATATATATATATATACACATATAATTCAATAGTTGGGGAAGGGGAATTTGAACCTTGGATGTCTCCATTGGAAACACCAAGAGGTGCTAATTGAGTTACAAGGCTCCATATAGAATAGTATATAAAGGAAAAGTGAAAGTAATAAAATCCTATGTCTATATCATGAATAGTCCTTCCTAATCTCCACAACTTTCAGAGTTAAAGAGATGATTTGCCATCATCAATAAGTTTCACTATATGATTCTCCTTTGAAAACTAGATAGCTACGCGTTTATATCATCTATAAATGAGAAACGGAGCATGGACTCATGGAAAATTTTCAACCAACCTGTAGAACCTGATATTTGGATTCAAACCAACAGCAACCTTTCCTCGAATTTTAATATCCGAAAAAAGTTTGTGTAGTCCAGACTCCCATATTGTTTCTGCAAGAACAGGATCATTCACAGAGATTCGATCATTATCTCTGTAAGCTTCACCTTTTGTTGGACCAAGGCTTCCTTGGTGGACAAAACCAATAGACTCTGCAGCTTTAATAAATGCCTTTGATTCAGCAGATGTGAAGAAATTCTGCACCTGGATATCTCAAACATAGTAGAAATATTACAACCGATAAAACTCAATAACTTATTCAACAAAATCATGTTTCAAATGGCCACATATATAGGATTGCCTTTCATGCCAGAATGAAAAGGCATAAAAGTAATAAAAGTGTAAGCCCCACACCATCCATCATTAGACAATTTAATATCACAGACCTTGATAGTAACAAAGATACAACTTTAACCAAATTATTTGTTGACCACTTCCAATGATGTAAAGGTAATAATTTTCATCTCATATCTGAATTTTTCAAACTTCTCCCCCATTGGTTTTTACCTCTACCTTCTCACTAAGGCATTAAACCAGGATCCTTTTCTTTGTTATCCTACCAAGTACTAATAGCCACCTATCAATTCCAACTCCATTCCTTAAAGAAATCATGGTTATATTACAATTAACAAGCTATGTCTGAAACTCATGACATAAATTCAATTTGTTTGACAAATAAACAAGCTTGAAAAAGCTTCTAATGAATCCCAACAAATTAACAACCCGGGTTCATTTCCACTCACTAGTCACCACGATAAACATCCTATTAATTAAAAGTATCCACATCCCAAATCAAAAATTTATTCATTCATGAACTCATGAAATGCAATTGGGCATCATTGCAATTGTCAAAATTTGCAGTAAAATGGAACACCAAGCGTTTTCCGCCCTTCCAATCAACATCCTAGAATAATTCAAAAGAACCCAATTGCTAAATATCCTTTAAAAACTGAAATTTAGTGAAAAAAATTTATTCCTTTTACACATAAAATGAACTATGGAAAATACAGGTATACAATTACAAGTCCTAAACTTGATGACAATAACATGACACAACAGGACAAACACCCTTCTTGCCCTGAAACACAAATCACAATAGACAAACCACAATAAATCAAGCTCATATGCTGTCTTAAACACAGGGCGCACATGCACAAACAAGTGTTCAAAACAAATAAATAAATATGAAGGAGAGCAAATATGGGATGAAAATTCATACGGTAAAAAGATCTGTATCTTTGAGGTGAGTGATTTGGAGTTTCTGTTTGGGTTTGATGAGTGGCCACTTTGATGTTGTTAATGTTGGGTTCTTCTGTTTCTTGGTATCTGCTTCTCTTTTCTCTGCCATTCTTCTCTTTTCTGCCATATTAAACTCTGGCTTCTTTTCTTGCTCCTATGTTGGGTCAATTTGTTATTTTATTTGGCAAGATCTGGGCCTACTGTTGTGGCTTATATAGGCCAGGCCTGCACCATTTCTTGGACCTTTGTCCCCTCTGTCCTCTGTGAGAGCTAAGCCAAAAGTTGATATAATTTAAAATTAGATGTGCACTAAATCTATATATATATATATATATATATAAAAGTAAAGTTGAGAGAAAATTTAATTATATTATACCATTGAAGTCCAATTTTACGTCATGTGTCTTGAATTATTTATTTTTAGAAAAATTTTTATTTCTTCATTTAAAAGTCAAATATGGGACTACATCATAAATATCCATCAAACTTAGTTATTGCATACAAAAACCAAAGAGTCTAAAATTAATAAACATAAAAAAAAAATTTAAAATGGACAATTTACATTTTCTACTTAATAATATTCTTACAAGACTTTTTAAAGAGTTAATATATATATATATATATATAAAATGACTATTAATAATATTTAAATTATATATGTAAAAATTATACTATGCATCTTAATGTATATCTTTTAAACATATTCATGCATATGCATGGGGTTACAAACTAATTTATATAAAAAATAAAATAAAAATAACAACTTTCACATACTACTTTTAATAACAGGACAACGCTCATATTGATTAGTGCCCCATTTTTTTTCGTTAAATCACTGTCTTAAGTTGTTGAGGATGACTCATTCAAAAAAAGTTGCTAAGGATGTTATTGCTGATGTCTCATTTTAGTGATTAAAAACTAATTCTTTTTCTTTTTCTTTTTATAATTTGATAAAAATAATTTATTAAACTATGATTCTCCTAATAAAAAAATGTAGACTATGTTATTCAGTTACAAAATTCCTTACAAGTAGTTAAGTACTCGAGATAACTAAGTTCATGAATGATGGTAATAGTTTTCTTATCATGTTCTCTAGACATTATGCTTATTCTAATAGTAACCATCTACATATTAACATATAAGACATGATTTATCTTCTTTCTCATTATTTTTATATTAAATTAAATTAAATTATAAAAAAAATTGCGTTGCATGAAATAAAAATAAATGTTCGTTTATTAAATAGTCTGTTAACACAAGGTTAAAGAAGAAAGAAGAAAATATGACGCAAGGAATTTACGTGGTTCGACAATATGCCTATTTCCACTGGAGGCGATAGAATAAATTTTCATTATAGCTGTGGAGATTACAACAAATTTTCACTGTAACTGTAGAGATTACAAGTTTATAACAATGACTTGAAAACACTCTCACACAAATCCAAAACCCAAATACACCCTTGATTCTCTCATAAATAAATAGAAAACATCCTATTGTATTTAGACAAAAGTTGCAAGACACTGACTTCCTGCACTCTGGTGCACACACAGAAGAAGTTCTAATGGCTATCTCCGTAACTCACATTTCAAACTTCCTCATTTGATCCACCTCTATTTATAGCCAAGGATTCAGCCGAAATGTCACCAACGTGAAACACCAATTGATAAGGAAGTCAACAATAGTGGCCAAGCATTTATTGCCAATTGAATCATACATTTCGGCTAGCATGATATTTGGTAACTTCAGGTTTAGCTCCTTGCCCTTTCTTGACAATTCACGAATGCCAATAGGCTAATAGAGCCATGCATTTTGGCTAAAAGGAGAAGACTTCTATCAACAAAGAAGTCAATAAATTCGGCCATGAGTCCATGCAACATTTAATGCAACTTCATGCAACTTTCTATGATTTGTTGGCTAATGTCAAGCCACCAATTTCACAATTCAAGACATTCCAACAGTTTTCTTATCATGTTCTCTAGACATTATGCTTCTTCTAATCATAGTTCTCAGAACCGGACCGGACCAGGAGGTCGGACCGTGAAAACCGTGAACCGGGATGAAAATCGGTTTTTTAAGCCTCAAGAACCGGGCATATGTGGCAATTCCGTGAACCCCTAAAACCGGGGTTGGACCGGGTTGGACCGCAAGAACCGTGAGGTCCAACCCCTTAGCAATTTTTTTTTTTTTTTATAAAAACAAATTAATACAATTATATTCTACTTAATTAAATTATCCATCTCTTACAAGGAATAAAAAAAATTATAATTAAAATCCTTCAAAGATATTCAACTTTACTTCAAAAATTAATCATAAATTTTAATGTTTTCATAGTTATTATTTTATTTTATTAACTTTCTTATTTAATTATTAAATATATTCTTGAAAATCATTAAATTTCCCTCACATATATAGATATATTAGTCAATTTTGCTATTTTTATAAATTTAATATTTATATTTAGGCTTTAATTAATTATTAAATTAATTATGACGTCATCACGGTTCGACCCCGGTTCGACCTCGGTTCGACCTCAAAAACCTTGAACCTCTCCCTTTTACGGTTCAATGAACGGTCCGGGTTTGAAAACCTTGCTTCTAATAGTAACCATCTACATATTAACATATAAGACATGATTTATCTTCTTTCTCATTATTTTTATATTAAATTAAATTAAATTATAAAAAAATTGCGTTGCATGAAATAAAAATAAATGTACGTTTATTAAATAAAACCAATTTCAATGGAAAATATATATATTAAATTATAATATAACATAATAATTAATATCCATGTAATTTAAATTGTTTATTTCGTGAGCTAAACTATTTTCTTCTCAAATTGCTATATTTATATAGTACAATGGCGGATCTAAGAATTTATTTCAGATCGGTCATTAAGAAACTTAAAGTAAATAAAATTTAATAAAAAAAGAACTTAAATATATCGAGTTATTGATAAGAAATAAAAAATATATATACAAATACATGAAATTTTACAATTTCTTTCTACGTGTTTTCATATTTTGAAATTGTTACATGATAGTTCATTATCAATTGTCATTATCTATTTTCAATATGGGTAGGTGTGACCATTTTATTTTGCTAAATTTGTATAACATTTTTATTTTTATGCATTTGTCATTGTTTTTATAAAAATGTTTTGAACTAATTGACAAAACTCAATTCACTAGTAATGTATTAACACACTCATTCATGTATAAATAATACATTAAGTATCTACTTAACCAATAAAAAGCTTGAACATTTTGACTTTACTAATTTCTTTTCTTGAATCACTAACTTTATAACTAAAAGTTTTAGGATGCTTTAATGTATGTTTTTGTTTGGTTTTGGACTAGATTGATCTGTGATCAGGGTGTGAAATAACATTTTTAAAGATATTTTGAAATAATAAAAAATATTTTTTATATATAATATTATTTTTTTCAAGGGCTCATTTGAACCCCTGAAATAGTATGATATAAAATAATATAATCTATTACCTCTCTCTCTCTCTCTCTCTCTCTCTCTCTCTCTCTCTCTCTCTCTCTCTCTCTCTATATATAAAATATTTATTTAAAGAGTTACATAATGGTAATATTATTATAAAATGACTTCATTTCTTTCCTTTTTATATTTCTCTTAAACAATGTTATAATCTATTTAGTACCCGTTTGGGTACAGCTGAAACCAGACCAACGTTTTTTTATTTTTTAGAACGTTCACTAACATTTCAGTGTTTTCTAGTGGATCCCGTGCACTGTTCACAGAATTCACAAATCTTTTTTTCACCAAAACTTTTATTAAAAATGGGTCCCATAGTACTATTCACATATTCAAAAATTATTTTATTACAATATTTTCAGTTTTCAGTTTTCAGTTTTCAGCAAAATAAGCGGCATCAAAATACACCCTTAATTAGAAAATTTTTATTCCTTGATATTCCCTTTTTATTGAATATTCTATTCATTAAATTGCTTTATGAACTTCAAAACCAACCCTAGAAGTTAAGTTGAACCAATGAAATCCTTTATATTTTTCAATGATGAAAGAAGATGTCTTTATAATGTCGAGTAGTCGAGTAGCATGGTATTTGACCCTTATAAAAGGTTTTTCGGAGAAAAGTGTTGTTCACTTGTTCCATCCTTCGTGGTGGTCCATTCACGGACGCAAAGGCATTTATTCCGTGTGAATTGATTGGTCTATTAAGGCTCCTGCCCAAGCACCCAATGCATGATGTAGGACAAAATTTGCTTTTTAATTTTGTAATTATTTAATTTTGGTATTTTTATGTTAGATTCATTATTTTAGGTTTAGATTATTTATTTCCTTGGTTTTAGGTATTTTTAATACTTTTTTGGGTCAAATTTGGTTCATAATATGGTTAGTTATTAATTAAGAGTTATTTTAAAATATATTTTATTATTTGTCAAGTTTTACAAAGCCTTTAAATAGGTTTTTCTCTAGTAAATTCCAATTTATCTACAGTGCTAGCCATATTTGGATGTGCTGTAGTTAGCATGTCTTTTGTTAAGTTGCAAGCTAATCTAACGTTATGTAGATTGATTTTTTAGGGTGGGGCATTCAAATTTTAGTTGGACTAGTCAACGAGTCCAATGCAAGTGCGAAAAAAGTGCATTTGAGGGCCTTTTTCTCTCAAGTTGAAGAATCTAAATGGGTATTTGGTAGAGTAGTTTGAGTAATGTTGTTTGTAATTTTTTTGAAATACTTGTGAGTGAAAAAATGTGTTGAAATGTATAAAATGTTGTTTAAAATGAGAAAATGTGAGTTCGAACTTGCCTACCAAATAGGCCCAAGAATCTTAGATGTACTTTTTTGTTTTTTTGAGAAAGGAATCCTAGAGGTATTTACTTTGAAAATTTGAATATCCTTGTCCTAGGGTTATATTTGTTTCACTAAGAATAATTGTGGTTGTTGATCAAAATCAGAGCTTCATGCCAAAGAGAACTTAATATGCAAATTCTGCAATCAATATCATAATTGATAATTTGATATTAATTTACATTGGTCACCCTATTGTTTTTTATTATATAAACTAACAGATGGTGAACTCACTAATCTTACACTATAGTATTGATTGTAGAATTATTACAGTTTAGTGTACAAATTGTAAATGTGTTGGCACTTCGGGGTGTATTGTTATCCATTAATATGTTAATTTAGATATTCATTTATTTATTTTTCGATACAAGATAGAAATTCTATTCTGGCCTAATTGAAGTGTATACGTGTATGAATCTCCCTCTTGGAGACTTGAACTTCACCTTTTACCCCTTACACCCCACAAGCATTTAAACTTGTGAAGTGACCATCGCGTCAAAAGTGCATAATGGTATTTAGATATTTATTTAAATTATATGACGATGGTTATAATTTTATACTAATATAAATATTCAATAGCTACAATAATGGGTAGGAGGATTTAAACCAGGGACGGACCCAGAAGGGGGGCAAAGGGGGCCCGGGCCCCCCCTGGGCCCAAAAAAAAAATTTTACCAGCTAAAATTTTTTTAAAAAAAAAAAGAAAAAAGAGCTTGGGCCCCCCCTTAATTTTAGCTCGGGCCCCCCTCCCAAAAATATGAACCCCTGCCTGGCTGCCCATCAGATTCCGGCCAGCCCATGACCCATGCAAAAAAAAAAAAAAAAAAAAAAAAAAAAAAAAAAAAAACAAACAAACAAATTCAGCAGTCCAAATCCAACCCAAATAGAGAAAGCAAAAAAAAGAACAAAAAAGAAAAGAAAGGAAGTGAGATAGACACTTGAGAAGAGCCCATCAAATTCCGGCCAGCCCATGACCCATGTAAAAAATAAAAATAAAAAAATAAAAAAAAAACAAAACAAAACAATCTCAGCAGTCCAAACCAACCCAAACGGAGACTGAGAGCTGAGAACAAAAAAGAACAAAAAAAGAAAAGAAAAGAAAGCGAGATGAGAGATCAGAGATAGAGAGGCGAGACAGAGAGAAAGACCCACCCTGTGAGCTGTGAGCCTGTGACGCCGCCGCCGCCGCCAACGCCCACGGCCCACGCCGTGTCGCTGTGAGCCTGTGACGCTTGCGAGTGTGAGAGCGAGACCCATCTGGCCATCTGTACAGTTGAATCTGATCTTGCTAGTTGCTATGGACCACGGTGCTACTGCTACCAGAGACCCACGCCGGCGAGACCCACTTGCCGCTACTCACATGTATTCCTTCAAAACTTAATAAATATAAAATGCTTGTGTCTTTGTGATATGATCTGAGAATCTGAGATTCACAGAAACTGTGCTTTTTCATGCTTGTGTTTTTACTGATGAACTGAACTGATGTTGGTGATTGACTAAGTTAATGAGTTGAAATATTGAATCTGTGCTGCGGCTGCTGCCTGTGGTGTTTTTTTTATTTTTTTTTATTGGCTTTTTGGCTGTGTCTCTGTGACTCTGTGTTTGTGAGTTACTGAGTTATGACTCTCTATATAGATAAGAGAGATAGAGAGAGAGAGAGAGAGAGTAGAGTTTGTACTTTGTAATTGTAGAGATTATTTTACCTTTGTTGACTGGTAGTTGGGCATAATACAACCAGACAAGTGGAATTGGGGGTTGGGCAAGGGACAAAAGTTAAAGTATTTAACTTTACCCTTTTTTTTTTGTCTGTAAGGTCAATTGGTGTCGGTAGTGGCCAGTGGAATTCATTGGGTTAGTGGGTTAGTGTTAGAAAGAGGAAGACAATCAGACAACACAAAGAAATAAATAAAAGCAGACAAACACAAAGGCATAAAATAACACAAAGGCATAAAACAACACAAAGAAATAAATAAAAGCAGACAAACACAAAGGCATAAATAAAGGCAGACCACATACAAAAAGAAAAAAACAAATCATATATTATATAAAATTGTCACACAAATTTAAGAAAATAATGGTGATTCTTATTTTATTTGTAGATCATGAAAAAATCAACTACAATGCTTGATTTTTTCAAAAGAAAAGGTTCAACTTCAAATTCTTCCGAAGTCAACGTGGAATTGCCAACAACTAATGTTGCTAGTGTTTCATGTTTTTTGTTTTTGTTAGTAGATGATTGTATCTTAATATATTAAGAAATAACTAGTCGCTAACCCGTGCGATGCACGAGATAATTAAATAAAATGACAATTAATTCAGGCACATATGAAAGCAAATAAAAAAGACAAAACCTACGTTTTTTTTTTTTTTTTTTTAGTTGAGTCTCTCTACTTCTTATTTTTTTAATTTTAAAGTGAAGTTAAGTTTAGGGTTTTGAGATGGTAATTGCTAGGGTTTTAAGGAGAGAAGAGAGAGTCCTATCAGGAGTCTAAATAATATAAACAATTCAAAACATGGAACATTATCAAATTTATAACACCTAATTCCATTATCTTTTACATTGAATCCAAACAAATAATTAATTTAAATTAATCTAAACAAATAATTAATCAACCAAAAATCAAAACTTTAATAAAAAAACAAAAAATCACATGAACCCAAATAAAAATTCTCAATAAAGCAAAAACATATAAAAATTTACCACACCTTGGGCTGGAAGACATAGGTTGCAGCTTTGATTTTTCTCTAAAAAATAGAGATGCTTCATCTGCCATGTACAATATAAAATAATTATTAGAATTTCAACCCAAAAACCAAACCCATAAAAACAATATCAAAATATAGAGATTAACCCAAATACTTATAAGAAAATCAATTCTAAACATAATAAAACAATAAGATAGAATGAAAATTTCAAGCACATATGAAAGCAAATAAAAAAAGACAAAACTTACGTTTTTTTTTTTTTTTTTACGTGAGTCTCTCTCCTTCTTATTTTTTTAATCTTAAAGTGAAGTTGAGTTTAGGGTTTTGAGATGGTAATTGCTAGGGTTTTAAGGAGAGAAGAGATTTTGGTATTTTTATGCAAAAAACGTTATTTTAGGTCTAAGTGATTTATTTCCTTGTTTTTAGGCTCTTTTAATGTTTTTTTAGGTCAAATTTGGTTCCTATTATGGTTAGGTATTAATTAGGGCTTATTTTAGAATACATTTTCTTGTCCATCAAGTTTTATGGAGCCCTTAAATAGGCCTCCAAGTTTGTATACGTTTTTCAATATTATTGTTATAAAATATAAAACCTAAAATAAAAAGAATCAAAAATAAAAAAGAAAAAGAAAATAGTGATGATGTGGAAAATTGTGAGAGTTTCAAAAGTTTCGGTTTTATATATATATATATATATAGATGATTTTTGGGTATTTGTCTTGATTGATAGTTTATTAATACTATATGGATGTGTATTTGAAAAAAAAATTTCGCTTATCTCCGACCCCCCTAACTTAAAATCCTGCGTCTGTCCCTGATTTAAATTCTAATTCTTCTTAAGAAAGAGAACAAACAAAGTTACTATATAATGCATTTGAAAAAAATGAATAAAAAAAAAAAAAAACCGATCCCTATCAATTATCTAAAAAAGTTTTGGATGCAGAGAGAGATTCTACTATCCTTTATTTTGCTATTTTGATAAGGTATTGATTTCCTATTACTTTTCTTGATTGGTCCACCACATGCTATCGTTTCTTGCGTTCGTGTTGACACATGATTTTTTTTGGGATGAAAATGTTCACACGGGATTAAATATCCCTGTCCTAGTTTATCAAAAATAAATAAATATCCTTGTCCTAAGGCCACTTGATTGGTTGCCAAGAAAAGAGTACTTTTAGTTCTTCAGGGGTGGGAATAACATTAATCATGGAATTCACTATACTTTGTACCCGTTTGGATACTGATGATAAAGGGAGCGCCTACATTTTGACCTTTTTTTTTTTTTTTTTTTTTTTTTTGAGAATGTGCACTGTGGGTCCTGTGCAGGAAGAGAAGAGCTTTTTTTTACTTTTCCAGTGGGTCTCGTGCACTGTTTACAGGAACCACAAGTACTTTATTAAAAAAAAAACTTTTAAACTGAGTCCCATAGTATTATTCACACATTTAAAAATTATTTTATTACAATGTTTTCAGTTTTCAGCAAAATAAAGCGGTATCCAAACACACCATTCGTTTCGTCCAACTACCTTGGCACAATTTTTTTAAAGAAAAAAAAAAGAAAAGAAAAGGAAAGTGATCAGAGATGGTTTAAACTAAAGTGGAAAACACATATAAAAAAACCTCTTGTATCAGGTAAGTTAGGTGGGAAAGGGCAGCAGTGGCATGGTTATTGATAGGTTTTGGCCGGTTATTCAACCAGTTATTGGGGTTTTTCCAGATTGGACTAGTAGTTGGTTCCCGATTTAACTGGTTGGACTGGCCAGTCCAGTTCGATGTTAAACCATGAGTAATGGGGGTTTAATTAGAGATGACCAAGGTCCAAGGTAATTGGCTCAAGGGCTATTCTAGAGCCATGGGAGACACCACCAGCATAGTTGTTGAGCTTTGGGATTTAAAAGAGATGGGCTGATTTTTTGTTCCCACCTAAGGGTGTGCACAATTGGACCTTGGTCCACCCAACCGACCGGCGCTGATGATACCGAACCGCAAATGGATCTGACCGATTAAGCCAATGAAGGCGAATAGAGGGCAAAGCCCGTTCCAATGCCGGTGTGATGCGACAATCGGAACTCAAGTTCAAAACCAAGATGGAACAGAACTGATTGATATACGTATGTAATATATATATATATATATATTAAATTGACTTATACAACATCGTTTTAGTTAGCTTCTCTTTTTATTTTTTATTTAAACAAAACGGCGTCGTTTCACTAAGTAAAAAATAAAAACCATCAAAACGATGCTATTTTTATGCTAGGTTTTCTCACCCATCCCAAGTAGAAATTCATTCTTTTCACTCACCCCTACTCTAAATCTCTCGGTCTCTCTCTCTCACCTCTTGGCTAGCTCTCATTGTCACAAACTCACTGCCTCACCAGTCTCCGCCTCATTGCCGCTAGCCACTCCTCCCAATTTGCGGGCCACCAGTAACTCCATCTCTCTCCTCTCACCTTAAAGTTCTTAAGATTCTATCTCTCTCACTAATTCTAAGTCCAACTGTGAACTATCCAAGCCCACTTCTTCTTTGAGATTGTTATAGTTTACACTCTACTCTACAGTCTACTAACTGCTAAGTGCTAACGTTTTATTTTGGGGTATTTTTCAGCATTTTGATTTTTGAGGTAATCCATAATCACTATAAGTCACTATTTAGCATTTTGATAACAATCACTGTGGGGCCCAAAATATTAACAAACCCGGCCCACTCCATAGCCGGCCCAAGGCCCACTCCGAGGAGAGTATATTGGCTGAGGATAAAAGGGAAAAAGCCCAAACCCTCAAGAGGCCTCGCCGAGGATGCCCACCTCCTCGGCGAACCGACGTTGATGAAGGGAAAATATCTCCCACCCATTAAATGTACTATACCAACATTCTGACCGCTTTGATGGTGAAGTGACCTGCGAACCCAGGTGCCTTGGTCACCCCAACTAATAGAAAGTCTACAAAGGCAGCTGAGAAATAACATAAAGCCTGCAAAAGCAGGTGATGGGACAACCCCTTATACGCAGAGTTCAGATAGCCGACAGATGGACGGTTAAGATTGACAAGAACAATACTATATAACCAAGAGGATTCCCAACGCCAAAAAGGAGAGGAATCAGTCCTAAGAAAAATGATAGAAGATATATCAACTCTAAGAAAAATAGATCCTCGGATGAAGCCGAGGATGAATACGTTTTACAAACACTTAACCAAAAATCATCAGAATCCTCACAAACCTTTTATCCGAAGTCATTACAAAGATCCTTATCAACACTTAACCAGGATCATGGTCCTTATCCTCATAGAAAACACGCCAGTAAAATTATTTTGTTATTACGCTTGCTAATTTCATATCAACCGTTATTTACTTCGATGAGGCCAAGCCCGAATTCCAAGGGGCTTACCACCGTTAGATCCTCGTAAATCCACGATTGACATTAATGAGGAGGCGCCTCATTAACGAGAAGGCACCGAAACGTCGTAACATGTTACTCGGGTGACTAAAGAGACGCATCGTAATCAGAAGAGTCACGTCAAACGAAGAGGCAGAACAGAGCAGGGTCTTATCCTATCCCAACTCCAGCTTGCGTGTGTTATTATGTTGCGTGAGAAGTGTATTTATTTAATGTTTATTATAGATTGTAGTAATGTAAAATTAAATGGCTACGGATAAATAGATAAGATAGTAAATAAATGAGGAAACTAGATACTGGACAGAACCAAGGCATTGCATGGTCCTCGGACCTAAGTCTCAGGGGAAACTAGATACTTCAGATGAAAATAAGAAAACTAGGTACTGGACGGAACCAAGGCATTGCATGGTCCTCGGACCCAAGCCTCAGGGGAAACCAGATACTTCAAATGTAAATGAGAAAACTAGGTACTGGACAGAACCAAGGCATTGCATGGTCCTCGGACCTAAGCCTCAGGGGAAACCAGATACTTCAGATGTAAATGAGAAAACTAGGTACTGGACAGAACCAAGGCATTGCATGGTTCTCGGACCCAAACCTCAGGGGAAACCAGATACTTCAAATGTAAATGAGAAAACTAGGTACTGGACAGAACCAAGGCATTGCATGGTCCTCGGACCCAAGCCTCAGGGGAAACTAGATACTTCAGATGTAAATGAGAAAACTAGGTACTGGACGGAACCAAGACATTGCATGGTCCTCGGACCCAAGCCTCAAGGGAAACTAGATACTTTAGATGTAAATGAGAAAACTAGGTACTGGACAGAACTAAGGCATTGCATGGTCCTCGGACCCAAGCCTCAGGGGAAACCAGATACTTCAAATGTAAATGAGAAAACTAGGTACTGGACAGAACCAAGGCATTGCATGGTCCTCGGACCCAAGCCTCAGGGGAAACCAGATACTTCAGATGTAAATGAGAAAACTAGGTACTGGACAGAACCAAGGCATTGCATGGTTCTCGGACCCAAGCCTCAGGGGAAACCAGATACTTCAGATGAAAATAAGAAAACTAGGTACTGGACGGAACCAAGGCATTGCATGGTCCTCGGACTCAAGCCTCAGGGGAAACTAGATACTTCAGATGTAAATGAGAAAACTAGGTACTGGACGGAACCAAGGCATTGCATGGTCCTCGGACCCAAGCCTCAGGGGAAACCAGATACTTCAGATGTAAATGAGAAAACTAGGTACTGGACGGAACCAAGGCATTGCATGGTCCTCGGACCCAAGCCTCAGGGGAAACCAGATACTTCAGATGTAAATGAGAAAACTAGGTACTGGACGGAACCAAGGCATTGCATGGTCCTCGGACCCAAGCCTCAGGGGAAACCAGATACTTCAGATGTAAATGAGAAAACTAGGTACTGGATAGAACCAAGGCATTGCATGGTCCTCGGACCCAAGCCTCAGGGGAAACCAGATACTTCAAATATAAATGAGAAAACTAGGTACTGGACAGAACCAAGGCATTGCATGGTTCTCGGACCTAAGTCTCAGGGGAAACCAGATAATTCAGATGAAAATAAGAAAACTAGGTACTGGACAGAACCAAGACATTGCATGGTCTTCAGACCCAAGCCTCAGGGGAAACCAGATACTTTAGATGAAAATGAGAAAACTAGGTACTGGACAGAACCAAGGCATGGCATGGTCCTCGGACCCAAGCCTCAGGGGAAACCAGATACTTCAGATGTAAATGAGAAAACTAGGTACTGGACAGAACCAAGGCATTGCATGGTCTTCGAACCCAAGCCTCAGGGGAAACCAGATACTTCAGATGAAAATAAGAAAACTAAGTACTGGACGGAACCAAGACATTGCATGGTCCTCAGACCCAAGCCTCAGGGGAAACCAAATATTCAAATGAAAATAAGAAAACTAAGTACTAGACGGAACCAAGGCATTGCATGGTCCTCGGACCCAAGCCTCAGGGGAAACCAGATACTTCAGATATAAATGAGAAAACTAGGCACTAGACAGAATCAAGGCATGGCATGGTCCTCGGACCTAAGTCTCAGGGGAAACCAGATACTTCAGAATAAAAGCCAAGCGCTAGACAAAACTTAAACATTGCATGGTCCTCGGACTCAAACCAATGCGGAAACCGGCCACTATAGGGCAATATAAGCGCCGAATGAAATCAGGGTCTTTGTACTAACCACGGGCCTAAATCTTCAGCAAAGTCAAACCTTGGGTATTAAGTGATGAACCTTACTAGGGACGAAAAACCAAGCAAGGACGAGCACTAAAAGCATGACAGAACTTAAGCCTACCTCTCCTAGAGGAACTAACCAGGAAATACTCCTCGAACAGGCTCTTTGCGCCAAAAGAAAGCTACAAAAACAGCTGAAATAATGATAACACTGACAAAGAGGTAAGGCTTAACAGGCCGCGAAAATACGCCGAGGAAGTCAAAATCCTCCTCCCCGTCCAAGGGAATGTGCAGCAGAATTTTGAAGGGCTATTGTGGGGCCCCAAATATTAACAAACCCGGCCCACTCTATAGCCGGCCCAAGGCCCGCGCCGAGGAGAGTATATTGGCTGAGGATAAAAGGGAAAAAACCCAAACCCTCAAGGGGCCTCGCCGAGGATGCTCACCTCCTTGGCGAACCGACGTTGATGAAGGGAAAATATCTCCCACCCATTAAATGTACTCTATCAACATTCTGGCCGCTTTGATGGTGAAGTGACCAGCGAACCCAGGTGCCTTGGTCACCCCAACTAATAGAAAGTCTGCAAAGGCGGCTGAGAAATAATATAAAGCCTGCAAAAGCAGGTGATGGGACAACCCCTTATACGCAGAGTTCAGATAGCCAACAGATGGACGATTAAGATAGACAAGAACAATACTATATAACCAAGAGGATTCCCAACGCCAAAAAGGAGAGGAATCAGTCCTAAGAAAAAGGGTAGAAGATATATCAACTCTAAGAAAAATAGATCCTCGGATGAAGCCGAGGATGAATACGTTTTACAAACACTTAACCAAAAATCATCAGAATCCTCACAAACCTTTTATCCAAAGTCATTACAAAGATCCTTATCAACACTTAACCAGGATCATGATCCTTATCCTCATAGAAAACACGCCAGTAAAATTATTTTGTTATTACGCCTGCTAACTTCATATCAACCGTTGTTTACTTCGATGAGGCCAAGCCCTTTTTACCCACATCTCTACAAATTTTATTGTTAAAGGCCCATTACAAATTGAGTCCCTACAATCACTATTTAGCATTTTGATATATAATTAGCTTTTATATTAATATTGAGAATAATATAATGAATTGATATTAATATTTTATCTATATAATTAGCTTTTATTTTATATTTATATTGAGAATAATATTTATAATTTGGCTTGAAAGCTTTAAGTTTTTTTTTTTTTAATAGTTTTTTTTAATAAATATTTTGAACCGACCAAACCGATTAAACCGACCATAAAAAACCGCACTGCTATAGGTCAGAAAGTTGACCCTTGGCGGTATGCATCGGTTCCAATTATGAGAAAACCGATCTTTATTGGTTCAGTGATAAATTTGGAAAAAAACCGCACCGACCAAACCATACACACCCCTATTAATCCCATTTGCATGATCTAGAGGCTATAGAAATAGAGTTGGACAAAAGCAATGGTCTATCTTTCAGTACACATCTGAATCCCTTGGTGAATTTGCTTCCATTGTTGATGATTGCAAGGACCTACATAGAGGTCAATAAATGTGCTGATTCTTTAATTAGCCAGAGGGGGAGTTAGATAGAAACGGGATTTTGTGACATGATATTCCTCCTGATGATGATTTGTTATTGCTTTATTTGGACAGATTAACTTGGCATGTATTATGTTTCTTTTGTTCGGACTGATTAGCTTTTAATGCAATCTCAATAATAATAATAATAACACATTTCAATTATCAAAATCGAAATATTTTGGTAAAACAATCTCTTTGTTTACAAAATTAAAATAAAGTGAGATTGATTTAAGAAGATGCCAAGTTAAATAATGATAGTTTATGGGGTTTATGAGTTGTGTTAGGTTCTAAATACTTTATGTGTTGCCGACTTGCCGTAGGGGTGTTTGCAATGCGGTGCAGTGCGGTTTTGGGCAATTTTTAGTACCGCACTTTGTAGTGCGGTTTAGCTAAAACTATAACTACATCGCACCTTATTTTTGCGGTCACATGTGCAGTGCGCTGTGGTTTAAAGTTTAGCCAGAATCATAACCGCACCGCACCTCATTTTTGCAGTCATATATGTGGTGCGATGTATAAGATGCGGTTTGAATAGTTTGAAGTTGGTATATTTTTCAAATTTTGAGCTTTTCCTACTCAACCCAAAACTAATTTTTCCCTTTGTTATGGTCCAAGTTTTAAACTATTGAACTAATTTTTCTTTATTTTGGGATGACTTTCCTAATCAACACTTGCTAGGGTTATCAAACTCTTTTTTTTTTTTTTGAAAACTAGTGTTATTAAACTATTAATAATATATTTAATATTAAAAATAATAAAAAATATTAATATATAGAGAGGGTGCGGTGCGGTGCGGTGCGGTGCAGTGCGGTGCAGTTTGTGCGATTTTCTTATTATAAAATTGCAAACCGCACTGCACCATGTGGTGTGGTGCAGTGTAGTGCACTATTACTTGCGGTACGGTGCGGTTAAGCCATTTTGTGGGCAATTTTGGTGCAGTTTTTGTGGTTTGGTAAGCACCCCTATGTGTTGGCAAACCAAATACATAAACTTGTCTAGGAAAAGATCTTATTGTCTATAAAGTGTTTTAGATATTGCTCAAAGTGCTACAAGTCAAAATTCAAGAACATATAATAAGCTACAAAAAGAAATTGTGAAAAGCTAACTAGCTTGACCGATCGAGAGAAAGATTCGATCAATTGAATCGCGAACTGCAGAATTTTAATTTAGTCCAACAACGCATTAAACATTTAGGGTTTTAGTCCAAACTTACTTGGTATAAAAGGAAAACCCTAAAGGACGTTTTTTAAGTCTTGGAGAGCTACTCTTTTAAGATCTGAAAGGTTTTTATATCTTCTATTTTTTCAAGCATCTACTGGAGATCACTCTCATATTGCTAGTACCGGTGGAATAAAGTGCAACCCAAGCTTTAGCTATCAAGCGTACTAAAGATCAAATGCATGAACTAGAGGTTCATATTGGAGTAGATCCACATCAAAGAAGTCTGAGGGGTTCAGAGCTAGGTTTGATAATCTTAGTTAAGTTTACTATGAATTCATATTCTTGACTATAAACTTCTATTTGATATAGTGGATTGTTTTCTTGGGATAGTTCCCTCCGGGTTTTTATCTTGAAATTGGATTGTTTTATTGGTTTTTCTAGGTCATCATATCTTGTGTTATTTATATTTTCCGCTACATGATATGTGTGATGAAAGTTTAACCTAGATCTACATAATTAACCTAAGTAACAACTTGGCTATTAAATTAGGTTAAACAAACTGTGTATTCAGGGGTATAAAAACTAACAAGTTGTTTTACTGATGTTATAAAAAAAGGGAGTACAATTATGTTCACTGTGTTTCTTTTACAATGTATAAGTTCAAAGATCAAGTAAGAAGAATATTTGTCTAAATTGCATTGCCACCATGTGTATGTTTGAATTAGCTTTTCTGTCTAATTTTTTTTTTTTATAAATTATTTACAGATTTTTAAAGGTTTCATATTTTTTAATAAGTAGAATTGTACTTTTATCCACCTTCAATAAATAAGGAAAAAAATCCAAATGTACATATGTAAGCTAGGTGAGCAGGCTTTCAGGCACGTGGAAAATGAAAAGTTGATGGAGAACACTTTTTACTTTTTTTAGCTAGAGTTGAGGGTGGGATCATATAACATAACATTTCTTATATTAGGGTCACATTTTTAAATAATTGGCATATCTTATAACAAAACGCACGTTACTTGTAAACAAGTGATATTATTGAAGATATGAAGATTACTTAGAAACAATACAAGAAAAGTTGGAACATGTAGTCTTGATACCTAATTTGACACATTGGATCTATCGAGATTTAATGAATCTCAATACCTCTCAATATATCGAGCTTTGTGGATCTTGAAATTCCAAATCTATTTTTGGCCCATGATGATAAGGCTTACCTAAGGTTTTGTGTACTTGGTTTCTAGAGGATATAAAAGCTATATTTTATAACTATCATCATAGGCACATAGGCACATATTGAGATACAAACTTCACAAGAGTTGCTGCGACTTCTTGTGTGCCTTTGAGTTATGTACCAAGTTGCTTCTAGATCTACAAGCGTGGATTGAAGAACTCTGCATCACCAAAAATAATCAAGTTATTGTATTGTTAGTCAAGTATTGGGATTTGTACAATGAGAAGTCTCTACAAGAACAAGTCTAATTGGGGATATGGGTAAGGATTTAACCGTAGTTTGGTATTTTGGGATAAGTTAGAGGGTAAAATTCCTTATACTTGTCACCGTTTGTTTCTTGATTAGTGGATTCTTCGGGAGTAGTGACCTTAAATTCACCAAATGGGAGTTTTTGTCTGCAAAGGTTTTCCCCATGCATGAACAAATTATCGTATCAAATTTAATTTCCACTGCACTTTAATTTAAATTGGTGATTTTTTTGTACCCTAATTTGATTTGCATGTAATTTGATCTAATTAATCAACTTAGGTAATTGAATTAATTAATCGGGGTCAATCTATAACCCAACATCTTATATATGTAATTGATATTTAAAAGGTTAAATTATTAATTTAGCCATCTATTTATAGGATAAAGTTTTTTATGATCTCTCAGTCATTAATTGTCATGCCTCAAATCATCATTGACATGCTATTATCCTATTTGAGAATGACGCATAGCCTTGTCTCTCAAGATTTTGAAATGCCTCTAATTAATTAGAATTCAATGCATCTATATAATAATAATAATAATAATAATAATAGGTGAAACTGAGAGAAACTCAAATTAGAATTCCAAATTTGAGTTCAAATTTTGTGCCATGTGTCATAAATTATTTATTCTTAAAGAGTTTTATTTCTTAATTTTAAAATTAAATGTGGGACCACATCAAAAATATTCATCCAAATGAGTTATTAAGTACAAAAACCAAGAAGTCTAAAATAAATGAATCGTAAAAAAAAAAGTGCTTCACAATAATTTTAAAAAAAAAGGACAATTTACATTTTATACCTAATAATATCTTTACAATTTTTTTTAAAGATTTAACAAAATATAAAAATGACTACCAATAGTATTTAAATTATATATATAGCAATTATATTATGCATCTTATTGTATATCTTTAAATATATCCATGCATACGCATGGGGTTACAAAACCTCCCATTATCTAGGCGACGTAAGATTGAGCTAGGATTGGGTTCTACCTCACCCTACTTTTGCAGTCTTTTGGTTTTTTAGGTCCCCACAATCCACCTCCCTTAAGGGGTACACGTCCTCATGTGGGACCTACCCATCATCCTGTCTCGTAAGGTAGGGTTGGCAATTTGTGTTTGTGTTTGCGTGTCGGGTTCGTGTTGTGTTAACTCATGAGTATTTGACTATATGGGTCAATATTAACCCGACATGTTTATTAAACGAGTTAAGATTCCTCAACCTTAATACGACATGTTTATTAAACAGGTCAATCATGTCAACCTGTTTATTAGATTTTATCAAAATGAAAAAAAAAAATTAAACATTAATTCATTTGATCTTAATTATGAAAAAACAAAAAATATATTTTTAAATATAAAACTTAAAACAAACAGAGCAATTGCATCACAAATAATAATTATTCAAAGCTAAATCATATCTCAATATCACTAATAATCAATCACAATATGACAAATAAAATAAATTACAGCAGCTAATGTTAGATCCCAACAATCAATTTAAGGAAAATAGATAAAGATAAAAGTAAAAATAAAGGACAACGATGATGATGCGATGGTGGCAGAGAGTTCAAAGATGAACGTAAAGGACTGGTGACTAGGGTTTCAAGTGATAGAGAGAAATGAAGGATGAGGACGATGACCACTTGGCATTGTAGTTATAGAAAGGTGACGATGGCTGAGAAAATGATGTGAGATTGGGGTTTGAGAGTGAGAAACGACTATGGGGTTGGGAGAATGAAACTTGGAAAGAAAATAAGTTTATATACTTGGGGTTTTGAAGGATATATTGGTAAAGTCATATTTAGTTAAACCGATCATACAGGTTAAACAAGTTCCATGAGTTGGACATGAATTCGACACATTTATTAAATGGGTCATTTGTGTCAACTTGAATATAACACGAACCTGTTAAATTTCAACCCATAACCTACTAATTTCATCCATAACCTACTAATTTTGTGTCGTGTTGTGTTTATGGGTCATGTTGGATTTTTCCACCCTTACCATATGGGTTCGCTCTTATGCCATTATGTCACGTTCCAACTCATTGTTGACATCATATTGTCCTCTTTGGGAATGACACATAACATCATTCATCAAGGTTTTAAAAAGCCTCATACCAATTAGAGTCCAAGGCTTTCCTTATAAAGCACATGACTTTCCCCCCCATCTAGGCTATGTAAGACTCAGTCAAGATTTGGTTTGCCTTCACCTCACCCCACTTAAAAATTCTTTTGGCCTTTTGGGTCTCCATAATCTACCCTCTTAAGAAATTTCGTCTTTTGAATTTGTCTGGAACATAATGTCAAAATGTATGTGTTACAAGGTCCATAGATTGTTGAGAGTTATATTGGACTTATACTAATGAACTCAAGGGTTAAGTGCAAATAAAACCAACTATAGCACGAGTAGAGTTTATTTGTCAAATTTCAAATGTAGATCCAAGGCATAAAGCCAAAAGTATTGTGTGTTATGTGAGAAAGAACAAAATTGTGCGGCCTATGTGGCAAAAGTGGACAATATCTTGCCAGTTTGGAGTTAGGGCATGATAAAATGGTATCAGAGTGAACTCCAATGCAGTGAGATGGTGGGTAGGTCCTATACAAGAATGCCTAGCCCTTACGGGGGATGGATTGTGGGGGATCCAAAAGGCTAAAAGACCTCTTGAGTGTGGGGTGAGGTGATAGAGAACTAAATAATGGCTTGAGTCCTACATCACCTAGGTAGGGGAAGGTTTTTTGATTTATAAGGGATGAGTTATTCTAGAACCACAACCGATTCCACACCCATTTTCACAACTATTCTATGTGGCAAATTATAAATGTTTTTCTATCACTTTCACTTTGACCCATCACTTTTATTCTACCGCTCACAGTTAGTCACATCAAATAATTGTGAAATTGGGTATAGAATTGGTTGTGATCCTATAACTTTTCATAAGGAATGCCTTGGACTATAATTGGTATGAGGCATTTTAAAACCTTTAGGGATGAAGCAATGTGTCATTCCTAACAAGGAAGGTACTATGCCAATGATGAATTGGAGTGTAATGTTAAGGACATATTTTATGTAGTTAGCTAATCCTTTGACAAAACGCACTTTACTTGTATTTGGGTAGATTTAGGATGTGTTTAATACTTCAAGGAACATGTTGTTCAAGTGTAGTATTAAAGCCATGAAGATTGGACCAAGAAACAAGTGAAGAAAAGGTGTTCAATAAAGTTGGACAGATAGCTCGACACCTGCGGATAGATAGCTCGATAGCTGCTTGACACCTCCTCGACACCTGGCTATCTGTCGAGCTCTTCAGCTGATTCTTATCGCAATCTCGATAGCTTCTCGATAGCTGGTCGATCGATCGAGAAAGTTTCTGTCCCCTCGACACCTCCTCGATAACTGTATCTGTTGAGATTCATTAAATCTCGACACCTTCTCGACACCTCCTCGATAGCTGCTATCTGTCGAGGTTACGGAAATTCAGCTTTTTGATTTTTGGGCTAGGCTTATGTATTTGTGTAGGGTTTCTTTTCTCACAACCCTAGACCTATATAAGGCTTATTTTAGAGGCCGTCACATAAGAGAATAAAAGAATACAAGGAGAACATATGAAAAAGATTATTCTCTCTGAAAAAGAAGCTACTGCATTTTTGCGCCTTAGGGTTTTGTAACCAAGTGCTTCTTGATCTTCATTCTTGATGAAGTGAAGAACTTTGCAGCCAACATTCTTCTTCCTCAAGTTGGTGAGTGAGTCACGTATTGGGATTCGTGCAAATGAGTTAGTCACGTATTGGGATTCGTGCAACAAAAAGGGTGGCGTTCATATATTGAAGAGTTCAGAGGTTCTGAAGCGGTAGAAGGTTTCTGCTGTGAGTTCATCTACGGGGATTGTAGAGTCTAGGGACAAAGGTTTTGTACTAGATCTAAAACTTCTCTTTTCTATAGTGGATTGCTTTTTGGGAAGGTTTCCCCCTAGATTTTTTACTGTGAAACTGGTTGGTTTCATTGGTTTTCCTAGGTCATCATATCTTGTCTTATTTATTTTTTCCGCTGCATATTATTTGACATGATATTGATGTTTATTTGTTTTAACAAGTTTTATTGATAATAAATCTAATTAACAACTTGGATTTAAAACTTGTTAATTCTATCAACTGGGGTCTAAATTTTCCAACATGTAACATTAATGGTGTCAATTTAGCCTTTCAACTTTCAAAATTAAGTTAATTTTATCACTAGGGTCTCCTTTTGTTTTAATTAAAAAAAAAAAAAAGTTACGGAGCTGTTTGGTAAGAGTATTCAAATATAATTTTTTGTTTTACAATTCATAAAAGGATGGGTCCCACATTTGAATTTATTGTTTGGCTAATGTTCTCTAAATTCAATTTTCAGAAAACTGTATCTTAATTTCCTTGTTGAGTACAAGATTTTGAAAACGACTGAAAAGATGTTTCCAAGATGCGGAAAATGTTTTTAATGACATAGTTGTAAATAAATTGAAAACAGTGGACCCCATGGATTTGTCCAAATTCTTCTATCTCTTAAACTAAGAAGCTTATGTTTATCACAAAAAAATTTAAACACTTCAAATTTGAAACTTATCATTATTAAAAAAAAAAAAAAAGGATACATAAGCTCTAATCTCTTATCATTATCCACAAAAAAATATAATCTACAGATTTTACACCTTACTTTTTGTAATTTTTTTAAAAAAAAATTCTCAAAAATAGAAATGGTCTCCCAAATAATTTATTTTATTTTATTTTTTCAGTATTTTGAAAATTATTCTTAAAAGTGGGAGCCAAACATATTTAATGTAAAAATTATTATCTGAAAACTAGTTTTAATTTCAATTTTTTAAAAATTGTTTTCATAATGTTTTTGAAAACAAAAACAAAAATTCTCTTACCAATTAGGCCCTAAATTGACTTGATTTATTATTATTATTATTATTATTATTATTATTATTATGTTTACATTTGTTATAATTATAATTATAATTTAATGGTTAAATGTACTTGATTTTGAAAATTTTTATACTTTTTATAAAAATGTTTAAAAAAGATACCACATTTGATGTATTTATTAATTTTGTTAAATTTAAGGAAAAAGAGATTTTGTAATAAAATTACTTAATTTTAAAAGTTGAAGAATTAAATTAACACAACTAATAGTTGAGGGACTATCTAATAAAAAAAAAGTGGGGGACTAACTTGAAATAATTAATAATTGCGACATCAAATTTAAATTTTATCTAAATTATATAGTTGAATAGAATACAATTAATCTATTCACGTGGATCTATATTGTACTAAAACAAATCATGTCCATATAATATATATGGATTTATTGTTCAAATTGAAGCTGAAACTCATGGTTTTAAAAACAAGATCAGACCGATTGGTCCGACAAGTTCAACCAGGAACTGAGAACCAATCCGGTTCGATAAAAGTGCCAAAAACTGGTTAAAACCGACTAAAACTAATCAAAAACCGAGAACTAGAGGCAAATTCGATTTTATCTCGGCCTTATTTTTAAAGCCATATTCAAACATTTCATTTTCATTTAAAAAGGTATACCTAGTTACACCGTAGCTGTCATTATGACTAACATGTACAAATTGACCTGAAAATACTACTTGAGCAAATGTGAATAAATGAGGCTATGCAAGTGGAAACTATGCAAAGAGGGTAAATGAAACCTAAGTCAAAATGGTCCCCATCACTAGTAGCCCACAAATTAAAATATAAATAAAACCCCGAATCGTAGGAAAGAAACCTGGGCTAAGGAACCTAAATGGCAAAGAAAAGAAAACTCTAACCTATGACACACTTCACCAATTAGAATTCAGAACCATTATTTTGAACCAATCAAAATCTCTCCTCCTAAAACGCACTTCACCTTTCCCGCCACCAACTATATAAAAAATAAATAAAATATTAACATTTTATACTTCCCAAGTAGAAACACCTAGAAATTAATTAATTAAAATACAAAAAAAAAAAAACAATTATTAAGGCTATAATAAGCTGCCCCGCCGTACAACGTGAGCACGTGACACTGTTTGATTCCCATTGGTAATGGTTGTCATCCAGCTATTGAGGTGTCACTTTTCTATTGGCTGGCCAACCACGTTTGTACGATGATGTTGACATTTCGCTTTAACTAAAAAGCTTTCTATACGCATATAGATATTTTCCTTAATTCTTTGGTTTCCTTTTTTTTTTTTTTTTTTTTTTTTTTTTTTTTTTGACTTATTTCTTTAGTTTCCTTAATCTTTGCTCAACTTTTTTCTTAATTTTACCAAAACAAGATAAGAGTGATAGATCAGAATATGCCTATTTTTATTTGTCCATGTTGAAACATTTTTGGCAATACACAGTTTTATATTCTTTCTCTTTTGGGGTTTAATGCTTTATCTTTGCTTATGTGGGGGTAAAGAGAAGAACTTAGAAAAGAGAGAGAGACAAAAGGTTAATGAATTAGGAAACGGGTTCTGTGGTCTGTGTCTAATGAGATTGATGCATCCATAGATCCTCTTTGTTGCTACTCTCAGAAGTTAGAATCCTTCTAGGGTTTCTGAAAATTTTCCATTTTTGTTGCCACCTCCACATATGTTGTTGATATAACTGTGTTTTCTTCTCCTAAACTCTCACTGGGTCCCTGTGTTTCCAGCTCATTCTTTGAAAATTTGCCCTCTTTTCGCTCTAAATCTTTCTGGGTTTTTGTTTTCAACAAAAAATTTCATCAAATTTTGGAACTTTCCATGTTATGGAGTTCTAAAATTTTCTTTGAGCATCTGGGTTGTTAATTAGTTTTCTTTGTGAATTTCAACAAACCTGTGTATTTCTTGAGCTGAAGCATATAAGCATTTCTGGGATTTTCCACTCAAACTTGGTGAGATTTTAACTTATTTCATGTTGATGTTTCATTTGTTTTCTTCTCCAAATAGCAATTATGGTTGAGTCAAATTAAAATGAAGCAGTTTTTTACCATTTTGTGATCATTTAGAACATCATGGTGAGAGGGAAGATTCAGATGAAGCGAATCGAGAACGCGACGAGCCGGCAAGTCACTTTCTCAAAGCGTCGAAATGGGTTGCTAAAGAAGGCCTATGAGCTCTCAGTTCTTTGTGATGCTGAAGTTGCTGTGATCATCTTTTCGCAGAAAGGCAGGCTCTATGAGTTTTCAAGCACTGAGTATGTGTTTCTTTCATCACATAAATAAATTATATAATCATATATTACAATCCTTTTTTTTTATAATGCTTCGTAGCGCGTAATTTAAGATTTTTGTGCATTAAGAACCGTTTTATGGTTTTGGTATGATTGCGTGAGGTGGCGACAAAAAGGTCTGGGAATTCAGCAAAAACACACTGTAGGTCTAGGAAATTGGAGTAGGTTTAGTGTACGAGGAACTTGGTCTTTCAGTGTTTGTTTCAAGGATGATATTGCTCTTTTAGTTCAGCAGTGTTTGTGTTTGTGTCTGAATCGAATCTAATCTAATCTAATTTTTTGATTAGATTTTACATATATGAAACCTTTTCGGATTTGCTTATTTCTTTTGAATTCGGTACATAGTAAAGTATGAGGGGAAACAACTTTAGTGATTTCCCTTCTGATATCTTACTCTTTTGTATACATTCATCTCTTTGAGTACCTTGAAATTTTCAGAACTATATAAGTTCTTTAGTGGCTTTGGTCTCTCCCTCCTTTCTTCTTTATTTTCCTTTTCTGATTTTGTGCCTCTTTTCATCGTTACTGAATTTCGTCAAGTACCTCTTTGAGTTCTCAAATCATAGCCTATTCCCCGTCAATTAGGGTTTGTTATACTTTCATTAGAAATAGGTATAGATAGACAGTTTGATTTTGGAACTTGGGAGCCACCTTTGCCATTGGTCTTTCCTGGTCAACTAGTAATGTTGGCCTTTCCTATTCGACATAAGTTTTTACCAAGAAAAATGTGTTCCTTTGAAATTTCAACCACTGAGGTTTTATGGTACTTTTTTCTTCTTTTCTTTTTTGATAAGTTGTTGGTTTTATAGTACTTAGTGGTAGACAAGATTTAATGAGGCTTTTTGTTATGTTTGACACTTGTTGGTACTATGTGAAGGATATTGTATGGGGACTATTGTTTTTCAATTTTTTTTTTACTTTGTTATGATGTAGAATTTCACTAAAAAAGGACCATTTCGACTCACCCCAAACCAAATATATACAACCCCACTTGTCAGATTTGTATGGGCCGACTGTACCTTGTGTATCTTTTGTGTGTGTGTGTGTTCTTGTCTTTAAAATCTGGCCACATGCTCATTGTACGTGAGTAGCTAACTAGATATCTACATCAGGCAAGCAGTCCATCAAGTACTTATTTCTCTCATTTCTCTCCGAGTTGGTAGTTTCTAGGTGACGAAAGGATCAAATGAAAAAATAGAAATGAGAGCTGCAATATATAAGTATTTAAGGTGTTTGCGTGCACGTGCCCATTCGATCTATTGTTTATGATGAGTCAAAACTCAAGATACCATGTGATGAATTGTCCCAATCTAAATCTTTGGGGACCTAAGTTGCTTTGCATTAAAAATTAAAGTTTTTGGGAGTGTGGTATGGTTTGATTTACCCCCCCAACTCGAGTGAGTGAAAGAACTAATGGGATTTATTCTGACTCTATTTATTTATTATTATTTTTTTGAGAAACTATTCTGACTCTCTTTGACAAGTAGGCTTGAAGTTTAAACACCTTGTAGTAGGACTTGGTTAAGTAAACATCAATACTTAACTCTTTTTCAACTCTGAGGATCGCTATATGGGGCTGTAGTAGCACCTTTGAATGTTGTTAATAGTTAGAATCTTGCAACCTAAATCTGGCACCCTTTGGTGCCTCTCTTGTGCTTCCTAGAGATTTGATGACTATTTCTCCATAAAATATAGGATCTACGAATTGCTTAACTCTTTTGGACACCTACTACATATTGGCTGTTATATTTTCTCAATGAGTTTTAGTTCAAATGGTAACTCCTCTCAATTTAAGAGTAATAGAGAGTGAGGTCATAATGAGTTTAAGAAATTGAGACCAACCAAGTGTATATGTGACTTGCTAATGAAAAGAAAGCATTGGCTGGTATATTTGTGTGCAAATTTCTTTCTTTTTATAATCATGTTCCATGGTCAATACTATGTCAAGAAAACAAAGTGGCTTCCAATGATTTGGAGTGATAAGATCAATTATTTCATATGTGATGAAAATCGGTAGAGAGGAGTGAGCTGTAGCCAACTTCTACAACCCTTGAAATAATTGGTCCTAGACAAGTCAACACAGTAGAAGTCCTAGACCAGTCAACATAGGACATAAAATCACATTAATTAGCTTGACTTTCCCAAATGATAATCAAACATTCTTGAGTTTTTAATCCACCAAACACAAGAAGAATGTGTTGTTTTCCCATGTTTTTAACCCTTGGCTTCCATTTCTTGAGCTCTCTCAAAATATATATAGTCATGTGTCCTCATTGAGTCCCTTCCACGTGAAACTCAAAATTCTAGTTTGATTGAAATTGAACTCTTTGTGTCTAGCGAAACAAATAAGTTGAGTATTGCAATTTGTTGAAATTCTTACCAAACTTGTAGCATGTGGGCTAATAGATGAATGATTCAAAATTCCATTGCTTTAATTTTTAGGCTATTCACAATATTCACCAAATAAGGATTAATAACCGTCAAATTTGCCAATACCTTAAAAATCAAGGTTCTCATTCTTTTTCTTGATTGGCATTGGTAATCAACAAAGAACTTGGGGAAAGAATCAAGACTTTCTACCAAAATGAAATTCAATGGCATAAATTCCTTGCAACCATGTGATATTGGAACCTGTAGTTTTTGGGCTCACCACTAAATTTGATTTGAATGACATCATCCACCAAATTCAGCAATTGCTTCTACTTCAAATGCTTTGGTATCTTCCTTGTCCACTCTAATGTCGTCCAAATGTATTCCTTCAGTTCGATTCTTGCTCCCTTGGATATTTCTCTACATTCATTAATAATACCATTGTCTTTGGTTTGTAGTTTGGACTGTTGCTAAATTATCAGATGTTTCATCCCCAATTGCTACGTCTGGTTATAGTGCTCTTATTCTCAACTATACTTGTACTTTTGGTGGAAATTGAGGCTTAAGCAATTACTTTATACTGTGCCATGTGTGAAGTTGAGCTTTACTTTGTTTTACTCAATATCACTGCTATCGTTCTCATGGTTTTAAAAACTAGATCGGTCAAAGAAAAAGGGACCAGTTCTCAGTTTTTCCCGGTTCTTGATCAGTTTTCACCGGGTTTGACTGGTTTCTCCCGTACCAGTTCTGGTTCCTAATTCAACCGGTTGGTCCGGTCTGAATTTTAAAACAGTGGTTGTTCCCACCAAGCAACTAGCTTCACTCACCTTTCGTTAGGGGGACTCATGTAATTAAAGGATCTGTTGACTTCTGCGAATTAATTAAGAAATTTGAATCTGGAGATGGTCATTGAGGCTAAGCAACTCGACTTTGATGTGAAATCCCTTTGATTTGCTTTCTCTTGCTCGTGTCTAGAATAGCCATATTATTCATCATTCCTGTATCTCTTGCCTATATTTGCCTTCAGCACTATTTCTTCAGTTCTACTATCTTCTGAAACTGTTGTGTCTATCATAATGTCCAAATCTTTTAGTATGTTCATATTTGTTATCATGTTCATACCATCTAGTCATCTCTGCAAATTTCTCCTTATCTTCATTGCTGGAGCCTTTTATTTGTTCTCCATTTGGGTGGAGTAATAGGGTGACCGAGAGCTTTGTTGTTGTTGTGAGTCCTATTGTCAATATGATCTTGATTAGGTTTTGAGTGAGTCTAGCAGAGGCCGCTTGGATCTCTTATAACCCTTACTAGATTTCAAGTTGGAACATTTATAATTTGAATCTCGAAAGAGTCTCATCGGTGTGATTTAAGTCATCGAAATGGTTGTTGTTGCACTCATTATCCATCATGTCAAGCTAGACTAACACATGATAACTACAACTCTTCTACAAACTTAGTTCTACTAGAACTTTAGGCTGCTTGGTAATGAAAAGAAAAACTATCAAATATTTTATGAAACTCAACTAAGCACTTGATTTTCATTTTATGGGTTGTAAGCCTATATGTACACTTGGTATACATAACCCTTTTGTATGGTTCCTTGGTTACACAAAGGACTTTTCCAACATATGTTCATCATCGTTGGAGTTCTCATCGTAGATTGTGGCGAATCCAAATCAACAAATGAAACTCTTTTGATGTGTTCACCCACATCTTCAATGGCAAAATCCTCCTCCACAAAGCATAGATTTGGACAACGGTTTTGAGGCTGATTTCCAACAGTTAAGGTGGCGAATTGCTCTGAAAGTACGTCAAATTTCTCCTCCATCAGTTGAAAGTGCTCTAGTTAGGCATCGCATGCAACCTCAATGTGTTCATACACGTCATCTACAACGTCATTCTCTCTCCCATGTGCTCCTCTTCCTGCCATGATAAGACGACCTTTCTTTGATACCAACTAATGCGGCGTAGTGTGGCCCTACTACCAATTGATGTAGCGTAGCCGTAGCATCTCTTTGATACCAATTGATGCAGTGTAGTGTGCCTCTTATGCTAATTGATGTAGCGTAAACGTGTAGAAGTGGAATCTATAATACACTAACTACGTACAACCCTTCTACATTAATGATTCTATTTCTACGTGTATGTGCTACATCAATTGGTAGCAAAGCCACACTATGCTACATCAAATACAAATAGATGTGGGATGGTATTGTAGAATGTGTTGTAGCCAACTTCTACAAACAGGGAAATAACCCTAGATTTCACTTGAAATCCTTGAACCAAGAAAAAATATTCACAAAAATTTATATTGATAATCTAAATATTTTATAATAAGATTCTAATTGTAGGGTCCAAAATTCATGGCTCAAGCCCTAAAGGTCAGGAAAATGAGCCAAACGAACCTAGAACAATGAATTTGTAGAGGGTGGGTTGAAAAGCTAGGCTGGTTGTGAATCTAGCAACGGTCCACTGACATAATAACTCACTTGAAAACTAAATAATCTCAAGTTCGAAGAGGCTTGTTATTGATTGAAAGGTGAATACAATTCTCTAGACTTTCTCCTCCCCCTTTTTAGAGGCCTATTACATTTATATATCATTCTTCCTCTTCATCTGCACTGTCCACCTGTACTTCATCTAAGCATTCACTTGAGTACATGTTATATTAGATATCTACTTTAGTTTTTCGTGAGTGGTGGTAGCTGAGATGGCACTGTTCAGGGGTCTTCTCCACATAAATGCGACCAGAAAAGTTGCTGCAGTGCATTAAATACGGTGGTAGCAGCTTTTCCTTTTAGATATTTCTCTGTTCTTATCATCTCCAGGCATGCCCAAAGCTTGTCCTTGTCATTGAAGTTGCTGGAAAGATCAATCAAACCTTCCGTATACCTGTTTGATTAAGTCCCCTTGGTGTTCGAGGAGAAATGACCTCTTCGGATCACTGGACTATCTTCCTTGTTCGTTTCCAGGTATATTTTTTCCACCTGGACTCATTCCTAACCATTTTCTTCTCTTCGGATATAGTGATATTCGAATTGGGCCTTAGGCCCAACAAGTGATGTTGGGCTTTTACCCCCACACTAATAATATATCATGGTGAGTAGGCTTTGCATCCTTAATTATATTAGAAATCCTTAACTAATCAACTTAGGAAATGCAATCATATTAATTAATTCAATGTTTTGAATCTTTTGATATCAAAGTCAAATATTTATGAGTTTTAAACTTAAGTAGTACGAATACTTTGAAACCCTTGACATGTCCGTTTTGACAAGCGTTCAAAGTTGAACATGATGGGAATACTTTTTGTTTGTTTGTTTAGACCCTTGTAAACTTAGATTGTTTAACATAATTAATTAACCAAGTTGATACTTAGGTTTATTATTTAGATCTAGGTTAAACACACACAATCATATCACATAGTGCAGAAAAGTAAAAGAGACAAGCGATATGATTAACCAGCAAAACCAATAAAATCAATAGTCTCAAGGTAAAAAACCTGGAGAGGATTTAATCTAATCTATCCTTAAGGCAAACAAATTCACTATGATAGAATGAAAGTTTTACAATAGATTTTCTCCCTAAAATCTAAAGCTACTTTTTGTAGTATTTACTCACACGACCACGTGCAGCTCCGAATCCACGGACTATTCTATTTGAATTTGCTGAACACAAACATCCACGTTTGTGACTTTGAGATCCCACTCAAAGGTTTTTGATCACCGTCCTTTATGCGACAACTTTTCTCTACCAGTTCTTGATAGTAGATCTAGCTTCTAGTAGATGCTTATTGAGTTAGAAGGCTACAAAATCCTCACAAATTTCACAGGAATAACTCACAAGACTTCCAAAAACTACTGAAACGTATTTAGGGTTTTCCTTTTATACTAGGTAGTGTAGGACTGAAACTCTAAACGTTTTTGCGGGCTTTGGGCCTGATTTAAAATTTGCAGAATACGACTTTCGATCGGTCGAGCTACACAGATTCTGAATTCTTCTTTCTGCAGCTTGACTGTTCTTGAATCTTGACTTGAACAAACTTAAGCAATGTCTAACATCTAATCTAGACATGTTTTTATCCTTCGTTTGCCAACATACATAAATTTAGAATCTAAACATTTATCCTAAATATTTAGAACACTTTTGCATGCATATTCTTATTATTTTGGGAGAAAAAAAATTATTTTATTGAAAAGGAATTCCGTTAATTTTATGTCTTTAAAGATTTTGATAATTATTTATTTGGAAACTTATAAATAAACATAAAATATGCTTATAAATAAATAAAATATACCTTAAAAAAAATACTATGTAGTTTTTTTTTTTGAGGCAAAGGTAAGTGAAATATTATTAAGAAAAACCAAAACTAAAAAAAACACCACAAGTTCAAGGCAAATCTAAATGGAAAACATCTTCCACATCCTCAGGCAGAGATTCTACCTATACATCAGTATCTGCAGATAAAACTGCTTTTTTAGCTAAACAATGAGCTAACCTATTCCTCTCACGCCGAACATGCTGAAACAAATAGCTCCTCAACGTTCCTCCAATTCGCTTAGATTCATCAATAATGTGACCAAACAAAGTACGGCAGCGACCAAAGCCCTTCAAGGCAGCAATAACCCGACTACAATCACCTTCAATAATCACTCGAAACACACACAACTCTGCAGCAAACATCATTGCCTTGCAAATCGCCAAAGCTTCAGCCATTTCAATAGACTGAACTGAGCCAATATTCTGCCGCAAAGCTCCAATAATCTGCCCATCACAGTCACGAACAACTACACCAACACCTGCTGACCCAGTTTCTGCAAAGAAAGTTGCGTTGAAGTTCACTTCGTAATGATCCTGAGGGGGAGGAGACCAACGCACCAGGGACTGACGCACAGGCGCACTCTGCACTTGAGGATTAACTTCCCAAAACTCATCAAAATTCTATGTAGTTAATTAATTGTTGTAAGCAAAAACTCTATAATTACTATTGAACTTGCGTTGGGAGCCTTAAAAAGAATATGTTAAAGGTATTGGGTGAACAAACAATTCTTCTATTGCCTAAAACTAATGCCTAAGAGAATCATTGATTTGCAGATCCCATTCAAATATTTTTTTTCGTCTTAAAGAAAAAAAAGGGGGAGAAACTCGAAGAGGATTCTTAATAATAAGCAAGAAAGTTGGAAAGAGCATGATCAAGGCTTTATTCTAGCCTGTGTGGTTTTGATGGGATTAGATGGTATAAGTATGTGTTAAATCCCACATTGAACATGTAATATGTAGATTTTGGTTACATAATCGATTACTAAGGAGTCCGTCCTAATTGTAATTTGATTATTCATTTTGGGTATGACGTGAATGTGATATAACATCCTAACATTACCGTAGATATTTGGATTTTGTCTACCATCACCTTTGTTATTTCTTTACATATCATTAGATCACACAATTAAAAAAAAAGTATATTATTTTAAAAATACGGCATAAATGACGAAAGTGAGAAGAAAAAAAAAAAAAAAAAGACATACAGACAGGTCAATTTTGAATTTGAACGAAAAATTCAGAACTAAAAGAAAAATTTTATATTTGATCTCTTTTATTATATTTAAATTTAGCAGCATACTTGTGTTATTCTAATATAATTTTATAGATGTTATAAAAAAATCAATTAAGTAAGCATTTAATATATAGTACCCCCCCGCCCCTAATTTAAGCTATTTTTTCAATTAATATAATTAATAAAGAAGGGAACTTTGTTTAATATATTCTTTATTACTTACATAGCCAAAAATATATAGCAAAATAATGAAAAGAGCATTTAACATATAGTTTGTTTTTTTTTTTTTTTTCCAACTTTGAACTATGTTGTCAATTAAAATAATTAATAAAGAAGGGATTTTGTTTAATATATTCTTTTATTACTTACATTATGAAAATTACTTATTGTCTCATATTAGTATAATTTAAAATGATTTTATTTTTATTTATTAATCTTATTTACATGCATATATATATATATATATATATAGACAATAAGATCATTCAAAATACTATAGAAATCTTTAAAATGTTGATATTTAATATGAAAATTCACGTTTAGATCCCTGTAATGGCTTTCTACCAATTTATCAATGTCAAGTTCTATGTACTAAATTGATTTCAATTACTATATGAATAAAATAGTAAAACCAATCTCAACAAGAATTGATTCTCAAAAAAAAAAAAAAAAAATCTCAACAAGAACAATCACACACAGAAGATGAGAAATTATTCGTAAAGTGAAAACCTAAGAAGAAAAAACACTCCGGAGCCTAGCCTAGCTCGTCAAATCTACTATGTAGAAGTTGCGATACAACCAAACTTGCAAGACCTACAATACATGTAATTTGCCTTGCATATAATCTCCTAGCTCTTGCTCTAATTGATCTTCAAGCCTTTGTCTTCATAATGATTCAAAGCTGTAAGTTGAGACGCGTTGGTTGCCAAACCGATCTCTCGGTTACTTCAACGTCACTTGAAGATTTCTGATGTCTCTGTGAATTCAAGACTACACTCCAATAACATAAGTGATGATCTTGTATTTGGGGGATAAAATCTCCTCTTAAGGTATAGGGTTGGAAGACAAATCTAGGTATATAGGGTTTTTTCTTTAGGTTCTAGTAGCCGTTTTGCTTCTTTGGAGATTAGGGTTAATAAGCGTTTATACATAAGTAGGGTTTTGGATAGATTTTGTCACAAAACTAACTCTTAAAGCAAATCTTAAATTTTCCCATAATAGGATTTTGTTGAGACTCTACCCAGAGTTTCTGCCTAGACCTCGCATGACCAGGAATTTCAATATTGCTCAACCAAGATTGAACTTTGCTTGATTAAAACTTACTTTTATGCACAATGAACTGAAGCTCAACTTTAGCCTTCATTACCCATTGTGGCGATACAAAATAAAACCCAATAATTACAAAAAAGATTTGTCTTGGAATTAGCCAACACCTAAAAATCCTAACAAATTCTCCATTGGGCAATTTCATGACAAAAAAACCCTAATACAGATTCGAGTACTAAAGCATAAGTTATGAAACACATACCAAACTAACTTATAGCTGGACTAGAGAGTAGAGACCGAGTTGATAAACTCTTACAAAGTACTTGTCTTTCCTGAAAACATTGGACAAAAACATTAAACGCATCTAGTATAAAAACAATATCGATCAAGTAAATCACTATATATTAAAAATGAAAACCACAGACGTGACCATATATTTATGGTCATCATGCCTATAATGGGATTGACTATCTGAACATGTAAACAACAATTAATGCTTAGTGCAAAGTATCTGGTAATTCAACTAACACATCTTGGCGTTTCTAACAAAGACATCAGGATTAAAATATTAGAAATGACAAGTAAGTCAAAGGGTCTCTTAGGGTTCATATGACAATGGCCATGACAATCATGAAATACTTTAGCAGCGTTGGCATTTCTAAATCTATTCTCATCAAAATGGGAGGTCATTGCCAAATTTCCATAGAATTTTTAGGAACGCAACCAAATACTTAAAAATATGAAAAATATTTTCACTTGACATTATTTTACGATCAAAAAATATTTTTCTGTCAAACCAAACATGCCTTAGTTCAATATTTTTTGTTTTGTTATTGTGAGTTAGGGGTGTCCATACCTGACTAGAGTGACGAATTGATGAAACTGCCTAATGCCGACTCGTAGCCCGCTCGATCCAATGCTCTAGTTAGTCAATTGTGGTTCTCGCCTCCAAGAACCAACGTCAGTGGGTCGAGTAATGGGTTTCCTTCTCCAAAACCCGAGCCACCCGACTTGGCTGACGATATACAAGAACTCTGGCCAGATCTCGCCAGATCAAGATTTGATCTGTTGAGATCCAGCTAGATTCGGTCAAATCCCAGTAATTTTGGTGACTTTTTGCCCAAATTGGGTGAGTTCTAGCTGAATTTGGTGACCTCCACTAGTGAGTGAACCGATCGACATTCACCTGAGCCCAAAACTGACTCAAGCTATTGATATTGGCTATTAATTGCGGGTCTCTTTTCCTGCCCCTCGATGTGAGCGGGTTGGGTTCGAGTTGAGTCCAAAACCGAACCGACCCAACCCGTGAACATGCCTATCGTGAGTGCGCAAAGCACTTCAAGTATATGACTTTTCAGTCTAAGTGCCTTTAAATTTGAAAATATGTTGTTGAAAGTAGAGGGTTTTGTTGATAGAGTAAAGCATTGGTAGGATGAATATAGTTTTGCAGGCTCTCCAAGCTTCATTTTGGCACAAAAATTGAAGGCTCTGAAAGTAGATTTAAAAAAATGGAACAGTGAGGAGTTTGGTGATTTGGCTTTCAGAAAGAAGAACTTGCTGACTGAGTTGATGGGTTTAGATGTGAGGGAGGAGTTGGTGGGTTTTTTAAATGAGGATCAGATTTGTCGCCTTCAAATCAAAGGTGACATAGATCAGTTGGCTTCTCTTGAGGAGAATTCCTGGAGGCAAAAGTCTCAAGCCTTGTATGTGAAGGAGGGCGATAATAATACTCAGTTCTTTCACAGATTAGCAAACTCATAGAAATGCTAATCAAATTAAAAGGATTGAGGTGGATGGTATTCTTTATGAGGATGAGTCTGATGTTCGCTCTTAGTTAGTTCTTTTCTATCAAGGATTGTTTAAGGAAACTGAGGTGCGGTGTCCCACTATGGATGGGTTAGATTTTGCTTGTATCGAAGAGGGTGAGCGGTTATCGTTAGAGAAGGAGTTCATGAAAGAGGAAGTCACCCAAGTATTAAGGGAGATGGAGGGGGATAAAGCCCCTGGTCTTGATGGTTTCACCATAGCATTTTTCCACATTTGTTGGAGTGTGGTGGAAAAGGATGTTATGAATTTTTTCGCTCATTTTCACTGACACTCTGGGCTTGAAAGGTTTATGAATGCTTTGTTTATCACTTTAATTCCTAAGAAGTGTAATGCCGTTAACATCAAGGATTTTCGTCCCATTAGTTTGGTGAGTAGCGTGTACAAGCTGCTGTCTAAGGTGTTGGCTAATAAGTTGAGGGTGGTTTTGGACAAGCTCATATTTGAGACTCAAAATGCGTTTGTTGGCGGAAGGCAGATTCTCGATTCAGTGCTTATTGCAAATGAATGCCTGGATAGCAGGTTGAAGAGCAGAAGTCCAGGGGTGGTATGCAAGCTTGCTATTGAAAAAGCTTATGAACATGTAAACTGGGAGGCCTTGTTTTATTTGTTGGACCGAATGGGTTTTGGGATGAAATGGAGGGGGTGGATTAAGGCTTGTGTTATGTCTGTCCGTTTTTCTGTCTTGGTAAATGGATTCCCTGAAGGTTTTTTTGGATGCTCACATGGATTGAGGCAAGGGGATCCTCTATCCCCGCTATTGTTTCTCTTGATAATGGAGGTTCTAAGTAGACTCTTGAAGAAGATAGAGGAGTGTAATCTTATTCAGGGATTCCATGTGGGAGATGTGAACGCTGTTGGTGTGCGTATTTCCCATATGTTATTTGCTGATGACACTATCTTATTTTATGATGCATCTAGGGAACAGTTGCTGTCCATAAGATTGGTGTTGTCTTGTTTTCAAGCTTTTACAGGGTTGAAGGTCAATATCGTGAAAAGTGAGATCGTTCCCGTTGGGGAGGTGAATAATATAGTAGCTCTGGCTAATATTGTTCAATGTAGAGTGGGCAGGTTGCCTATGAAATATTTGGGGATGCCGTTGGGAACTTCTTTTAAGTCAGCTGCGATATGGAATCCTATTTTGGAGAAAATGGAGAAGAAACTATCTGGGTGAAAGTGTCTCTATTTATATAAAGATGGTAGACTCATGCTAATAAAGAGTACTCTCTCAAGTCTCCCTACATACTTTTTATCTCTTTTTACTATTCCTAAAGCTGTGGCGACTAGATTGGAAAGTATTCAGAGGAATTTTCTGTGGGGATCTTCTGAGGGGAGTTTCAAGTATCCGTTGGTGGCTTGGGATAAGGTGTGTTCTCCCGTTGAGAGGGGAGGTTTGGGGATAAGAAGGGTGGTGTCATTTAATCAAGCGCTATTAGGGAATTGGCTGTGGAGATTTGGTCATGAAGCTACCCATCTCTAGTGGAGAGTTATCTCCTCAAAATATGGTGAGGGTCAAGGGGGGTAGGGCACTAAATCTACAGGAGGGCTCATGGATGTGGTCTTTGGAGAAGCATTAATGAAATGTGGGAAGCTTTTCTAAGCATCTGTCCTTTGCAGTGGGTGATGGAACTCGTATCCGCTTTTGACATGATAGGTGGATTGGTGAGAATTCTTTAAAAGATCGCTATCCTAAGCTTTATGCATGTTCAGTGGTCAAGGATGCTTGCATCTCTAAGGTTTTGTGGGTTCTAGAACGTGGTACTGTTAGAGTGTAGAATTTAAGGTTTTATAGTGTTTGAAGATTAGGAGTTGGCTGCTTCTTGTTCTCTATTTTAGCTTATCCAACCTCGTATTCCTCGGAGTGATAGGAGAAATACTCTTTACTGGCGACTAAAAGAGGATGGAAAGTTCGACACCCGGTCTTACTACCATTAGATCCGGGGTGTCTCGAATTCTTTATTTCCTTGGAAGGCTGTTTGGAAACCAAAGATTTCTAAGCGTGTGGCGTTCTTTCTGTGGACTGCTGCACATGGTCAGATCCTCACTTTGGATAATCTAATGCTTAAGGGTCGCCTTTTGGCTAATTGGTGTTGTATGTGTTGCGGTGATGGGGAGTCGGTAGACCACATTCTTCTTCATTGTCCGTTTACTCATTCCCTATAGGCTTTCATGCTTCAGGCTTTTGGTATTCATTGGGTCATGCTGGGTTCGTTGGCGGGTTTCTTATCTAGTTGCATCAGTGGCTTGGAAAGCACAATTCGGAAATTTGGAATTTGGTTCTAGGGTGCTTAATGTGGATTGTGTGGTTGGAGCGAAATCGTCGATCTTTTGAAGATAAAGAGAAATCGTTGGAGGAGTTAAAGATTTAATGCAAACGTGGTCTAATGGAGTGGTCTCGTTGTTAGGGTTTTACTGAGTGTTCATCTCTCTCTGAGTTTATGCCTTCCCTTAGCTTACTTTCCTGACTTCTTTCTTGCTGTTGTGTTGTGCTGCGTTGTGTTGCACTGTGCTGTGTTGCTATTGTGTTGCTGTTGTGTTGTGTTGTTCATCATGAACATCTTGTAATTCTCATTTATTTTTTTTCCCTCTTTAATATAAGTTTTCTGATTACCTATCAAAAAAAAAAAAAAAAGTATATGACTTTTCATCATTTGATTTCGTGTCAAAATTTTATATTATATTTATCGGTAAGTCTACTTTTTAACTTGGCCATCAAAATAATAGGCTGTGAAACAAAGTTTTACCTTGAGTGGGTGTATGGCTTTGTGAGATATAAGCATTCCTGTCTTGCTCCTTTATACCATATCACTTGCTTCCATCTCAATATTATTTTTGAGAGCCTAGTTTTTGTTGGCTTTATAAAGCCTAACTTAAAATTCAACAAAGTACTCACAAGAAAGAGAGGAATGAAAATTTTATTAGAGTACATCAAACTCACAAACAAAGAGATTAAGCTACTGCCTTGAGAGCTCACTACAACTTTTTCTCTCACACACTTTCACATCATACATCTATCCCCTTTTATAGGGTGAAGTTACAAGAGTTGTCATTATTATCATGACTCTTTGTTTTATAACAGAAAATTCTAGAATGTGGAAGACTCAAAGACATAAATGTTATGGAATGATAATAGACACAAGCAGATATGGAATAACAAAAGACACAAACAGTTATGGGAAAACAAAAGACACAAACTGTTAAAAAATATCAAGATGCACCTTTTGGTTTACCAATGCCAACGCTCCCCCTTAAACCAAAAGCATCTTCACACCAAGCATTGTCCTCAATCTTCTGAATCTATCAACTGGTAAGGCTTTGGTAAAAATGTCTGCTACTTGCTCTTCTGTATTGCAATATTGGAGCTTCACAACTTTCTGTTTCACATAATCTCTCAAGAAATGATACTTCATGTCAATATGTTTGCTCCTTCCATGTTGAACTGGATTTTTAGAAAGTTCTATGGCAGACTTGTTATCCACATAAATAATTATGGATTCTTCTTGTGGATGATCAAATTCTTTTAATAAATTCTTCAACCGTATTGCTTCACAAACAGAAGAGGATGCTGCCACGTATTCAGCTACACATGTTGACAAAACTACAATACTCTACTTTTTGGACATCCAAGTGAAATCTGTTGATCTAAGATAGAAAACATATCCAGTAGTGCTTTTCCTTTCATCTTGATCACCTCCCCAATCACCATCTGAATATCCATATAATGCGGCATTATTATTAGATGAATATAAAAGATCAAAATCCATTGTACCTTTTATATATCTTAGGATCTTCTTTGCTACAAGCCAGTGAGATTCCTTTGATTCTCCATATATCTGCTCAAAAGACCAACACTATAAACAATGTTTGGGCTTGTGATTGAGAGGTACCTTAAACTTCCAATCAAACTCCTAAATAGAGTTGGATCTATAATTTTCCCTTCTCCTCTTGTCAATTTTAGATCCACCGCAACAGGTGTATTGATAGCATTGCAATTTTTCATATTAAATTTGTCAAGCAATTCCTTTGCATATTTTTTCTGACATATGAAAATGCCATATGGTTGCTGTTGTACCTCAATCCCAAAGAAAAATGACATAAGTCCAGAGTCGGTCATCTCAAACTCCTTAAACATAGCTTGTTTAAACTCATGGAACATTTGCTGACTGTTTCCTATGAATAACAAATCATCAACATAAAGGCAAGCTATAAGGATTTCACATGGGCATTCTTCTTGATGTAGACTGCATGCTCTTAAGGACATTTGACAAAACCACTTCCTTGAAAATAGCTGTCAATATGAGAATTCCAAGCTCGAGGAGCTTGCTTTAGCCCATATAAAGCTTTCTTCAAGCGATAAACCTTGTCTTCTTCTCCTTCAACCACAAAACCTTCAGGCTGCTCTACATACACCTCTTCTTCAAGTATGCCATTTAAGAATGCCAATTTGACATCTAGCTGGTATATTTTCCAACTATGATGTGCTGCAAGAGAAACCAACATCCTCACTGTGTCAAGTCTTGCTACTGGAGCAAAGACTTCTTCATAGTCTACCCCATACTTTTGCTTGTAACCTTTAGCTACGAGTCTTTCTTTATAGCGCTCAATCCTCCCATCAGCTGTGTCCTTAATCTTATACACTCATTTCACACCAATGGTTCTTTGACCTAGAGGAAGTGTAGTCAATTCCTGTGTGTTGTTTTTCTCAATGGCATAAATTTCTTCTTGCATGGCATTCCTCCAACAATTCTCTTTCACAGCTTCTTTGAAAGTAAAAGGCTCATGGTCCACATACAAACAAAAGAGATTTGTCTCTTCAGTTTGTGCATAGATATCTTCTAGGCCTCTCATTTTGATTGGTGTTGGAAATGGAGAAATGCTACCTGGGCTTTGGATTGATGAAATGCCTGTTGATGATGCATAGTGGTGGGGTGTTGAGGAAGGTCTCTCTGAATCTTCATAATTCACATCTTCTTCTCGCCCTTCTAACTCAAGTGGCTTCTCTTTACTTGTGATGTCATCATTCCATACCCATGACTACTCTTCACTGAAAATGACATCTCTACTCACCACTACTTTGTTGGTAAATGGATTGTAGAGTTTGTAAGCTTTTGACTCCTCACTATACCCAATGAAGATGCACTTCTCCCCACGATCATCCAACTTCTTTCTCTTAGTCTCAAGCACTTGAGCATATGCAATACACCCAAAAATTCTTAAGTGTGACACACTTGGTTTGTAGCCACTCCACGCCTCTTGTGGTGTCATATTCTCGACACTTTTTGAGGGGCATCAATTGAGTAAATAGGCTGTACATGCCCTTCTACAGTAAATAGCCAGCAGTCGAGGTTCCAAGGTGAGTGGGTATCATTCTCTATCCCCTTCTACCGTCATTTCTTTCCCTTGGAAAATGGTGTGGCAATCGAAGGTTCCTCCTCCGGTAGCTTTTTTCTCTTGGACTGCGGCTTTAGGTAAGATTCTAACTATAGATAATTTTCGGAAGAAGCATTTTGTTGTTCTTGAGTGGTGTTTTATGTGCAAAAGGTGTGGGGAATCTGTAGATCATCTCCTCCTTCACTGTCCTATAGCATATGAGATGTGGAGTATGATCTTTTGCTTATTTAATATTTGTTGGGTGATGCCGCAAAGGGTAGTGGATTTGTTGGGTTGGTTATGCAATTTCAGGCGACATCATAATATAGTTATATGAAGGATTGTGCCGCACTGTTTGATGTGGTGTATCTGGCGGGAACGGAATTCTAGAAGTTTTGAGGGTTGCGAACGGTCCATTCTTGAGTTTAAGTCTTTTTTCTATTTTACTCTTCTCGAACGGTGTTTTGTTTTACCATCTTGTTCTTGTATTTCCCTTCTTGTGTTGCTTGATCATTGTAATTTGGTTTCTTGATGTTTTTGCTTCTTTCGTACATTTCCTATGTACTAAGCTGTGTTCTTTTAATAAAAATTTTATGTTACTTATCAAAAAAAAAAAAAGTTTAGGATTTGGTGTTTTAAGGCCTTTCATGCATGATTATGTTGGTGTATAGAATTGTTTTAGGGTTTCAGGTGTTCAATGGGTTGCATGGAAATTTGTATTGGTTTGCATAAAGTGTGAGTACTTTGAGAGTCACCACCTCCAAGAATGAGTCTACTTCAAGGAAGTCTTCATCTCTAAAGAAAGAGAAAGACTAAAGAGAAATAAGAAATTAAGCAACAACTTGATTAATTTTCCCTCCAATTTACTTCTCAAAATTTTTTCCCCCCAATTTATAGTTGCACCATCTATTTATAAAACTAATGCCTCATTCTTATTAGCTACACATGGTTCTTTCTTATTGGCTCACTAATTGGACTTGTGCTTTAAATAATATACATGTGTTTATTGTATTACACGTCCCTAACTAATTTCTTGAACTAACTCAAGGCATGTACTTAATAAATACAAGCTCGTGTGACACTTTCAATTAAGCTTAAGACTGATCAATAGAGGCTTCTTGTCACGCTCCAAACCCGATACCTGGATTTGTGACCATGACCGGCATGCTAATATCAAGCTTAAACCTGATATTAACAAGAACCAACTTAACTTTTACAAAACTTTTACCAAAAGCTTCCCTCTTTCTTTACTTCCTTGTTTCTTTACTTTTTGATATAACTTTTCATTTGACATCCAGAGCATCTACACTGTACTCCAAATATAACATAATCCACCAGTCATTTAATTTCCACATTTTCACATAATACATCTCTTAGTATTTTAAGGTACACCACCTTCATTAGATCCTAAAATACACAATATTACAAACCAACATCAAATTGCTAATTTAGAATCTATACATTTAAAACAAAACTAGCTCCTTCCAAAACTCAACTAAGGCTCCCTCTGCTCCAAATTAAAACCTGTTGACTGAAAAATAATAGGGTGAGCTGCGAAGCCCAGTAAAGGTAAGATATATGAGAATTCAATAAGGAAGCATGTAAATCAAACCATTTCAGTTTATAAACGTTCAGATAGGAGAATATTTTTCATGCGTAGTATTTTATACTATTTATAATAATAATTTAACACTCTTCGTAGAAATAATTGTTCTCATTTTCTTATCGGAATAATTTTACCAAAACCTTTCAAATTGAATTTCTTTCATTTCTTACAAAGTCACCATATATATTTTCATTACAAAATAATCATTTTAACTTAAATCAGATAATCGGTAACTTTGTCTTTATAGCATAACAGAATTTCAGAAAATCTTTTCTTTAATGAACAGCGTGCTTTTCATTAGAAACTTCTTCTTTTCATGAGAGCTTTTAACTTTTGATAATGCCTTTAAACAAAATAATTCTCTCATGCTTAATAACATAATATAGCTGTTCATAAATAACTTGCTGGTAAGTCCATATCTGATAAGTCTGTACTTATTTGGGAGGCTTCTAGCACCACAGTACTAGGCATCCAGCATTCCCCACAATGCCAGGTATTCCCGGGATTGCATCATAATACATATCTTCCAACCATGGGGGTAGGTTGGCTTCCCCCAAGTTGGCCGTAACCAACAAGGGCGGGTACAGCAGAGCCAATCCCACTTAATGGCCAAGCATATAACGTTTTTCATGGAAAGCCAGTAATTAACCCTTACTGGCAGAGTTCAGATCACCAGAGAACATAACCCGAAAATATTTCATACTTATTCATCATACTGAACTTCATAGTTTACATTACATTTTACAATAATAGCATTTCTATTGTTTTCTTTAATCATCATGTTCGTAGAATTAGTAATAGCATTAATATGCTTAAATCATATACATAAGGTTTCGAAATTTCACGAACATATCTTTGTCTGATAATGCTTACATGCCATATCTCTAATCAAAAACCTTTTAATACATAATATACTTTAAAATAACCTCATGACTTACCAAATGCCCATATAACTTATTCCTTACCTGAAAGCAGAGGAACCGAGAGCCTAAAGTCGAAGGAACTTAGACCTGACGACTGGTAACACCTAAACCAAAATCAAGGCTTGTTACTATCCATTATTCCTTAACATAAACTTACGCATTCATCTCAAAGCCTATCTCTTATAATCAAAGAAATCCTAATCCCACCTCAAAGAGGTTCCCACAAACATATTATGCATACATAAACAAATGATATACCAAACTTAAGAAAACCATCATTCTCATATTTATATCATATCTCCATAGGAGCCAAATTCATTTCAAAAGGTACTTGGAGCTTAGGGCAATCATGCATGCATAAATATACACTGTTTTAAGCATGATCATATGACCATATACACACATAAGGCAACATAACGCATGCTGAACAAAACAGCTTCATAAATACAACTATCGAATCGTTTAGAACCCCTCCTTTAGAGTACTAAACCTTAAACCAAGTTATACAAAATTTAACTATGATCCAGACATATCAAATGATGAGCATAATAATTTATAGCTCAAATCATTCACCCTAACGTTAGAATTAAATCCTCAAAGTTAGGCATGTCCCTTATTGTTCACTGTTTTATTCCAGCAGCGTATGCCTCATTTGTAAAATACAAATGAGCTATCTAAACACATCCAATCATCATGAAATTTTACAGAGCAATTCCCCTGTATGTCCAGTATATACGATAAAAATTTCGTAGTCAAAGCATAAAATCATGATTTATTAAAAATCATAAAAGCCAACGTGTTCCAATCTGTCCTGGCAGAAACTCATGCAAATTAGAAATTAAATCATTATTTTTCTATTCATCCAAATGCTATGAAACCACTTCCATACAACCCTACGTGTCTTAGCTTTCATAGAAAATAACCCTAGCATCCAAATTCACTATATACAATTTCATACATAATTTATCATGCATGAACACAGAATCTGTCACAGTGACAGCTTCAGCACATGTTCTTTCAAAAATCATCAACAAATAGCAATTAGCCTTCATTTTATTTGGGTATTTTTATACCTATACAATACATATTAAAATACCCTAATAAGCATCCAATAGACCATAACACCATCAACTTTCAAATTACTAAAATAGAATCACAAGTGTAGCTTCTAAAATCAGAACAGAGGATACAGAATTGAAACTCAAGCAAATCATCACACCATTAAAATACCCAAACAGAAAATAACTATATATACTTACCCAAAATTGAAGCTAAACTTTAGTAAGAGTTTGATTTCCTTCTTAAAGAGAAATAGCTATGATTTTTGGTGAGAAAGAGAGAGCTATTTGTGAGATGGTGTTGCCGTGTGAGGGGGGAAGAAGAAAGAAACAAGAATAAAGAAGGAGTAGAGAAAGAGGGCTGAACTTTCTGGTTCAGCAAAAGAAAAGATAAAGAGAAGACTTTTGGGCAGCCAAGAAGATAAAGAGGGTGGACTTGGGTGGCATACGTATCATGCTAAGGGAGAAAATATCCAACCCACTTTTTTTTTTCCAACTTTTCTTGCATTCACACTTACACTTTTCTGATTTGTGTGTGTGTACCCGTGGAAATGAGAGGAAGTGAGTTTCTTGCATGTTCTAGTTACATTGAAAAAGTCAAGGAAAAATGAGGTGGAACTTGGTGATTGCATGGCCATCAAGTCTTGGTCTTTGGCTTGTCAAGATGCATGAAACTTTGGCTTTACTTGTGTTGAATTCTCATTAGTTGCATGTGAGTTAAATTTCTACTATCACAATTCATGCATCATATGCCTATTTACAACACCAACCATGCATCATACTATATATATATATATATATATATAATACCACTAGCCATTTCAATTATTTATAATCTTTACAATTCTTATTCAAAGATATTATAAAATAATATGTTGATTGAATACTCTTATATTAATTATAAAAAGAAAGTGGATTAAAATAGTAATTAACCACTTAAACACAGGTTAACTATAAAATTGGGTCGGGGTGTTACACTTCTCATGTACATGGCGGTTAGGAGTAGCTTCACACAAAATTTGAGAACAAATGGAATATCCAAAGCCAGAGTTGAACTGCATGCCAATCAGGATCTTCTGTCTCCTGGTTAGCACTTCAACTCTGAGTTGATTTTTCTTTCTTTCTTGCTCCTAACATCAAACATCTACTTTCTTACAATTTTCCACTCGCCATTAAACCACGCGTCTCAGCAGTGGCAATATACTATCTTTTCAACTATTTGAATTTGGATTCTATTTGGGAAGATGCTTTCAAACCACATCCAAAAGTTTTTGCTCTATCTATTTCTCTCGTTGAACTCTAAACCTACATGTAAAATTACCATTATCCCTTTTCCAAGTACTCATACGGGCCATCTCCAATAATCACTTAGTTAATATATACTAATTGCATTCTTTGTGGATACTTATGTATATTATTGTCTCTAGAATGCTGAGTATTGGTTTTTTTTTTTTTTTTAATTAAAAAAAAAAAGGCTTTCAGCAAATAATAATGATGGTAAATGAGATCAATAAAGAAAATAAAGCACTATCATAAAACCAATCTATATAAATTGTAAAGATGACCTAGTCCCGGTCAATGTGAAGCTATTATTACAACAAAGATATCGATGTTTCAAAATTATAACACAAGTATCATACAAGTAACAAAATTGTAAAAGGTTCTCTTAGTGACATCAAAAACGAAAAAAAACTTCACCTTCCATACCTAGAGGCCCTCCATTGATTAGCATCTACCTAGTTAAGTTTTCATTGCCTTCACTGAAGTTTTATATAACACCCTGATATTGCGGAAGATATAAGAAAACAAACATTTTGCTTTCCTAATGGAAAAAGAAGCTAAACAAATTAAATTCTGAATGAAAACCTCAAATCCACTAGAGGTTCCTTGAATCCACAAGATGATAGGGTTCTGGAATCCACCAGAGAGAAATATACAAAGTCTATATTTTTATAAATCTGTAAAATTGAATTGCCCTGGAGGCTACAATATGTTTAAATAGTAAGAGAAACCCTAAGGCAGCTAGGGCAACGCCCAGAAATCCTAATTCGCGCTAAACATGTAATTAGGTGGCAAATAGTGATTTTTGCCAAAAATAGCAAAATTGAAATAATTGTGGAAATTAAAAATACTGTCTCTAAGAGATGTCCCAAATTAGACGGCACCTTATTCTGACTTTTAAACTAAAAGTTATTAAGGAAAAACAAATATTACTATAAATAGCAAAAAGTGTTTTCGGGGCCATAACGAAAGAATTTGCCTAAATTTAGACAACGCTTAAGGCCTCGAGTCTGGATCATAATGCCGTTTCCTTTTAACTTGCTAAATTTCATGCAATTCCGACATTGTCACCCCGATGGCCTCTATTGGCACCCCCTTGATCTTGCGTTGTGACTTCCGGCACCCTTGCAAGAAGGCTCACACCCCTTCTGTAACAAGGAGAAGGGCCTAGGGATCCATTAAGAGTCCATTGATATAACACCATTTTAATCCTCTAACCCAAAATTTAAAGTCAATGGATTTTAAGTCCAACTGTGGATATTATTCTTTTTTTTCTCATTATAGGATTTCACTCTCATACGTGCACTCGCACTAAATCTCCCTCTCATGTGCGTGCGTTTATCAGATCGACCTAACTCCCACTAGCATGTGATTCATTTGCAAATCCTAGAGTTTCGTTCATGCTAAAGTTTGCACCAAATGTAGCAATCACTAAATGCAACTTGCTCCAAGAGCCACCCACACTCTTAATAGAGCATACACCAAATGCATTAAGAACAAGATACTAGTTCAATCAAAAGTTGAATCTTAGATCTGATATCAATTTGTTAGAGGGAGAAGCACATAGGGTTCCATCAACAGCCCATTGATATATATTGGAACACCACTCTTAACTCAAAAGCTTAATCCAATGGGTTTATACTCAATTATGTATATCAATTTATTAGCATTTGCCTCATGTTAAGGCTATGAAAGGGTCATGTTGTTGCTAGTTGGCATAGTTGCTACTCAATAGTACCCTTCAATTCAACCTTTTTGGGGTCTTTTTGTGGCTAGTACTTGATGTTGAGTGTAGAACAACTCGATCTGGAAAGAATTAGCCATACATATCCTAACCGTGAAAAGGGTTGTGAATATGAGATATCCAACACCACAAGACATTTAACGATATTGTTGTTTATTGTGACATGTTGCAATAGTATTTGAGAGAGCCCTGCAGCTTTTGGTGGCAATTAAATTGCAAATGTGAGATGCCCAACATTGGTGGGAAGCATTCAACAATAACGTGTTGAGGCATTTAGTAGTAGTGGAAAGCGTTTAGCAATGACACCTTGAGGTATTTAACAAAAACAATATGAAGCATTTGGTGGTGACATCGTGAAGCATTCAGCAGCACACCATGAGGCATTCAGCAATAATAGCAAAGGGCATTCAATGACATTGTCAGTGTGCTATGAAAAAAACTCATCAAAGCCATTAAAAGTTTAAAACTTGATTTGCGGGATGGTTGAGAAAGTCATCAAATTACAAAAAACTTGGTTTGCGGAGGCACGTTCAAGTCATCAAAGCGTGAGAATTTGATTTGCAGGAGTGCATCTAAGTCATCAAAGTAGTAAAAACTTGATTTTGCGGGAACTTTGGACGTGAACCTATGCTGAGCAGAATCTTATGCGCAATTAGATGAAGCATGAGAAGAAGTGATTAGAAAAGGAGAGTGAAATCTGATCTATGCATGCTAGACATATGTGTGTTTAGGCTTGGATGGGATGTCTTTGAGAGCTCAGTGAGGGAAGTAAAGAAGGAACAGTGTGTTTTCAAGTGAGACAAGGCAGATTGATGCTCTTTGCTCACGTGCTTTTGTTCCGGTGATGATTTTTTGCACAAGTCTTCTCTTTTTATAGTGGTTTATAACTTGGATTTTACTGAAAGAGTGCTTCCTTAGGTACCTGATTGCTCAGGGAACCTTTTCTTAGAGCAAAGGGCTTACATTGAGTCGTGTGGTTCATTGAGCTTTATTTCTAAATTGGATAATTAGTAAGGTGAAAACATTGTTTGGTTTTAGCCACGAAGAAAAGAATTCCTAATTCTTGTGGAACTGACCAGTGTTTAGACTAAGTCAATAATTAATTCTAATAGCCTTGGAAAAAAGGGCAATAGTTGGGGGTATTTATTGCTATAGAATCCAATTGGGAGAATTGAGGGACTATATATCCATGCCAGGTTGAATGGAGCCAACCTCTTGGTTTATGTGTTTCAAGTTGACATGCTAACTAAGGGCATGGTTGACATGTCAACCAAATGTGATTTTAGTGGGCTTGTTGCCCTTGTTTATAGATTGCATATAATTTGGCTCATGTCATCTGTGGTTGAATAGGATAATTGGACCCTGAATTTGTCCATGTAAGTGAAATGAGACTTGTTGCCTAAGGATTATATCTTTCTCATCTTCTAACTTAAACTTCAAGGGCTAATGTATAATCTGTTCATTTAAAAAAGAAAAAGAAAAGGAAAGACTCCTCAACAAACCTCCAAAGCAATCTATGCTATTGATTTGTATATTGAAGTCAATCCTGTTAGAGGGGTAATTAGTTCAGTTAGTATATTTCATGCATGCAATTATCTGCTTGTCTGTTACCGTCAATAGACACTGCCAATTGTGAGTTTCAATGATTACAGACATTGTGATTGGAGTGCTTGATGTATCTTCCACATCAAATGGCTAGAGTCGTATCAGTTGTATCATGTTGATCAGCTTTTCTTTTCGTTCTCTCTCAAATATTTTTGGTTATTACAAGCTAACCATTCCTAGGTAGTGTATATGTATTAAGGCCATACTCACCAGCCCCCTGCCAAGAGAATAATATCAATTAATTTGAAATCTTCCATGATCATGGAGAATTTGTCTCAAATGGTTTGTGTACAAGTGGTGTATTCATATTTCCTTTAAGGCAGTTAAACTAAGGAGGGTTTCCTACATTATTATAAGATAACTAATAGAACTCAATACAGATCAATTTGAATTCTCCTCGGGTGCCCATATATATATGACTGTAATTTACCAAAATGAATACCAACATATTTTATGTGAACACAACCATTTTATTTACACCATTTTGTTTTTACTTTTATTACCATTTGATTAGTACGTCATTATGTGCTGAATAAAAAAAAAAAAAAAAAAAGAATCTTTTATGAAGTTTTAGAGGCATTACTTACACTAAATGCACTATTATTCAAATCACATTCGAAAATGACTATACGGACACATCTCATTTCCATGGGGTGCTTAAGTGCCTCTAACCGTCAATTGTACCAAAATGTAAATTAACTTGGAATAATAGCTGCTGTTGCAGTAAATACAGTACAAGGAAATTTTCTGAAGTGAAATTGTTCAATAAACTTGAAAGCAAAAAATTCATATGTATTAATCCGCTTTTGACACACAAATACAGTTTCTATGCTTCATGTTACAGATATATTTTTTCTTTCTGACTTTTAACAAATAGGTTACATGTAATGATAACATTTTGGTTTTTGGATGTTCAGCATGCAAAAGACCATTGAGCGATACCATAAATATGCAAAAGGTGGGCAAACCAGCAACACTGAAGTGGAACAAAATTTGCAGGTAGACCTTTATCTTAAAATTTTAAAAAATATTCATTATGAGATTATTAAGGAAACAAGTATGAATTAATGTTTACTAATTAATGATTTGTTAAATGCTTAATTTTTGGTATCGATAAACAAGCAACATAACGAGGAACCGAAATTTGTGTTCACAAGGTTTATTTTTTGTAGTTTGTGTTAAAATGTTTAAATAGCTTCTTAAACTTGTTAATCATATTTTTTTGAGAGGGTTATATTATATGATTATATCCCACACGAGGAATGTTGAGTCTAGCTCATGAGGGGAAACTTTTGAGTTTTTCTGTTGGTTTTGTAATCCAATATATTAATATTGATTGGAAGAATAATAAACTGCGTTTGGATTTGACAATTTAAATTAAGGGATTTTGAAAACTGACTGTTAGCATAAATTATTTTGTATAAATTTAATAACACATGATGATTTAGATTTGTAGTTTCACTTAAACAAAAATATCTATGATATTATGAATTTGAATTTATATCTTATATGTAATCATTTTTAATATACATATTACTAAAACTCTAATCCATTTATAAATTTTGTCAACAGAAACTTTTTTTTCATTTCATACTCTATTTTAATTTAAGTCATTTAAACAAAAAATTGAAATCTAAATCCTTCTCATTTTAATACCTCTATCTAGACAGGTCAATAAAAAAGTGCAATAATTCTTAATAGGATTACTAATCCCATATTAATAAGAAAATAAATAAAGATGTGTGATAACCCCTATAAATAAATGGTTAGCTTTTTGTGCGTGTGAGAGTTGAAAGGTAACTTTGTCCTGTGCATGCGTTGGTGTGAGGGCCCTATGAGTATTGAAAGTTCAATTAGTGCGAAAAACACTAATGAATGTTTAGACCCCCAATTTCAATTTTAACCAATACAAGCTTATACCCAAATAATAGATGTGCGGAATAATAGGTACAAGCAAATACTCAAACAAATAAACAACTCTACACCATAACTAATCAAAACACAATAGCAATTAAAAAGTAAGAGTAAGGGTTAGAGAGATGCAAACACAAAGATAACACCGGCATTTGTTATTGAAGAGGAAACCGAAGAACTTGGCGAAAAACCTTTCCGCCGTCCTCCAAGCTGTAAAATGATCCATTAGAGAATAAAGTTGGAGTAGAAGAATAACAAAAGACCCTCCAAGCCTAGTCTACCCAATGTACTTGAACCCTCCAAGCTCTTACTACCAACTGGTTAAGCCTAACTGTGTCTTCTCTAACTTTTCAGACCCTGCAATAAGCCCATTGCATCAACCAAGTGAATTAGTTATCTCTGAATTGCTTCCCAAGCATCAAAATACCTCCTCACTGGTATGGGTGCGATGAGATAAGGGTTTGGCAAATGTATTTCTCAAGAATATGTCAATGGAGAGGGTGAGAGTAGAAGAATTTGGAAAATCAAATGTCTAAGATTGTAGATGAGTTAATCTTGATTTTCTCTAAGGTTTCTCTCTCAAAATTCTCTTTAAAAGCTCTCTACATTTCGTGGGTATAAGGGTATTTATAGTAAGGTTTGTAAGGAATGTGAAGAGTCACTTTTCTGCAAAATAGGGCATTCTGACGACTTAATCTCGTGAGTGGGATGAGTCGCAAGTTTGAGTTGTGTGATAACTGCCAGGCCAATCTGTACCTTTTTGTCCTGTAGTACTCAAGCTGTCATGACCCTACAGCTTCTTGCATGCTTCACACGTGTGACATTTTGGCGAGTTGCCAGTCGTGAGTCATTCGCGGAATCCAGTCGCGAGAAACCTCTTGAATGCTTACACACTTGAATTTCTTCACACTCTCACACACAACATTTACATAATTCCCACCTAAATACAGGGTATTTAATTGCTGAAATACAAGTAAATTTAGTACGAAATAAAGCCAACACATGTTGAATAAATTCAACCTTACAAGTGTGTTGTGGATTTTATATTAGTTCAGGCTTACGAGGTTTGTAAGCATTTGTTAGTGTGGTTATAATAAATATCGGTAATAGTAGATTTAACGTGGTGAGAATTTAATCAACTCTAAAAATGGCAATGTATCTCACATGCAGTTTTGGATTTGAATGTAACACAACAGTGGGTTGCGGTAATTAATTGTAAGGAAAATTATTGTGTACTCCCGAAGTAGCATAAATGTGTATTTCCTCCTCTCACATTAATGGTGGGTCCTACTAATTAAATTCATAGTGAGACCCACCATTCATGTGAGAGGGGAAACTATGCATTTATGGTACTCCGAGAGTACCTAATAATTTTTCTAATTGTAAGGAGTAACCACCAATCATTAAGATTGTAAGGTATTATTAGTCACTTATGTAATTTATTTACGCTGTGTTCGTTTGGAGTGAAAATAGGAGGGATGGAAAATAGAGAAGAGAAAATAGGGTGGAAAATGTTGTTTTCCACTGTTCGTTTGGAGAAGGAAAATAGGAAGGATGGAAAACTCGGGAGAAAGTTTTCTCTCCTGGGCCAAATTTTTTTTCCTTCCAAATTGGGAGGAAAATGTGGACTGAAAAGTGCTACAGCAGCACTTTGTCTAAAATGCCCTCCTTTCAACTTTTTTTTTTTTTTTTTCTCCTTCAACTGACCTGAACTTTCTTGTTTCTTTTTTTCTTTTTTCTTTTTTTTTTTCCCTCCTTCAACGTGATCTGAACGTTCTTGGTTTTTTTTTTTTTTTTTTTTTTTTTTTTTTTTTCAACGGACCTGAACATTCATTTTTTTTTTTTTTCTTTTCAACGTTACCTAGGTAACGTTCAGGCCTGAAGGTTCCTTCTTTTCTTTTCTTTTTTTTTTTTTTTTTTTTTTTTCAACAGACCTGAACATTCATTTTTTTTTTTTTTTTTCTTTTCAACGTTACCTAGGTAACGTTCAGGCCTGAAGGTTCCTTTTTTTTTTTTTTTTTTATCTTTTCAACGTTACCTAGGTAACGTTCAGGCCTGAAGGTTCCCTTTTTTTTTTTTTTTTTTTTTTTTTTTTTTTTTTTTTTTTTTTTTTTAAACGTGACCTGATTTAATTTTTACATTATAATAACAAAAATAATAATATAAATTTATATATATGATGTGATAAATTTTGTATTATTTAATGAATACAAATAAATCTATTTCTTACATATTATGTAATAAGGATATAATAGTCAATTTATATAAATTACATTTTCCATTCTTCATTTTTTCTCTCCAACCAAACAAAAGAGTTTTCTACTCTCCCATTTTTCCACCCTTCCAACCGAACACACAAGAGGAAAAACTAAATATTTTCCATCCTCCCACTTTTCCATCCTCTCACAATTTTCCATCCTCTCACTTTTCCACTCCTCTAACCGAACAGACCCTTAATCTATAAACCAAAGTCATGAGGGTGCTAGGGTGCTCTAATTTAAGAAAATGAAGTCATGCTTTGAATTACAAATTTAGATTCTAGAGTTCAGTTATGTATTGAGAAGATGTTAAGCATCTAACAACATCCATTATATAACAATTATTTATTTTTTCTATCCCTTAAAAGCCTATTACTGGCTAATGAGTTGAAACAATTGTTTGTTTAATTTCAGGCAATTAGTATGTTGACAATCTATTGATGATCTATTGCCGATCCTATGTTTTGGGACTAATGTTTTCTTGTTATTTTTTGGGATGACATTGATGGTTTTAATTGGTTGGTAATTTCCACAACATTAAATTTTGCATATCTTATGGTTCTTGTGTTTTATTCTTTTATATGTTTTTCATGACTGAGTAATTAAGGAGGACAAGAAATGTATATTTGTTATATATTCTAGGAAAAGTTTACATGATTGAAGAAAAATTTTAACTTTCATTTTATATGATCACATTCTTGTTTATGTGATACATGTGGGTTGGGGAGGTAGCTAAATTTTGGAGATCTAATGATATTCACTTAATGGGTGATTGTGTTTAATAATAATTGTTAAAATTGTTATTGAGAGAGAGAGAATAAATAACATGACGGCTTACATTCAAAACAAGAAGTTCTAAGCAGCTGCATCTTTAATATTAGAAACTATTATATTACAATAGACCTAATATAGAGTATAACTAGCTAACCCTAAGGTTGTAGTAGAGTTAAGTTGCTTTACTCTATAAGTACATGTACCTACAATACGTTTGGGTCTCTTAGGCCTTAATATCTCTAACACTCCCTCAAACTCAAGGTGAAAGCTTGAGGACAACTCTAGTTTGAAACATGGAGGAAAGCGTGACCATGCAGAACCAATTTTAATCTAAAATGTATTGAGCTTGATGTTGCTGTTAGCGGTATTGAACAAAGGCTATTGGTGATGGATAAATACCAAAATATGGCTATTATGGTTAGATTGTGGTTGCATTGGTAGCCTAGTAAACATTGACAATGGAACGGTAGCTCAAGGATGGCATACATGAGGGAGATGTTGGCGATAAGCCGATAATGGTAGTCAAATGACTTAAGTTTGGTGGATGCATAAAGATGAGTGCAAGAGTGTTTTTGGGTGATTTCTTCGACGTTTTGTAGATCTATTTTAGATTAATCTAGTGGTATGGTTGATGACTCAAATGGATGTTCTAAAGGTCTAGATCAACAATGAAAAAGGCAATGGGGTGTGGCATTTCTAGAGGAAGACAACTGAAAAACGAATCTCAAAATTTAACTTTGACACTTTATAAGAATTGTTATTAGGTTTAATAGAGACAAAGTAGATGCAAAAGTAATGTGATTCAGATGACTTAAGTCACTAATAGAAATCCCTAAGATGTTACACATCTTTACTTTCATATCTTTTACTATTAGGAATTGTTTTATTACAATGAATCCAATCTAAAGTATGTATAGTAGTTAACCTAAGGTTGCAGTAAAGTTGAGTTGCTTGTTTTACAAACTTTTGCCTTTTGTGATTTGGGATTGTTAAGGAAATGCATTAGGATTGTACACCAATCAATGATGTTAGGGAGATAAAATACCTCAGAGAGGAGTACACCTTGAGTAGTTAATATAACATATAGAGACACTTAACCCAAAAGGCCTAAGCCCAATGGGTGTGAACTCAACTACATTATATTATCTACTTATTCTTCTCATCATTATCCAATGTGTGTGTACCCAACAATCTCCACCTCAAGTGTGAGTCTCTATCTCTTTGTGGGCTTTGACCAAGTCCTATTAGCTCCTTCCTTGCTTATGAACTTTTTCCACCACCAACATGTCATTCATGGGCCTTTCATACGCCATTCATGGAAACCACGTATCAGCCCCGCACGCTCATCCATGAGAATCAGCCCATACATTCTCGTCCATTGGAACCGCGCCCTTCATCATGATCTAGCACTATTGTCGACACTCCTTTGTTGGGCTTTTATCCAAGATCTTTTTGTGTGGGCCCTATAGGCTTGCTTTGTCCCTGTTAGGGTAGGACCCTAAACACCTTGTCACCTTTGCCGCACACCACCTATGCTCTGATACTATTTGTTGTGGAGATAAACAAATTCGGGAGACTCTTTGAGATGTTAATATAACATATAGAGACATACTTAATCCAAAAGGTGTAAACCCCAGTAGGTATGAGTTCAACTATGTTATATTAACTACACATTCTTCTTATTATTATACAATGTGAGATTTCTCTCACAGGTGTATTCCCATGATCTAATAGACTTAAGTTCTATGGCAAACTGATTGACTGCACCTTAAAAGAACAAGCAGTTGGAAATTAAAAACAGCACTAAAAATAGGATTTAAGGTTGACACCTGATTGGTAATTGCTGTCTAAAAGTTAGCAAAATTTAGCAAATTTTAGGTTTGAAAAGGTGGAAAAGGAGTATGTTTTAAGGTTGCAAAGAGGCAATAGAAGGCTAGTTCATGGGTGGTGAACAGTAGCAGTGTGGAAGAGGAGAAAGAAGGAAAATGCATGAAATTAAAGTAGGCATCAAATGTAAATTTCATTTCCAGACTCTAAAGTTTATAACCAAATGCTTTACAAGGAACTATAAAACATATTTAGAAAAATTAAGTGAAATGGAATATATCTAAGAAGTCCAATTACTTGAAGGTTGAAACCATGATTTTGAAACTCGGATTGTTCAAAGAACCAAAAAAAAGGAAAAGTTTAAGGTTTTTGAGGTCAGACTGGAGTTCAATCGAGATCGAACCATAACATGTCATTTAATTTTTTAATAAATCTATTTCATAAATTGTATTTATATATAATAATTTTCCATATCTAACCAAGACAAAGCTTGTGGCCCAATGGTTGCCACACAAGACATGAATGTCTGCCCAGAAAATGCAGGTTGCAGGTTCAAATCCATGTCAATCACATATCCAATGCAGATGACCTGATACCTTGTTTTTTTTCTCCTCCCTCCCTCACTCTCTTTACGAAACTAATAGCTTTCTTAGTTAGTTTTATTATTTGAACAAATTTTAAGCTTTTTAGCACTTTTTTATGTAACGCTTAATCAAAGTTTATCTATCATATCATATCCTAAATTTTCACGAATTGATGTATTTTTGTGTCCATATTATATTGTATACATTTCTTGCATCCATATTAGTCTATAATTTATAATATGTGTTTCATATGCGTAATTATACTTACAATTTTTATCAAATTTATATTCAGAGTGATTTTATTGCATTGATTGGTGAAGTTCAGACACTCTATAATGTCATACCCAAAACTAAGAAAATTCTTCCGATTTACTTAAAATGATAATCAGACTTGCTGCTGTTGAACTTTATATATTTATTCATTTATTATCTGTTTTCTTTTTCTTGCATAACCATATAAGTTGTCATATGGAATGGTGAGTTAGTTAATCTTTAGGCTTGAAGTTTGGACAAAATGATTTCTAAGCTTCTTCACCTTCAATTAATTTTTCTCTGCCATTGAACATTCAGAGGAAGCATGCTAACACTGCTGCTTTACTTAAAATGACTTGTTGCTGTTGGAATTTATATGTTTATTAGTTTATTATCATTTTTGTATTTTTTGGCATGACCACATACCTTGTCATATGGAATGTTGAGTTGAAGTTCGGACAAAATGATTTCTATGCTTTTTCATCTTCAATTAATTAGTCTTTCTCTGCCATTGAACATTTAGAGGAAGTATGCAAACACTTGATTATTATTATTATTAGCTACTAAAAAATAGAATGGAAGGATATCGAATAACAATAATGCTGTCATTGTATACCTATCAAAATATTAATAATAATGCTGTCATTTTATGTAATATGTATGTAATAGGTCATCAATTTTTAGGATAGGCCATGGTAGATGGTGATTACTGATTAGTACTTGATGTTGTCATTTTTAAGTATCTCTCGAAACTTGAGCTATGAAGCCTATTACCATCAATATTTATAGATTTTCTCATAAAAATGAATGGCGTAGTACTGGTCATTAGTTATTTCTTGGTGTATAGTATTGTGATACTGATTCAGCACGCTTTTATGCTATCATCTTACAAATTGGAGACTCGAGTTATGATGAGTAATTTTAACTCAAAGCTTGTAGTGTATACAAAGATGAATAAAATTTCTTGCTTGCTCCATTTGTAATGATAATTAATTCTAAATGCAGCAATTGAAGGGTGAAAGTGAAATCATGTCAGAGAAGATTGAGCTTATTCAACTTTCTCAACGGTTAGTCACTTGCTTTGACACTCTGCATTTGTTTATTTTACTTCTAACCTCACTATAAACTTGTATCTTTAGACTTTAAAATTTGCTAATCACAGGAAGCTTTTGGGATATGGCTTAAGTTCATGTACTCTTGACGAACTCCAAGAGATCGGTAGCCAGCTGGAGAGAAGCTTACGCAGCATCCGGGCAAGAAAGGTACATTACAACCTGAACTGAACATGGCTTTCTTCCATTTCTCTCCACTCTCAGTATGATAATGATTTTAAAGCTAACATATGGGAATGGCTTAAATTACAGGCTGAGTTATTTATGGAGCACATAGAGCAACTGAAAGCAAAGGTATGTTTCGTTGGAGACTAAGATGTATGCTCTTTATGTACTTTTGTACCTAATATATATGCTTAATTAATTTTTAATACCTTTTCTTCAAATTCAGGAGAGACTTTTGAAAGAAGAGAATGAAAGGTTATGCCATCAGGTGAATCCTTTTAATACCTCTTGTTGTCTTCTACTCTTACCAGCACCTAGTTTGAGATATATGATGTTAGTTGACTTGTGACCTAATTTTATGAGGATTGCATGATTTAGTTAGCTTCCATCTGGGAACCCCACAATTATTATTATTTAAGGAAAAAAAAAAAAAAACCTTAATGCTTGCCCTTACCATAATTAAAAGTTCTTAAATTTCATTAATAGCTAGTAAAAAATGGTCACTTTTTTGTACTTTTTCAGTGTTATCTTTTCCAAATTTTCGTCCAACATGTTATTGGTCCCTATTTGATTTGGAGTGCTAGTTTAATTGTACCTCAGATTGACCTGCTGCTATAGTAAAATCATGATGTGGTTGGAGAAGTTGGTAAAAGTTGAAAGGAAAATTACCCATGCACTTCACCTTTTTTTACTCATCAAATGGAAATTTTTGGGTTGAGCTGTGATGATTTGGTTTCTGTACTATGGATAGTAATTGGAGGGCTTAATTCTAATAAGGTTCCTCATTACTTGTTAAAAAAAATGTTAGTGACTGGAGGGATTAAACATGAAAGATTTGATAAGTGGATCAATATTATAATAAGTTTGTTTTTCTTACAAGAAGAGGAGAGGATTTGGGGGGGGGGGGGGGGGGGGGGCGTTGGGGTTTGGGTTGTTTCAAACCCAGTTCTTTCAATGTTATTATAGGAGTTCCTCTAATTATTTAAGACAGTCATACTTATTGGGAAATGCTCTTATTAGCTAGTCCTATTGCATCCTTTTGATATATATATTGCCTAAACTATAACATTAGTTTGGTACAAATTCATGGCAGATGTCAGCACCAGAGAAAGAGGTTGTAACCCATGGCAGCCAAAATAGCCAGATCAGTTCAGTAATAGATGTGGAAACTGAATTGTTCATTGGATTGCCAGAAATGCGCTGCTCATAACAGTGTTTGTTGGCTTTTCATTTTCATATGATAAACCCAAAGGTAACTCTCAACCTCTTATAATTCCGGCTCCTGGATTATTTTCTAGGCATAGCCAGGCAAAATAAGAAGAAATAATGCAGAATGATTGTATTATATATGTTCCCTGCAGATTTGTTAAGGTCAAACAATAGTTTCCTTCTATGATTATTTATATATTGCCAGCTAGTTGTATGTATCATAATATACATTATGATACATACCTTTATAAACATCTTTCTAGTTCAAAAAAAAAAATGTATCATAATGTAAGCAAACATTGAAGTGTAATTCGGGTGTATCACCAACCTTAACTCAGTCATGCCAATAATATTGTAATTGCTTGAGAATAAGCATGTATTGTTCTATTAAGATATATATTGTGTACATGTGGTGGAAAAGAATAGTGAAAATTGTTTGTTGAGAATCCATAGCAGACCCAAAATTTTGGAGGTAAGGTTTGGTTGTTGTGATTGTTGTATATTGTGTACATGGTTCAGCTTGTTCATTTTTCACTTTTTAATTGATATTGTCCACACTTCACAGGACATTAGTTCAACCAACTTTCTCTTGAATTCATCTAAGATTTTGAAATTATTGGTTGCAATGTTCACTTGACATTGTAATGATTTTACATTTTAATATAGAAGCAAAAACCATTTTGATCTGAATCCAGTCCAATTTATGATTTTTAGCCATACAAATAGGCAAGAAAGAACAACAAAAAAAAAAAAAAAAATTAAATGACTTCATTGGTGAAAATGGGCCAAGCCTAAATAGGCCATGAAGCTTGTTGCTTAAAATAACTTGATCTGGGCTTGAACTTGTGATTTGCTATCAGAGCTGGGCTTGAGCACCAGCATGCAGCTGGGTCGATCCTGGCCGATTGATAGGCCCAAAATTGCATGCTATGATGAGTGTGTAGCTCTTTTGAGTTTTGACTAATCTTTCAGACCCAAAAAAAAGAAGAAGATGATCCTCAATCTTGTTGAAGTAGAACACACACACATGAAAGGTCTGTTTGGGATTCACTTATTTTGCTGAAATTAAAAATTTTTTGTTAAAAATACTGTAAATAAAGATAAAAGTTAGCTGAAATAGTACAGTGAGACCTATGAATAGTATTAAAAAGTGTAGTGAGATCTATGAATAGTAGCAAAAATAAGTAAAATCGTAAAATAAGTTAGCTTTTTAATTTGGAACCAAACACACATGAAAAGGTTTGGTTCCTTTTCACATTCATTTTTCCTTTTCTTGGTGTTTTACTTTTACCTTTACATATAATATATATATATATATATATATATGTTCCATTGAAAAGGCTGCTAGTACTCATGGGGCTAAGCATGGAAAATACTAATGAAAATCTCAATTCTCAAACCCTTCCCGGATTATGACTAAAACAGTAAACATAGAGGGAGATTCAAACTCAGATAATATGTCATTTTTGGTATGACAAAGAAACTCTATGTTACACTCTTTCATTATTTTACTAAAATATGTTATACTGTATATACACTTTAAATTGTGAGAGAGAAGTGCCTGGACAAAAATGTGCTACACAATCATAGAGGTCAGGAAAGTGGATAGACAGAGACCTGTTTTTCTCAATAATGGTTCATTGCATGATTTTGGAATGTAGAGAAGGCGGGGGGACCTTTATATTTGTTAATTCTCTTTCCATTTCCCATCTTCAATAATGAATAGTAGCAATGGTTTGTACGCTGAGGACCAGGACAAACCCTATGTACTTAATTGTATACCCTACAACCCAGCCTGTGTCTTGCCCTACCTTACGCTCCTATTCCATTTTCCTGTCATTTTGTCATGTTGTTTTCATATAGACCCAACAAATAAGCTCATACCCCACACACATATACATTTGTAAAGGATTGAGATTCTTAAGCTGATGCCATTGCAATTAATGGTTGAGATTGAGAGTTGACAAAAACAACTTTTAATCTCAACCATTAAATAAAAATTATTTTAAAAAGTAAAAAGGTTAAAGTTAAGAAGTTAAGAAGGTAAAAAAATTTGTTAGAGGAAAGTGGGTAACTACATCACCGGATCTCAATCCATAAAAAAATTCAAAACGAGGACACAAAAATAAAATGATAAAAAATGCAAAAACACTCAAACTTTGGGTTAAAATCAAATTAACTTTCAATTGTTCTAATTTGAAATTGCTAATCCCTCAAATTAGAAAAAATGTTTGAACTTGTTCTTCCCTTAGATCTTGATTAGTTAAGTGGATCAAAAATGTTATCATGTGCACTGCGCATAATACAATTTTAATAAAAATTATTTTTAAGTTAAAACGTAACAACTAATTATAACTTGCATCATCCTTTCCTAAAAGTTATCACAATTTCAGAGTGGAGTTTGTGGTGTCCCTTTGTATTAGAATCTCATTCTTTCTTCCTTGTGTGTATGTGTGATTATTTCTTTAAAAGAATAAAACAAAAAAGAAAAAGAAAATTAAAGGACCACTGCCTAAATAATAAAAATTAGAAATTGTTATTATTATTTCTATTATTTGTATAGGATTAATATGTCTTATATAAGACGGTTTCTTTATAAAATTTTCACGCAATTCAATACAGCAAATTTTCAGTCTAAGCAAAAACATACTATTTTTCTGAAACACAAAATAAGTGGGTTGTTTTGTCACACATAATATAATAGTATAAGTATTAATTTAATGGGTTTCTTCCAACATGTAGTGATGTGCTACACATACATGATATAAAATTATATAGAGTGCTCAGCAGACCGGGACTGGTATGTGCGCCTCCTCATCAGTTGAGATTCAAATGTGGGCTTCTGCTAAAAAAATAAATAAATATAGATTCTCGTTGGATCATTAGGATCAACGGACTGCAAAATGACAAATATATTTTAATCAAACAACTACAAAAAATAAAAATACAAGGGAAACAATTTCACTTTCATTATTTCATTAACAGGAGTTTGGGCTATCACAAACTTTAGGAATGTTTTAATTTAAAAAGAAGTTAAAAAGATTTTTTCTATAAACTGTTTTCCTCTTAATTAGTAGTATAGAAGAATTCTACTCTTCTTTTATCTCACACACACACACACATGTATATACACACACACACACAAAAAAAGTAGTATAGAAGAATCTAGGTGATGGATTCATAAAACCATACAAACTATGTGGTGATACATAAAATTTTAATAATTAAACCATTCGTGTGTATTATTTAAATGAGTCATGTTAACAGATGCTCTTAGAGCAATTGTTAATAAACTATAATAGGAAAGTTTTGACACAACTTTTATAGGAAATATAAAAAACTGTTAATAATATTTATTGTATTATCATACTCTCAATAAAATATTACTAAAAATAGTTTCTAAATAAGTCATATGACTTATTAAAAAGATTACGTGACTAAAAGTACATATGAATGGTCATTTGAATCGTCACGTAATAGATTGGAGAAATTTTCCTTCAAATAAGTATAGAGGTAAACTTTGTGGCAATCATATCTAGTTTATTAATAGGCTTTGATTAATTATTATACTATTTAACCCAAATCAAGATCATTAGATTCAAATGGCTAAAGAACCTGCTACATCCAAGGGTTTGCATGTATCAAGTTGGGTTGGGTTGGGTTAGGTTTAGGTGTGGCTTTAGCAATTGGTGTTATGGATATGGAGCAGTCAAATTGGTAGCTCATAGCAGTTTGGGTTGGTGTTATGGGTTTGGTCACATTGCTGTTCGTTCGTTTGTTTTGTTTTGGTTTTTTAAAAGAAACGTCTTTTCATTTATTGGTGATGATGAGCAAGATAGTTTGTCTGGGTTTTGATGTGTCATTGTTATTTTTTTTTTTTTTTGATAACAGATGTGTCATTGTTTAATGCATTTAATATGTGCTTCATTTACCACGTTAGATAACCTTGTTAAGATTTTAACAAAGCTAAATTAATTTTGAAAAATAAGTGACAAAAATTGACACCATCAATAATTAAGGTGCTACAAATTGATATTTAGCTAATAATTGAATGTTCATATCAATAATTTAACTTCTTCTCAAAAAAAAATCAATAATTTAATAAAAATAAAAGTTAATGTATTCAAATGAGATAATTAAATGTAAATCTTCAATTAAATAGATGTCATTACACTATAATGAATGAAGAAACTCAAGTTCTTTTCATCTTAAATAATTAATCATTATCATGGGACACTCATTTATTTTGAATTTTAAAAGGTCACAACGAATAGGAACACTTTGAATTTGAAATAGCTCTCTCCCTCTCTGGTAGATTCAACTTAGAATTTAGAGCACACTGAAAGTCTTCAGGAATAATGTGTAGGAGGAATCTGCCCAGTTTTGCGCAAAAACTGAATGTGAAGATGATGACCTCACCTTGGTAATAAATAAACATAAAACGAAGATAATTGATTACAGAAATAGAAAAAAGAATACAGAAATATTTATTCACAGCATAAGATTGTGTTATTATTATTTAATTAACCATATCCAGGCAATGCCTTAATTAATATTCAATATGGATTTGTTCAAGGTTCGACATTGAGTTTTGTGTAATTTAAAACTTTTTACTTGCATAGGGTTTATGGCTTCAATTACTCCAGTGGATAAGTCTGTTAGTGTTAGGTATTAGACCATTTTTTTTTTTGAGAAGTAGGTATTACTGTATTAGAACATGTTTGGTTAAGATTGTACTAAACTTTTTAAAATATCATTTTTTGAGTTATATCTTATTTTTACATAATAAAAACAAAATATTAACATAAACCATCCCAATACACATTTAAGAAAATTTTAAAAAGAGACAGCTTTTTAATTTATTTTTTTTATTTTTGCATATTATTATTTCCCCAACTCTTTCCTTATCTCACAGAAAAAAAAAAGGGTAAATAAGTTTAGGAAACAAAACCTCATTGGAGATGATTACCATCCTATTTGTTGTTTCCCTAATGTAATTCATGCTTTAATAACTTTGATAATTGGGAAATTCTGATCCTTTTTTTTTCAATTACATTCTTTGAGTGGTGGAAGCACGAGCTAGCTTGATCTATCATCATCAAGAAGGTGAAATTTTAACTTATAACAAGGAATCCAAACCAATCCATTGAAGGTATGATTATGCAGACTATCCTAAGTTCATCTTTATAATGGTTACCGAGGAAGCCCATGTAAAAAAGAGAAAAATAAACCAAAATAAACTATGATATTTTAACATGCGTTAGAACACACACATATACACACACACACATATATATATATATATATATATATTTTGAGAATAAGAACACATATATAATGAATTGTCACAAACAGGAACATTTTTTATTTAATTTTTTACTCGCAAACTTTGGGACCACAACAGTATTTTATTTAAGCTCACCTCTCAGTCAGAGCAGACTTGATTTGTTGATGAGTTTTAGGACATGGATAGGAAACTAGTCATGTCGAAAAAAGAATAGAAAGATTTGAATAGTTGTGGTCCCTTTAAATTAATAATGTGTAATTGCAGTAAGGTAAGGTCTAAGGTGAATGGGGACAAGCCCCAGTCTGGGTCAAGTAGGATTTTATTATCAGTTTAAGCGGGTGCCGGATAGGGATAAGAACATGTCCCAGTTCTCCTGATAATATACAGTGGTTAGCCACTCTATCACATGATGCACATATATAGCGCTAAAGATTAGGGGTCCACCAATTCAGTGCAACGTTTTGAAAATTGAGTAGTTTTTAACATATGATATACTTACTTTAAAGACAAGCATCCAAAATTTTAAATTACAAAAAAAAAAATCAAATTTTAATGTCTTAATTTGTATATTTCATCAATTCATTGGCTCTTAACTAAACTCAAGTTTTGCCAATGGTGAAGTTATCTTTTGCACATTCAAAATTTTTTCCTTCCCTTGATCCTCTCCTTGTCACTATGCCTACTCATCACAAGTTCAATTATATACTTTTTCAAGGTGACTCCAAGTGCTTGGACTTATGGTTGACTACTCTCAACCTGTGGAATCATAATTTAATGAAGAGAAATGGTCGGTGCACCAGTTGCTAACAGAAGTGGAGAGCTCGGATCGATACATGCATCTACACCTACTTAGAACTTGGAGGGTTTGTTAGTGTATTGTATCACAACTATCTTTACCAGTGGATTGATTCAGTGAGTTAGGCCCCTAATAGTTTTTTGCCCATTTGTGGGGTTTTCTCTCTATAAACACATAATTGTGTTTGGGTGTATGAGTATTGGGAATTACTGAATTATTTGTATATATCCATGCAACTATGTGATTGACTAATTACCCAGGCTTATTTGAGTAATTTGCTAAAATTGGTAATTAGCCGTAATTGGATCTAAACTAATGTGTTTCTCACATATTAGTAAGCCAAAAAAAAAAAACCCTAAAAAAGAGTATAATTTAACATATTAAAACAAACATGAATACTTTAATTAAAATTGTTTAAAAATAAATAAAATTTTGCATACTACGTTTTGTTTTGTTTTAAAAAAAAATGCATGTTTTGGCATATGTTGGGATCTCATACCATCCCAATTTAGAACTTCTATTTTCATTATTTATAAGTAGATAATTAAACTAGATTAGATAGGGTAGAGTTGGTTTGGTGATGCTAGCTCCTCGTGGGTATAAAGGTTTTTTTTTTTTTTTTTCATAAATAATTTCTTAAGGGTTGATTTCAAAATCTTTCTTTTTTATTTTGAAACAAATAAGTCATTTACATCAAAATCTTTCATACAAATGTACTATTGCTCCTCAAACGAGAGACATCTCATCAATCTATTATATATATATATATATATATATATATAAAACTGAAGTTTTTGACTTTTTGTTGATCTCTTCAGAGGTTGCCACATCATTATTATTTTTTTAAACAAAATTATTTAACTTTTTTTTTTTCACATCAATTTTTTTTTTTAATTTAATGAAAAAAAAAAAACCTAACGCAAGTTAGACTTCTAGCCAAATACAATAACACACTCCCACCATCACTACTCTCCTATTTAAGAACTACTCTACTTCTTTTCTTAGTCTCTTCATACGCCGCATGTCCTCTTCCTCTTTGCTCACATTGGTAACGTATTGCATTGATTTGGTTCTTGGAGTGCCTTCAAAACTTGGGTTTGAATTTATTTTGTCAAAAAGGTTTTGAAGCTTTTCATTGTTGGGTGAATTTGTTAACATGTTAGCACCACAGGTGCACCACACAGGTGAGTCACACCATGTTTTTTGATGAGATCAAAGATTATTGGTCCATCGAATTTGCGAAGGCAGATATTGGTTGCACCCGTGGCTGCCATTCCCCAAGAGTTGCTCCATCCATTAGCGTGGAACATAGGAATTGACAATAGTTTCAATTGAGTTTCTTTCTCTTTTTCTTTTTCTTTTCTTTTTCTTTTTTTTTTCTCACATTCATGTGTATGTATGTATAGTATTGGGTTTAATTGAATTGGAATTATCTTTCAAACTTAGGTTTTGATTGAATCAAGATAATGGTAGAAGAAGGATGTTCCAATATATGGACTCTTTTGTAATATGTTTTGTCAGAGTTTAAACTTGGTATTTGAAGTGTTAATTCACAGTTTCATTGTTCATCTATTAATCAAGAATAATAATGTTGTTATTGGCAATCATCATTATATGGTATCAATGATGTGATCACTCTGAATGCTTTCTTTTAGAGTTTACATATAGTCTATTTGATGATTAAAAAAAATTACAATCAAAATAATTTTGAAGTTAAATTTTTTATAAAAATTATTGGAAACATTGGGGCTTAAATGATTTCTATTAAACTCCATCATTTATGGCTTCATGAAAAGAAAACCCTTATAGATAGATATTAGGACATTAAACTACAAATAGGTGTGAAGGTATTACACATGGTATATAGCTAATTGTAACAACCTATGCTATATAAAAAATTGGGACTATAATTATCTTCTCTTTACAACAAATGGTTAAATTCTAATTATGTTTCAAAAAGTATATAAAAAATTCTATAGTTTAGTTTAGTTAAAACTATCTTATTAGCTAAGTTTTAAGAAATTTAAATTCTATTCCAACTAAAGTTCTATTTCAAAAAATTTCAAGAATTTTAGGTTTTATTTTAATTATTTTGATCATCTATCAAAATAATTTTATATTGTAATATAATAAAATTTATACATTACATACAATCATTACTTCAATTACCTTCCAGATAATGGAGAATATGAGAATGCAATTTGTAGATTTATTACCAAAAAAAACATAGATTATATTGATCGTGGATATTTGTTGAGTATTGTGTGAAGTCATCACCATAGAATAGCAAAGATGTTGTGAGCCACACTAGTATGTGTTATTTGGAAAAAATGATATGAAAGAAAAAGAATTTTCTAAACCTTTATTTTGAATAAAAATTACTTATTTTCATTCAATTTCAATCATTTTCAAGTCATACATTTTTTAAGCCAAGTTATAGACCTTTAAGCAAAATAAATACTTTAAATTTCTGCTCCAAAAAAATAATAACTATTTTTAATTTTTATTTAATTATCTTATGCATTGCACAGGTTAGTGACTAGTATATATAAAAAACGTGTTGAATTATAATTTATATTTTAATTGAGTAGATGGTGGAGAGGGCACACTACAAAGCATACAAGTAAAAAAAATAAATATATACTACCAAGAGGATTCATTTTTTTTATTTTTAAATAATTTGATAATTGGAGATAAAATATTTTGAGCCCTAAATATACTTCAATTAGACAAATCAAAAAATACCAATTGAACTCCAATATTCTTAATACTAAGATCAAACTCCCAAATCCAAGTGATACCTCCCCATCTAAGTGCCTCTCCATGTACTAAGTGCATGGGATAAGGGGGTTGTGTTTTTGGGTAGCAAAAATTTCTGGCCATTAAAAAAAAAAAAGAATTCTAAGTACTAAGAGTATAATATATTCAGGATATAAATACGTCGCAATTTTAAAGTAGAAGGGTGTTATGTTACATTACATATATTGCAGATCCCCAATAAAACTATCTATATTTAAAGAGAGATACTACGTCTATAACATTTTTACAACAAATCATAAGTGGTTAGTTGTTATTGGTTCAAATTTGAACCTAACACTAAGATTACTTTTTTGCCTCAACAATAACAACTAATAACAACTTGTCACTTAAAATTTATTGTAAAAATATTATAAACATATCATTTTTCATATTTAAAACCAGAGTGTGTGGGAATGGGATAGCTTTGTATTTTGCAATACAAGCTCAGAGAGAGAGAGAGAGAGAGAGAGAGACGTGTCTCTGTTATGAACAAAGAGAGTTTCGTCTTGATATCTGTCATCTTCTTCATTTGTTTACCCATCTCAATTCCCAATGACAATGAGAGAGATAGACTGGTTTTGGTCTGGTTAAACGTGGGAGTGAGTGAAAAAAAAAAACCTAAGATAAAAAGAACTTTGAGATAGTTCAGTCACAGAGAGACAGAGAGAGAGAGAGAGAGAGAGAGATACTAGTTCATAGTACACTCACTTTTTACTGTACTCAATTCCTTTTTATTTTTCCCACCCCTCATAACTAAACCGTACTTTAATTCCTCAAAATCAAATCTGGCATGTTTTGTGCTTTACGGATCCGTTTTCCTCGCTTCTTCACCATCATAACCCACAAGTTCTTTAGCTTCTCAGACACTCTCTCCCTCTCTCTCATTCCTTCATATACAACTCATATATCAGGTGGTCCAAGTTTCTCTCTGTGAGCAAAGATTGCATATTTATTGTGTCATTTTCATTCTGATTTTACCATTTTTAGAGAGAAGCTTTTTCTAGACCATCCCACAGAAAAGCAAGAGAGAAGTTGAGTCTACAGTAATGGGCAGGGAAAAGCATTGGGGTGGAAGATCCTCCAACTCCAAGAGTAATACTGGTGTTGCTGGAGGAGATCAGAAAGACACCTCCTCTTTTCCTGGTTGCATGAGTGCTGTCTTTCAGTTCTTTGATTTCCATCAGTTTCAGTTTGGTTTACATCATCAACAACCATCTTTCAACTCTACCTTTGTACCCACTATTCCCAAAGGTAGATAGAAGTCAGAACGCTCCCTTTCTCAATTTTCAACTTTATGATTTAAGTGATTGATTTTGACTAGTCTGTCTGAAAATGACTTGACTAGTTTGTTTGATTATTCATCTTAAAATTTTATGGCTGAGGTTTGATTGTCATTGTTGATATATTTATGTGTTTTTTTGCATTACAGGAATTGAAGCACCGAGAAATAGCTTGGAATCACAAGAGGTTTCATTGTCATATATTACGAGAGAAAGAGAAGAAAAAAATTTAGATATCCAAGTAAGTTACTGTGTTCAAAACTTTTTTTGAAAAAATTATTCTAGCCAGCTAGGTAGCCACCTTTGTCTTTCTTTTTTCTTTTCTTTTTTTCCTTAAGATTCTTATTATTATTTTGTAAAGTGAGTTATGATGTGATAATGATGGTGTTGAACCTCTAATATCGTAATAAATTTTGAAAATCCAGATGGGTATCCAAATTAAAACAAGTGGGCACACACAACCAAAAGCTGGAGCTCCAAATGATTTTTCCTCAGAAATCAGCAACTCTCCTGGGACCAAGACCCCAAATTTAGTAGCAAGACTAATGGGTCTTGACCTTCTTCCTGAAACTCAGTCACCCTCTTCTTTTTCTTCAACTCATGGTACACCAAAACCTCTTTCAAAGTCACATTCACACCCTCTTCATCCAAGGCAACCCCTCCAATGTAGGCCAAGAAATAGCTTAGAGTTCAATGACATTACTGGTACTTGCTCTTTGCCAGAGACTCCTAGAATATCCTTAGCTAGAAGATCAGACGTGGATCATCATCACAGACTCTCACTTCAAATTAACAAGGAGAACATGAGTGCTAGTGACGACTTGGAGTTCTCTCGGTTTTCATATTTGAGAAGGAGAGAGCTCAGAGTATATGAAGATGAGAACAACAGAAGTCCAAGCCAGTACGCTAGGCAAATTGTGAAGCAAATGAAAGAAAAAGTTAGCAGGAAAGTTGGGCTTGACATCACAAACACTATCGCCAACAGAGATCTTCAAGGAAGAAATGAGCTTCTTAGCCAATTCAAATCCAAGAAAGCTTCAAAGGGGTTCAACAAAGTCGTAGAAGAATCAAGTCCAGGCAAGCAGTACTACTCAAGTACAACTTCTTGCTCTCCAAGACTCAGATTCTTTGAGCCCAAGACTAAACCAAGCACAACCCCACCACCCACCAAAGAAAAAGCCTTTCATTCTTCAAAGTTTTTGTCCTTACAACCTCAACCACTCAATGTTCAGCCACAACCCATTAAAGTCTCGGTGAAGCCTAAACCTCAGACATTGCAAGAGCATCATCAGGACCAGAAATCAATCCAGAAATGTAAAAAGAGTGGCACTGAAAGGTTCAATCAGAGGCTAAAGAAGCCTCCACAGACATCGGATATAATCCGAAACAAGCAAGAAGAACCATTTGTTCGTCCATCAAAAACAGCCACCAGAGCCAACATTCCAGACAAGAAATGCAAGAAGACACCATTGTCAAGTGAGCTTCTCAACATCAATGTCCCAACTCGTGTCCCAGTCAAAAAAGACCCTTCACCACAAGCCACCAAAATTCCTCAAAAACAGGTACTCACTTTTCATTTTTCCATTACTTTTTTTTTTAATGAACTAGTAAGTACTGCATGTATTATTCCTGTTATCTTGGTTAGTAATTTATGGTTTAATTGGATGAACTTATTTTTATCAATTTAATTTATGAGTGATGGTAGGTACTCCTTTTTCATTTTTTTTTTTTCATTAATTTGTTTCTTCTTGAACTAGTACTAAATGTATTTTTCCTATTGTTTTGGTTAGTAATTTATGGTTTAATGTGAATTTGGATGAACTTATTTTTATCAACTTATTTAATTTATGAGTGTCGCTGAAAATACTATAAATTTTATTATTTAAACTTTATATACTGATATGTCATCAACAATGGTAAAATAATTCAAATATTTACTTATATTTTTATTATGCTTTTGAAGTAATATCAATTACATTTCTCTATGGAATATTTTATAAATATTTTGTAGTAAAATTGATAATAAATTTAATTTTTTTATTTATTGTATAAAAATAAAGTTATAACTTTAAAAAATATGATTTAAAAGATTATAGAGGTGTTTGGTGAGTGTTTTCAAACAACCATTTTTAGTTTTTAAACAATATTTCACATATTTTTTTACGTTTTTTTACTCACATGTATTTTCACAAATATTTTCAAATAACAATTTTCAATTTTTAAACATATATAAGCCCTATATATTCTTATTTTTAATTAAAAAAATGAACTCTACCAAAAGGAAGTCTTGTCTGTTAATTCTTTTCTTTTTCTCTTTTTGGTTGCATTGATCTGTTAACTTATTATTGTTACTGTGTTGTGGGAACATTGTCTCAGGTATTTGATGCTCAAGAATCAAAATGTGGTTCACAGTTATCTAGTTGTTCGAGCCAAGAGTACAAACAAGAAGAGACGCACGCGCCCAAAACCCAAGAAAACAGCATCAACGACGACAGATCTAACGGTGTCTTCACTACCGGAGCTAGTGGAGCCGAATATCATGAGTACGTTACCAATATACTAAGCTGTACTGGCATAGAGAAAGATACCATTGTGCCCTTCACCAGTTGGTTCTCTCCATCTCACCCTTTAGACCCATCTATTTTCCACCAACTCGAACACTCTCAACACACTACAACTACGAGTCATGAATTGGGGTACGAGTGCAATCGAAAACTACTATTCAATCTTGTTGATGAAATTTTGGTTGAGATTTTGAAGCCATACATCAACATGAAGCCATGGGCGGCTAGCTCAATTTTTGGTCACGATTGTTGTCGCATAGGTTCACATCTAGTTGACACATTGTGTGCGAAAATTGGAAGCTCCCCACGAGCCAAATGTTGTGTTCTTGAAGACATAGATGGTTTGGTTGACAAAGATTTGAAGGGTGGTTTGAAGGTCCAAAGTGAAATGGCATTTGAGGAAGAAGGGGAAGGAATAGTAATGGAGATAGAGAAGGACATATTGGACACACTCATGCATGAAATGGCTATGGAATTTTGGTGTTCGATCCGTACGTAGTTAGCAAAATACAACCAAAAAAAAAAAAAAAAGGGTTTGAGAGACAAGGATGCAGATGGGTCACATGGGTTATTCACGTGATGAGATGCTATTGGTAGGGTTGAGACTTGTAAAGAGAGATTGTTTGAGGATTGTCTATGTGGGATTAGACTCCCCGACAACATTAGATTTCTGTTTGGCTCTCAAAAGAATACCATACTCTGGCAGAGGAATCCCATTCCATCTCTTATCTCTCTCTCTCTACCTTCTACCCAATTTGTATATTTTTGTATTCTCTCTCACTTTTAAAAAAAAAAATTTAATTAATTAATTAGTTGTTTAGTAATACACACTCTATCACTATGAATCTATCCATTTCTTTTGTTTTCTATTCTTTTAAAAAATATATATATAATAGTTTATAGTTTAAACTTTTAAGTAACTTCAAAGTTGGAAAGGATTTTTATCAATTATGGTGTTGTCCTTGGTGTCATCAATATGTGACACAATTTTGGCATTAGTGGAATGGATCAATAGAAATTATTGGGAAAAAAATGAAGGAAAAAACAAAAGGCCCGAGTATCATTTGGTATAGCCATTAAAACTGTAAGTAAACAGCATGGAATTCTGAAAAGTGGACTTGCATATTGTGATCGAACTGACATCGATTCAATATATAACATAGTCAACAGTCTCTTTTACGTAGAATGTTTGTTTGTACATGGCTAAAAGCAAAGGAAAGAAAATAGCAAAGAAATGGAAAGGATAAGGACTGGAAAAAGGAAATATCTTTATCGAAGTATGTTTGGAAGTTGTAAGGAGAAAAGAAGAAGAAGAAGAAGAAGAAGTAATTACTTCTTTCCCTTAGTTTGGTTTTCAAAAATAATGGAAAAGAAAATAGATGTTTTTACTTTTATGCCCTTATATATATGTATAATAACAATAAATTAAAGGCAAATGGGCATTACTTTAAGAGCTACTTTTAGAAATAATTTATTGGGAGAATAATAAAAAAATAAATGCTATTGTCAGTTTTTTATATTTCACGTGAAAATGATATTAAGCTTTCTTATTATAGTTTATTAACAATTGGCCTAAGAACATATGTTAACATGACCCAAAATTAAATTTTAAATATTTTTTATTAGTGAGAAAACTTAAGGGTATGTTAGAACTTAGAAATAATCTGACACTTAGACATAGATCTAGACCCATTCACATTCGGGAATATTATTTAAATTCTACATGGTTTGTGATGAATGATGATGATGAAGAAGAACAATGTAATGATTAATCAATGATAAATTGGATACTTTCAATTTTGAACACAACTATCAAAAGAGTATATCTGCTTTGCTAAAAGCATTAAATTAAACTAGAAATCACGTCACTTTAGGATTAAAAGGACATATATATGGTAAAGAGAATCATATAGAATTTCGTTCTTAGTGCATGGGAGTTTGCGTTTGTAAAGTAGCAATAAGACAACGGTTAAAAAGATGGATTGCATGGTGTTTTTACGCATGAACGTGGATGTTATTCTTGAGACTCCCTAAAGTTGCAACATGTTAGTCCAAAAGGCCAAAAAAAAAAAAAATTGCATGATTGCATCCATGAGCAGAGAAAAGATTGTATTTTTAGATACCGTTCCTTTTTATAAATTTTTTTATAGGTATTTTATGGGAGGAATATAAATATAATAACTATGGTAAATTCCATTAACATACTCTGAGGTTTAGGCAAATACCAACTAGATCCAAGTTATTTCCAAATTGATCAATTTGGTCCTTAAAAGACAATTTAATCCCTAAACCTGTTACCCTTTATTAATTTCTCTCTCTTTCACCGTGACTCTCTCCTCCTGCGTTTCCCTTCTATCCTCTTTTCAATCATCCCAATCTCTCTAACCTCAGACTAGCCATAACCACTGCCAGCAAACTAACAACCCAATTTTACCCACCTAAATCCTCAAACAAAAACCCAAATCCAAAAATCTCATAGCAAACCCACCATCACATCACAATCCACCACCACCCCTATTGCAAATTCACCCCATATCAAAACCCACTACCACCACCACTGGCCACAAAACCCAGCCGAACCCACAACAACAAAACCCAAATCCCAAAAATCCATAACAAACCCACCTCCACATTGAAACCCACCCTAGATTGCCCACCACCACTACTGGCCATAAACCCCAACCAAACTCATAGCAACAAAACTCAAATCCAAAAATTCCAAAAAATTCATAGCAAACCAACCCATCGCATCGAAACCCACAACCACAGTACTATAAATCTACCTCATATTGGAACCCACCACCACCACTAGCCACAAAACACAAATAAATAAATAAAAAAACTCAAAAACCCACAACAAACCCACCAATGCAGTTACCTGAGAGCACACCATTACCGTTGCCTAAGAGAAGAAAGAGACAGTGAAAGGGTGAGTCATAGAGAAAGGTCAGCTTGGAGAGAGAGGGAGAGATAGGAGAGGCTTGAGAGAAACAGAGTGTAGGAACACAGAGAGAGAGAGAGAGAGAGAGAGAGAGAGAGAGAGAGAGAGAGAGAGAGAGAGAGAGAGAGAGAGAGAGAGAGAGAGAGAGAGAGAGAGAGAGAGGGGAAAAAAAAAAAAAAAAAAACTAAGTAACAGAGGGTAACGGGTTAGCGATTAAATTGTCTTTTAAGGACCAAATTGGTCAATTTTGAAATATTTTGGACTTGATTGGTATTTGCTCAAATCTCAAGATATATTAATGGAATTTATCCCAATAACTAATAAGAGATAATAATTTAAAGTTGACATTCGATCCGAAAATTTTGACAATTTTCAATAAATCAGTAACTTATAGCTCATTGTAAATAAAATTTATTGATGTTCAATCAACTTCAATGCTCAAATTTGACTGATACATGCATTTCATTTTTCTTTTACTGTGTTTTTTTTTTTTTTTCACGTCCAATCTTTGAATTGTGTTCAATCTTTGATCTAATTAACTTGACTGATAAAACTTATTTTACTATATAAAATTAAAATATTTTTTTATGTCTACTATCTATATATGTAATTATTAGATTCCTATTAGATTATTAAAGAAGGCTGTGATCGTCAAGAGGTTAAAATGATGAGAATAAAAGAATCTAGGGACATGATTAAGTGCAAAGATTCCTTTATTTTGAAACCAGATGAGTTACAATAGCTGAAATCTCTCATTTAAAATAAGCCAGTAAAAAAAGAAAGAAAGATAGAAAGCAAGGTAATAAATTGAATATGAGAAGACTGAAGAGAGAAATATTCTAAATTATCGTGCAAGAAGTCTCCTGCTACATTATTACTTCTTCTTTTTTGAGAAACCTACTACATTATTACTAAATGCTAACATTGCTTATAGACTAACGTTGCGTGTACGATATATATATATGGTAAAAATAATAACAATAACAACGGATTTAGTTCTAAAATTTTATATTTGGTCATAAATTCTTGACAAAATAATATTCTTTTCTATCATTTTAATTATTTTATCTTATTTCCCTTCATAAGAAAGTAATGAATTTTTTATACTAGCTGTTATAAACTAGTTACAGCAATCTTCCTCTTAAAGATTAGATGTAAAAGTAGGAGAAAAAAAAAAAAATTCTTTTTCATGTTTTTGATTTCATTCTCCAACTTGTCTCAAGAGTCAAGTCCCAGCATATTATTGTACCAAGTCCAGAATTCAAACTGGAGGGTTTTCTTAAGGATTCAATACATTACTACATTGGTCTGAGGGGTTTGGTCAGGGAAAAATTGTAGTAACTAGTGAAACATTGAATGTATACCTCCTAGATAAGCGTGGGACTTAAAAGTTCCTGTACCTCTCGGTAGAGAAAGAGAAGAAAAAATTCTGAGAAAAATTTAAGATAGATGAGACAGAAGAAAAAAAAAATTATGTCCATTACTCCTTCAGGAACATTTTTATTTGGATGGGTATTTTCTAAATTTCTACCATACCTTGAATAATCTGATCATTTTGTTTCGTCCCAGGATGAGGACTGGTGATTGATACCACTGGCTGGGGTGTTATAAAATTATAATTTCGATTAATATTTTCAACAATAATCTTGCATATATATATATATATATATATAGATCCTACAGAGCAACTTGGTATAGTAGTGAAATTCAAAGAGTTGGTCTAGTGATTCGTAAGTTCTCATGAGATCTTAATTTCAAAATATTTTGGTATCTTAACGTTATGCTTAAAGAATTCTTACCTTTAATTATCTATAGATACTGAGTATGAAACAAAGAAATTAAATATACCCGAAAAAATAATCAAATGATCAAGTTGGATAGAAAAAGGAAATTTGGTATTGCAGTGAGAAACCTTGTGCTAGCTACCAATAATCAAATATGAAAATTGGGCGGGAATTTTTAAAATGCAAATGCACTTGACATGCATGTGATGATAATGATGGATTGGTCAAATGTGATTTAATAATTATGGCCTTATGGGATATAATGGATCTGAGCTGAGGGGTTGAACATTTGACTTAGTCCAACTAATGATGTGGGCTATTTATTTGGGGTAAAGTTTGTGTTATATATCATATATGTGATCTAAGTTTGTAAAAGTTTTGTGCCATTCACTTATTTAGACACAGAAGTGAATTAACGATGGTTTAGGGTTTGGTGGAGGCAAAGGAAGAAGATGCCATCTCTGTTGCACGAAAGGAAATGATGTTACATAACATGAAAGATCGATATAGCTTCCGTCATTATTCATGAAGTACTAATTTATTTTTTTGTGGGTAATGGGGTTAACATTAATTGTGAAAGCAAGATGACACTGCATGCGTTTTCCTTGTGAGGTGATGTGTGACTGTGAGCCAGAACTAGTGTCCAAATCCTTAACTAACATACCATAAATCAGAAACTTATTGAAAGCTTGAAAGAAGCAAGAAATGGTTACATCACATGCAATTGATTGTGAACAATTTTCTTTTCTTTTTTCTTTTTATGAGAGGGAGTGAACAATTTTCTTCGCCGTGGAATATGCAATGACATATCATTCCATTATATTAATGATAAGTACTCCTTAGGTAAAAAAAAAACTCTTCTAAGTCCCATGACCTAAGTCTCACGTGGTTAAAAAGTAAATTTATAAGTATCGCTAATTCATAGTTCATTGTTACCTTTTTTTTTTTTTTTATTCTTTTTTCTTTTTTATGTGAGTTTCACTTGTAACTTGTGAGTGATGCATTCACAATCTCATCATTCATATTACTCTCATAAAGAAAAAAAAAGTGTTATTTGAGTTAAACTGTCTATTTATCTTGGGAGTTAGAGTACTCAAATGACATTAGTTTGAGATTATGCATATAAACACCATCCTACCATCCTTATCAATGGTGTCTTTATGTAATTTGCAATCTTCCCTCTTTTTCCATGACATGTCAAAGACTCCTTCTCAAAAAAAAAAAAAAAAAAAAAAAAGACATGTCAAAGACTCGCTTAAAATAATGAAAAGCATTTGTTATTAATTTTTAAAAATATTGGAGTTTATGACTCTTGAAATTTGAACACTTAATTAACCCGCAAGTGTGTATCCTATGCACATTGGGTAATTTATCAGGAAAAAATGATTGAAGTAATAATAGATTGTTAGTTAGGAGACTTAAACCCAAGAACTCATCCCTTGAGCTTTTTTTTTTTTTTTGGAAATATTAACCTTATTGTTGTTATTAAAGGATATGTGTGCACCCCCAATTTTTTTTTTCTATCATAAAATCTGTGGTATGTCTTTAATGCTCTTAATGTGATGTATAATTATAAAGTAAGCTGTGGTATCTCTGTCATGCCCTTAAGATGATGTATAATTAAAGCAGCAATAAGAGATGATACGTGGCTCTTTTTCTTTTATTTTATATAATAATAACACGGCTAACATAAATGATGGAGCTCAATACTCAATAGAAATCACAAAAAGAATTAACTGCATTTGCCAAGTGCCAGGTGCCAACACATTTTACTCTCAAAAAAAAAAAAAAAAGGAGGGTTAGCTTTTTTTTTTTGCTTAAAAAAAAGAGGGTTGGCTAGCTATCTTTAATGTAAGAAATCTCATGAATAAGATAGTAGTCCTATACTCCTATTTTATCATTGAAGTCTATGTTAGAAAATCCAGGTAATTAGATGATGATGATGGAAATGTTGATCAACCTGGCTTGACCCACCACTTGTTCTTGTTCCACACAATTCCAGTTTGAATCTAAACTACACCATTTTCAAACTTTCTCCAAGTCTTCACTGCAATGATGGTAACTACACAAGTGATTGGGCTGCATAGCCTATATACTCTAAGGTAGAGTTCATTATGAGAATAAATCAAATAGACCAGCGTCATGACTAGTAGAGTAGGTTGGACAATTATTGCTGAATTTATAGGTGACTGTTTCAGACTAATTAAATATCTATTCAATGTATGTTTTTTTGGCTGAATATATGCAGTCAATGTATGTATTATCACTATTATGATTTTCATCAATTATAACTGTTAAGGGTCAGAGCCCAGTTAGACCGCGACCAGGTCAGTCGGGCGTGTAGTACTGTGCACCTTTCCACTAACATAACTTTACCCAACATCTCTATTTAATGATAATTGTTTGTGTTTGTGTGTGTTTTTTTTGGTTGAGCATTAACTATTTTTATTTCTATTGCATTATTTGTGATACTGTGATATGATTATGACTATGAGCACAAGATTTCACAGTTGAGGAAATAAGTAGTCTTCCAGTCATGTATGATTATATAGATAGATAACAGGCATTTACACTCACATATGGTACATGGAATTGAAGATTGATGCTTTTTACAAAATTGGGTAAAATGAAATCTAGATCTGGAATTCTTTAAATGTTTGTTTTAAATGACAAGTACCCTGAGTATTCATAGGTTCTGGTCAAGCCATTATGAGTATGACCTGTCTTTTTAAATTACATTAATTGATTAATAATTTAATATAGGAAAATGTTGGAAATTTAATATCAAAACAATAATTAAGTACTTTTGTACCACATCTATGGTCAAAATAGGCTTTTACCCATTTCTCACAAGCTTTCTAGCAAAATGCCTTCTTTTTGAAATTATTTAGAGAAATGCCCTTATTTTGAAACTCAATTTTTAGATAATCGAGTTATAACGAACGTGAACTTAAAAAAAAAAAAAAAAATTTTATGGAACTCGAGTTCCATCAGAGACGGACCCCCCCCCCCCCCCCCCCCCCCCCAAATTTTGGGAAAAAAAATTCTTAGTATGTGTGTACACAAAGAAAATTTTCAATTTGCCCCAAAATATGCAATCTTGGCCCCCTCCCTCCAAAATAATTATAAATTGGCCCATGAAATCCAAAAGTATATATTCTATGCTATCCCTTTTGCCCAGTTGCCTGAAAAATAATTACAATAACCTTTGGATAATAACAAAAAAATAATAATAAATAAAGCACAAATTTGGTCCACAGAAACCTAATTGCTCAAAAACTAATATGAATTACCTGTAGACAAAGAAACCCAATTGCCCCAAAAATAACATGAATTACCTGTAGACAAACTAATATTGACAACAAAAGTAAAGCACGAATTTGGCATTATCGAATGTATGATTTTCAGTTCACATGGTGTGAACTGTGACGCACTTATTATTATATTTTTTAAGTTACTTTTTAAAAGTTTTTAGTTGTGTTTGTTGCAATAATAATGTTTATTTTTTTATTAAAAAAAATATAATGAGCTTGCTGTAATAAATTGTTTGATAATGTTACTTTTTAAGAAATGAGAGAAATTTGTCAATCTTATGTCAAAATATTATTTAAATGGTTAGGTAGATGTAGGATAAATTCCTTATAATTAATTATTGTTGCCTTTTTCTTTTAAGATCATGGAAAAATAATGTTCAATTTTGATTTTTTTTATTAAGAAATATTCAAAATAATTTAGAAGCTCATATTGAAAATGCAGTATTGTCAACATCTAGTTTGATGTCCCAATTTCTAAAATCCATCAAATAAATTTTTGAAAAATCACCATATATAAAATTGGTAATAGTTCATTATAGAATAATCTAGAATTACCACAAATATATTATGATGTTAATTAACACAATGCAATTGAACAAGCTTATGTTAAGTTTGGTCTATACCAAAATTTTTTTTTTTTTAAATATACTTTGGCCCCCCTCATTTCCAAATATTGGTTCCGTCCTTGAGTTCCATGAATTAGAATTCCATAAAATAATTTTTTTTTTTTTAAATTTTCAGTTCTATATAACTCGATTGTCCAAAAACCGAGTTTTAAATTAAAACTCGATTTTTAGAAAATCGAGTTTCAAAAGACATGGGACATTTTGCTAGAAAGTTTTGGCGAAATGGGCAAATGCCCATTTTGGCCCCACATCTGCCAAAAAAATATACGTACACAACCTAAACAAGTAAAAACACCCGTAATAACTAGCAAAGAGAATGTAATATTTCTACTGTATGGAAAATGAGCCAATGAAGAGAGATTGCCATTAAAAGGATTGGAAGAGAGACCTTATTTGGGCTTGTTTAAACCTAACACTGATGGATCTTCCTTAGGTAACCTAGGCCTTGCAAGAGGAATAGTATTCTCCGAGATGAGTTGGGCAACTAAATCAAGGGCTTTTCTAAGAATATTGGAAATACCGCTAGTTTCTTAGTCAAATTATGGGCTCTTAGGGATGGGTTAATCATGTACAAAAAACCTTTTAATAAATGCCCTAGAAGTAGGTTTAGACACTAAAGTAATTGCTAATTTAATGAACAATTTTGGAACTACTAACACCTCTAATTCTTCTCTTGTAGCTGATTTTAGGCTCCTAATTTCTTAAGTTCCTCAAGTTAAGGTGAATCATTGCTATAAGGAGACTAAAAGTTATGTTGATGCCCTTGCTAGAATGGGAACTAGGCAATTTGTTAAAAAAAAATTTTTAAATTTTCCCTCATCTAATCTTTTAGATGCATATCTTTCAAATCTGTATGGATTGTACTCTAACAGACTTCATCCTAATCTTGTTGTTTCTTCTATTTCTTAGTTGAATGAAATTTTCAGTTTACCAGAGAGAGAGAGAGAGAGAGAGAGAGAGAGAGAGAGAGAGAGAGAGAGAGAGAGAGAGAGAGAGAGAGAGAGAGAGAGAGTTGGGAGAAGTAGAAGTGGAAACTACAAAATTGTTCTTAAGACTTACATACTTTTACCAAAAAAATTGAAAATTCTATAGGTTTTTTACCTAATTTATTTGCCTCATCTAGTTGATTGAAACAATCCGCTATTATGAGGAGTCAAATTTTGGGTTAACCTATGGTGTAATAAAATCTTCTAATCATATTTATTTATGTTCTTCTAAGTCAAATTGAGTTAATGTATTATAAACCCCGTTTAAGACACTATTATTATTTTCGTATGTGTTCTAATAAGTATTACTGTTTACTCAAAAAAAAAAAAAAAAGAATAGGGATGTTTATCCCATGTTGGTTGTGTGTGTCTAGTGTTCGCTGTTTATAACTTCAGTCTACAATTACAAAAGACTACAAAGATTAGGTCATTTTGTAATTGTACTCTGATTATGTAATGTATTATAAACCCGGTTTAAAACACTATTATTATTTTCGTGTGTGTTCTAATAAATATTACTGTTTACTCAAAAAAAAAAAAAAAAAAATGTTTATCCCACATTTGTTGTATGTCTAGCATCCGCTATTTATAACCTCAGTCTACAACTACACATGTTAGGCTCTTTTGTAATTGTACTCTGGTTATGTAATGCATTATAAACTCGGTTTAAAACACTATTATTATTTTCGTATGTGTTCTAATAAGTATTACCTAAAACTAGTTACCATACAACAACAAATCCAAATGCTATTAGTGATCCCCCTCTCCCCCAACTCATTTATTTTCCAATGTTTTAATATACCAATCATATAAGAAGACTTCAAAGAATAAATTCTACTAGACAATCAAGTTTTTTGCTTAAGTTCTAAAACTATTTTTGGACGCAAAATGAGGTTTTGTGGAAGCATTAAAGTTTGTATACAGTACACAATACTTCAAATTCTAAGAGGATTGTAGAGATGCTTGGTAAACAATCTAACTATCAATTTTCAATTTTGGGAAAGAATGATTCTTGGATTCAAACACAATAGAGTACAACGCCTAAGAAGGGCTTTCACTCGGCAAGTATTTCTCGAAACGCTCTAATCTCAAAAATGTTCTTAAAAATTTAAAAATTTAGTTGCATTTGAGGCAACGGCTGAAATTGAAGTGTGAAAAAATAATAAATAAATCACCCAAACCGCGTGAAATTAACAAATTAGCAAAGGAAGCTCATTATGATTTGGGAAATTAGAACAATTACCCCAAAGCCGCGTCAAGATTCCTACTTCTACAAAATTCTTTCCCCATTTTTCTCCGTCTTTTCAACACTTGGAAGAGATAACAACATTAGACCTTGATAGGCCCAGCTTAGTCCTCAAAAACAAGGAGTAACTGCATTTATTAAATCACCTCAGCAATGATACTGCAAAGTAATAGATAAAACTTGCACAAAAACACAAGTTGACTGGGAAATAAAGTTCCAAGCAATCACATTAATAAGACTTTTGTGATCATGAAGATTACCATGAGCAGGAGTTAGCCTTTCAAAGGCTAACCACTGAACAAGCATATTGGTATATTAATTTTATTCACGAAATTAAGAAGGAAAACCGAATTCAATCATAATGATGAGAAATATTGAAAAATAGTGTTTTTTAATTCTTGCTTGAAATATTATATTGGTGTGCATAAGCTTCAAGTGCCAAAGAAAATTCGGAAAGGTCATATTGCATTTTTTATCAACAAGCTATGAGCATTTAGAAGAATAGACAAAAGGGAAGACATCAATTAAAGAATGTACCCAGTAGGATCAGAAGCAATGAGTCTTGTACTATGGCTCTAATAAAGAATCTGGAGAGGTGCTCCTATGTTCTACCATCCACATCAAACCCAGCCCCAGTCCAGCCAGGTGCGGGAGATCCTCTACCCTTAGGCACAGCCCCGATTCCCTTTCCTCTTCCTTGGAACTGACTTTTCTTCCTCCCTCGTCCTTCTCCCTCAGTAGAAGGTTGTTGATTTTGCCCGTTCATCACTGTAACATTTCCACCATTTCCTTGATTAGGGACATTTGCAGTAACTCCAGCAACTGGTTCTGTTGACTGAGGAACTGAATCATTTGTAACTGTGGTATTTTGGGGTGGTCCCACTGATTTCCCATCCTAAAACATTTATTCCAAAAGCTAACTTTTAACATCGTTTTACTACCACTGATATGTATACATCAGTGCTTATGATATCAGCACAAGATCTATGATGGATGTTGTGTAATGCATTCAATAAAATGCATGAACCTTGTTAAGATTATGATAATGACAAAGGTAATAACAGCTCAACAACAATCCCCCTCCCCCTCCCACCCTGTGACAAACGCAAATATGCAGTACAAAGACATTGGGGGAGAGGCATAGTTGGTGCTATCATCAGTGTTTTACCACTGTAGCTTAAATGATCATTTACCAAAAAAAATAAATAAATAAACCAGAAAATCAATTTTTCATCTATATAGGTGAATCTGAATTAAAATGCATGTGCGTATGCATAAGTGACATATCTATTATAGAACAGATAAAATATAAAAGTGTTCATCTGAAATTGCAAGAATTTACACCCGTCTGCAAGAGGTATACCTATTGGTCAACCCAAGGAAAGTATCATACTCAGAAAATGGTCTTGTAACCTGTACTTGGGCTCTGCTTTTTAACCTAATAAAAGATATATATCTAGTGCATCCGGTATGGACAGTGTACATCCTAGGACAAAAACTTTGGTAAAACCAGATATTTCTATCCCAGAAAATGTCACATTGATTCAGCATTGAACATAAATTTCCTATGTAAATTAACGAATATGATGCAACCTATCACCCCTGGTAGAATATATTGAACATCAAAAATTCAACATATGACAGAATTAAAACAGTTGTCCTCCTATCCTTAGGCATCACAAAATCAAGATGTACCAAGAAAATAAAAAATTATTTTTTTGGGTTGGACTAATGGATGGCAAGAACAATACTTATAGTTTAAAACAAGCAACAACCAGGTTTGGGTTGGACTAATGGGCAGTAAGAACAATAACTACATGACTTGAAACTGACTAGTTCATTATTGAGTGAAAATATGAAAATTCAAATGCCACCCAATATTTAACATTCAACACTTGTAAATTGTTATTACAATGTGAAACAGTAGAAACTATGAAACAACAAACGTTTAGCAAAATTCACTAGGTTGAGATGTACAAGAGCCTAAACCTGCACCCACCCATTTTAGGTTCAGGACAAGGAGGAAAAGATATAGTAAAAGCAAATGGATGAGAGAGCATCATTACAATGAGTAAGCTCTAATCCATTTTTCAACTGCTAAAAGATTACATTAGTTTCTCGGTGGATGAATGGAAAAGTCCTAACAATGAATGCCAGATCAAGTAATTACTAAGACCTTCTTTCTTGAGGTACAATTCTGTAAGGATGTGTAAAACTCATGTTTTACCCCTTCAATCTCAACGTGCTATATCATCTTATCACATATTTGAGAATAAGTATAACCACACACAATCAATTCTAATACCCAATTATAAATCCAATCAAATTGAGAGTTTATTGAGATGTTATTAGGTGTGGTAGGATGTATTGAATTTTAAGTAAAATGTTGATGTGGCAATCTCTTATTAGATGGTGTAAAACATGGGTTTTACACCCCATCCTTACCAAATTCGGACTCTTATTTCTTTATTCTCTTCTACTTCTATTTCCTTTACCTTAAATGCACTGCTCTACTTTTCAAACATCCGTACAAGTTAACCAAGACAGAAGCAATGCAAACCCATTTTAACATGGGTTTGAACTTTCAATGAGAAGTTTAAAGATATATTTGTAAAAAAACCTTTCTTCTTTTTTATAAGTATTTATAAGTTCATTAAAAAAATTTGCACTTTGTACAGTAGAATACTCTGTGCAGATCAAATGAAGCAAAAAACACCAAAAGTGCTAAAGAATCACTTTACAAAAGCACTGTCATAATGAAATGACATGCCCATCACCTCAGAAGGCCATGACATGAAATCTATGTTATGTTATACTAACTGACCATCAAATCACAGAAACTCCAGGCAATCTATAACCACAGGGTCCCATCCAAGCCATTCACTACATATAAATATAACAAATAGAAATAACAAGAGAACTTACAAAAGGGACAGAGGTGGATGATCTACTTGGGTTCAAGGCTTCTAGTCGTCTTTTTAATTCCTCCAGTCTAGAAAACTGTGTGTTACTGCTTTCTTCAACCTATCAGACACGATAGTGTCAAAAAGAGGAAGGGGTTGGGGGGAGTCTAACAGAAACCATTCATATACAAATTTAACAGAGATATGTACCAATTGGCTCAAGTCATCACATAGCTTCTTCTTGATTGCTTCCTCATCCTTCACAGCCTGTGAAGCTGCTTCCCACACCTGAAGTACATAAAAGAACAATCTATTAGAAAATTGAACAGGAAATACAACATATGACTCTTATGGAGTAATCCATGTAATTCTATCAGTTCAGTATGGCTAAAGAAACTTTTGTTGAGAATAATGCATGTACTTCATCCTTCCCAACTGTGTATAGAAATGTATTCACTGTTTAAATTATCAAATTTAACTTGATAATTTAACTTAAAACTTGGTCACATTTACTAAGTGCATTTTGTAATAATTCATCAAAACTTGAAAAATTATACTCATTATTTTTATCCATCTCGATAAGCTTGATTGGCTTAAGAGTGTTAACAACTCTTGACTTTCATGGGCACTAAGGAAGCAGAAAAAGAGAGTTGAGATACTATTTATATGATGCCAGAGAGTAATTATATCATCTGAAGGGTAAATAAATAAGCTCGATCTATTATTAAATAGACAGACCTTTCGTGCTTGTTCTTCCTTCAGCTTCGCAAGACGAATTTTCTCCGTTGACATTTCTATTTTCTTTCTCAAATGTTCAAGTGCTTAAGGCATGCATCATTCGTGATAGCAACAACAAAATCAATCAACTATGCACATTAATGAAGAAAATTTTCATTACTACACAATACAGGAATAACTAAAAATGACAACCCACCAACCTGCTTTTTTTGGCCCGGCAGTGAGTTTCAGCTCCATCGAGAGATTTGCAAATTCTCTTTCAACATCACGAATTTTGGTATAATTTTCTTCAATGTATCTGGGAAGATAAAGCAGAGAACATTAAGGTATTCAGTTAATTAAATCATTAATCACACAGCTAATGTTAGGAACCCACATGTGGGTAAAGATATGAGTCTTGAAATAATTGTTGTAATCCATTTAGTTAGTTAATTGAGATTAGGATGAGTTAGCTAGGATTTGATGACATGTAGTTCATTTAACAAATGGTTTATTTTATAGAGCACATGTTGAATTAACTAGTCAATTATCTTGAGCCATGTGGGCCAATAAGATTAGAGATAGTCTCCTATATATGCATGATTGTAATTCTCAATTATGCATTGAATAAAGAATAACCAACTTCTTGCTTAGTGCATTCCTTCTCTCATAATCTTCCATGTCTCTCTCTTAATTCTTTGGAAGGTGATTGCCTCAAATCAAGTCAATTTCCATACAACCCTATCAATTTCCACACACTTCCCAACCATCCTCTTTAGGAACCACCAGGTTCCTAACAGCTAAAAGTAATGAAGGAACCCAATCCAAAGAACACTAAATAATTTTGCTTCTTTTTTTAAGAAAAAGTACACGTTAAAAGAAACAGCAATACAAAGCCACTGTCAAAGCACTCAAAATCATTAGTGCAAAACAATTCAAATATATTGAGAAGTTGTTGAGTATTCATATTTTTTTAATTTATTCAGTCTCAAACCTTGATAATTCAACCAGTTCGAGCACAAAACTTCAAACATTAAAAAAAAAAAACCTTGCATGCCACCTATATATCTTGCCACCACCGTAACATCACTATCAACATGTTTCTACCACCACAATTACCTTTGCATTAATACTTACTCTACAGATACCACAACCTCATCTAGAATGCAAGCAGCACAACAACTAGTTACAGTATGAACTCACAACCATCACTAGAAACTATTTCACTGCTAACTTTAAAATAACATAGCCACTAGCAACATAACAAAATGACCCGGCGACCACCGCACCTCCAAAACCTTTGTCTAACTATCTTGTCACTCCCATTAGACTACCTTTGACAGTAGCACCGCTTCCTCTAACATATTTCCGACCAATTTTAGTATCCATTTGGGAACAGCTTATTTAACTTTCTGTTGAAAGTGTGCTAAAGCATGCTTTTTGCTGAAGTTTTAAAAAGTTGTACATAAAAAGTAAAAAGCTAAAAGTTGAGCTTATAAGCTTACACCAAATGGACACTTATGTTGTCCTAACAACATTTGTGTACTCAATCAACTTATCATTAAATTGTTTCACTCCTCAACATTAAAACTTATAACTAACATTTAACAACACACCAAATTCTATCACAGTGGTTAAGTAACTAAACCAAGTATTTTAGCAAATTGTCTATTGTTTTAACCAAATACTCTGTGCTTAATACAAAACCTCCACATTATTCAAAAAATTCCATCAGATTCTTCAAAATAGGTTATTCAATCAAAACTTATCAATGATTCTTGTTGATTTTCTCAGCATCCAAACAAAGCACTATGAGAAAATAAAGATTATTTAGTATAAATTGAACAGCAAAAAATAGTTAATGAATTGGGGAAATGTACGTACTTCTTTAACTGAATCTGCTCTTCCTCAATTATCTGCCAAACAAAAACAAAAACAAAATTAAAGAAAATTCAAACAAACAAAAAGTGAGAGCGAGAGAGAGAGACCTTTTCGGTGTAGGCAATGACGGGAGCTTCACGAGCGAGGCCATCGGGTCCAATCTCGGGTCGGAGCGAAGGATTCGAAGCCATTTCTCTGTTTTCTGTTTTCTGTGTTTTTGGAAACAAAAAAAATGGCGTTGGATTCGATCTCTCTCTATCTCTATCTATCTATCATTCAATGTATGCATCTCCGATCTACTCTTTAACTCTTTATATATATATATATATTGGGGAAAACGTGGGCTTAGTTTTTATGTGTTTTATTTTGGGCGAAACTGATGCCGATGTGCGTCGGTGCGATTTTTCGGGTCAATCCGGTTCAATGTTCCGATCAATCACACTTGACTCTCGCTGCACATGCCTAGCATGTGCGACAATCAGAAAATGACGCAGCAATTTAGGGGTTAATAAATATAAATTTAAAAAAAAAAAAAGAAAAAAAATGTTTACCCAAAAAAAAAAAATTAGAATTAAAAATTTAAATAATGGTAAGACTTAGTTACAGTACTTGGGTATTATTTCTTAGATTCTCATTTTAAGATAATGTTATGTGAATTTTTCTTTATGGGATGAAAGTTTATTTTTTAGTTAAGTAGCCACATGGCTGAATTTTAAGATGAGAACCTAATAAATAACACCTAAGGTACTGTACTTAAGTTTTGTCTTTTAGATAGGGCAAGACTTAGGTATAGTACTTGGGTGTTGTTCCTTAGGTTCCCCTTTTAAGATTCTGTCATGTGGATTTTTCCTTATGGGATGAAAGTGTATTTTTTTAATTAAGTAAATAAATACTAATATTTATTGGTTCTAAAAGAAAAAAAAGTAAATATTAGTGTTAGTTTGGATTGCGCTGAAAAGTTGGCTGCGTTTGTGTTTTAAACAGTGGGCCTCGTGCAATATTCATGAGACCCGTAAGTAGAGATTTCAGCAAAATTTTCTTTCAAATTGCGTTTCACGGTATTATTCACACATTTAAAAATTATTTAGTTACAATATTTTTAATTTTCAACAATAAAAGGTACCCAAACATACCCTTAGCATTTATAGTACTTGAAAGCATTAATGCCACATGCTATGCTACACTCATTTTTCAACAGAAAAGTGACCTAACAAACTCATGCACTTGCCTTGCCAACACTTTATCTCTGGATCCCGTAAAAAGTTAAGGATATTTTAGTATATTTAATGCAATCTTACTGAGGCTCTTAGGAAAGTTTTTCAAAAAATAATCTAAATGCACATTGTTCATGCAAGATGTTATGGTTAAAATTAGGGGGGGAGGGCGGGAATAAAAGATGTAGAGAGAGAATGAGAGCGAATAAATGAAAAGGGTCATGTGTCTCAACACATAACCCTAGCTAACGGCTAATATATTTGGAATTCACGGACCATTTTATGTTTCCATACATAAATCCAATATGTATGGAAACAAGTTCAAATTTGTTAAATGTATTTGTAAGCCTATGCTTGCTACTTGGGTTAATCAATTAATTGTACTAGTGACACAGACGGATGCTTGTTAAATGTATTTGTTTTGACATTAATATTTTTCTAATTTATCTCATTTTCCTATATTTGATAGCAGCATTAAAATGAGTTGAAAAATCATTTCTTAACTTCTCTTACTTAGCTTCATGTGAATATAGAGTTGTTTTCCTTATTTAACTTCGCGTAAGATAGAGTTGTATTCCAAAAAATTTTTGCTGCCAAGCTAAATAAGGAAAATTAAGAGATAGTTTTAATTTAACATATTTTCTTATACAAACGCTCCATTTGTTTTGATGTAAAATATTTTCACATTTTACCTGGTTTGTTTTGTAGTAAAATATTTAGCCAAATATAAAATATTTTCAGTCAACCAAACCAACAAATGCAAATTTGTGTAAAACATTTTACACTTGAAATATTGGTGTGGGGACGAGGCCCAAAGATGGTATCCTAGGCCTTAGGCCTCACCCAAGATCGCTAGTAAGTCCGAGGAGAGACAAGATGGTGGAGGGGTATTCCAGCTTAGCGCCCCATAAATATGAAAGGAAAGATGAACGGTCCGAGGATAAAGACCTCCTCGGACAAGACTAGCATCGTTCCTTTACACATTCCAGCAACAAGAATGGGCTCAATGGGAGCATCGGTGTCAGGAGCATGCCACGTTAACTCACGAGATGGAAGGCAACGCAAAAATACCTAAAGGAAAGGCTATTACCTCCGCATTAAATGCATTGCAGCTGCTTTTTTGGCCACATTTATGTGAAAAATACCTCTGAACAGTGTTTCTTTGGCCACCGCAACTCACAAAAAGCTAGAAGGGATGTTTGATGGAACAGATACTCAAGTGGGGGTCTAGATGGTCAACAGGTGTAAGGCCAGGATCACTTAAAGGGACTTATAAAAGGAGAAAGACCCTCCATAGGTGAGGGGGGCAAAAGAGCTGGAGGAAAGGGCTAGATTAGGGAAAGTAACTCTGATAATCCGGCCTCTCAGTCAACAAAGAACATTGGTCTCCTCGGACGATACGTAAATTGAATATTACATGCATTCCCCTTGCATGATTGCTTGAAAAACTCATCTTAGTCGTTGTAATACTGACTAGAGCCCAACTTTTCATCCCACTCTCTACAAATCTATTGTATTGAGCTCACTGGACTATCATCCCATTCGCTTTTAGGCTTGGGTTCTCAAACTGTGGCCCTACAATTGGTAAAACATTTTACACTTGCTGCACTCTCTCTGTCACGATACCCTTGCCTCTCTCTCACTCTCACGCTCTCTCAATTTACTAAATAATTATAAACGTGGTTTAACGTTGTTTCCACTAGGAAATTAATTACTAGTTCTTTTTGCCTAGAAAAATTTTAGGCAAAGTAACAAAGACCTAAAATTAAATGTTGTGGCTAGGTCTAGGCACACAAAAGGCAAGCCTGATACTGGGCTTCCATGGTTACGCATTGGCTACCCACCATCGTCTTGAAAACCAATTGGATAAGTTGATAGTAAATTTTCATTGGATATGGGGGCAACATCCTTTAAAAGAGGGAATAGTGAAAAAAATACATTGAAGTAGGTCATGTAAATTTAGGGGACCACAATGGATTATTGGAGCCTGTCTTTGAGGAATGATGTTCTTAATTAAACTGCTATGTTTTCAGGAATTAAAAAAAAAAAAAAACACAACCCAAGAACATGGTGAGACCAATGATTATAAGTATAACAAAACCACATCTTTGTTCTTTCTGTGACTAAAACTGTCTCTCAACTCAAGGTTGAGTGCTTTCAATTGGAACTACTTCAGGCATTGGTTCCTCAACAAGTAGAGAAGTTATTATGGTTACGCCTAGGAATCTCCTCACTAGAGGTGTGTAGCCAATCCGCCAAAACCGACCCGACCCAACCTAACCTACCAAGTTTGGTCAATTTGTAGGGCTTGGTGGGTTGGATTGGGTTACAAAAATTTTTTTGATAGCGGGTCAGGTTGGGTTTAGGTCATAAAATTTTAAACCCGCCAAACCCGACTTGACCTGACCCAACTCAGCCCACTCATATATTTAATATATATTATATAATTAATAATATAAAAAAATAATAATAAACTCTTCCTCCTATCCTATATAAAAGCCAATATTAATATATATTAGTTCATATATCAATGTATAATTGAGTTGGTATATTAGTTCATATATTAATGTATAATTTGTTTATCAACTCAGGTGACAGGTTGCCAAAGGCCATGCACAAAGTGCTTGGGGGTCTAGTAGGGGAAAGGGTTCGAGTTGCGGGGTTAGCAGCATGTTGTAATTATCTCTAAAAAAAAACTCAGGTGACAGGTGTGATATATATTTTTTTTTGCTCAATTTAATAATAATAGTAATAAAAACAAAATTTCCAACCCATGGGTTCAACCCAACCCAACCCGACGCATGTGGGTTGGGTTGAGTTGGGTTGGACTTATGTGATGGGTTGGGTTGAATTTTTTTAACCCACTATGGTGGATTAGGTCAAAAAATCTACTTAACCCAACCTATGCACACCCTTACTCCTCACCCTTTTTCCTCATTCAAAATAAATAAATAAAAACAGGGACAAGCCAAGCCAGGGATTGTGGGATACATGGAAAGTTCCATAGAAGTTATTATGCCAACAAAAAAAAAAAAAGAAGCAAGAAGTTCATTGTTACCTAAGCAAGGAAACTCATTACATTAGCTTAATTCCTTTAAGTACATGAACTAGGATTTTTGTTTCAAGTTCTATCATGCATTGAGCTTTTGCAAAAATTGGAGGACAGCTTTTTTTGTGGGTAGGGCAGGAATGGCTCCCCTCTCTGTCACCGTGAGGGCACCAGTGGCATTGGCAAAAAGTAGAGCTTCCCGTAACCGCTTCTCATCCTGGAAAAAAGTGAATTTAATATTAATTTCTGAAACAAACAGAAATGAAATATTTATGTATTAAGCTGTGAAATGCTTTTTTGATATGTTTCTTCTGCTTCTATATGTTATCTTTGAGATATGCATATGAATAATTTGAAAAATACTGCGAACCACTTTTCCATTGGATCATGTTAGGAGATGAAGCAGAAACCAACTGAAAACCCGGATGGGATGGCAATTTCATTTCCACAAGGTTGTATTTACTTGTGAATCTCACTGTCCAGATGAAGGGTTAGTAATGTAACCATTAACACCACAAATCCAGAAATCTTTCATGAGTATATAATGCTACCTCAGACCAAAAATACTACCAAGTACAATGAGGGAAGCCAAAATTACTTGCACATCCAGAACCCCACAAATTCTAAGCAATGTAAAAGAGATGGCACAGGAAAGCTTTCCTAGAAAATTGGTGTCTATGGGGTTACTTTGATGAAGGAAAATTGGAAATAGCAAGCCATGAGCTTGGTAAATTTCCTGTTTATAGAAAGGATCTGAGAAGCAGTTGCATTATCACTTTCCTCTTCGTTCACTGGATGAAATTGCATATCATCTCTTATTATAAATAAACTCTTCTTGAAAAAAAAAAAGCAGTTTTAGGAACACTTTAAGTAGATATAGAGGAAAAGAACTTCCAATGCACATTAAAGACTGACCATTCATGCCAAGCCAAATGATTCAGGCTCAAACAACTGAAACAATGGTGTTCCTAAGAATCTAAGATCATCAACATATACCCAGACTACTAGTCTCAAATAGTGCACCCATGCATTTACTCTCTCTCTCTCTCTCTCCCCCCCTAATTTCTCACATTATACAACTCAACTATATATCACGAGCAATGAATATATTCCAAATGACCCAATAAGAAGGGAACTGTTGCTTTTTAGATACTATTGCATTCTAGTAGGTTCCCAAACCTGCAATGTTAGTACTAATTTTTCTCCAGCGCAAAGAACTTAAGAACACATAAATTAATTTCTTAAGAACACGTTAAGTATGAGCATCTGATTAGATCCAACTAGAAGTAATATAATGCAAAAAATTAAAATAAGCAATGGAAAGCACTTAATCCAATGATCTATTTAATTCTAGCACAAAAATAAAAATGATTTCTTCAATTCATGTAAGGACTAAAGTTACCCGGATAATATTTAGGTCAGAAGCCAAGCTGTCCACAATGCCACTGACAAATGCATCTCCAGCACCAGTTGTGTCAACAGGCTTAACTTTAACACCAGCAACCCTGCCCTTAAATTCCTGAACAGAATTTCAGTTTTCTTATAAACAACCAATAAGACAGGAATAAAAGGAAACCCAATTATCTGAAATTATTGATTACTGCAACTGCAGTTGTTTTTTCCAAGAAGTAACTAAGATCATGCATCTCCACTGCCAGATGATTCCTACATTGTCCACTAACACTTACCTTAGTGAAATATCTGCAACCCTCTGAACCTTCAGTGACAACCAAAAGCTTAAGATTAGGATGAAAGAGCTTATTTAACACGACATTATCATCATCTGGATCATCTCCGCCAGTAAGGAATCTAATTTCGTCCTCACTTATCTGCAAATTTATTTAACCCCAGATGAGTTATATGTTACATATGATTGAATTCTGTTGTCGTGGTTACATACCATAAACAATGCTATTAAAATTTGCAGCAATGCAGTGCCAAACAACACTCAAATATAAATCCTTTATCATTAGATATTACACCTTAATAAAATCTGCCTGATCCCATATGCTCATTATGCCCTTCCGAGCAGCCTCTTCTGATGGCCACAATGGCAATCTCAAGTTTGGATCATAGGAGAGGAAGCAACCAGACTTTTTGGCAATGCCCATTGCAGCAAGATGGGTTGACCTGCATGGTTCGTCAATCAAACTAATTGAACCATAATGGAAGATCCCTGCCTGTATTGAAATATTATTTGGATATGAGATTTTTTAAATCAATAAAAGCATCAGTGGTAGAATCAATAACTCTTGTGATATGTTCTTAATCATAGAATTTAAAAGGAAATACCTTCTTAATAAGGTTTATATCAAGTTCAGATTCAAGAAGAAGCATATCAGCACTTGGATGACGGAAAAATAAGAATTCACGCTCACCATCAGCTCTGAGTGTAACAAAAGCTAGTGCAGTTCTTGCAGTGGGTTCAAACCGCATGCCTGAATTGTCAACATTGTTTTGCTTCAAAATGTCGGCCAACATATACCCAAAATCATCAGCACCTACCTGTCATAGATAATAACTTAGAATCAGTGCTATACTTGAGCTTAAGTTGAATCAAGGAGCCATTGTCATACATAAAAACTGTACACCACATACACAAACCCACCACCAAAAAATCTTTAGGATTGAAAAAGCACAATTCTGGAGCTACTAAAAGCCATTGGTAAGCCAAGAGCCTTGAAAATTAATTGTTTGGCACCTCCTGGTGTTTCCAAGACATCCAAGGTTAAAATCCCCCCCTCCTCCATTGTAACTATTGAATTATAAAATAAAAAAAAAAAAAAAAAAAAGGGCCATTGATAACATAAGCAGCTAAAATCCATATCCCATTACACATAAGGTCAAATAGTTTTTTAATGCAATCAAGTCTGAAGGAGGTACTGCAGAATCTTAGAGAAGATATTCTCTGGGTCACAATTTTGTAACCACAGAGGATTCCACACAATGGGCTCTAGACACAAACAGCTAGCCCAAAAAAGTATACATCTCAGGCTACAAAATATTACTGAAAAAGCAATTTAACAAAGCATCTTAGAAGAATAAAAGCACATTTTCATGATCAGAAATTCTAACAAATTTCATAGCCAAAACAAAAATTTTAAATATTTAGCGCTCTCTTCATGTCATGTTAGTTATTATTCTTTTTAGGGGGTAAGGGAGGATCCTAACAAGTGAAGCAGGTCTTTGATATTTTAGTCACATATCTGGCGTCCCTGTTTGCATGTAAATTATTTATATTAATTCTTCTCTGTTATACAGATACCAAATAGAAAGAAATGAACAATGAAATGAAACTTATCTAGAAACTGGCATGCAATCAGATGAAGGCTAAAATACCTTTCCTATAAAAGCCGATGAACCACCTAGTCTAGAAATACCAACAGCCACATTAGCAGGAGCACCACCAGGAGCTTTCTTGAAAGCAGGTGCTTCAGCAAGTGAAACGCCACCAACTGTTGGCACAAAGTCGATCAACATCTCCCCAAAGCAAACAACCAGTGATTTTTTATCCTGAAACCCTCCTTGTGCATCTGAGGAAAGGTCTTCAGAACCACCTATACAAATCAAATCACTTCAAATTAGTAAGAATCAAGATTAAATGATTTCAAGAATATTCATCAGAAAGCAGGAAATTGAAACATTATGCCATGAAACAAACATTTCCTACACAAATATGTTGCATAAATTAGTATTTCCTGCCTGCATAAACAGTTGGCTTAAATCAAAATCAAAATTCACTCCAACTGGGAGCCATGTCCTGCAATAGTCCAAATTTTTTTTTTTTTTTTTTCAAAAGCCCATATTTGTTAAAACAAAAATTCAGATTTTGTGATCCAATAATCCCAAAACAACATATTGGAGAATTTTTTTTTAAAAAAAAATTATCTGCCAAATATGATCATTATAATTCTATTCTGAAGTAAATTTTTTTCGATCAGATTTCATGGTGTTTGCAAATAGCCCCTTCAACTTTTCCCAAATCAGTTAACAATTACCAAACGTATGTGCCCCCCACAAAACTTAAGATATAAGAAACAAATTTTACAAACCGAATGCCAATAGAAACAATCATACAAGATTAAATCTTTTACACGAATTAGATAACGAATACCAAATACATGTCTATAAATAAGTAAAGAACTGAAATTTCACGTTAAAGATGTCCCATAAAAACAGCTCTAGAAATATACAAACACTAGCACCGAACAACAAAAACAAAAAGAACACAGCATAACCAAATCCCACAAAGAAAAATCACATAAAATAAAAGATACCCAGAAACAAAGAAACAATCTTTCACTGAAAAACCAGCTCAAAATGACCAAAATATGAAATCTCAGAGCAGTATAATAAACAAGAGAGAGATCAAATTCTGATGGAAAGTAAAGATTCAATCAAGAATAATTATCCAAAAGATCATAATCAATATTCAAATTCTGAGAACCTGAAGTGGGGTTCTTAGCCATTTGAGTTCTGATGGAAGTGTGAGATTGAACAGAGCTTTACTGCAACGATAATTGCGGAGAAAAAGAGAGAAGGCTCGGTGTTAGAGTGTTATAAGATTGTTTGAGAAAGGAAGGAGATGGTTGTAAATTTGTAGTAATCTTCAAAATGTGGATCGTTGAATTTTTTTAGCCAACCAAAGCAAAGAGAAATCATTGAGAGCACCTATGACAAAATGACAATATATATGAAATGAAAGTTATGGAAATTACGTGATTATTATTGTTATTATTGTTATTATTATTATTTGGAGGGAATTATTATATTTTTATTACTAGTTCACAACCAAGCAAGAAAATAGAATAAAATACTAATTTAAAAAGTGAGACACCAAACGTTTCACTAGGCGTTGAATTTGTACTAATTAGTAATTACTAATTTTAGTTTGGATAGAGGATATTCTACCTAATCGGTGAATTTGAACTGATTTAAAAAATTTCTCATAATAATGTCTGAACTTTTCTTCCAAAAAAAAAATCATAAGGTGATGAAATAAATTAAGAGAAAAGATGGAAAATAAAAAGGCAATATTTTTTTTTTAGAAACTAGAAAAGCAATGTTGCTTCTAGGCAAGAGAATAAAACCGAAAAGCAATTTTTTTTTTCTTGAATGTTTTTCTTTTGTGCAAGCAACATAAAACCGAAAGCAAGAGAATAAAAAGTATAGGTTATACCATATAATTATATATGAAGGTGACCAATTCTATTCAATTTCACATTAGTTTGTAAATTTGTTATAATAAAATTAATAATATTTTTTTGAAATAAGTCTAAAAATACCAAAATTTTCATAACAGTTGACTTCATTTATTGTGATTCATACATAATTAATAAAAATAATGTTAACACTGGATTAAGATAATGTGATTTTGTAATTGTAACAAGCACCGATTTAGTAATTTAAGAAAAAAAAATGTTAGTAAAAATTTTTTATTTCTCTTTGGATTGCTTGCCTCCTAATTTTACATTAGAAAGTCTTTGATACGTTATCATTTGACTTTTATTGTTCCTTTAAAATTTTGGTTTTGCTTATTTGAATTTTTTCCCCTTCCATCTATAATCTTTTATGAATTTAAAACTTAAAACTTATCCTATAATTTCTTATATATTAGGATTTTAAAGACAATATTGGTCATAGTTAGAAAAAAAAAAAAAAAAAAGATTGGTCTAGTTAATTTTCACTGAAATCACACCTGAACATCACCAAATAAGCGTGAACAACGTCGCATCTGACAAGTGACAAAGGTTGAAAACATCGCTATTCCCTAAAGTAACACGGCAAAGTAATATAATATATACATATTCTTTTGGACCACAGTCACAAGCACATCTACTAATAATATAATGACTCACGTGGTTATTGCACACTCCTTAGATGACTTTAGGTTTTGTTTGGATTTTGGTGAACTGTCCTTAGATGACTTAGGCTTTGTTTAGATTTTGGTAGACTGAGTTAACAAATTTGAGTTTTGTTAACTCATAACCCAAAATCGGTGGGGTCCACACGTAGTGACATTATTTGGATGATTATTCAAGCAGTTCACTCAGTTAACAAATCTCACTTTATTTAAATATGGGTGAGCTAATTCAAAAACAGCTCCAACACATTTTCAAGTTATGAGTTATGAATAATCAATGGCAATTTTCGTAAATTTTCAGTACAAACGGGTCCCAAAGCAGTACCTAGTCCTATCACTGCAAGCTAAAACTCCAACAAATCTTTTATCTCATTACTTTCCTAACCACCCACACCACTTGCACTTCATCACTTTCCCTTTTCCTTCTCCCAAACTCACAGCACAAGCACGACCGAAACAAGCTCTAGTTCCGCCAATCAGCACAAGGCCTAGCTTTAGGTCAGCTCCATTCACCGATTCCATTTTCCGGTGAGACCCAAACGCTCCCCCTCCATTTGTTTACATGCCTGAAGCTGCTGGGTTTTGCTTTATTTTTTCCATGTTCCTCCATTTTTTGCATTGTATTTACTGAGACGTTGGCTCACTTGGCTGTGAATGCTTGTTTATTTATGCCTCTTTCTTTTTTTCTTTTTTAATTTTAGAAGTTTCTCTATCTTGTTCCTTTGTTACAACCATGGTATTATGAACAATGTATGCTTTGCTCTGCTTGCATTGCGTATTTATATGGTTTCAGTTAAGCTCAATCATTAAAAAAAATTTCATCGTTTTCAAATAAAATATCTGAATTTCACAATCATTGCTTATATCAAAAAACCAATTACTTTTGATTTGATAATAAATAGCAATTATTAAGAGCATATGCCATATATTTAAACTATTTATCATTAAAAAAAAAAAAAAAACTGTTGTGCATTTATAATTGTAGTTTATGTATGAGATATAGTACAGACTTAATTTAATAAAAAAAAAAAAACATAAACATGTTGCTTATGTAAAAAGTTGAGGAAGTCAAAGAATACATATATAGGTTAGTGGTTAGCCACCTAGGATGTAACTGTCCAAATTATGTTTGTGTTGAGAATTAGCTGTATATGACGTGGACTCCACCTCCACTTGGCTGGGTTAAACTCAATGTGGATGCGGTGCTAAACAACTCCAGTTCAGCTTTAGTGGTTGTAGCTAGGAATCACTTGGGTGAAGTTCTGTTTATTTAGGGCTTTAGACATCATCTTTGCACACCATCTCAGGCAGAAGCAGCTGCTATTCTGCGGGCTGTTCACCTAGCAATTCAAGAGCAATGGATGTCTGTCATTATTGAAGGGGATGCTCAAGTGTGCTTCAATGCTCTATCATCACCTGATCACATCCCTGACTGGAACATTAGCACTATAGTTAGCAACATAATTAGTTTACTTTCTAGTTTTGTTTCTTGCAAGTTTAGATGGATTAGGAGAGACAGCAATTCTGCAGCACATGCAGCTGCTAGATTTGCTCTCAGCTCCCTCCAATCGTTTTGTTTCAATAAAAGCAATCTTCCCCGCTCTCTTGAGTTTGTTTGTAAGGGGGATTGCTTTCTGTGTTCTTGGTTTTGAGTAATGAAATTGAAGTTTAGCAAAAAAAGAAAAAAAAGAAAAAAAAAAAAGCTGTATAAGACGCATTAATATTATTGTAATAAGTTAATTTGCGATTGGATCATTTTTCTTTGTCTTTTTATTTATTTTTTGGGTTGAAAACTTATATTTATTTACTTGCTTAAAATTGATAAAAGTACAGTTGCACAGAAAACATTAAACTTTTTTTTTTTTTTGAGGAAAAAAAAAACATTAGACTTTATAAAACTATACATGAATAACTAAGCTATATTATTATTATTTTTTAAATCTATAAAATTGTACAGTTCTACTTTAATTATTAGCACAGACCTAAACCTAGTCCAACAAAACCACGTATACATGAATTAGGATTTTTTTTTTCCTTTTTTGGTATAGTTTAATATAAAGTAAAATGGGTGTAATTTCATCCGCTGTTATTTAGACTAATGTTAAGGATATAATAGTTTTCACAATCTAGCTTATCTATAACTTGTTAAGTTGGCAAGTTTTAATTTGAGCAACATCACTTTAACTTGGACCTACCACTAACACAATTTTTATTTTGTATCAATCACAACAAGTTCTGTTAGTGGTTGTGAAAAAATTATTGTGTCCCAAGACTTATTACATAATTTAAGATGCGATCCCATTTTAGTTAGGACTATCCTTATATCCGCAAAAACCAACCCACAAACTATACCCCAACTGACTTGTCAAGCTTTGGCCAAATTTCAATGATTGTGGGGGTGGTTGGCGATATGTAAAATGCATTGAAACCCAACTCTAACGAGTCAAGTGTTGGGTTTCCCATATGGGAATCTGTACAATCGCAACGCATTTGACCCATATTTTAAAGAATCTCCCATTTTCGAGAGTTGTTCTATATCTCCACCCATACTTGGCAGAGATCTTGAAATTTCCTCGTCCATGTCACTGTTCCTTCCTCCCCTGCTTAATGTGGTTAGGTCAAGTAATAGGTTGAGCCTTATCCACGTCATTGTTCTTTCCTCCTTGTTCTTTTTTTTTTTTTTTTTTTTTAATTTTTTTTATTTTCTGTTATTTTTTTAATTTGAGATAGTTAAAGACTTATGGTATACTGCTAATCACATTACTTGAACTCTTTCCCACCCTTAAATCCTCAAGTACTTTGTGCATGGAAGGTATTATTTAAAGTTACAAGGCTCTTCAAAAAAAAAAAAAAAAAAAATCAGTATTCTTAGTTATGGCCACTATCAATAAATGCTAATCATGAAACATTTTTTTATGAAATAATATCATATCATATGAAATCAGAAAAAGAATAATCTTTTTATTTTTTATAGCACCTTATCGGAACCTACTAAAATGTTTGCATCTTCACTACACGTATACGAATTTAGGCCCAAGTAACAAAAAGTTGATATGGACATGGAGAAGAAAAGCAAAACCTAAGGGACCGTTTGGTAACCTTACTCAACCAACATTTTTCACATTTTAAACACATTTACACACATTTTCACACTTTTTCACTCACATGTATATCAAAAACACCCAAACAACATTACTCAAACTCCTTTACCAACACCCCCTAAATATGCAGCTTATATGTCGAAGCATAAATTGTGACAAGAATTCAATAACGTTTTTTTTTTTTTCCTGGGATATATACGGTTTTGCAGTTGATTAATATAAACCTCACCGGGTTTTACAGTTGGCCTTAGCCACACATTGTAGGTTGGTCTTTGTGAATGTGAGGGACTCTAATATTTATGCGTTTACAGAATCGTTATGAGTGTGCTCTGTGACCCTTTTTTTTTTTGTTAAATCAGGCTTTTCTTCTAGGAAATTGCCATACCATCTCTACATATGTGTCTATCTAATTAATGATAAGAATTAATTAGAATCCTCATGAGATAAATTGCTTAAGGATAAGAATAAATTTTTAGTTCTTTAAAAATCTAAAAATTTAATAAAATTTTTGTAATTTTGTGAAGATACTTGGCGCAACTACAGCGTTTAAGCTCAATTTTTATTATATATAATATAATATGATATGATATGATTTTATAGTGCTTGCGCTACAGTAATTTGGTTTGTTCAATATCCACCGATACGCTGAACTTGCATTCTGTCCAGCGGGTAAAAGACCCGACCAAACCGCCCAGGTCTAAATAACCCAAGACTTAGCGGGTGGACCCAAAGTCCATGGTGGGTCGGATTCAGGTCCCTCTCTAATAATATCTAAATAGTCGGTTCGGGTGGCGGGTTAATAGGTTAAAAACCCGTAGAGCCCGACCTGATTGATGGTTTAAGATATAAAAAAAAAAAAAAAAAAAAAATTATATATATATATATATATACATATATATTTTGGTAATTTCTAGAACACGTGAAGTCTAAATGGAGAAGTGGACTGATTGGACTAAAAGTTGAGTTTGTTTAGTGGTACTCGCAAGACTGCACGCAAAAAAAATCTCATATTACACAGTTTCCACGCAAAGAAAATCTTCTGCAGAAGATATGGAACGGCTAGTCTGCTACACTTCAAATCAGATGGCAATTTTTCACTTCCTCGTGCCCATGGTCATAAATCATGGTTTAGGGTTTCAAGACTCTACTCGGCTACACTTCAAATCAAAAACCAAATTTCCTTCTCAAAAAAAAAAAAAAAAAAAAATCAAAAACCAAATTAGATTTTCCTTAATCCTTTCTCTACTCAGCTACACTTCAAGACTCTCAAATCTCAACCCTCATCTCTCTCTCCTATAAATTGGTCTTCTCTAATTCTCACATTTCTCTCTGCTCTCTAGTGATTTCAAAATTTCTCTTTTTTTATTTTGAAACAAACCAAGTCCTTTACTCCTTTACATCAAAAATTCAAAATCTTTGCAATTTTCGCCTCACAGCCCACCTGATGCCTTTGTCTTCACTCCGTGAGTCTTCTCAGCCTCTCAGTCTCGGCTCCTAGTCTCAGATCAGGTAAATTTTTTTTCCCTTTTCATCCTCTTTTTCTGTATTTTGTGTTTGTGATATGGGTTTATCATTTTGTTTAAATGATTATTTTTTGATATGTAATAAGAATCATATGAAAAGCAACTGAAGGGATCTTGTTCAAATGATTTAAAACTTAAAGATTAAGGACCAAAACTGAACAATAGATTGGATTAAAAAATGAAGCCATAATTTTTTTTTATTTGATTTGTTGGTCAAAGACTTGATTTATCACTTTTGAAAGATGGAACCCCTAATTTGAGTGTGTTTGTTTGTGTTATCATTTTTTGTAGACTTGTGTTAATTTGTTGGTCAAAGACATTATAGTTAGTTTGATTCATTATTTTAGTGTGCTCTGAGTGTGATTTGTATTTGCCCTGTTTTATTCTTTGTTTTGTTTTTGTTTTTGTTTTTATTTTATTTAATTTTTTTATGATCAATATACTTGTATCTTCATTGTAAAAAAATAATATGAACCCCTATTTTAAAAAGATAAAATCCAAACACATTTTTATTTTCTTATCTACCTGTTTTATTCCTTGTTTTGTTTTTTTTCTTTCTATGATCAATATACTTGTGTCTTCACTGTAAAAAAGAAAAAAAGAAAAAAAAAAGGATGAACCCCTATTTTAAAAAGATGAAATCCAAGCACATTCTTATCTTCTTATCTGATTGTATTTTATTGCTCATTTATTTGATTCATTTTGCTTTTCTAACTTAAAAATTTGAAATCCTAATTTTATACAGGAGTTGAAAGTTGTTCAAGTAGGCTTTTTGCTTCCTTTTCTAGGTTGAATCCCTAACAGCTAAGAGTTCTCTGAGGTATCATTTCTCTTCTGATGTTTCTCTTTTAACTTCTTGTTATTGTTTGTGTTACTTTTGAGTTTAGTTGTTGTTTGAGTAATATCTGCCTGCAATAGTTGTGTTTGCAAATTGACGATGATATGTCTTTCTAATTTCTTTTTGAGGATTTTATTTTCTAAACTTTTATCTGACTGTAATTTCTTTTATTGGAAAATTTAAAAGAAAGGGAAAAAAAAAATAGTGGATGAACATATTCAAGTAAGCCCATTGGAAGCTAATTAGATGCTCATTCTGTTAGGTTAAGCATGAATCATAAGTGAACCTCAAAAGAAGCTTCATATTTTTGATATACATATAAAAGTTGATCTTGTTCGTTGATGAGAAATGAAATAATTATATTAATGGAAGGAATATTAACAACTAAACTCAAATAAGCAACATGGAATGTGTAAGATAGGAATACATGCTTCATAGTATGTTCAAAGGTATTCATATTGGTGCTTTGAGGATGTAGATAAGATAAGTATTGAACCCAGACTCTATCCTCTGAATTGTTCTTACAAAGAAAAAGTTGTTCTTACAAAGAAAAAAAGTGTAATTTGTGTTAAGAGTTTATTGGCAGATTTAAAAGAGAAAAGAAAATACTGGAGGAACATATTCAAGCAAGCCATGTAGAAGCTAATTAGAAATTCATTCTATCATGCATTTTCTTTTCTATTATGTCATATAATAACTGAGAGTAGTATATTGTGCATTTACTTGCATGATATAAGTACTTTTGCCAAGGTCAATTTCTTTCAAATGCTTATAGTTATATCAGTTCTAAGTTTTGTCTTGACTCTTAAACATACATACTTGTAATTTAAATGAAATCATGAAGTGCCATGTAGTTTACCTTGATACAGAATACTGAGTGTTAAATTAAATCAGTACTTGTGAAGTCAATTCTTATGCATAATGATATTTCTTATTCTACAAAGCTCCAGTGTATGTGACTTTGCCCTTTAAGAGGTCAACTACAATGATCTTTCTTAGAATTTTTTTTTTTATTTTAAATTTTTAAATTTTTTTTATGGTTGTTTGCTAATGCTTAAATTTGATGTCTTTAGGTTATGGAATCCTCTAGTGATGCATCCCATTCCCAAACAACACCCGCTGCCCAAGCTGAACCTGCTGTCCAAGCTGAACTTGTCGCGACTCCAACTTATGCTGAGGCACTTCCACCTAAACCTAATGATAAAACCAAGGTGAGTGAGATAGTTGCTGATTGTGGTATTAATAGAAAAAAGTCTACTGCTTGGGATCATTTTGAAAAAATAAAGACTAGTGAGGGTCAGTTTAAGGCTGTTTGCCATTATTGCCAAAAAACTTATTGTGCTAATCGTAAGGGTCATGGTACTTCTAATTTATTAAATCATACCCCAAACTGTGTTAAGAACCCCAATAGAGTTTCATGTAAAGGGCAACAAACCTTAGCATTTCAACCCAAAATGAATGGAGGAAGGGTTACGGCTTGTACCAACAGCCTTTACTGTTGAGGCTTCTAGGAAGGCACTCGCTGAAATGATTATAATAGATGAGTTTCCTTTTAGGCTTGTTGAAGGGTATGAGTTTCAAAGATATTCAACAACCTTACAACCTAAGTTGCAAATTAGAGATATTCCATCTCGTCAAACTGTGGCTAGGGATGTGACTGGCATTTATGGTGTTGGGAGAGGGAAACTAAGGGATGTGATTGGCATTTAGGGATATCACAATTGTTGAAGTGTCAATTCTTACGAATCAAAGTAAAATATAACAAAGTTGTAAAAGTATTATGAAAATGTTGTGTCATTCTTTGTGTTTCTAGAATTTTTTTTTTTTATTAGTCAATTTTTGTTAAGCCAAATTCATAGTTGCACATACAGTTTTCTTGGGTTGAATTTTTGTATATTGTTTTGTATTTTTTTTTCTTTATGCACCATTTTAAGTAAAAACACATAGTTTTACACACACACAAAAAAAAAAAAGAGAAAAAAAGAGAGAAAAAACTTAGGATTAAAATAATTTTCATCCTTTATGTTTTGGGTAGTTCACAATTTCTATTTAAACTTTAAAATCGGGCAATTTCTCCCTTAATATTTTGAAAAAGTGGAAATATGTTGTATTGTTATCCTCTCAATTAAATTCTAATCAAAGGTTATGATTCTTAAAATATTGCAATGTGTAGTGGCTATAATACTCCCACTAAATTTTAACTCTCAAAAAATTTTATTTACGTGTTTTGAGTTTTAGATGATAGTAATGCTTAAGAAGTTTGAATGGTAATATAAGGTGTTTTATTTGTTACCTAGAAATCGACTTCCTTACTATTATATTTTACAATTTTTATAATGAATTTTAAGTTGCTTGTGATAATCAATTGTCAAATGTGGAATATTATTAATCTATACATAATTAAAGTGAAAGTTCAACAATTAAGTTAATCCATGTTAATTTTATGCTTTTCTTAAATTATATTCTCAATTTACTCAAATCTTATATCAAGTATCTGTATAATTTTTAATACTTCTAATTTGCTTATATGTAAAGGGTCCAGTTAACACCCATATAAAAAGTTGTAAAAAATATTAGTTATTTTTTTTCTTTTTGCATAATTTTTTTTTAAAAAATATAGCCTATACGGGCATTTGATAACTTTTCTCATATGTTAAAACTACTTTCAACCTAATTAATGTTACTTCTGATTTCTAAATTCTCTGACATTTCTAGAATTTAACTCAAAGTACAAAGACTAACTTCGGTGGGAAATTTATTGAACAATACCATATTCTTCAATGGGATGATTAAATTAAATTTTTATAAACGATTAAGTATAAAATGATCATTATTCTTGTAACACCAGTGCATTTTAACATATTAGAAGATAGTGGCATAGAATGAACTTTGAAGTCAAATTATAGCTTGTTGTACCTTACACGGGGTATGTTTTTAATCCTAGTGGCTCTTATCTTGATAGATAGAAAGCTCTTCAAATGCAAATGGAAGTAGAGATTTGGTACTTGACATCAAAGCAATGTTTGAAAGTTTGAAGCATCAATTCTCAATTGGGGGTATGATCATTGTTCCAGATCACCTTCGCAAAGTGGATGAGCAAGCCTTCACTCCTCTGCTTATTTCAATTGGCCCTATTCACTGCTCCAATGCAAAATTACAAACCATGAAAAAGTGTAAAGTACAGTTTTGTGAGTGTTTAATTCAACGGGCTAAGATAGACTTGAAGAATTTAGTAGAGAGAATAAGAGCGAGGGAAAAAGAAATTCACTCTTACTACACAGAGTCTGTTGTGTCCAGCATAAGCAGTGATGATTTTCTAACAATGATCCTGGCGGATGGGACGTTCATTCTTGCGTATGTCTTGATATCTTACTCAAATTTGTTTCAGGATGATCCTACAATTAGGATACCAAATTGGATGCAACAAGTTTTGAAATCTAACTTGGGGATACCAAACTATATGCAACCAGTTTTGAAATCTGACTTGGTATTACTTGAAAATCAGCTTCCCTTTTTTTGTTTTAGAGATGTTGTTCCAGCAAGTGGCTAAATCAGAGTTAGAACCCCTATCAGAGTTAAAAGAACCCCTTTCTTTAAGGAAACTTGCTTCTGAATTCTTTGGAGAGTACAACATTCATAGGTTGGCCTTTAGGGATTTCAATGCGAACATAGAACACTTCACAGCCTTCAAGGATTTCAATGGGAACATAGAACAATTTGCCTTTAAGGATTTCTATGCAAACATAGAACACTTCACAGATCTGGTTAGATTCTTTTATCTAATTGAAAGGAAAGATATACTGGGCAGATTACATGGAAGGGCTAAAGTGAAGAAATACACTATAACCCAGCTGCATGAGGCAAGCGTCACGTTTAAGGTGGTGAAAAAATATTATAGGTGCTTTTTTGACATGAGGTTCGATTTAAAGAATGGAGTTATGGAAATCTCATGCATTACGTTAAATGATGAGAATATACGTCTTATTCGAAACATTATTGCATTAGAGCAATCCCGTTATGTATGGCACCCATTTGTTACGGATTTCTTTGTCATGTTGGATTTCCTTATTGATAATTCCAAAGATGTAGATTTACTTTGTGATAAGGGAATCCTCATTAATTACCTTGGTGACAGCGACGCTATAGCATCAGTTGTCAACAGTCTTAACACCAATATCTTATGGAGACGTATATTCTCATCATTTAACGTAATGATGAGATTTCCATAACTCCATTCTTTAAATCGAACCTCATGTCAAAAAAGCACCTATCATATTTTTTCACCACCTTAAACGTGACGCCTGCCTCATGCAGCTGGGTTGCAGTGCAGTAGTTCTGCTGGTCACTTTAGCCTTTGTTATCCGTTAATTATCTTTTGTTTTCAGTTGTTACTGTGTTGGAATTGGATCAGATTAGTATAGTGCTTATGATCTATATCCATGTAATTATCCTGAATTCTGTAATTCTATTTAAGACTGCATGTTTTTCAATAATAATTTTATCTGAAAATTTATCAGAAACTTTAATCGGTATTAGGGAGTTCTGGTTTTTATCATATTCAAATCGATTGCAGGGAGAATACTACACCTAAATAAGTCTATTACATCAAGTGTTAATACAACAAAATTAGTATAGTGGTATTAGACATAATATCACATCTAAAAATTGAAAGTCGTTGCAATAGTAACTTAAAACTAGTAAATTATTACATTAATAATAATTAGTGGCATTAATTAATAATTTTCAATTGCAATAGAGATTTTAATACTAAATTGAATTTAGAAATTTTTTTGCAATAACTTAAATTGAAGAAACCATTATAATAACTTGATACCAATTATATATTTTGCGATATATTATAATAGAAATTTCAAAGAGATGGCTTATTGCAACAAATTTAACATTGCAATAACTAAAATATCAATTATTTTTCAATCTATTGCAATGACAAACATAAAACTGCAATGAATATATTATTACAATGATCTAATTCCAATTATTTTACAATATATTGTAAGAAAAAATATGAAAAAAAATAACTATTACAATAAATATACCGTTGCAATAATTTGAACCCAAATTATTTTTGTCAATTCTTTACAATCTATTGTAATAAAATTCATGAGATAATAGTCTATTGCTACAAGATATTTGAAGTAATAAATTGTTTATTGCAATAGCAAATATATTATTACATCAAAATTTTCATTAAAATATTTAAGGTTTATTGCAACAAAAATTTTTTGTAGCACAAACTTATTACCTCAAATTTTATTGCAACATTTTGCATAAACTATTGCAATGACTTGGATGTTATTGCAACGATTTTTTTTTTGTTGTAATAAACATTTTTTGTTGTAGTAAAAGGACAAAAATTGTTAGATGAATTTTCTATTGTGTTACTCTATTACCACAAATAAACTCATAAATTTTGCCACAATTTTTCTATGTGGCAGATTGTGACTAGCTTCTTGTCACTCACATGTGGACCCATCTTTTTTTTTTTTTTCTCGCTAATCAGAATCTACCACATGGAGAGTTGCGGCAAAAATTGTGTATTTTTTTGCGGTCCTGGAATTTTTGTTTTCTATTTCCAATTGAAACTACAGAGGAAGAGAGTAAGGAATTTTATGAGAATTTTTATTCTGGGGTCTACATTTGCATTAGCAAAACAATTATTATGCATTAGGTCCTACCAATAAAAAAAATACTATAAAATATTTATTGTGCATTGGGCAAGATAAATAAAGAAGCATGTTATATTCCGTACAGATTCTAGGAAATTTTGATTTGTACATCATGCACCATGTATGCCTAGAACACAGTGGCTGATCTGTACATTTCCAAAATTTTATTTTTTGATTTCAAATTATTGGGTAGGCAATAGCACTTTATGGTCACCACTAATTTTGGAAGTTCAAGTATTTGGTTTGCCACTACAATTCAAATACTCCCTTAAGGCTCACCTAAATTAAGAATTGATTTTCAGAACTCAGCTGCTTTCATAGCAAAGTTTCTCAATACACTATAACTTCAGAACGTCCAAGTTTGACATAATAGCTAATCGGCAAGCTTTTTAGCCTTATTAATTGCATGAATGGAGAGGAGAAGCATTCTAAAGAGAAACCTTTTCCTTTAGCTATTATCCTTATTCCTATGCTAGTAAAGAAACACCAGAAACACAAATTTTTTTGTTGCTTGTTAAGATGATAAGTTGTAATTATAAAAATAGTCACCAAAATATGACTTTTATAATATAATTTTTTTTTAAAAGTTCAATGGGCAATGAAAATTCGTGTCCCTAATTTATTGATTTTACGTTTTATGTTGTTATTTGGATGGTCATAAAATGGGGCGACCTTAAATTGAGATAGATTTATGTTAATGAATGTCCTTATACACTCATTAAGGAGGCTTCAAAAGGTTCTCACCTGTATTTGAAAAATAGCAAAAACTAATAATAAAAAAAAAAATCAATTGTGTTATAAAATTCAGTCTTATTGGGTGCACCTCCTATCTTTTTTGTTCATTAATTTTATTTTTATATTTTAAAGAGACCTATTGACAGAAGTGATTATCAACTAATATACTGTGAGCCTATGTGTTTGCAGAAGTGACTATCAGTCTTAGTGTTTACCACCAACTAATGTATTGTCAGCTTATTTACTTTTCTTTTCTATTTTTGCGAGATAATAAGAGACTATCAAATAAAAGGTGTAACATGCTCACCATGTTTTCTATCAAGGTCCCCAATGCTTAAAGGCACTTCTTTTTAAAATGCGATTCCTTTAGCTAGGTCCTGTCGAGTCTTAATTGTTAGTAATAATGTGATTTGCAATTCCCTTGGGATCAATTTCTCACTACCCATTATACTTCTTCACTGTCTTGGAGTAACAAGAAGAATTTTTCTTTAGCTGGTTTATTACAACTAAAACAAGACTGGTTTATTTTTGTAACAAAGTGTTCTGCCACAACGATTCCATGCATCCTAGGCAAGTTCCGCAATATATTGGAAGAAAATTAGGAGAGTTTTATGGTCTGCTACTGGCAAGAAGAAGTATTGTAAAACTATACATGAATAACTAAGCTATATTATTTTTTTTAAAAAACTAAGTTATAAAATTGTACAGTTCTACTTTAATTATTAGCACAGGCCTAAACCTAGTCCAAGAAAACCACGTATACATGAATTAGGATTTTTTTTTCTTCTTTTTTGGTAGAGTTTAATATAAAGTAAAATGGGTGTAATTCCCTCTGCCATTATTTAGACTAATGTTAAGGATATAATAGTTTTCACAATCTAGCTTATCTATAACTTGTTAAGTTGGCAAGTTCTAATTTGAGTAGCATCACTTTAACTTGGACCTACCACTAACACAACTTTTATTTTATATCAATTACAACAAGTTCTGTTAGTGGTTGTGAAAAAAATATTGTGTCCCAAGACTTATTACATAATTTAAGATGTGATCCCTTTTTAGTTAGGACTATCCCTATATACGCAAAACCCAACCCACACACTATACCCTAGCTGACTTGTCAAGCTTTGGCCAATTTTCAACGATTGTGGGGTGGTTGGCTATATGTAAAATGCATTGAAACCCAACTCTAACGAGTCAAGTGTTGGGTTTCCCATATGGGAATCAGTACAGTCGCAACGCATTTGATCCATATTTTAAAGAATCACACATTTTCGGGAGTTGTTCTATATCTCCGCCCATACTTGGCAGAGATCTTGAAATTTCCTCATCCATGTCACCGCTCCTTCATTCCCTACTCAATGTGGTAATTAAGGTCGAGTAATGGGTTGAGCCTCATCCATGATCACCATTCCTTTCTCCCTGTTCTTTTTTCTGTTATTTTTTTAATTTGAGATAGTTATGGTATACTACTAACCACACAACTTAAACTCTTTCCCCTCCTTAAATTCTCAAGTATTTTGTGCATGAGGAGGTATTAATTAAAGTTACAAGGGTCTTCAAATAAAAAAAATCAATATTCTTAGTTATGGCGACTATTAATGAATGCTAATCATGAAACATTTTTCATGAAATAATATCATATCATATGAAATCAGAAATAGAATCTCTTCAATCTTTTTATTTTTTATAGTACCTTATCGGAACCTACTAAAATGTTTGCATCTTCACTACACTTATACGAATTTAGGCCCAAATAACAAAAAGTTGATATGGACATGGAGAAGAAAAGCAAAACCTAAATATGCAGCTTGATTATGTCGAAGCATAAGTATCTATTTTTAAGTTGTCAATCGGCTTTTATTAGATGCGTGCCCTATTTGAGTTTGATTAGCCTTTTTGTACGCTTGGAAAGACTAAATAGAATTGGCCCAAACTATAAGAGGAATTTTTTACTGGAATATTTCATCTATGTCAAATTCAATGATTAATGTCTGGAATTTAGAATTTGCAGGGCATGCATACGGTTAAAAAAAAAAAAAAAAAAAAAAAAAACAGGTACAAATCGGACTCAATGTTCCATCAATGGTACACTGGTTTTTTTTTTTTTTTGTTATGGTTAGTGTTAATGGGCTATGCAAGGTGTTAGTTAAAAAACAACTTTATATCAATAAAGTCAACTTTTTATCAGATTTTTGAACAATTTTATAGGGTATAGGGCCAATAAAGCCAACTTCTTAAATTTCACTTATCATTTCAGGACTATTTTTAGTCATTTCATCTATTTATACCAAATAGACCCTACAATAAATCATCCTTAACGGACACCTTAATGTGTCCCTTAACATTTCTCGTAGCGTTAACATTTCTTTTTGTTGTTTATTCGTAACACGGCGCCACTAATTTTATATTCCTTTGTATTTAATGCTCTATAGACCTAGTATAGCGTTAACATTTCTTGTAGCATTAACTTATTAACATTTGTTCCTCAAAAAAAAAAAAAAAAAAAAAAAACTTATTAACATTTCTTTTTGTTGTTTATTCGTAACACGGCTCCACTAATTTTATATTCCTTTGTAATTAATGCTATAAGGATCTAGTATAGTGTGTGTATATATATATATATATACACACACTATACTAGATCCTTATAGCATTAATTTTTTTACAGAGTTCTCACCTACGACATTTGCTATCAATAATTGCTGTTTATTAGACCACAAATTTTTTTACCCACCAAGTTAATTGAAATTTACAAAACTAGTATAGTTAAACTATAATGGTGTATCATGGGCCTACGACATTGCTGATGTATAAAAACCAGTTAAAAAAATTTAAATTAGTACAACCAAATAATTAATATATATTTTTCATTTGAATTTGAATGGATAATATAGAGAAAGGATTTTAAAGCTTGTAGTGGCTGATCAAATGGGGGAGTAAGAAAATTGAATTCAAATAAAATAGGTGATCAAACGTGTGTGCGCTAGATAATGGGGAGTTTAAAGTTGTACATGGGTAAAAAGGTGGATGGATTTTCGTTGGTGTTTTTCCTCCCCAAAAAAAAAACACTGGTGCATTGGTTTGTAGACTTGATAAATTTTTGGGTAAGTTTAAAAATTAGGAGATTAAGAGCCTTTTTTGTAAAATAAGTTAGGGACTAGGGAGCTGTTTTTAATTTTTATTTTTTAGTGTGTGATTCTGTTTGAGTTTTTTTTTTTTTAAATAAAAATTCCTATTTTTTGTTAGATGAGGGATTAAGAAATTTGAATTCAATTAAAAGGCCATCAACATGTGTGTATTGGATTGTAGGAATCTATTTCTATATAGAGACATAGAGAAAAGATTGAGATAAGGATAAGGATAAGAACCTTTTTTTTTTTTTTTTTTTTTTTTTTTAAGGAGCAGTAGGCTAAGGCGTAGTATTTGAATTTAAATAGAACGTAGAGTCACATACATTGAATTGGAATGGATTGTGAGGAAAACAAAATTTTTTAACGTGTTTTTTTTAATAAGGATTTGAATGTGTATTTGAAAATTGAAAGTAGGGCTAATAGTTTTATATATTTGTTCCCAAGTCTTGTCACTACTTAAAAGTTCAATTCAAAGAAGAGAATCTTATTATAAATGGTATAGAAGAATAGATAGATAAGGTGAGATTCATGACTTCTCTATGTTTTTTTATTATTATTATTATTAATACTTTGAACGTCCAAGTATCTATCATTTAGGGTTAATTGTTAATTGTTTTTGTTTTTCTCTCAAATTCAGTCTCTCTTAGCTTCAAAAAATAAATTCTCACTTATTTTATTTTATTATTCTTGTTGTTTTTATTTTTTCAGGGAGTTCCATTGAGGTTCGAAGCACTCAATGAAACAATACTCTTAGTACTAAGTTTTTGTTTTGATTGATTTATTTAAGAATTATTCTATTTTTATACTCATCTTTTCTTTCCTATTATTAGATTCAATTAATACTCATCTTTTCTATTTTTGTTGTTAGTAATAATGTGATTATATCATATGTGTGTGGAAGATATCTAACCAGTTCATGCCAGATCGTTCATCATGACAATTAGTTTATTAGCAAATGCTTCGTTTTTATTGGTAAGAATTTGGTTCTATTTACTGGACTTTTACCATAATTAATTTGTGTATTGATTTTTACAAATATCAATATTTATACAACCTATATAGTAGCACCTACTCCTTCACAATATCACTTTAACCAAGTAATATAAAATCTACTTCATGAAAAAAAAAATCCACCTCTTAATATGCTGTTTGATTGCTTAATGTCTTTAAGAAAAATACTTTATATGCAATTATATAATCTCGACTCAAGTGATTGATTTATTATTTCTAAATAAATTATTTTATAAGTTCATAGTCAAAACCATGCAATACTAGTAGATTATAAGGGCATGAATCTTCCCTTTTGTATGTCATTATAAGAGAAATATTGACGTCTACCCAAATACAAGCAGCACACTTCACACAGTTTGTAACGCTTCGGAAAAGAATATTTGGCAAATGAATCTGAAATTTGTTTAATCTGGGAATATTATCCCCCCCAAAATTTATTTTTAAATGAAAATAATATTAATTTTTATTTTCATTATTTTTACCTAGAAGGCAGAAGGAATCATATATATATATATGTAGGGATAAGTGCCCAAAAACTGTATATTGGGCTTTAAGCCTTAGCCGAGGACGTTGATTGGTCTGAGGACGGATAAACAATAGTGAGGATGTTAAGTTCAGAATCCCTTGAGTAAGATGCAAATGAAAAGACTGGGAAAGGTGGTCCGAGGAGAGTTATCTCCTCGGATAGGCAAAGCACAGATCAAATATATATCCTATCATTTAAAATTGATGTTCTACTGATAAGGACATGTATTATAAACGTACAAGAGGGATGGAAACTTAGAAATATTTAAGGAAAAGCTATTGCCACCGCATTGAATATTTTGCAGCTAACTTTCTGGCCGCATTTATGTAGAGAAAACCCCTGAACAGTGCTACATTGGCTATCCCAACTCGCAAAGGACCAGAAAGAGTGTCCAATGGGACAAGCACTCAAGTAGTGGCTTGAATGATCAACAAATGGAGGGGCAAGATCATTAGAAGTGAGATATATAATGTAAGAGACTCCTGGAGAAATGAGGATCGTAAAATTAAGAAGAAAAACATTGTAGCAATCAGGAATCAAACATGTAATCGAACGTCGAAAGAAATATACAGGAACCAATCTCCTCGGACATTGCTGAGGACATTTTTCCTTAATGTAAATTTGTTATATTCATTCATTTGTCAACAAGATCTATTTTACTTGTTGTTTGATTCATTAAAGCCTAGTTTTCTAACTCATTATCTACAAATTCATTGTTTTGGGTTTTTTTGGTCTAAGTCCATCTACCTTTTGGGCCGGAAATTCAGATCAGGTTCTTACAATATATATATATATATATAATTAAATAATATGTGCGAATTATTTCAAACTACAGGAAGTAGTAAGACTTCTACCCTTCGTTAAGGGATTTCCAAACTTATATAACTGTGGAAATGCTTTGATAAAATATGGAGGTTTGTTTATATGGGTTTTGGGATAAAAAATGGGTAATTTTTTTTGATAAGTCTATATCGGTAATTCAAAGATATATATACCTTTTTTTTAATAGTAAAAGCTATCCATACTATAATCTATTTATGATTTCTATAAAATCGAAGCAGCTTGATTTTTTGTTGAGGATTAGGATAAGTACGGAGTTCTCACCATTTTAAACATCATTATTACAATTATTTTTTTGGATATGTTTTCTATATTTACGACTTATGAATAGAAAGATTTTAAATGGTAGAATGGATAATTTTACATAAACACAACAATAATAAATGTCTGTTAATAACTATCACAATTATGAAGTTAAAGTAAATTAGAGAAAATTAATATTTTTTTTAAAACTCTACATATATAAACACAATCATAATAAATACTTATTCTCTAAGGATAAATGCTAATTAATAATGCGGAGGTAGTAGCTTTTGTAGATATTTGTAACCTTCTTCTATTCTTTTCCTATCCAGCGTTTGACTTCTAGCCGTGATGCTACCTGGTAGGATACTTAGGAAGGTAGGATATCCCTACTGATTTCGGATTTACAATTCCGAGATGGCTTCTATCCTCGAACTGGGCCATAGGCCCAATACATACCGTTTTAATAGTGCCTTCTGGTTGTCTGGCCCCCACAGTACCATATAAATTTTTGAAGCCTTATAATTTTACACATCATCAATCATGATTATAATTATATATATATATATATTTTTTTTTATAGGAATAATATAGTTTTTAATAGATTTCTTATATGTTCACAACAAATTTTTAAAACATTTTCACAAGTTGGGGATTCAACCATAATAAGTTAAAATAAATTTGAATAAAGTAAAATACACACAGACCCACCAAAACTTAAACAAAGTTATTGTGAAAATGTTGTGAGATTTTGTTGTCAAACTTTCTCTTTTTAATATATTTTCTAGAGTTACAAATAGAAAACTTCTTAATGGTTGAATAGATAATGCTATATACATATACAATAATAATAAATGGATATTAATACCTATAAGAAATAGAGAGAATATCATATATTTTTTTATATGTTTTTTTTTTGAGAGAGTATATTTTTTTATATGTGAGTGTGTGTGTGCGCGCATGCATGCGCGTGCTTATTAATATCTATCACAATTATTTATATTTAAGAAAAAATTTAAAACATCATATTTTGTGAAACTTTCCAAATCCCTTTAAACCTAGAAATAGAAAGAAATTAACCATAAGTTACTTAAAAGTAAGATTGAGAAATATCTTCTTAACCATATAATTATTTTAAATATAAAGCCATGGAAAATTTTATAATAACCACACTTTTTTTTGGGTATGGTATCTCTATTAGTAACATGACACATGATAATAATTTTTCCACATATATTGATAATTCATCCCATATTGATTTTTGGTATTTTATTATTGTAATTTAATTTTTGACATTAAAATGTGATATGATCAAATAAAATAGTATTTATATTAATTATATTCAATTGTAGGTTCCACACGTCATAAGATATCGCATGTTTTTCCTTCTTTTTTTTTTTGTTTTTTGGTTATTTTGGATTGACAATAATAATATCACATATGACCATATATTTGTCATATTCACTAATAATAGCTTACATCATATTAAATGTTAACTTCACATTAGATATTATATTCCAAAAACATCCAAGATACCATCGAACTTACCGTGGTCCATGCTATAGACAGTTAATTTAGATAACATGTTTATAAAATTTTGGCAAAGACAGGTGAGAAAGTTGCAAGATGCTGATGAATGAGATGGTTTCAAAAGGTTGGATTATGAGATATACACACACAAAAAAAAAAAAAAAAAAGTGATTAAATTATTGAAATTCGAAAATTAAAATAAAAAAGATGTGAGCGATAGTCCCAATTGAAACGTTCAAAAGCATCCGGTGAAATAGATTGTAGGAGTACAACTTTTTCTTTATTTTTTATACCGTCTATGTTTATAGCCACAGGAATTACCGCTAGCTAGATTGATTTTGTTTTGAAAAACTTGGAAAATTTTATAATTATTTTTGTACTTGTAACATAAACTTATATCGTAAATATACACAAAGTAACAATATTTGCAAAAAATAAAATAAAATATATATCATTTTTTTAATATATATATATATATATAACATTTATTACTTTTGTGTATGTGAATTTTTAATGTAAGTTTACATTGTAAATAAAATCTAAATCTTTAAAGATTTGTTTGGTAAGAAGTTTGAGTAATATTTTTTATATATATATTTTTAAATGTGTAGATAAAAAAATATATAAAAAAATATATAATATTATTTAAAAATTAAAAATAGAGTGTTTAACAACTCCGCCAAATGGTAGTAAAGCTCTCAGCAGAAACTGTTTCTGACTTCACGTACCAAGCAAAAAGAATAAGATTTTGAAAAGACCCTGTATAATTCTGACTGCACGTACCAAACCAAAAGAAAAAGATTTTTTTTGGGGGAAAAACAAAACTAATCCTGAAAGGCTTATAGGCTACTCATATAGGCCTTGCCCAACCCCATGCTGTCACGGATTTTGCGGCTTTATAAAATAGTCTTTGTTCTTTAATAAAGTTTGAACATGAAACTACAATACACCGCATCTGCAGACTGCAAGTGGGAAACTAGTCAAAATATTACATGAAAAAGTTATCAAGAGTTAGATTGCCAACATTTTACTTGAATAAAAGTTTGCGTTTTAACTGAATTAGACTAGTTTGCTTTTTGTGTTCACAAAGAAAGGGAAAAGCTCTCCAGCTGAATAGCTTTTGAGTGCATACGCAAAAAAGTTCATCTTTAGATATTATTTTTTTCACTTTTTCCTTCTTGTTGACCCTTTAATTTTCATCCATCAAGTTGGACAACAAGATGGAAAACTGAGAATGGTGTAATAAACTAATAAACCAAAAGGGAGACAGAGAGGTTAACTCTCTCTTCTCATATATATATATATATATATATATTATAAATGTAAAGCTCTTAAATTATCATTAGCAAATGCACACCTACAATCATATGTTGCATACTCTATCACAAATATTCATAGATATATGTATATGTTAATGTTAGGTTTTGAGTTTGTAGTGTTGGCAAACATGACAAAAAGTAAGTATTATTGAGTTAGAATTGTATACTTTCAAGTCCAAGACAAAAAAACTCAAGTTTAGGATGAAAAAAGTGAGTTTCAATTTGGTTATTTCAATTGTTGCTCGATTGCTCTCCATTGCTGCTTGATTGTTGCTAGATTGCTGTTCAATCGATCAAAAATTGCATATCAGCAAAAAATCAGCAAACGTAAAAAACCCGTAACTTATTCGTTTGAAGCCCAAATCATGGTTCGTTTTTTTTTTTTTCCCCAGTATTTAAAGGACATTACAAGCTAACCCTGGATGGGGTTTTTAGAGGTTTTTAGAGAGAGAATAGTGCATCTTGTGCTTCCAAATGTAGATCTAGGGTTTTTGTACCCAAAGCTCTCTAAAGTCTTCTATAGACAATATTCCTTGAAGAATTTCAAGATCCAATGTTGTAGATGTTGCTGCATACAAGATCAACTACTGATGGTGATTTGAAACCTTTGAGAGGGATCTCAAAGTCACAAACGTTGGTGTTTGTGCAAAGCAAATCCAAGAAAGAAGGAATCCGTGGATTTGGAGATTGCACATGGTCGTATCAGTAAGTTACTACTGGAGATATGAATAGATTTAGGGTTAAATCTAATTGTAAAAACTTCGATTCTCTATAGTGGATTTGTTTTACCTTGAGGATAGCTAAGTTAAATCCTCCCCAGACTTTTACCTTGAAACTGTTAGTTTCATTGGTTTTCCTAGGTCATCATATCATGGTATTATTTACTTTCCGCTGCTTTGCATGATATGAATTATTATTATTTAACCTAGATCTGAATAATTAACCTAAGTAATCATTTGGTTAATATATTAGGTTAAATAATTTGCTTTAAGGGGTCTAAACAAACAAACAAGTGGTATCAGAGCCGGTTCACTCTGATTGGATTAACCACCTGAGTAAGATCCTTGATCCCTGTTATCATGGATAATTTTGAGTGTTTGTCTGCTCATATTTGTGATGATTTGAATAAAAGTGACATTATTGTTTCTGTTGATCTTATTGATGCCTATGAAACTCTTCGTAAGGAATTATTTAAATCTATGAAAATTGCTAAGAAATTCAAGGAAGAGATAAAATTGGCTAATCTTGTAAAAGAGGAATTGATTGTGAAATTAGATGAATTTAATTAGAAGAATGAATTATTGAGAAATCTATTTTCCTCTCAAGATGAAAAGATGAAAAGTTTGGAACAAAAGTTAGCCGAGTCTAAAGCTAAACTTGAAAATTTGTCTAATACCAAACTTGCTATTGATAACAAATTTGATTTTGATTCTATTTCTCTTAAGCCTAAAGATGAAAAAGTTTATATTCTTCCTAGGAGCGTGCAGCCAACCCGCCAACCCACCAAAACTGACCCGATCCAACCCAACCGATCGGGTTGGGTCAGTTTTTAAGGCTTGGTGGGTTGGATTGGGTTACAAAATTTTTTTTGATAGAAGGTCGGGTTGGGTTCGGGTCATAAAATTCAAACCCGTCAAACCCAACCCGACTCACCCATATATTTAATATATATTTAAAATATATTATATAATTAATAATTTTTTTTTAAATAACCAGCTCTTCCTATCCTATATAAAAGCCAATTAGTTCACACAAATCCTAATAAATTACTATTGTTGTTTGGTCATTAGTGTTGTTTTCCTTTAAGAAGTTATATTGATACTAATATTTGGGTTTTTTAAATATATTTACATTTATATTTTTTTCTGCTCAATTTAATAATAATAGTAATAAAAAAATTGTCCGATTCATGGGTTCAACCTGACCCATGTGGGTTGAGTTGGGTTGGGTTGGACTTATGTGATGGGTTGAGTTGAATTTTTTTTAACCCACCATGGTGGGTTGGGTCAAAAACCCCCTTAACCTGACCCAACCCGACCCATGCACACCCCTAATTCCTCATTTCAAGAGGAATCATGAAGAAAAGACTTATGTTGTTAGGTTAGACAAAGGTAAAAATTCTGATATAGACGCTAAAGTTTCTAAACCTGTGTCTAAACCTACTACTAGAGTACAAAAGAAATCTGTGCCTGTGCCTACCTGTCACCTTTGTTGTGTTGTTGGTCATATTAGACTAAATTGTTTTTTACTGAGGCAAAAACCAAAATCTGAGGTTAGATCTGTTGTTAGGAATATTAATGTTCCTAAATTTGTTTTTGTTTGTCATTTTTGTGGTGTGTCTAGTCACATTCGCCCTAACTATCATAAATTAAAATTTAAGCATTCTATGTTTTAGTCTAGGATATGTGATGATATATCTCCTGCTACAAGTCTTGACAAATTGTTTCATATGATTTTGAAAAATTTAAGCTTGTTGGCTTGTGAAAAGAAATTACAGGATTTCAGTATCTCTCAAAAGAATTGTGTAATTCTTCAAATACACTCTGCTTCTCATAGTTTTTCACCTACAAAGCCAAAGACTCATGTTGTATGGGTGAGAAAATACTTGCTAAGGTGAGTGTTGTTTATTTGTCCTTGATATAATTCTTTTAATTATTTGTGGACATGTTTACTTTCAGTTTTTTGTTGTTTTATTTTTTTGGTTGTTTTGATTATTTAAAAAAAAAAAAACCAAAAACATTGAAAAATTCGAAAAAGACAAAAATATTTTATTTTGTATCTAGTTTTATTTTTCTTAAGGATTACATGAATTATAATATCTCTCTCTTAATTTAGAACATACTTGATATTGTGGAGAAACATAGAAAGTACGTGTTGCATAACTGAGGGCATAAGCAATTGCTGATTTTATATGAGTATATACTAGATTATACATGTACTAATGGTTTAATTAAGAAGTTGATATTTCTTATTTGTATACCCTATATAGCTTAGTTGAGCACAGTTAGGCATTGTTGTTGCATTTTATCATCTAGCATAATGTCTGCTTTTTGTTTTTGGTTAAAAATTTTGAAAATACAAAAAAAATTTATTTTTTATTTTTGTATTACACATCACTAAGTGTGTCATTGAGGTTGGCCTATGAAATTTGCATTTTATGACTGTGTACCTTGTTTAGCTTTGATGAGCTATTTTTTTGCATTTTGCTAGTTTGTGCTATGTAGTGCTTAATTGTGTGGGTTATTTATTTATTTATTTATAGTTTTTAAAAAAATGATCTTGATTTTGATATCACATTCTTTTGATTGTAAGGATTAAAAAATTTTAAGAGAAAGGCATAAATAATCATCTCACCACTGTTGCTCGCCAATCATGAAAACCTGTCTGCAATTCATAAAAGTCATGCTCGGTAAGGTGTAGCACTTGCACAACAAGATTAAATGAGGTGTTGATTTCAAAAAGAATAAAAAAAATCAAAAGAAAAAGAAAAAGAAAAGTAAAAAGGAAAATAAAATGTTTTTACATGATTGCAAGTGTGTTTTCTAGGAAATGTGGGAGTTATATGATGTAACTCTTTAGGTGATAGTCGCTTTTAAACTAATGTGATTGATGATGTAGAAATTTTTTTTAATTACTATCTACATATCACATTTTCTGTACTTTGTACACTTACTAGTTGCATACACTACATGCAAATCTTTGCTAAACTTTGTACATATGATTGTGTGTTGACTAATCTGACCGTCTTTAATTGCATATGATCTTATGTGTAAATGCAAAATTTTTTTGTTTTTATTTTTGTTTTGTTTTGGTTGAGAATTTGAAAATAAGATTTTCATGTTTTAGAAATTTAAATTATGTGATTTTAACTTCTTGATTGGTTTTGATTTTTGATACCTTCATTTAAGAGGCATCATGTTTTTAAATTTTTCTGGATCATGTTCATTTATATTGAGTCATAAAAATTGCTTTCAAGTTGTTTTTATGTATAAAATTTCCAGATTTTTAAGTTTTAAAAATTTTCGCTGTTTTGATCGATCGAAGATCTCCCTCAACCGATCGAAAATGTTTAGGTTTTAAAGCAAAAACTCTCTGCTTGATTCAATTGATGTCCAATTGATGTTCGATCGATCGAAAATTTCTAGAAATTTATTCAATTGATGCTCAATTCCTTTTGACCAATCAAAATTGTAAAATTTTCAGTTTTTAGATTCTTGACCATTCTGTCTCTTCTTGCATCATTTTGTGATAGGATTCACATGCAGTCCATTGTTTTTTGTATTCATTTTGCATTTTTGTAGTCATATCTCTCATTGTTTTCACACATAACACGCAAACACTTTGCTAAATTGAGTACTCAACTTGATTTAAAAATTGATTAATTAATTTTTGAGTTCTGTATATTTTAATATATGCTATTTATCTTGATGTGTGAACTGCTAAAAATTGGGAATATTTTTTTTGAGATATGATAGATAATAAATGTGCAAATATTTTTTTCTAAAACACTTTGCATGCTGAATTTTTATATCATTGAGATCTATTTTGTATAGTCTTAATTGATTGTTCCTGGAATGTTTACATGCATCTGTTTATGGGTCACATAGTGTCAAGTTTGCATATATGGAAAAAGAGAATATCTGTATTCATGTGAATCCTCAGCTTATTTTTTTTGTTTGGTTTGTGTCTTTTTAGTTTTCCCCACCTCCTAAATGTTCCCCAAAATTGTTTTTTCCAAAAATTGTTTTGTTTTTTCCTATTTTAATAGGGGGAGAAAGATTTTTTTAAAACTTGTGTTGTTCATAGGGGGAGTTGCATCTATTTTCTATAAAGCTAAATTATTATTATTATTATATATTTTTTTTTATGTTTCCTTGATTCTCTAGTTTCTCGTCTTCTGTTGTGTATGTTTACGGTTTACTTTCTGATTTGGTTGTCTTTGTCAATACGTGACAAAAAGAGGAAAAAATAGATGAAATTTGGAAAAATGTTTTTAATTGTTTATACATAGGGGGAGATGAAACTGTTTTTGAAAGGGGGAGAAATTAAAAAGTTTATTTTTAATTATTTTAAAATTTTTTTTATGTATCTAACTTAGGGGAAGAGTTAGTTTATATGTTTGTTATTTGTTGTTATTGCATATTAGTTATTTATTGTTTATCTGTCTTTATTTCCACACATGCAGTGATGTGCTCTTTTGAGTGTTTCAGGAAAGACATGTACATTATGATCAAGACCTTCTGCCTCTTATTGCAACTCCTAGGTTAGGAGTCTTAGATTGGGATTTGTGATGTATTTGGACATTTTATTGTATATGGGCATTATGTTGTATGTATGTTTTGTCATGGATTGCCAAAGGGGGAGATTGTTAGGTTTTGAGTTTGTAGTGTTGGCAAACCATGACAAAAAGTAAGTATTATTGAGCTAGAATGGTGTACTTTCAAGTCTAAGACAAAAAAACTCAAGTTCAGGATGAAAAAAGTGAGTTTCAATCTGGTTCTCTTTGATTGCTGCTCGATTACTATTCAATTGATCGAAAATCGCATATTAGCAAAAAATTAACAAACGTAAAAAGCCCATAACTTGTCTGTTTAAAGCCCAAATCGCGATCCTTCCTCCTTTTTTTTTTTTTTTTTTTTTTTTTTTTTTTTTTTTTTTTTTTTTTCAGTATTTAAAGGACATTATAAGCTAACCCTAGATGGGGTTTTTAGAGATTTTTAGAGAGAGAAGAGTGCATCTTGTGCCTCCAATTGTAGATCTAGGGTTTTTGTACCAAAAACTCTCTAAAGTCTTTTACCGGAAATATTCTTTGAAGAATCTCAAGATCCAGTGTTGTAGAAATTGCTGCATACAAGATCAACTACTGATGGTGATCTGAAACCTTTGAGTGAGATCTCAAAATCCCAAATGTAGGTGTTTGTGCAAAGCAAATCTAAGAGAGAAGGAGTCCGTGGATTCAGAGCTTGAACGTAATCATGTCAGTAAGTTACTACTGGAGGTAGCTATAGGATTTAGAGTTAAATCTAATTATAAAAATTTTGATTCTCTATAGTGGATTTGTTTTACCTTAAGCATAGCTAGGTCAAAACTTCCCAGGTTTTTATCTTGAAACTGTTGGTTTCATTGGTTTTCCTAGATCATCATATTGTGGTGTTATTTACTTTCCACTGCTTTGGATGATATGAATTATTATTGTTTAACCTAGATCTGAATAATTAACCTAAGTAATCACTTGACTAATATATTAAGTTAAACAATCTGCTTTAAGGGGTTTAAACAAACAAATATTTTATTCATTATTTACTAGTTCAAATGCATGGTTTTATAATTAATTATTAATCACACAACTCAATTAGAGAGACATCACTAGGCATCCTCTAATTCAGGTTGGAAAAGCTTATGGGAACCCTTCAAATAAGCCAACCCTGGTTACAGCTACTCCCACCTGCTAAGTTCCTCATTGCCATTGCTTTTTTTTGGGGAAGAGGTTGGTTGTACCTGCCAGTGGTGGAGCCAAGATCTAACTTGAGGGGGGGGGGGGGGGGAATTTCATTTGACAAGAACATTTATACACGTGCAAGCGAACATATACATATAGTATTTGAGATCAATTTGCAAAATAACAATTCACCCATGTGTATGCTAAGCCGTATTTAAATGCAAGAAAATTCCCAATAAAATAATATATTCATTATATTATATTTATCTATTTAGGAATTTATTTACATGAATAATCCTTTTAAAATTTTAATTATAAAAAAAAAAGTTATAACTCTACTTATGAATTGAATGATTTTTAGTTGTTAGATAGACATAAAGTTCAACTTAGGTAAATTTCTATTATTTTTGTAAAGCTATATGTTAGGGCATCCACAGCAGTGATGCTAAATAACTATATTGCTATTTTTCTCCGTGTCTCTCTTCTCATTCTCTCTCCATCTGCTTCTCTCTTCCTCCACGCTGATCTGCATGAGCCCAGCCGCCACAGACCCATCGCTGTCGACCACGCTCATCGCATTAACCCACTCCACTCCTTACTGGCCTAACTCCCCTACCCCACGCCACCAAATTAACCCAATGATTTGGTGAGTAATCCACACCACATCACCTCCACTATATATAAACAAAAACAATCCACAACCCACAAACCCACGCATCCACAACCACCACAAAACACAAACCCACATCACAAATCACAAACCCACGGCAGATCGGTTAGGGTAGAGAGAAAGATCACAAACCCATGGCACAACCCACAAACCCGTGCTGGTGAGGAAGGCGAGAGCTTTGGCGAGTTCGACTCCGGCCACGGTACAACCCACAAATCCGTGCTGTCACAACCCACAACCCACAGGATCCTTGAGAGCTTCGACGAGTTTGTCTCCAGCGCCGGCGAGGAAGGTTTCGGGATGGTGATGGGTGGGAAGGAGAGAATGTCGACGAGACTTGCTGGGAAACAAAGGGAGAGAAGTGAGAAGTGAGAAGTGAGAGTGGAGAGTGGAAAGGCACGGCACAGAGATATAGAAAGAAGGAAAGAAATTAATAAAATAATGTAGTAAATATATTTTTTATTGTGTTGAAAGCTAAAATAGATCCACTGATGCTGGATGTTTTGTAAAGTGAGTAGGTAAAATAGATAAGTAGTTTTTTGTGATGCCAAATAGTTAAAAAAATAGCACCACTGCTATGGATGGATGCTCTTATAGGTCTATTTATTTTAGCTTAACATGCAAACTTATTTTTGAAAAACCATCCTATTTATTAACTATTTATTTATACTACAATACAAGAAATGCATTTAAAAAGTTACCAAAGAAAGAGAGTAGAAAAATCAAACAATATGAGGTTATAAGTTAGACACGCATCAAGGTATCTGTTTAGTTTTTTTTTTTTTTTTTAAATAATAGAATTGTGTTATGTTAATATAGAATGGGCTTATATTTTAAGATGGCAAAAGTGGGCTATGCTCCCAATCATCTCATGCAAGCAGCTAGTTGTATTGTTTACGGTTATATAACTTTTCATTTGTAATAGTTCTATCTTTTTCCCTCAAATGCATCTATAGGCAAGTTTATAAGAAAGTACAGAGAACCAAGAATGGGAAGATAGGAAGCTCAAATCAGAGAGAGAAAAGAGAGAAGTTTAGAATCAAGAAGTATTGTGTATTTCCCAACTGAAATGAATCTGTACATTGATCTGAGACTAAATACAAAAAACAGAGCAACCAAAATATCCCACATTATGCAGAATTAGTTACTGCACGTGTTCTCGTTAGTTAAGTCACGTGTGAACAAATCTCACTAAACTACAAGTCACTGAAACTACAACATTTAGTTAAATTACACTGTACAATCAAAACTACTGAACCAAGCTATCGTTCATCTTCATATTTTCATTTCTGGACTTCTTCCTTCTTCTGTTTCATCTCTTCTCTTACTTTCTGAACTAAATCACAGTTTTGATACGCCCCTTCAAGATGATAATCAGGACTGTGGATATTCACAATGTTCATCTTGGCAAGTAAAGTCCTCAATTGTTGACCACTAAGTGCTTTTGTAAGTAGATCAGCTAACTGTGAGTGAGTTGGAGTGAAAAACAGCCTTATGACTTTGTCTTCAACCTTATCTCTGACCAAATGACAGTCTATCTCTATATGTTTGGTCCTCTCATGAAACACGGGATTTTCACCAATATATATAGCTGCCTGATTGTCACAAAACAGCATTGCAGGTTTTGGATGATACACTTCTAAATCCTTCAACAAGGCTAATATCCAAGTCATTTCACACACAGTTACTGCCATGGCTCGGTATTCAGCTTCTGCAGATAATCTGGATACTATGGACTGCTTTTTAGATTTCCATGAAACTAGAGAGCTACCCAAAAATACACAATAACCAGTAGTTGATCTTCTGGTGTCAACACATGATGCCCAATCCGCATCAGTGAATGCCTTTAAGTGTAATTCTGATGTTGATGATAGCAGAATGCCTTGTCCAGGACTTCCCTTGATATATTGCAGAACCTTATAGGCTGCATCCAAGTGTGGCTTTCTCGGTTTTGATAGAAATTGACTCAGCTTATTTACTGAGTATGTGATATCTGGTCTGGTAATGGTTAAATATATTAACCTGCCAACCAGTCTTCTATAAATGCCAGGATCAGGTAGCAACTCTCCATGGTACTTACTTAATTTTAAGTTTTGCTCCATAGGGACTCTGCTAGGCTTGCAACCTGGTATGCCTGCATCTTTGAGCACCTCCAATGCATACTTCCTTTGGCATAAGGAAATGCCTTTGTCTAATCTTGCCACTTCAAGGCCAAGAAATAATTTCAAGTTTCCGAGATCCTTCAATTTGAACTCTTGATCCAGGAATACCTTGAGTTCTTCAACAGCTTGAACATCATTGCTGGCTATGAGAATATCATCCACATAGACCAAAAGTGCTATGAATGACTGATTAACCTTCTTGGTAAAAAGGGAGTAATCTGATCTTGACTGTTTGAATCCACATTTGAGAATAGTGGATGAAAATTTTGAATACCACTGCCTTGCTGCCTGTCTAAGGCCATACAAGGATTTGTTGAGCTTGCACACTATGTTCTCCTCCTTGCTGTGGAACCCTGGAGGCAGTTGCATATAAACCTCCTCATGAAGCTCTCCATGAAGGAAAGCATTATTAACATCAAGTTGAGTTAAGTGCCAGCCCCTCATAGCAGAAATGGCAAGCAAAGTTTTAACTGTGGTCATCTTAGCAACAGGAGAAAAAGTCTTGGTGAAGTCTAAACCCTCCTGCTGTGTGAACCCCTTTGCTACCAGACGAGCCTTATACCTTTCCACTGTGCCATCAGCCTTATACTTCACTCTATACACCCACTTGCATCCAATGGCTCGTTTATGAGATGGTAAGGGAGTAAGGGACCAAGTGTGGTTGGACTCTAATGCATCAATCTCAACAGCCATTGCAGTTTGCCATTTGGGGTCTTGGACAGCCTCTTGGTAGGAATGTGGTTCAGAAACAGCAGTGATAAGGGAGCAAAAATGGGCATATGATGGAGACAAAGTGGAAGAACCAATGAAATTTGATAAAGGGTATTTTGTACCTGAGGTGTGGAGTGAACCAAACTTGATGGCATGATTGGAATGTGCAATCTGATCATTAATAACAGTGCTGCATTTATAGTCTTGCAAATAGGAAGGAGGTTTAGACACTCTAGTAGATTTTCTTAGAGATGGAGTGGAAGGAAGAACAGTAGGATCCAAGATGGAAGGACCAGAATGTCCTATAGAAATAGGTGGAGGAAAGTCACAGGGTGGAGAATGTGATTCAGCAGGTGATGAAGAATTGAGTAAAGGAGTTGAAGGTGAAGTAGCATAGGTGGGTTCAGGAATGGACTGATTTATGGCAGTATCAGAATGTGATGAAGAAACAGAATCAAATAAGGTAGATTGTGAGGTATTAGAAGTATCCAAAGGAGGAAAAAGATGAGGAAAGGTGATATTTGAGTGAGGTGAGGATGAATAAGTGGATGAAATGAAGGGAAAGACAGTTTCATGAAAAGTAACATCTCTAGATATAAAGATTTTCTTGGTGGCTAGATTAAGTAATTTGTAACCTTTGACACCAAAAGGAAATCCCAGAAAAATGCAAGGAATTGATCTAGGATCAAATTTTGATCTGTTGTGAGACAAGGTGGAAGCAAAACAAAGGCACCCAAAAACCTTTAAGTGAACAAAAGAAGGGGGGTTTGTTATAAAGTTTCTCAAAAGGGGTTTTATTCTCCAAAATGGAAGAGGGTAGTCTATTGATGATGTAAACAGCAGTTAAAACACATTCACCCCAATAAGCAATGGGCACATTAGACTGAAATTTTAATGCTCTAGCAATGCTTAAAATGTGTTGGTGTTTCCTCTCCACAACAGAATTTTGTTGTGGAGTGGCAACACAAGAATGCTGATGTATAATCCCATGATCAGCAAAGAAATCCTTAAGGAAAAACTCATGAGCATTATCAGTTCTAAAGGCTTTAATATTAGTGTGAAATTGTGTTGAGATCATTTTGTAAAAGGAAATCAGCAGGGGTCTAGTTTCAGATTTGGACTGCATAAGATAGACCCATGTTGATCGTGTGGCATCATCAACAATGGTGAGGAAATATTTAAAACCATTGTGAGTAGATTTTGCAAAGGGACCCCAAACATCACAGTGAATGAGATCAAAAGCATTAGCAGACAAATGATTGAGAGAAGGGAAAGGAAGCCGTTTGTGTTTAGCAATGGGACAAAGAGCACAATCTTTATTACTATGTATAGTGCTTACATCAGGAAGAACATCACACAGGACCTGAAGTTTGGCATCAGAAACATGACCTAACCTAAGATGCCAAAGATAGGACTTTGTGGTAACAGGAACATCCACAACATTATTTGCAAAAAAATTGAAAGTAGAACCTAAGAAAGATGAAACAGCTGAGACAGATTTGCAAGATTCTGAAGATTGCAGCAGATAAAGGTTATGATGCAGCTTACCCACTCCAATCGTTTTCCAACAAGAAAGGTCCTGTATAAAACACATATTTGACAGAAAAATGAAGCAACATGATAGGCTTTTAGTTAGTTGACCAATGGAGATCAAGTTGAAAGTGAATGAAGGAACACAGAGGACATTTTCAAGAATCAAACTAGAAGTTACTTGAATAGTTCCTATGTGTGTGACAACAACTCTCTCACCATTTGGCAGTTGAACAAAATTGGTTATAGAACTAGTAATTTTAGTGAACAAATCAACAGAATGGACTATGTGATCTGTGGCACCTGTATCAAGAACCCAAGTGTCTTGACTGAATGTGTTTTTGTTTGAAGGATTGACAGCAAAAATAGAGTCTTGCATGCTTAAACAAATTGAGGTTTGCAAAGGATCATCTGAAATACCTGAGATGGCAGCATTTGCTGTGTGAATTGCTTCATCAGAATTGCCATTGCCAGAACCAGATGCATGAGAATTCAACAAAGACATCAACTGCTGATACTGTTCTGGAGTGAAAGAGAAGTTGTTCTGCTGATGCACAGCCTCACTCTGAGTTTGATCACAATTCATCATGACCTGATTAGCCATAGGAAGCCTTCCTTTTTGCTTGTATCTTGGTGGAAATCCAACAAGCTTATAGCATTTCTCCTTGACATGCCCAACCTTTCCACAATAGCTACACATAGGTCTTCCCTTTCCAACATTCCCTTTGAAATTATTGCTATGAAAAGAATTCTGATTGAAGAGTTGATTCTGGACAGCTAGAGCAGTGGATTCCACAGAAGGATTGGCATGAACATTAGAAATTCGTTTCCTTTCCTCTTGGATCACCAAAGAAAAGGCTTTATCCACAGATGGTACAGGTTCCATCATGAGAATTTGAGTCTTGACTTGCAAGTAACAGTCATTCAATCCATTTAGAAATTGCATGATTGAATCTTGGTGGTAAAGACGCATGATCTTCTCATTCACACCACAAGTACACTTTTCACATGAACATGATGGCAAAGGCCTCAGATTCAACAGTTGATCCCAAGAAGCTTGGAGATCAGTGAAAAAGCTTGTCACAGTAGAACCTCTCTGCATTACAGTGGAGATTTGTTTCTGAAGTTGAGAAATCCTTGGTCCATTTGCTTGAAGGAATCGATTCTTGAGAGCATTCCAGACCTCAAAGGCCGTGTCTCTGTAAATGACACTGGCAGTGATATGAGGTGAAACTGAATTCAAGATCCACGATGAGATCATTGAATTGCACTTGGACCATGCCTTTTTCTCAAGAGGTGTGATTGCCATCGATGCAGTAATGGATCCATCTACAAATCCGAGTTTACTCTTAGCATCTAGAGCCATCCTCATTGCTCTGGCCCAATTAGGGTAATTGTCCTCAGTGAGAGGTTGAACAACCAGAATCGCACCAGGAGATTCACCATGGTGCAAGAAAAATGGACTTCCAGGATCTTCCAATGGAGAAGGTTCTCGTGTAGAAGAAGATGAAGTTGTATTTGACGCCATTGATGACGGGTCAAGCTCTGATACCATATAAGAAAGTACAGAGAACCAAGAATGGGAAGATAGGAAGCTCAAATCAGAGAGAGAAAAGAGAGAAGTTTAGAATCAAGAAGTATTGTGTATTTCCCAACTGAAATGAATCTGTACATTGATCTGAGACTAAATACAGAAAACAGAGCAACCAAAATATCCCACATTATGCGGAATTAGTTACTGCATGTGTTCTCGTTAGTTAAGTCACGTGTGAACAAATCTCACTAAACTACAAGTCACTGAAACTACAGCATTTAGTTAAATTACACTGTACAATCAAAACTACAGAACCAAGCTGTCGTTCATCTTCATATTTTCATTTCTGGACTTCTTCCTTCTTCTGTTTCATCTCTTCTCTTGCTTTCTGAACTAAATCACAGTTTTGATAAAGTTAAGTAAATTTAACAGTTTTTTTGGGTGGGGCCGGGGGGCAAGTGTCCCCACTTGCCCCCCTGGCTCCGCCGCTGGTACCTGCATCTCTCTATCAAAGATATCTGACCTGCAAATTCTATAAATAGGTTAGATTATAAAGCAAAACTGTTACTAAATGCTGATCTTTGTTGAAGCTGTTTCTGGAAAATTTGGACTGAGGTAGTGGTACAGAAAGTGGTTTGCTCCAACCAAGAAATTAAATAAACATACTTTCAATTAAATATGAGAGAGAGAGAGATCAGTACCCCATCTGTAAGTGGTGTTCAGAGTCCTTGTGATTGGCTTGTGGAGTGTGCACCTTAAGCTGGTTTTCACGTGCTACTGTGCTAGGATTTCCTGGCTCCTGAATAGCTTCAGTACGATGAGCATGTTCCTCAAGCTGAAAAATTGTTATCAGAGTACACAAATAAGAACACAAATAAAAGGCTTATTACCAGAACATTCAAATCATCATGCACATATTGACACGGCCAGGAATTCAAGGTACAACCTTAGATATGAGCTGTTTGTTTATTTCTCCTAGATCTTGCTCCTGCCAATGTATGCAAAAAGCATTGAGAATGACATATTAAAACAAAAAATCCTACAAAAAAATTGGTTGCACACATTCACATATCAGAGTATAGTTATGAAAAAACAGACAGCATACAGGTTTTTATCATGTCCCAATTATTTGTCAAAATTTACCCAAAATGTGATTAGTGCAACCAAACCAAATCTGATTTTCACAAAGCACACAATTTTTCTGTTCAGAATAATAATTAAAATGATTAAATATACCATTTTATATTAGCTTAAGTTTTGGGGGATATAAATGGTAATTTATCTGAACTATCAACACTATGACCTTCCATACTAACAATGCATAAAAGCAAAGCCATGTGATCTTGGTTTTGAATGCCTTACCTTTTTGCGTAGTCCTTCTAATTGTTCTAACATCATCTCCGTCTGCATTTAAAGAAGAAAATGCATTTTTAATTACAATAACATTAATATCCACGCAAATCAATGAAGAGAGAGAGAGAGAAACATATTAAAAGCTATTTTAGATGTTTTGCTTAACCCTGACTATGTAATAATATTGTGTCACCTATTTTGGATGATTGCAGGACGTTGGCTACTCGGTTTCGCCAGATTCGTTTTAAGCATTGCTACCATGAAGCGATTCAAGCGAATCGGTGTGCTGACAAGCTTGCTAGGATAGGATCAAGCCAAATTTTAGATTTTCTTGTTTATCATAGTCCGCCTGTGGACATATTATCCTTTCTTGAGGATGAAGATGTTAATGGTTGTACTTAAACAAGTTTTGTCCTCAGACTTATTCTGTTTTCTTTTAATGCATTTTCCTTGATTACCCAAAAAAAAAAAAAATTAAAAGCTTCAGTAGAGACTAAACTATAAGTCAGAACAACTTACAATTAATATATCAGGTGTTTTGTGTACGGTATATTATATATAGGACTATGAATTTCACTACTTTAGTGCTAGGTGTGTAACTATCAGAAACACTGCTTTATAAGCTTCTTATCATTCTGCATATATACAATGGTTATTCTTTAAGACAAATCCAATAACCTTCCCCTGTGGAATTCCTTGTGTAAAAGACTGCGTTGGCTCTTGTAATGGTATCAATCTGTCACCTATATAATAACCACGTGCACTTTTTTTTGGGTATGGTATCTCTATTAGTAACATGACACATGATAATAATTTTTCCACATATATTGATAATTCACCCCATATTAATTTTTGGTATTTTATTATTGTAATTTAATTTTTGACATTAAAATGTGATATGATCAAATAAAATAGTATTTATATTATATTCAATCATAGGTTTCACACGTCATAAGATATCGCATGTTTTTCCTCTTTTTTTTTTGTCATTTTGAATTAAAAATAATAATATCACATATGACCGTATATTTGTCATATTCACTAATAATAACTTATATCATATTAAATGGTAACTTCACATTAGAAATTATATTCCAAAAATATCCAAGATACCATCAAAATTACCGTAGTCCATGCTATAGACGGATAATTTTAGATAACATGTTTATAAAATTTTGGCAAAGACTGGTGAGAAAGTTGCAGGATGCCGATGAATGAGATGGTTCCAAAAGGTTGGATTATGAGGTATACCCAAAAAAAAAATGTGATCAAAATATTGAAATCCGAAAATTAAAATAAAAAAGTTGTGAGCGATAGTTTCAATTGAAACGTTCAAAAGCATCCGGTGAAATAGATTGTAGGAATACAACTTTTTCTTTATTTTTTAAACCATCTATGTTCATAGCCACAGGAATTACTGCTAGCTGGCTTGATTTTGTTTTGAAAAACTTGGAAAATTTTATATTTATATTTGTACTTGTAACGTAAACTAAATATACACAAAATAACAATATTTGCAAAAAATATATAATATATATTTACCACTTTTGTATATCTTTAATATATAAGTTTACATAGCAAATATAGTCTAGACCTGTAGCTCTCAGCAGAAACTGTTTCTGACTTCACGTACCAAGCAATAAGAATAAGATTTTGAAAAGACCCTATATAATTCTGACCTTACGTACCGAACCAAAAGAAAAAGATTTTTTTTTTTGGGAAAAAAAAAAAAAAAACTAATCCTGAAAAGCTTATAGGCTACTCATATAGGCCTTGCCCAACCCCATGCTGTCACGGACCTTGCAGCTTTATAAAAATAGTCTTTGTTCTTTAACAAAGTTTGAACCTGAAACTACAATACACAGCATCTGCAGACTGCAGGTGGGAAACTGGTCAAACTATTACATCATTACAACATTTGGTGTTTCTTAGAGCAAGTTTGACGTGAAAAAGTTATCAAGAGAGTTTGATTGCCAGCATTTTACTTTGAATAAAAGTTTGCATTTTAACTGAATTGGACTAGTTTGCCTATTGTGTTCACAAAGAAAGGGAAAAACTCTCCAGCTGAATAGCTTTTGAGTGCATATGCAAAAAAGTTCATCTTTAGATTTTAGTTTTTCACTTTTTCCTTCTTGTTGACCCTTTAATTTTCATTCATCAAGTTGGACAACAAGACGGAAAACTGAGAATGGTGTAATTAACTAATTAACCAAAAGGGAGACAGAGAGGTTAACTCTCTCTTCTCATATATATATATATATATATATATTATATAAATGTAAAGCTCTTAAATCATCATTAGCAAATAAATGCACACTTACAATCATATGTTGCATACTGTATCACAAATATTCATAGATATATGTATATGTTTATTCATTATTTACTAGTTCAAATGCATGGTTCCATAATTAATTATTAGTCACACGACTCAATTAGAGAGACATCACTAGGCATCCTCTAATTCAGGTTGGAAAAGCTTGTGGGAACCCTTCAAAGAAGCCAACCCTGGTTACGGCTACTCCCACCTGCTAAGTTCCTTGTTGCCATTGCTTCTTCTGGGGGAAGAGGTTGGTTGTACCTGCATCAATGAACTCTCTCTATCAAAGATATCTAACTTGCAAATTCTATAAATAGGTTATATTATAAAATGCTATTCTTTATTGAAGTTGTTTCTGGAAAATTTGGACTGAAGTAGTGGTACTGAAAGTGGTTTGCTCCAACCAAGAAATAACCATACTTTCAATTAAATATGAGAGAGAGAGAGAGATCAGTACCCCATCTGGAAGTTGGGTTCAGAGTCCTTGTGATTGGTTTGTGGAGTGTGCACCTTAAGCTGGTTATCACGTGCTACTGTGCTAGGATTTCCTGGCTCTTGAATAGCTTCAGTACATTGACCATGTTCCTCAAGCTGAAAAATTGTTATTAGAGTGCGCAAATAAGTACACAAATAAGAGGCTTATTACCAGAACATTCAAATCACTATGCACATATTGACACGGCCAGGAACTCATGGTACAACCTTAGATTTGAGCTGTTTGTTTATTTCTCCCAGATCTTGCTCCTGCCAATGTGTGCAAAAAGCATTGAGAATGACATATGAAAACAAAAAATCCTACAAAAAAATTGGTTACACACATTCACACATCAAAGTATAGTTATGAAAAAACAGACAGCATACAGGTCTTTATCATGTCCCAAATTAAATGTCAAAATATACCCAAAATGTGATTAGTGCAACCAAACCGAATCTGATTTTCACAAAGCACACAAATTTTCTGTTCAGAATAATAATTAACCTGATTAAATATACCATTTTCTATTAGCTTAAGTTTTGGGGGGATAAATGATACTTTATTTTTTTGAAATGATAGTTTATCATTTTCAATCAAGAATTCATGATTATGATTTATTGAGAAAGAGTATCTGAACTTTCAACACTTATGAGTCTATGACCGTCCATACTAAACGATGCATAAAAGCAAAGCCATGTGATCTTGGTTTTGAATGCCTTACCTTTTTGCGTAGTCCTTCTAATCGTTCTAACATCATCTCTGTCTGCATTTAAAGTAGAAAATACATTTTTAATTACAATAACATTAATATCCACGCAAATCAATGAAGAGAGAGAGCGAGAGAGAAACATATTATAAGCTTCAGTAAAGACTAAACTATAAGTCAGAACAAGTTACAATTAATATTTCAGGTGTTTTGTGTACGGTATATTATATAGGATTATGTTAACGGGTGCCTTTAAGGTAATTATTAATAAATTATTTTAGAAAAGTTTTTATACTACTTTTATTAAAAATTTTAAAAAATTATCAAAACATTAATTACTTTTTCACTTTTTTTATAAAAACTTTCATAAAATAATTCACTAACAAGTTCCTTTAAAACATTCATTAACATTTCCCCTATATCAGAAACACTGCTTTATAAGCTTCTTATCATTCAGCATATATACAATGGTTATTCTTTAAGACAAATCCAATCACTTTTCCCTGTGGAATTCCTTGTGTAAAAGACTGCCTTGATTCTTGCAATGGTATGAAGCTGTCACTTATATATGACTTCTATATACAGTAGCTAGGTATAGTAAAATTGACCTTTGGGCAACTTTTATTTGTTTCTGTTGAAAATATATATGATATTAAAAATGAAATAAAGGGAGAAGATGAGAGCAAAAAGAATACATGCAGTGAATTAATGTGTCCTAAACGGCTATATTAATTTTTGGTCTTGAGTTTTGCTTGTTTAATGTATCTACATAAAGGTACATAAAGAATACAATATCCTTAATATAATAACCCTAAGACCATTGTTTGTTACAATGCCGTAAATATGAATACAATACTAATATAAAAAACAAGACAATTCATAGTATTGCAAAACCAAGTTAATCTACGGTATTACAAATCATGGCCCACTGTATCTATGTTTTAGCTTATAGTAATCTAACAGTTGACGGTTGAGCATGATGATCTTAGAAAGTCTGTTTCACTTTTGAGATATTATGTTTCTCTAATGAGGATACGAAAGGAAAGAAAATAGCAGTATGTTTAGAAGTTTATAAAGGAATTGAATTGATAAAAAAGAAAAGAATGAAAGTTAATTGAAATGAACTAAATATTTATATCTCTCTCTGATTCTCTCTTGTTTATAAGGAATTGAATGGAATGAAAAGTAATTTTGTTTGGGAATTAAATTGAAATGAATCTTTTTTATAAAAAAAATATATTACTATTATATTCTCTAATAAAAATAGGGGTCTATAAAATTCTATTAAACCATATTCTATTTCCTTTGATTTCTCACAATTTTAAAGTGGTTAAAATATATACATTCCTATTAAACTCCCAAATTCTTTAATTTTTCATTCCTTTCAAAAGAGTTGTAAATGCATCAAAGAGAATTATATCAATTTTTTTTATTGGTAAGTTATACACATATATACCTAATGAGTTTTGAATTAACAAGGGAGTTCATGTGTGTAAGATTCCAATTTAGCCAATAGCTAGTGATGTGTGCACTTGTGCATGTGCAAGTGTGAGAGTTCATGTGTATGGATACTCCAATATCATCCTGTTACATACCTTCCGCTGTCTTGCTTGTGAAAGAGTTCTATCGAGCTGTTTCTCAAGATGTTGCAACTCTTTCAGATTAAGTGATTCAAGATCTTCTCCAAGCATATGCCTTATTAACACATATACAAAGCTTATATTCATTTGTGTTCTGGAGATTGAATGTGTATATAATATATGCACACGCTCAAAAAAGCTACATCTCTATTGCATTCCTCATATGGTGCTTATTAGAACAAGTGAGTAATGGATAGAAGTTCGGGTATGAATGAATTAACCTTTGTGAACGCTGAAGAGATTCAGAATTGGCGCGTAACCTTGAGACTTCTTGGTATAAGGTCTAAGTTGAACAACAAAAAGAGAAACAAGAACATTAATAAAAGAAGTGACTTCTAGTAGAACTAATCATCACTAATCTGCATCATACAGGGGTCAGTGATATTAGCTTACTTTCATAGCTTTCAAAAATAATAAATCATTGAAATTTGGAATTATATTATAGCCAGACACATAAATGTATCTGTGCTTTGAGCTTGGTCAGGGTTGTGATGTGAGAAGACATGTTAATTTTGCAGCGTTTCTGAAAAATACCAACAGATAAGAAAAGAATGAATTTGATTTGTCTGCCGCCCTGGAGAGAAAGGGTGAAAGGGAATTTGGCTTTTTGTGTAAAAGTGAAAGCTCTAATATCAACTGTTGTGATTTGAGACTAGCAGAAGTGTGTTTACAAAAAAAAGGGTAAAGCATTCATGTAAGACAACAATTTTTAACGTTGTTCGCCAACTCCATGCCAACATCATGGGCAATGCCAACCAAAATCTATCATCAACGATATGGATTACAACCACATTTAATCAAATCTCACAACACTCACAACTCACACAAACAATACTCAAGTCTCATTAACATAAAAAAAACTTCTCTTATCCACAAACTCACAACTCTAAAGCCCCAATACTCTCAAAAACTCTGTCACTTATAAAACAAACTTTCAACACACAATCACAGCCCACAGGTAGCTTTTAACCCCAAAAATCTACCCAATTAGTTTTCCAAGAAACCCACTCCTTGTTATTCTAAGAGGCTTCTCAACTCCACATGTGGGAGGACCTTTAGGCAAAAGCCACCAAAACTTTTGCAATAATACTTATTTATAAGGTTTCAATTCTATTTCTTAATAGACAATGAATACTCAATTACTCCTTCAACAAGAAGACATTTTTCCTTTCATATCAGCAAGAATCTCTTACTTCCACACCAAGGAAATACATTTCCTTTCATGCCAAGAAAACCCAAACTAAATCTAATTAGAATGGAGACAATATTTGACAGCGGTTTGGTTTGGAGACATCCTTGAGTGAGAATAAAATATAGGTCGCATTGCTAATGCATTATTCATTATCTAACAATATCATACTTTATCAACCAATATACAAGTAGTTCTTAAAAAAAAAAAACAATATACACATAAAGACGTTAGAAATACAAAGTTTGAGTGAAAATCCTTCATGAAGGAAAAATGTAAAAATAGATAAATTAATATAACATATTTAGTCTTAAATTTGTAAATTTAAACTTTTAAATTAAGTAATATCCTTATACGTTATATTCTGACTTCAACTGAAATCTTCCGAAGGTGTTATTCTCCACATGGTATTAGAGTAAATGGTGGTATGCCACAAGGTGGCAATCTTATCAAAGTTTCACACAACGCAAGCCCACAAAGCATTTACAAATGATCTTTGGTTCCCATTGACAACATACGTAAGCCTAAGGGGAACTAGTAATACTTATTTGTAGTCAAGAAAGAGAGACGTCTTGAAGCTTGACCCACACATGACAAGGAAATTGTTGGCTATACACATGGTTTTAAAAACCGGTACAGTTAAAGAACCGATTTTGGTTCCAATTCTCGGTTTTGACCGGTTAGAGGTTTTTACTAGACTGGATTGGTGTTCAGTTCTTGTTTAAACTGGCCGGTATGGTCCGGTTTTTAAAATCATGGATATACATGTGTGTGTGGAAGGCTTATATAAAGAAAAAGTAAAGAGTTAAGAAATTATTCTAACAAAATTGGACCAAAATTCATAAACTTAAAATTTTAGATTAAAACTATATATGTTATATTAAGACCTCAATTAAAGTTTTTGTAAGGTGTTCTCTCCAACAAGAGAAACAATTCCTCTCTCTCTCTCTCTCTCTCTCTCTCTCTCTCCCCCCCCCCCCCCCCCCCTTTGAAGTCATTAACAAGAAATTTAAATATGGCCAAGTGCACATTCATTTATGTAATAATATTGAAAATGACCAAAAAAAAAAGATTCTCATGGATGGGGCATGGGAGTCTATAGAGAGCTAGTATGACCAAATGAGATTTACTTAAGCTCGACTACTGCCTTAAACACTAGTCGACTGATCAAGATTTGCAGATCCAAATTTCTTTGTTTTGCATGCTATTTTAAAATTGGTTGAACAAGTGGTTTTTGTAACCCTAATTGAAAAGGCTATATAAAGTCTCATTGAGCACAACTTAAAAAAAAAAAAAAAAAAAAAAAAAAAAAAAGGTTGTAGGGCCAGATACCTTAAGGTATTAAGAGAGAAAACCTATTTTAAAATCAGTTGAACAAGTGGTTTTTGTAACCCTAATTGAAAAGGCTATATAAAGGCTCATTAAGCACAACTTTTAAAAAAAGGGTTGTAGAGGCAGTAACTTAAGGTATTAAAAGAGAAAACCCTAACCTGCACCTATTGAACTTGTGAGTTCAGAAAGAGAAGAAAGAGATTTTTTTTGGGACAATTGTGCACCAAGAGTTTTGTATCAAGCATCTTCTGGCAATGTATTGAGGACTTCTGAGATGTTCCAAGTGAAGCTGTTGCAAAGGTAACCTAGTACAATTAAGCTTTTGCTATGGTGTGTTAGACACGAATTGGATGAGCGTGCACCAAAGAGATTCACAAATTGGATGAGTCCAACTGGGATGGAGTTCTACTTGGATAGCGTTGGTAAGTTCTATTGTAGGTAGCAACTTTGGATTTAGGTATATTTCTTGTTCTTGTAACTTCCATTTTTTTCATAGTGAATTCTTCAAGTTAGTAGTGACCTTTAAACCGCCTATTGGGGTTTTTCCTATCAAAGTTTTTCCAATTATAACAATATCATTGTATCAAAAATTTGTTTTCCATTGCACTTAGTGTTTATGACATGGTTATGCCCAATAAAAATTGAATTGGACCTTTTGCGTAATATGATTAATTAATCAACTTGAGTAATTGATTCATTTTATTGGGGTCAAAATTTCCCACCACTATAGGTTTTAGAAAAATCTTTAAAACAAATAACAGGAATGAAGAAAAATAGACACAAACACATAAAGATTTGAAATTAGCCTACGTCCATGGGCAACTATGAAGAGAAATTTTCATTAATGAATTTGGAGATTCAAATATGGTGGAGGCATTCTCACACAACCCAAATCCCAAATTCACCCAAATAGCTCTCCCTCACTAATACTAAGATTAGTGCTGCACAGTTCCCCCAATGGAAACTCGGTTTAAAATTTTAAAAGTGGAGAAAAATGGGGAACTAATTTTATACCTTTGAAAGCCACATACAAAACACTAACACCAAATCCCAAGATCCAAAAACCCTAAACCCTTAACCATAAACCCTTAAACCAACACCCTAAACCCTAATCCAAATTATCTATCAATTTGACTTATTCCACCTCCCCTTGTGTGGTTCCTTGGGAGCCCCAAAAGCATTTGCACATACCAAAAAAAAAAAAAAAAAAATCTCCACCTCATATTTTTGCAATGTTTTCGAAGAGATTTCTCTCTAAGTCAAAATTTTTTTTGCTGCACATTGCAAACAAATAAGTGAATAACAAAGCTACATAACAAGAGAGAAAGGATACTCTCTAGCAAAGACAAATTCCAAACTGTAGCACCTTACAAAATGATCTCCTTTGTACTAATTGCGGCACAAAATGAGGGCAAATAATGAATATAAATCTTCTGTTTTATTTTTTATGTTCCACTTTATATTTTACCAATCACAATTTGTCATGTATTTTTTTTTTACTTTCTTTATAAAATAATCAAAATTTCAAATAAAATCTAAAAAAATCCAGACACAATGCATATACTATAATTAGTAGAATATTAAGTAAAACACAAAAAGCAAATAGAGAATTTCTATTCGCAAATAATGAACTACACACTGATTTGCGGCACCACAAATCTTTCTACTAAGACAAATTAAAAGTTATTGTGAACGGAAGAAGTATGGGGTTTAAGGTGAAAGTGTGATAGAATGAGCAATTAAGTGATTGTCCAAACCTCAGAATTGAAAATGCCAAAGGGCCCGTTTGGATTGAGGAAGGATGGAGGGAGAGTGGAGAAGAGTAGAATAGAGCTAGCTGAAAATAGGCTAATTTTAGGCCAATTCTACTCTACTCTATTCTACTCTCCCTTCCTCCTCCCTCAATCCAAACGGACTATAAATTGAAAAAACAGTAGTCTATTTGAAAACGACACAAAATTCATGGTTTTTTTTCTTTTTTTGGTTGTTGCATTTTGTCAATTAATAACAACATAAACATGCTAGAAACACATGCATGTGGGATTCATGAAGATACTCTTCAAAATGGAAATATCATTCAACACGTCTAGATTGGAATTAATTCAGATAGAGATTTTTCGAACAAAACCTGCGTTCCCTCCTCAACCACATTGTTGCCTTGTGAGTAACAACATTGGCGGTAACGTTCAAGGATTTTGTCCATGCTGAAAACAAAGAAAAAAGAGTCAAATACTTATTTTACAGCTTCAAGAAGTAAAGAATTGATACTAATTAGACTGATAATCTTGTAAACAGTAAGCAGATTGTGAAACAAAAAGATTGGCCCAATGTGTTGATATTCATATCTCTCAGATTGAACTTCTCTAGTTGTCGAATAAAAAATCTAAGGTTCAATCCTTACCTGAATACAAATTTTTTGTACAATTTTCTATGTTCTACTTTATATTCCACCAATCACAATTTGCATGTATTTAATTTTTTTTTTTCATTTTAAACTTTGGCTATTCTATAAGGAAAACCAAACAAATACATGACAATTTGTGATTGGTGGAATATAAAGTTTTTTTTTTTTTTTTTTGAGGAACAAGATCAAGCAATTTTATTAATGAATGTTAGCTAAATCAGCCCGTAACAAAAACAACTTGCGGTGGAACATTTTCCATCCAAACAACAGCATCAGATACAAATAAAGCATATCTAGTTAGATTGTGAGCAACTATATTACCCTCCCTCTTAGTATGAGAGTAGTGTAATTGAGTAAAAAGCCTAGCTAGAGATAAGGCGAATATCTTCAATCAATAAACCATCTTGCGTTAAGATCTCTCTCCCCTACTGCAATACTGTCATCACAACCTTTGAGTCACTTTCCACCACAACTTTATGAAATCCAGGGGCTGTTTGGTAATATTGTTCTAGTAATGTTGTTTGTATTTTTTTGAAATACGTGTGGGTGAAAAAATGTGTAAAAATGCATGTAATGTTGTTTAAAAACTGAAAACATGTTGTTAAACAACTCTACCAAACGGGGCCCCAATGTCTGAAGCTAGTGTGATCCCATTGTGAACAGCTAAAGCTTCAATAACACGAAGACTATAAAGTGAAACACAAAAAGTGGTACAAAAAATTTGTATTCTCCTTATCTACACAAAAAATTAATTGGTGTTTTGGTCTAATTATAATAAGCAATTATTAAAAGCGGATGTCATAAGTTAAAATTATTTCTCAAAAAATAAATTATAACACAATATATTCTGTACGTTACATAAGAGTATGATTAATAAACAATTTGACTCATCATTTGCTTGTTTCTAAAAAAAAAACTCATCATTTGCTTTGCTGTATTCACCAGTATTTAACAGTTTTCTTTTTGGGATATTCAGTGCCTTTGGTGTGTATATATATATATATATATATATATATGTTGGAGGAAAACTGAATAGTTATGTTGGAAAAGATAGTGGAGGCTTTGAAAGAGTTCAAAGAGGTCATACGGAGTAAATAATGAAACATGAAATACTATTCTAAACTTTGCAACAACATATAATTTGATATTAAATTGGTTTAAGAAAAGGAAATTATGCGTAATTACCTTCAAAAGTGGGGCAAATATTAGTCAAATAAATTACATTCTTACTTGCAAAGTGAATGGTAGATGTTGTAGAGATTGTGAGGTCATACCAAGGGAGAGTGCAACCACACAACATAGTTTGGTTGTACTGCATATTTATATTAGAAGATGGAAAAAGAATATGTATTAGACACAAATCCAAAAATTAGGTGGTGGGTTTGAAGGTGGAGAAACAAGGCGTTTCCAAAGATAAAATGATCGAAGAATTCAAGTGACATTTAGATGAAGATGTTGATAAGATGTGGAATGAAATAGCTAATTGTACTAAAAGAGTGGCTAAAGACAGTTGGGAAACCTAAAGGATGTGGGCAACTAATTAATTAAGGAGACCTGGTGCTAGGATAAGAAGGTTCAAGCAGCAATAATATGTGAGAGAGAGAGGGAGAGAGAGAGAGCTATAGTAGCACACCTAGATGTAGAGACAATGTTGCTTATGAAAATTACAAAGCGGCAAAGAGGGAAGTAAAAAGGTAGCTCAAGACGCTTTTTTTTTTTTTTTTTTTGAGAAATAGCTCAAGAAGTTAAATGTAAAGTTTATGATTGATTATATACCAAGTTAGGGAGGATGGAACGAGAAAATAATATTTATAAACATGTTAAGATGAGAAAAATGAAAGCAAGAGACTTTAATGGTGTCCAGTGCATTAAAAATGAAGGGAAAAAAATTGTTAGTAAAAGAATAGCATAATAAAGAGAGATGGAAAAGTTAGTTTGAGTAAATAAAGTAAACCAATTGAGGATAGAAATCATAGGTTTTTTTTGGAGAATTTGTATGACCGAGGTAAAGGACATACTAAGGATGATGAAAATCAGAAAAGCTGTGGGACCAGATGAAATTATTGAAGTCTAAAGGTGCTTTGGTGATGTGGATGTACGTTGCTTAACAAATATTTTCAATAAATTATTCTTAAGGGTTAACATAGGTTATGACACAAAATAATAATATCGGACAATTAATTTGGTTTTTTGCCAAAACAATCTACCTTAAAAGCCTAATAGAACAATATTGGGAAGCCTACAAGATTTTTATATGTTTTTTTTATTGACCTAAGAAATCATATGATAAGGGTTCATAGAGAGGTTATGTGGTGGGTTTTAGGAAAGAAAATAAATTTTCTAAAGCATATTGAGTTGATTAAGGATATGTATAATAGACCTGTAACTAATGTGGAAACTAGTGGAGGCATCACAAGTGAGTTTCTTATTACCATAGATTTCCATCAAGGATCAGTTGCACAAGGGATGGATGAGCTCACTAAATTGATTCAAAAAGAAATTCCTTGGTATATAATTTTTGAAGTCGATATAGTGTTTGTGAATGAAACTAGACATTGAGTTAATGTTAAGTTAGAATGTTTGTGAAAAACTTTAGAATCTAGCAAATTCCCATAGAAATGCTAATCTAATTAAGAGGATAGAGGTGGATGGTTTTCTTTTTGAGGATGAGGCTGATGTGTGCTCTTAGTTAGTTCTCTTCTACCAGGGGTTGTATGAGGAAACTAAGGTGAGGCGTCCTACTATGGATGGGTTACATTTTGCATGCATTGAAGAGGAAGAGAGGTTGTCCTTAAAGAAGGAGTTCTCGAAGGGGGAAGTCATCCAGGTATTAAGGGATATGGAGGGTGATAAAGCCCTTGGTCCTGATGGTTTCACCATGGCTTTTTTTCACAAATGTTGGAGTGTCGTGGAAAAGAATGTCATGGATTTCTTTGATTACTTTTATCGACACTCTGTGTTTGAACGGTTTATGAATGCTTCATTTCTCACTTTAATTCCCAAGAAGTGTAATGCCATTAACATTAAGGACTTTCACCCCATTAGTTTGATGGGTAGTGTGTACAAGCTGCTATTCAAGGTATTGGTTAATAGGTTGAGGGCGGTTTTGGATAATCTTATCTCTGAGTCTCAAATTTCATTTGTTGGCAGAAGGCAGATTTGGATTCAGTGCTTATTGCAAATGAATGTTTGGATAGTAGGTTGAAGAGCAGATTACCTGGAGTGGTTTCCAAGCTTGATATCAAAAAAGTATATGACCATGTGAACTAGGAGGCCTTGTTTTATTTGTTGGGCTGGATGGGTTTTAAGTTGAAATGGAGGGGGTGGATTAAGGCTTGTGTTACTTCTGTCCTAGTAAATGGTTCTTCTGAAGGTTTTTTTGGAAGTTCTCCTGGATTGAGATAAGGGGATCTGTAAGGTTGAATTTAATTAACCATGTGTTGGCTTTATTCCGTGCCAAATTTGCTTATAATTTAGCATGTAGAAACCTTGTATTTAGGTAGGAATAATGTAAGGGTTGTGTGTGAGAGAATGTGAAGAAACTCAAGTTGTGTGCATTTAAGAGGAGTCTTGCGACTGGATCTCGCGACTGACTTGCGACTGGCAAGTCGTCACATGTGTAAAGCATGTAGGGAGCTGAAGGGTCACGACAGTTGGAGCACTACAGAATAAAAAGTACAGTTTAGCCTAGAAGTTACTTCGCGACTCAAACTCGTGACTCATTCTAGTCGCATAGTCGCAAGGTCAAGTCGCTAGAATGCCCTGTTTGGATGAAAATTGACTTTTCACATTCCATCTCATACTCTACTATAAATACCCTTATTCCCACGAAATGTTGTATGGCTATTCAGAGAGAAAAACCCTAAGAGAGGTTTCTATAACACACCCATCTCATTAGAGAAAGAGCTACTCATTTTTAGAGAGAAATCTTTGTAATCTCTTCTCATTCCCTCTCTCATTGTTATACCCATCGAGAGGAGATTTGTACCCAAATACTACCCATAACCATTTAAAGTGTTGAGTGTTTTTAGAGCTTGGGAAGCATTGGAAGATGCTAAGGATGGCGGATGCAACATGGAGCTTGTTGCGGGATCTGGTAAGCTAGAGAAAATAAGGTTCGGCGTAACCCTGTTAGAGCAAGAAGCTTGGAGGGCTTAGGTGCACTGGTAGATTAGACTCAGAGGGTCTTTTACTATTCATGTATCCTAACTTTATTCTCTAGTGGATTATTGACCGCTTGAAGAGCGGCGGAGAGGTTTTATGCCGAGTACTTCGGTTTTCTCTTCGAGAACACATCGCCGTGTTATCTTTGTGTTTGCATCTCTCTTTCCTTACTCTTTACCCTTTTATTACTACTGTGGTTGTGATTAATTTCAGTTTGGAGTGTTTTACCAATTTGGTTTTAACTTATATTCATCTTTCCGCACATATATTGTTTGTGTATAAGCTTGTGTTGGTAATTTTTAATTTGGGAGTCTAAACATTCATAGGTGTTTTACACAATATTTAAACTTTCAGGATCCTTTATCCCCACTTCTGTTTCTTTTGATAATGGAGGTTTTGAGTAGACTTTTGAAGAAGGCAGAGGAGTGTAATCTTATTCGGGGTTTTCATGTGAGCTCTGTGAACTCTGTTGGTGTGCGTATCTCCCATCTGTTATTTGCTGATGAAACTATCTTATTTTGTAATGCCTTTAGGGAACAGCTACTGTCCATAAGGTTGGTGTTGTCTTGTTTTTAGGCTTTTACGGGTTTAAATGTCAATATTGGGAAAAGTGAGATTGTCCTTGTTGGGGAGGTGAATAATCTAGATGCACTGGCTAATATTCTTCAATGTAGAGTGGGCAGTTTGCCTATGAAATATTTGGGGATGCCGTTGGGGACTTCTTTTAAGGCAGCTTCGATGTGGAATCCTATTTTGGAGAAAATGAAGAAGAAGCTATTTGGGTGGAAGTGTCTCTATTTATCTAAGGGTAGTAGGCTCATGTTACTAAAGAGTACTCTCTTAAGCCTCCCAACATACTTTTTATCTCTTTTTACTATTCCTAAATCTGTGGCTGCTAGATTGGAAAGTATTAAGAGGAACTTTCTTTGGGGGTCTTCTAAGGGGAATTTCAAATATCCTTTGGTGGTTTAGGAAAAGGTGTGTTTACCTGTCGAGATGGGTGGTTTGGGGATAAGAAGTGTGGTGTCATTTAATCAAACTCTATTAGGAAAATGGTTGTGGAGATATGGTTATGAAGTTTCCCATCTTTGGTGGCGAGTTATCTCCACAAAATATGGTGAAGGTCAAGGGAGGTGGTGTACTAAAGTGTGCAGGAGGACTCATGGGTGTGCCCTACGGAGAAACATTAATGGAGGGTGGGAGAATTTCTCTAAGCATCTATCTTTTGTAGTGGGTGAAGGCACTTGTGTCTGCTTTTGGCATGATAGGTGGATTGGTGATAATACTTTAAAAGATCTCTATCCAGAGCTCTATGTGTGTTCAGCTGTCAAGGATGCTTATATCTCCGAGGTTTTGTGGATTCTAGAAGGGGGTTCTGTTAGAGTATGGGATTTAAGGTTTTATAGAGTTTTTGAAGATTGGGAGCTAGCTGCATCTTATTCTCTATTCTAGCTTATCCAAACTCGTATGGGTGATAGGAGTGATACTCTTGGTTGGCAGCTAAAAGGTGATGGTAAGTTTGACACCTAGTCTTATTACCATGCGATTTGGGGTGCTTCGAATTCTTTGTTTCCTTAGAAAGGTGTTTGGAAACCAAAGGTTCCTAGGTGAGTGGCGTTCTTTTTGTGGACAACTGCACACAGTCGAATCCTCACTTTGGATAATCTAATGCTTAGGGGTTGCCTGTTGGCTATTTGGTGTTGTATGTGTTGTTGTGATGGGGAGTCGATAGACCACCTCCTTCTTCATTGTCTTGTTACTTATTCCCTATGGACTTTTATGCTTCAGGGCTTTTGGTATTCATTGGGTAATGCCAGGGTCAGTGGCGGGTTTGTTATCTTGTTGGCATCCGTGGTTTAGGAAACATAACTCAGACATTTGGAATTTGGTTCCAGGGTGCTTAATGTGAATTGTGTGGTTGGAACAAAATCACCGTTCCTTTGAGGATAAGGAGAAGACATTGAATGAGTTAAAGGTTTTATGCCAACGTAGTCTTTTGGAGTGGTCTTGTTATTGGGATTTTACCGATTGTTCTTCTCTCTCTGAGTTTATGTCTTCCCTTAGCTTAGTTTCCTAATTACTCTTTTTGTTGTGCTGTTTGTTCACATCATGATAAGGTATTGAGGTTTACTAAACTGCTTTTCAAAATTTTGCTCTTTTATAATTTCTGGTTTGATGCTCTACATATGAGGAACTCTTCTATTTGACTAGGTGACTAGGTGATTGATTCTGCATCTTAATTGTTGACATTGCGCCTACAGGGACAAGCCTTAACAAGCACTCATGAGGGCAATCTGATCCTAGCTACAGAGAAAAACTCTAACTAGCTACAATTTAGAGGTTATTTAAGTGTGCTTCACGAGCAACACATAATACACAACAACAACCAAACCTAGCATTAAACTTTTAGGGTCAATTATAGATTCTCAGCAAACTAATCAAGGTCAATCACATATATTCTCTTCTATTATTTTATTTTGTACGAAAGTCATACTTGTTATTTCCTTAATTTCCTTAATTCACATATCATTTTCTTTTGTTTCTATCCTTCAACTTGAATTAACTCACTCTTTTTCACCAGTGCATTAATTGCTCTTCTTTAAACATAACTAAACCTTCTTAAGCCACTCACTAGCATCTTTTCATCAATAAGGGGCACTCTCATCTTTAAGTGAATTTCCACATTTCAAACAATATTTTTTGTTTATTTTCAATTATCCAATATATCATTCTCATTCCAATTACACACATTTTATGAATATGTTGCTTCTTAACACTCCAACATTCAATATCATAGAACACAGTTGGTCTTATAGCAATCTTAATAAGTATTGGAAGATCACACAGTACTTTTGATACACTTCTCCACTTCAGCCATCATACTTTTATCCTATAATAGACATCATCTTCAATATTTTCATCTTTATGAATTATTGATCCAAGATATTTAAAACTCTTGCTCTTAGACATTTTTTAACCATCAAGTCTTTCAGCCCCATTATCTCTATTTCTACTTTTAATAAATTTACATTCTATATTCTTTGTTTAGTCCCACTTAATTGAAAGCATTTAGATTCTAAAGCATCTCGCTAGTTGACATTAACTTCACATCTACCTTCACCCACTAAAACTCTATCATATGAAAAGGGCATAGACCAATCACTAGTGTAAAGAGATATGCACTTATTGTTGATCCTTAATGTGAACATATAGTATTAGAAAACTCACTTTTGATGCATCTACTTGTTGTCACATTAGTTATTGTTCTGTTATACACATCCTTAACCAACTCAATATATTTTGAAGGAAGTTCTTTCTTTCCAAAACCTACCACGTAACCTTTCTAGAGACGTGATCATATGCTTTCTCTAGATCAATTAAAACCATATAAAATCTTTACCAGCCTCTCTATATTTTTCCATTAGGTGCTTGAGTAAGAAAAATACTTTCACTAGATTTCCTTGGCATAAGCTAAATTGATTCTCTAATTTTGTTGTTTCATGTCTTAATCTATATTCAATCGCTCTATATCAAAAGTTCAATAGTGTGACTTATAAGTTTAATTTCATAGTAATTTGTATAGTTTCGAATATCTCACTTGTTCTTGTAAACAGGAGTTAGAATACTTCTCTTCCACTCATTAGGCATTTTATTAACCCTTAAGATCTTATTAAAAGTTTTGTCAACCAACATACAACTTCATGACCTAAGTCCTTCTCAATGTGTTCTATACGTTGGTCACCCAAATTCTTCAAACAAACCTACATTTTCTATCCTCAATTGGATTACTAAATTCACTCCAATATTTTTGTATCATTTCCATTAAAAAGTTTATCAAAATAACTTTCCCATCTTTCTTTAATCTATTATTCTTCTACTAATTCTCTTGATCTTCATCTTTAGTGCACTTGACACGATTCAGGTCTCTTGTTTTTATTTCCCTTATCTTAACAAGTTTATAAATATTCTTTTCTCCATCATTCATCCCCAACTTTCTATATAATTCACTATAAGCCTTAAAATTAGCCTCTTGGGCAATCGTTTTTGCTTCGCTCTTTGCCACTTCATAATTTTCATAAGCAGTATTGTCTCTACATCTATTTAGGTTTCAATAGCTCTAACTCCTTAATCTCTGCTTGAACCTTCTTATTCTACTACCAAGTCTCCTTAATTGCACCAACATCCCTTAGATTATTATAAATAAAATTTGACATTAAAATTTATGTTGGTTGTTGAAAATTCCATAATTTGAGTAAGAGGGCAATCGTAATGAGCTGAAGCATATGCGAATTAGTACAAAGAGAACAATTATACATTCAAAGACCTTACGCATCATCTTGACCTTGATCTGAAGACCCGAGTGACAGTTTTATTTATTTTTAGATATGTACCGAACGACAATTTTGAAACACTTTGATGCTTGTTATAAATGGCTCATGTATTATGCATTCAAGCCTGGAGCAAAAGCCATGGTATAACGTTGTAATAAGTAATAGCTTTCAATCCTTGAATGGCAAGTAAAACCACATGCAGTGTAGAAGGAATAAAGTATGTAACAGCTATATCAAGTCATTCTTGGCATTCTCAACAAAAAAAAAAAGTCATTCATGGAATAACCCAATGACATGTGATCAAATTATATACTTTTTGGCACAATTGGTTCCGCTAACTTCCCACATAGTATTCAACTATTGGGTTGGTAGATTATATATATATATATATATATATTAGAAATAATTACAACATGCTGCTAACCCTGCAGCTTGAGCTCTTTCCCCCCTAAATTCCCAAACACTTTATACATGGGGAGGTGCCAATTTAGTTACAAGGCTTTTGGCTAGTAGATTATATATATAAGATGGAAAGAAGTGTGGTAGTTTTTTTTTTTTTTTTTTTTGGGTTACATGAGTTACTTGGTATAATTATTACAAAAGATATTTTCTCAATGAGAGGAAGTGTGGTAGATTATATATATATATATATATTTATTTATTTATATAAATTTCTAGCTTACAAATCTATGTAATATCACTATTAGACTAAAGATTAAGCTGTTAGATTATAGATTAACTTATTTCTCATTTAAATTATTTTTTAGGATAAAGTTTGACTACAAACTTGGTTATAGTTTAAGGCTATAACTCCTACTTAAAAAATTAATATGATTACATATTTTAAAAATTTAATCGTTGAATTATATAAATTTTATGTTCTTAACACATGTTAAATTTTATGACAATCGAATGTTATTTACTATTTGATTCATAAACTTATTTTCTATGTATAATTTTAAATTACAAAAACTTGAAATTAAACATTTGATTGATGATATAGTTATTGATCTTTGATTATCTAGAAATTTTATAAGCATAGAGGATATAAGAAGAAAATGTAATCTAATGGTGGATTTGTTAAAATTCATATCTAATAAAAAGATATTGAGTGAAGTGGAGTGGAGTTGTAGCCTTAAGCTACAACTAAGTTTGTTGCCAAACTTTATCCTATTTTTTGTTCACTTCTTTGTGGGATTACAAAAGTAGGAATAATTGTATGGCTATCAAAATATGAAAAATTAGCTTAATTATGGAAGCAGTTCAAGCATCTTCATTAGGAGTGGTGTTGCTAATTGAGCATAAACAATTGTGCACCTCCACTACTCCTAAACGATAATATGTGAGAGCTTGGAGTATGGTGAAATTTGGAATAGTTAGGAGTTATAATTAGCCCATGATTTTTATTTTTCTTAAAATATAATGCCATTCAAACATATGTGATAGTTTTCGGATTCGATGGTTTGTCAGTTTGTGAGTTTTATTCTATTTTGCCTATAATGCTATGTCATGACATTTTTTTCTTTAATAATTTGATAATTATAGCAATGGAAGATTTGAACATTAAACATCTTTATTGAAAATACTAAAAAATATCAGTTGAGTTACAAGACTCTTGACCTATATATCTATTGGCATTCTAGAGAGCAATATAGAGAAAATGATGATGGATCATTAAGACTAGCTTGTATGATGAATTGTATATATAATAAATGAAATGAAGTTGGAAACTTAGAGAGATAGTTAGAACTTTTTTTTTTTTTCCATTTAGATTGTAGAGTTAACTAATCCTGGCATTTTTTGCTTTGATAAAGGGTATTAGCTATCTTGTCATATAAGTGTGTGTTTAAGCCACCTCGTTCTCGTAAAATTTAAACTAAAAGGTTTCCTAGCTTAGAGGTATTATGACACTAAATTTTTTTATGAGTCTTTGGGGATTCTTCATAATGGAAAGACACATTTGAAAACGCACAATAAGTGTTTTATTACAAAGATAATGGCACGAGTCTTCCTTCATCCTCCCAATAATGGGATGCTGAAAATGTGAAAGCTTCAAGTAGCAAATTAAAATTAGTTGGATAGTACAAAATCTATCTTGCATTGCCATTTTGGGTAATGCAACCTTCTAGTGTATCCTAAAACATTGGTAAACGTAGTAAAAAGGAAATCTATATAAGTAATTGGAATATGATTTTTAGTGTCTATTTTTTTTTTTTTTTGGGGGTCAAAACTAGCCCTTACTAAGAGCATCAGTATTAGTGGTGGTAAAAGCTATTTTACCACCTCAAACACCAAAAAGAGCCCAACATTAATGGTGACCAAAGCCAATAATTTTTTTTTTTTTTGGCAGCTGTCCTCTAAATATGACTCTACCACCAAAACCAAATATATATTTTAAAATTCCTTATTTTTGGTACATGTTTCTACTATCACTGAGAGAGAGAACGAAGCTTTAGCTGACAATGTAGAGAGAAAGAGAGAGTAGAAGTATCATAAGTAATAATCTCATTAATAGCCACTTCTGTTTGACAATTAAAGGTCATAAGAAAGTGAATGAAGCATTTTTCCTGTACGTGTAGTTCTAGTAATAAGCTCTCCTATGCTATAAATTGTAATAGACCTTTGAATTTATCAGTGTAATCATTCCTAATCCTTGTTCAATGTTCTCCATGTTTTGAGTGAATTAATTATTGAGTATTGCAACCACAAGAGTTGAATCTATTGGTTTTATTATTAGGACACAACAAAAAGCCATAACAGTTTTACAACAGTCCCAAATTTGACACGCCAACTCACACATAACCCACCACAATCTTTAGTTTAAAATTTTGTGGCATACTAATTTGAAAATGTTATGAAATTGTTGTACCTTTTTGTTATGTCCATAACATCATTCTAAAACACTAGACACAATCAAGACAATATCCAACCAAGAAATCTACAAGAGTCACACTCTGCGTAGGTCATTTAGAGCATTCTCATTAAAGCTTTTAAAAATTTTAGTATTTAGCATCTCAAAAAATCATTTTATCAATTTTAATAACTCATTTTACAATACATCTAATATCAAAGATTCTATTTTTTTTACCATTTCGTTTAAAATAATATAAATTACTAATTAAAATAATAAAAAAACAACTACACAAACCACCTTTTCCACCACAAGCATTAAAATAATAATTTTTTTTTTTTTAAGATTGGAGCTACATGAAAGCTCACTTTAGCTTTCAAAGATGAAAGTTCACTTTAGCTCATTTGCTATTTTTTTAAAATTTAGCATGTTTGTTGTAACTTGCTTTTTGGTGCTTTTTACAAACTTGATATTAAATTTTAGCATTTATAGCATTTAGCATTCTTAATGAGAATGCTCTTAGCAGCTGTGTGCAGTTCAGGTGGAATATAAATTACTGATTATAAGACTACCACATCAAAATAGTGCCCAATATATGTTAACTAGTTTTTATTTAACTAACAATATAATTCACATTATGTTTTAGTTCATAATTAATAACTCAAATTACAACATCTAAATTTCATGTAGCATAAAATCCTGATACAACGGGAAGGATAAAGTTTTTTTTTTTTTTTTTTTTTTTTTTTTTTTTTTTTTTTTTTTTGTCTTAGTGTAAACATTTTTATTTTATTTTCATTATTTCTCTCTATTTAGTTTAAAAAATAATTAATTATATTTTAACATAAGTTAATTAACACCTAATTTTCAGTTTGGGGGTACATAAGGAATAGAAAAGGAAGTGATTTCCATCCCCGTCAGTGTCATAGTCTCTGTGTTAGTTAAGTTTTACTGTATTCTATTCTATTATTTATTATTATATATTTCTAAGAAAATAGAAATTGGATGGAATATACTACAAAATATTGTGAGGGAAAAATGGAAGTACAATATTATATGAAACTTAAAATTTGTCACAATATGTGCATCAAATATCTATACATGAACTTGGTTGAAAAGCAGTTCATCTGCCATTCTCTCTCAACAGCAAAGGATCAGCTCCAAATCATTCCTAGAGCCTAAACAAATGCATATACTCAAAACAAAGAAGATATTCTCAAATAATTTGTTTAGTTTTCATTATCATTAAGGCAAAAGGCACACAAAGACACACAAACGAAAACAAACAAAGTAAAAGAAGAACCAGAACTAAAATAGAATGTAATAAAATGACATGGAAAGTTAGAAACTACATATTGCGTACCTAATTTAGCAAAATCGCCCTGAATGAATTCGTAGGGAAAATCAGAAGCCATGCATACATGTCCATAGCTAGCATAAACACTCAGTATATAGTACAAAGAAGAGAAGGGTGTTTCTTTTCTCTCCCTCTCTCTGAAACACAAACACTTCTCTCTTTCAAGCTCAGATATATGGGCAAAGCACACAAGATAAAAAGAGAAACCCTAGATATTAAAACCCCCCCCAAAAAAAAAAAAAAAAAAAAACCTAGAGAATCAATAACCTGTCATTTCGATTTGACATGAACTAGTACTATACTTCAATCTGCACAAAGTAGGGAGAGATATAGATATATGGGAAAGACAACCGAATGGCATTAAACTATTGGCTATCTATTACCATCACTACCCCAAAACCCCTTTATCCTCTCTTTTTTTTCCAAGTCAATACCCCAAAACCAGTTTCAAAATCCACGAGAAGAAGATAAAGTTAATAACTTTTCAGCAAAAAGAAGCCGAAGATCAAAGCAAAAAAGTAAACAAAACCCTTGCTCTCTCGCTTTCTTTATTCCTTATTTCCTTCATTTGCCTGGATTTCTTTTCACAATTTCGTAATAACACATATACTTAAGCAAAGTTAATAATTACTAGTCTCTGAAATTTACCAAAATAGTACACAGAAGAAAAATCAGCATAGTTAAGACTCTAAAGAGTTGTCAGGCAACGTCTCATCAAATAGATTATTAGCATACTGATTAGAGAGAGAGAGAGAGAGATTACTCAGTGCTGCCAAACTCGAAGAGCTTGCCATGGCTGGAGAAGATGATGAGGGCAACTTCAGCATCACATAGCAGAGAGAGCTCGTAGGCTTTCTTGAGCAAACCATTCCTGCGCTTTGAGAAGGTAACTTGCCTGTTAATCTTGTTCTCTATTCTCTCCAATACCACTCTCCCCCTCCCCATCTCTCTCTCTCTTTCTCTTTCTCTTAGCTTCTTGCACCAATAAAAGCAAATATATTCTCTCTCTCTCTCTCTCTCTCTCTCTCTCTCTCAATAACCTGTCCTTTTCTACATATAAAAATTGCTGGTGTTTGATATTTCGTACATAAGCTATATTACTCTATATGTGACTGTATTTATGTTTATGTAAATAATAGAACAATACATAGGTTAGCAAAACATAGAAAGTTAAAAAGAGAAGTACACAAACAACAACAAATTCTGTTTTTCTTATCAAAACAAAAAAAATCCCATTATAGTGAAAGTAAAATTTCTTTCAACCGGTAAAAGAAGAAGAAGAAAGACAAGAAGGAGACGAAGAAAGCAGTAAAAGCTCGAAAGAGAATTACGAAACAAATGGGAAATACCAAAATTACCAATTTGTATATGAGAAACAACAAAGGTGTGTATTCTTACTTGCCCAAAAAAGAAGGGGTACTCTATTTTTGCTTTACAAAGAGAGATTCCTACTATTTTTATTTTTTATTTTTTTCCACTTAGAGGTAACATAATAGAGAACCTCTCTCATCTCACACAAACTCACACAACAGTGTTCCACTCTCTCCTTCTCTGTTGTCTCTTTCTTCTCATGGTAAGCTTTCCCTTTCAAAATGCTAAAGAGATTAGAAAGAGAGAGATTGGTTGTGGGGCCTAATGTCTTATTGGAGTGCTCTGAGAGTTAAATGAGGGAAGTGGCAGTGATACGTGTCGATCTTAGAACAGTGAGTTACGCATCTTTTTGGAATCACAAAATTGAAAAACAATTTCTAAAGTCTGAGTTGTTCCATTTGTACCACCGAACTTAGTTAGTGATAACTGGTAGCCTTCACTATCATCTTAGGCTTTTTTGGTTTTTTATGGTAGAAGTTTTCCTAGAGCCATAACTGGACCCCTATATAGAGGGGCTTTATATATATATGCATGGGGGTCCATGGAGACCCGTGAAGAGAGAAAAAAAAAAATATATTTACCCTGAATTTAGTGAGCTTGATCACGTGTCTGAACCTGACACGTTTACATCACAAATAGTCTCAGAAATTGGGACAGTTGGGTGATTTATCTAAACTTTCGGCCACTTCTGTGTTGACACGTTTTCATGCGTATATCAAGCTCTGCTACACCGGATTCCTCGTAGCGGCCCGAAACCCACTTTTGCTTCCATGGCAGTAAAATTAGTTTCTGCTACTTTCACAGTTGTCACTTCCCACTCGACAAATGTCCTACCATTTTTTTCTTTTCTATTCATTTTTTACAGATTGTGGTGTGGACTGTGGTGTGACTTTGTGTCATATAGACTCATGGTATCATCTCTCTCCTCTGCTATTGTAAAAGGAATGACTTTAAACTCGATGATATTTTGTGTGTTTGTTAAACAAGTCTAAGGTCTATAAACAAGTAAAACTTAATTTTTAATAGACGAGTCAAGTAGTAGTAAAAAAATTGTTCATAAACATGCCCTTGAACATCAAAACTGGATATAAAATAAATTGAGTCTATAATTGTTTATGAGTTTTATAATAAGATTGATATGAGGTTGAAAATTAAACTCATATTTTACTAAAACTTTAAGTGATTGGGAGTTGTAATTACTCTTCCAAACCAAATAGACTTGATAATAACATTAAAATGAGTTTGATAATATACTTGTGTTAGATCTTAGCTCAAAAACTTAATATTGAACTCAAACTTAACTTGACTAATAAATCAAACTGAGCTCAAGCTATTAGACTTTTTAGGAGCTTAAGCTCTAACATCATTAATTTTATATACTTAAGTCAAGTTCGAGCTTAGCTTAAATATTTTATATTTATTGTCAAGCCAAACTTGAATACTCACTACTTGATAACATTTAACTTATTTATGGCCCTACTCTCCAATGTGTCTTTATTTTATTATTTTTTAAAAGGGTTTTAGTAGTCTAAAATAGACGCCTAGTGTGAATATTCTTTTGTTAAGTTAGTAGGAAAATTTAAACCATGGTTCTTTCTTATTAAAAAAAAAAAGTTGGGTAATGCCCTGAGCTAGGCTCTTGACACCTTTTAAAGGTTTTTTTTTTTTTTTTTTCATCTTATGAATCAATACAAAAATTATTTTGTTATTTGTATGTAATTTCATTTGTACACTGTTATTGAATAAAAAAATTGACATTTAAAAGTTTTTTTTAGAAAAACTTGCATCTTTATTCAATACATATAAATAAATTGGGATTTAAGGATATACCAAAATCCATCTATGTGTCCCAGAGATATTTTTATTTTATTTTTTTAACACAAAATTTCATGAGGTTTATTCATAAAATACATAATCTCTTTAAATTTTAAGTATAACACTTAATTCCATGTGATATTACTTTATGTGTGTACGTGCAAGTTAGATTTGAGCTTACATGAGAGATAAAATAAGTTATCTAACAGTATATCTAAATGAAAAATCTCATGAGTGACAGAAATGCAAGCTTTAACATCATAATATCAAAAGAAGAAGAAAGTGATAGCAAGGATGTAAAGTAAACACAAGATGTACGTGGAAAATTCTAAAAAATGGATGAAAAAAGAAGAAGAAGAGGTAACTTTTATACAATAAGGGCGTTCTTCCTTAAAAGAGAGACATTGTTTTCTGCCTTCCTATCTTATCAACTTTCTACTCTCTTCTCAAAAGATCTACTTGGGTTCTTACCCTAAAAGTCTAGCTGCATGTTCCTCTTATAATCTGAGGAATACAGCTGAGTACAAAGACAGGTGTCAACTCATCATTTTCCTATTTTGGACCTTACTACAGCTGGGGTATTACTTGGAGATTGGAGGAGAGAGAGTATGCCAACATCAGCACTGTGGCATGTGGGTAGGTGACTTTGCCATTGTATAGGGAACAACTTTTGAGCAACGAGAGGGACATCAAAAGTATGGTAGGTGATACACGTGTCCCTGAAGTGGTCCAACATGCACTTAGACAACAAGGGGTGTTTATATAGTTGTTGAGCTCAAAAAGTCACTATCTCCCTTTTGTGAGTGCTTGAGTACCATGTCAAATGCATATTTTACTTCTTTCTCAAGGCAATCACACCTTTAGCACAGGCTAAGGATAGAACTTTGTAGCCATCCTCTTCCTTTACTCACAGCCACTCCACGTGTAAGGTTTAGATCCAGCCACATTGACATTCTACCATGCCTTGGCTGGTGTACTGTACAATGTGTAAGTTTTTATTGTCTCACACTTAAGCCCTTGGAGTTTTTGAGTATAATACAACCCCCCCCCCCCCCCCCTATAGTTTTGTTTTATGTGAAAATTTAGAACTTTATTTTCACACAATAGCACAAGGGGGTTTAATATGCATTACGCTTAAAATCCCTATAAAGCATTTTTTTTTTTTTTTTTTAAATTTTAGAAACCACATCTCAAACTTTTATTAACTGTGGCTATGAAAATCAGCCTGAAGTACATCTGCAATCTCTGGTGGTACATCTTCCATCCAAACTTGTAATGAAGAAAAGGAAATTGCTCGCCTCGCAAGCGAGTGAGTTACAGTATTACAATGCCTCCTTACATGAGAATAAGAAATAATGGAGAATTGAGAGGCTAAGTATTGTATATCATTGACAATATGACCAAATTGTGAAAGGCTATGAGAATTTGATTTTAGAGCGTTCATGAGAATAAGTGAGTCACCCTCCAGCACTCCCTTATGAGGCCAGTTTCCAACGCCAACTCCATTGCACCCCTTGCTGCCAACGCCTCAACTTCAATGGCTGTATAAAGCATTACTATATGAAAGTTTTGTGTTACGTTAAAAAATCTTAGAAGATTAATTGTTATACAATTAACAACTTGCATACAAATAAAACAATATTACTAAGATTCGAGTGCTACACTCAAATATATACTTAAACAAATTTTAACAAAGAAATTATCTTGTGGATTTTTCTATTTGTGATAGACACTCACATAGAGTATTATTATTTTCCGTTTCAAAAAGAAAAAAAGAAAACAAAAAAAAGAGTACTATTATTCTATAGTGTTACCTTTTTTAATATATATTTTTGTTATAGTATCTTACTATTATGACTATAATTATTGAGTGTTCCTATCAACATAAAACGGATAGAAGTCTAGTATGTTATTATTATTGATCTGGAGCGTAACATAAATTTAGAGGTCTCATATTTAATCCACCATATTATTTGTTCATGAGGTTTTTAATGTATTTCATAGCCATGGAGTGAAATTGTCTAGCTAAAGTCTGGAACACCACCTCTTAAAAAAAAAAAAAATCCCACCTTGACATAGTGCAACAAAACATATGAATTTTTTATTATTATTCCAACATTTTAATATTTTATAAAAAGTACCACCAAAGATATGATGGGTCTCTCGTTTATTTTTTTTTTATGCGAAAATGGTGTGACACTTGTTACTGACTTACTGCCTCTTGGTGAATTAATTTTTTACTAGTAGTCATGAAGTACGAATAGCAATAGCAACATATAAGAATCATACGGAAAAACATGTTGACAAATAATAACATCGTAGTTATGTTTTTTAGGTAAAAGGAAGTTGGGGAAATTAAAGTGTCTTCACCACCATGGCTTGAAACCTTTAATTTCTATAAAGGACAAAATTTAGCTATAAAATAGGTTGTAACTTTAGGTTACAACCTTATTCAATATCTTTTTAAAAGATGTTAATTTTAACAAATTCACCATTGGATTACATCTTATTCTTATATTCTCCATACTTGCAAAATTTCTAAAAAATTAAAGACCAATAGCTATGTCATCAATAAGTTGTTTAAATTGCAAATTTTTGTAGTTTAAAATTATGCATAAAATATAAATTTATAGATCATATAGTAAATAATATCCGATTGACACAAAATTTGACATATGTACTAAGAGCATAAAGAAAATGCAATTCAACAGTTAGATTTTCAAAATATGTAGTAATATTTATTTTATTGAGTAAAGTTGTAGTTTTAGGCTACAATCAATTTTGTAGCTAAACTTTGACATTTCTATAAAGAACAAGAAATAATATCATTGGACAATGACTAAGGTTGGTGATGCGATTAATCTAAAAAAATAAAAAAAAAATAAAAAAATTTGGTGATGCTGACAATAGAGAGGGTTTCCAATAAAATCAAAATTCAAGACTGAGACAATTCAATTGAGGTCTTAATTATATAACATATAGAATCATTGTTTAATAAATAGTTAGATATTAAGATACCCTTATTTACCTTTTACAATGCCTTATTTGATTGATTGGATACACTACTTATTAATATTCCCTTCATGAATTCTAACAATAAAACTTTCATAAAGATAAAGAGAATTCCATTTGAAAGAAATAAAGGTATGAGTTTATTATGCCTCAAAGTTTTATTGTTGGGAAGGCAAATAAGGGTATATTAATGTCTACATGTTCATTGTAAAAGCTCTCTCAAAAACAAAACAAAAAAAATGTTCATTGTAAAAGGTTTTTATTTTTGGGATGGTAATAATAAATTGAGATACTCCAAATGAAGGTATTAATATAATATATAGACACTAATTATTAGAAACTTAAACTTATGAATTTGGGTTCAATAATATTATATTAATTTTTTAACATATTTTTTTCAATGTGAGACTTCCAATCACCATGTATACCTAGAAATCTCCCCCCTTTCCCTCAAGTGTGAGTCATTATCTCTTTATGAGCTTCGAGACCTTTTGTCATGGACTATGAACAAGTCCCATTAGCCCTTCTTAGTATATATACTTTTTTGTTTCACTACATGTTATCCATGGGCTCGTGTATACCATCCATAGGAACCACATGCTAGCCCCACATATTCATCCATGAGAATCTCATACATCTAAGTCCATGGAAGCCTCACATTGTCATTCTTCTATTGAGCCAACACCATTAGCAATATTACATTGTTGAGCTTCTAAAAAAAAAAACATTTGGAGGGACTTTTTGGCCTTATCTTATGTGATGCACAATAATTAAGTGCACATACTCCTACCCTACTCCAACTACAAAAGGGACCTTTGACAACATCTTGCCACATACCACTTGTTGGGAAAAAGAGTCAATTTATATAACAAAATGTAACATTTTTTTTTTTTTTTTCTCTTTGTGCAAATTCAATGAGCACTCCAAATAAACTAGCAAAGCATAGTAGCCAACATAAAATTAAATTCACAACACTTATATCCCATTTTACATTTTATATTTCTAATTTTTATTAATAAACAGGTAGAGGTCTATATCAAACCGCCACCGCCACCATCAAATTAAGGTGGCTTCTTTCAAGGGTTCAACAAAATGTGTTTTGTAAAAGGGACAAAAAATAAATAAAGGATGGAGGGATCGAGAAAGATAAAAGGAGAGAGTTAATGTTTTTCCTCCTCTTGTTCAATGGGTTGAAAGGAAAACGAAAAAAGAACAATGTAAAAATAGGCTTTACCATTATACACCAAGTTTGAATGGTTTATTATAGGTAGGGATAACAAATTACCAAAAAAAAAAAAAAACTTTTGGGGTTCATTTGGTTAGAAGTGAAATAGGGAGGATGAAAAGTGGAGATAAGATATTTTTAGTAGGTGTTTAGTTGGAGAGAGTGGAGGAAAAAAAAGTGGTGGAGTCTTAGTATTTTCTCGATCATCAGGCCCACCAAAATGGGGAGAAAACTAGAAGGGAAACTTCAAATGAAGAAAAAGACTAAAAACCGTGCACATGGGTTTGTCATAAATTCTTTGGCCTTTTTTCTTTTTTTTTCCTTTAATTTTTGTCCTTTTCTAAATCCATTTGTTTCTTTTTCTTTGGTTTTCTTTTCATGTGCTTCTGATAATATATATATTTTTTTCATTTGTTTTGGATCCTTTGACTTGTGTTCTATAAAAAAAAAAAAAAAATTAAGTGTCCTTACACAATTTTTTTTTTAATAAAAAATGTGTTACCTTTTTTTTTTTTTTAAAGAGACATAATTGTGAATTTCTTCTCAACAGTTTTCCATCTCTCTCTTTTCCATCCTCCCAACGAACACACATATAAAAGAACACTAAATATGTTCTATCTTCCCACTTTTCTATTCCTTCTCCCATTTTCTACTCTAAATTTTCTACCCCTCTAACCAAACGAACTCTTAATGTTATAAGAAATTGTGTTTAGAATATGAGGAGTTGAGGATCGATGGAAGAGTAGTAAGGACTTTGACTATTATCCTCCAACCAAACACAGTTCAACATTTTTTTTTTTTTTGCCAACAAATTAGAGCATTCGCATCAGTATTTGTATAATGGAAAAAGTACTAAATTTTAGCCAATAAACCCCACAATTCACCTGCACCAGTCCATGCAAAGTTATATAAAAATACATGGTTACTACAATAACCATGTAATTTCATGGTTTTAAAAATTGAAACGGTCAAAGAACTGAAAAAGAAATTGGTTACTAGTTTTTCTCGGTTCTTGACCAGTTTTTTGTTGATTTTTCTAGTTTTAATGGTTGTTATGTGTGAAGAAAAAGAAACAATTAAACCGGTCAATAACCACGGTCAAAACTAAAATGTGAATAGTGGTTGTTGTGTATGAAGAAAGGGAAATAATTAAAAAAAATCAAGAAGAATTGACATTTTAATAAAATTTAGTGTAAATAAATAATTTAATGTAATGTGTTTTGAAAAGTGAATGTGTAAAATAGAAAAAGTAGGTTCTTAATTATGTTAAAATAGACAAAAAAATTTTTCATAAGCTAATGTGAATGCTCGCTATAAGATTGTAACTTTATCTTTTCACAAAAAAAAAAAAAAAAAAAAATTGTAACTTTAAAACTCATAAAGGGAAAAATATTTGAGACAGAAAAACTGTATTGCCGTATTTTGTATTTTTCCCTAATAATAGTGAATCCCTTCAATTCCGTAGACGTTGGCAAATTGCCGAACCACGTAAATTCTGTCTTGTGCGTATGATTATTTTTCTTTGGCATGTGTTTTCTTTATTTTGTTTCTCATAGGTTTGAGAATTTCGTGTTAATTCCCTTCAGTTATGGGCCATGTTAAGGTCATTTCTACTTGGGTCACCTGTATTGGGCCTATTAAAAATGGGCTTTAACAAATCTTTTTATGATTATTAGGTAGGTATACTTGCATAAATATTTTTCGTCTTGAAATATTCATACCTTTTGGCAACCAAAGAATAACTTTCTTGCTTGGTGGTAGTTGTTTTTTTCATTGCATTGCTAAAGACTAAAGTGATTTAATGGAATAAAGATGATTTTTAATATTTTAAACATAACAATTTAATGTGATTCGGGCTAATAAAAACGCATTTACACGAATAATAAAATAAAATAATAATATAAACCAATAATATTTAATTATGATTTGGTCAACTCTAAACCTCGTCCATGAACAACATCAACCACCACTAAACAATATGAATTACAACCACTCACAAATCAAACCTACAACTTTCGCAAACAACACTCACAATCTCATAAACACAAACATGAACAAAACCTCTCACAAACTCACAATCTCAAAGAATCAATACACCCAATAGCTCTCTCACACTCTCATAAAAATTAAACTCACTAACTCACACACTTGGGTATCTTTCAACCCAAAAAAATAGTAGCATACCACTGCTCATACAATATGACTATTTTAGCTAGAGCCCTATCAAAGACTAAGGTCAGCAAACCCTTCATAATAATATCTATTTATAAAACTCTAAATTCTATTTTTAATTGAGAAAGAATACCTAATTATTTCTTTAATAAGGAAAACACTTTCCTTCTATACTAAGGAAAATCATTTTCCTCCGTACTCAATGCATTTGTCTGTGACCTTAGAATCTAATGTGCTAGTTCCAGCAGAGCACTATTTTTAAATTTTTATTTTTTTTATGCTAAAAAACTTAGTTTATTATTATGTTTTTATAATGTTATTAGGGAAGAGGCTGGCTCTGTTGTAGTTGTTTATTTTTTTTATTTTTTTTTTTATTTTTTTTTTTTGCTGCAGTTTTTTTTTATACTACTATTTATTACCAAAAAAAAAAAAAAAGGAATATGATATGAGGCCAAATGAAAATATAGGAGAGGGAGAGACGTAAGAACTAAGAAGTAACAATCAGAATTAATGATGCTGCCTAGTTTGGGCCATTTGTGACCACTTGGGCCAGGCCTTAGATTAGATCAGACCATGGCCAGTTCTTATCAGCTGACCTCTCTAGCTGTGACTTGTGGATTATACTACTACTATATTATTACTACCCCCAATTTTTTTTTTTGATGGAAATTATTACTACCCTCAATTAGAGATTCCTATGTACTGTTGTACATCGAGATTAATATACTACAAATAGAAACTCAATCATAAGATTCATAACTAGCCTCATCACACGGCCTTGCATGTGCAATGAAGTTTTTTTATTTTTATTTTTATTTTATTTCATTCATTTTTTTTTTACACTGAAAATTTGTGTTGAATTTGAGTTGTTTGAATGCCTAAAAATTTTTCTATTCAAAATAAAAGAGAATATAAAAAAGACAGAAAAAATAGAGTGTGTCTTTTTAAATTTAAAAAATGATAAGAAATGAGAAGGAAAATATGGTTTCTTTGTTTAAATTTCAAAAATGATAAGAAATAAGGAGATTGTAAATTTATGAGAATGTGGGTTTAGTGGGAGATTTTAAATTGTGAATTTTTATTTTATTTGTCTCTTTTAACTAAGAAGCTGTAAAATGGGTTCCAGTTAGCTCAACTGGTAAAACCTCTGATAGTTGAATAAGAGGAGTCCAAATCTTCTGTCCCACTTTTCCTACTCCACCAATAAAAACTTACCATGTGTTTACCTAATTAATTAAATACTATTATTATTGACTTATTAATACTACAATTATTAATTAATAGTAGTATTTAATTAATTAGGTGAACACGTGGTAAATTTTTATTGGTGGAGTATAAAATGGAGCAGAAAAAATAGGATAGAAGATTTGGACTCGAATAAGAGACCTAAGGTTCAATTCCTGTCTACACCAAAAACTAATTGGTGTTTTGATCTGATGATTAAGAACTATTATCAAGAGTGGATGTCATACGTTGAAACTCTTTAAAATATCCAAGACTTAGAATCCATAGCTTAAACTGCTTGAAAATTTAAATAATAGTATAAATATAGATATAAATAAACTTATCTAATTTAACCATATAAATAAATATATTTTCCTTTCTAATTTTTACTAGCATTATACGATAATGGCAATGGTATTATAGGTTTTCCTATGTTACATTTGGAGCACAAAAAAAAAAAAAAAAAAACTTTATCTATTCAAATATTTCACTCATTATATTTATCAAAAGATTCAAAATTAAAATAAAACTAGTGAATCACTCGTGCAATGTACGAAACTTTTTAGCATAATATAAATTTTCCCTCATTTATTTATTTATTTTTTTAAAAATCCACTTATTGTTCGGTAAGCTTAGCTCATTTTTAAAAACACACGACACGCATAGATACAAGGGATGTGCCCCTGTGGTGTGTGACCGTGACGTATACGGAGGACAATTTATCTAGACATTTCGTTTTCGAGGTTTTCCTAAGAAAAAAAAAATTCAAACTTTAAAGTAACAAAAATACTAAAATATATGGATATAGGAATTGGAAATTGGGAAAAAAACAAAAGAAAAAAAAAAAAAAAAGAGAGAGAATTGGAAATTGGAATATACTTTTTTTTTTGATAAGAGGGAAAAACACAGTACACAACTTCACAATTCTCACATGACATGATAACAAGGTATTGGGTCTAGTCTGTCTAGATGAGTCATGAGTGTTCCAAAAGTACACGTGGCAGCCATGGATTTCCTCTGAACTGTTAAACTAAACTACTACTTCACTCTCCTGCTACATCAATCAACAACAACTGCTATCACAAACACTTCTCAGCATTTGAGTATGCAACTTTTTCTTTGAAAATTTTAATAAAGGTCTTCTCTTTGCTTTCTCAAACTCAAGCTTAACACACTCTGAAATCTCAAAACGAAAAGGAATGGCTCACTCTGTGAGACTAAACTTGCTCTATTCCACCACAGCCTCAAGACCCAGATCATCGTCATCATCATCAAATGCAATCACTCTCTTTTCTCCAATCCCATCTCTTTCACTCCTCTCTTCCCCACCTTCTCCAAAACTCTCTCTCAGAACCTCACACTTTCCCTCCATCAAAGCCTTTTCCACTACCATTGCTGAACCTGAAGGCATCAAGGTCTCTCTCTATCTATCTATATGTTTTTCTATTTGCATTTTGGCTTTTGTGTTTTGTTTAACACTTGGGGTCTCCTTATTTTTGTGTGTGTGTGAGTTTTTGCAGATTAATTCAATAGCAACGAAGCCGATCGAAGGGCAGAAGACTGGAACCAGTGGACTCCGGAAGAAGGTTTTCTCTTATTGTTCTTTCTATTAGTGTTAACTTGTTTGAATCATAGAATTATGATTAACTTCTCCATTGTCTAATACTTAAGCTTTTGTGAGGATTGATAATTTATCATGGTATTAGAGCAAATGATCATAAGTGTTCATGAATTTGAACTTGTCTCCACTCTTACCTCATATTTAAAAAGTTAAAATTGTCAAGTGTTAGGGGTTGGGAATCTGGGCTCACATGTAATGAGTACTGTTATACTTTTAATTATGGTTAAAATGATTAGATTCACTCTTTTCTAATAGCTTAAACTTTTGGGATTTGTGGTTGGTGGTGAAAATAGAGGAAACATGAAATGGAAATCTGGGGTTTTATGATATTTCCTTTCTGGTTTATAAAATGTGAAGTATTTCATTCAAGTAACTGCAAGATTGAATTTTTACATCCCTTTCTTTTATCTGCAAGTTCTTGGCAATCAAAAAGAGCCTGATGGGTGTCCTGTGTATTCTGTTTAATTGTTTGTTTTGTAGGTGAAAGTTTTTATGCAAGAAAATTACCTTGCCAATTGGATCCAGGTTTTGATTTATTTATTTTTTAAAATTTCTCTCAGAATATTGAAGTTGTCGGTGTTTAGTGCACTACGGTTTCAATATGAATCAGCATTTCGTGTATGTAGGCATTGTTTAATTCATTGCCAGCAGAGGATTACAAGAACGGGTTGTTGGTGTTAGGAGGTGATGGGCGTTATTTTAATCGAGAAGCTGCACAGGTTTTTATTTTTATTTTTAATTTTTTTATCTGTACTTGCTCGATGCAACATTTTAAGTTGATCTTACCTGTCTCCAATTGTATAATGAATTTGTATGGCTGTTTGAATTTAAAATGCAGATAATTATCAAAATAGCTGCAGGGAATGGTGTTGGGAAAATTTTGGTTGGCAAGTAAGTTTCTTAATTGGCATCTATTTGAGTTATTATAATCTTCATGGGCAATTGATGTTAAGTTGTTAACCAAGTTCTATTACAGTGTAATATATAAGGTGCTTATGTATGTTCTTCTCCCACCTGTTTGAATGAATATATCTGTTTCTACCTGTGTCCTTCATCTGGTTGGAAACTTACAGATAAGTATACCCTATACAGTGATACGTAAGATGCTATGCTTGTCCACATATGAAAAAGAAAATTGTTGTAATAGTTTGTTCAAATGAAAATTGTTCTTGCCAATGTCCTTCATAGGCCTAAATGAGTGACACTTACAGCAGATTCCACCGTTAATTATGTATGGAATGACTAGACGAACAATTGTTGTATGTGCTCTCTTGCTATGCCATTTTATTGTTTTGAGCTGTCTTTGATTGTATTGGTTTCTGTGGTTCTTCTGGTAACATTTGGACACACAAACTCAGATATAGCAAAATATAAGTATTCGATGCAGTAAAGCTTGTATGGTTAGGGTTGGCTCTCTTGTTTTAGTCTTTGAGACTTTATATGTCTGAAAATTCATTTATTTAGATCAAACATTATTAAGAGATATGTCATTATGAGTTAAAAAAATTGGAAGTCAACTTCCAAAACACGTGTCTCTTGTTAGTGATTTCATTTTCTATGCTAATTCTGTTTTCCCAGTAATTTAGATGATGGGAGTATCTGTTCAGTCACAGAGCAGTCCCATAGAATATTCTTTATTTTCCAATCCCCCCCCCCCCCCCCCCCCACCCCAATTTTTTTTTTATAAAACAACTATTTAGAGATTTTTGGTGTTCCATTTTGATACTATAGAACTTCTTCTTAATCAATTGGTCTGGTAGCTAAATGCATTGAGAGTCTATTCACCACTAATATCCTGTTCAAGTTGTATTTATATATAATGGTGTTATGAAGGTGCAAAGCTATTTTTTCTGCAATTTATGACTTTGATGGCTTTTGTCATAGAGAATAAGCATAAATTGTGTCATTGTAGGGAAGGTGTTTTGTCAACACCAGCTGTTTCTGCTGTGATCCGCAAGAGAAAGGCAAGCTTGTGCTACTTTTGATCAATGGTTCAGTATCTTGACATAGCATGTCAAATTCTAACTCATTTGCCTTTTGCTCCTTTGGGTGGGATGCAATTAAACAATTACTTTCACAGGCCAATGGTGGATTTATAATGAGTGCAAGTCATAATCCTGGTGGGCCTGAACATGATTGGGGTATCAAGGTGAGTTTTTAATCTTACAAGTCCAGTATGTATAATGCAATCAAACCTAATGGTCTTTATGACCATGGTTCTTGGAATTGTCCATATTCAAACTTTTGCACCCAATCAAATATTGGTTTCTTTGAATTCCTTTCAAATTAAGGTTTACACTTCTCCCTAATTTTACTGTATTTTATTGAGAAAAGGATTTGCTTATATTAGTTTGGAAGTTTCTTAATTCAGTATGAATCGTATTATCTTCAAGCATGGTGTTCTTCAATAAGATATTTGTTGCATAATCTGAGAATTTGCTATTGTTTCTAATAGCACCATTCAATGTATCCAACTCAAAATGCCATCACTGTTCTCTTTCCAGTTCAATTACAACAGTGGTCAGCCTGCACCTGAATCCATCACTGACAAGATTTATGGAAACACTCTCTCTGTAAGTATCTGGATCTATCTTTTCGCTTGCTAATTTTTCTGTGCTGCTGTTTATCTTCCTTTATACTGTTAATTGCTTGTTGCTTTCACTTCTTGTTTTAAGATGATTCTTTTTTGTTCTCTTTGATCGATAGATAAACCCTATTAAAGGAGGAAAAAAATAACCCAAGGAGGACCAAGGGCAAGGGAGAAAAAAGAAGAAGTAAAACATGTAAAGAATCTAGACATTGAGGTCCATCTCAAATGGTGCTTCCTCTCCTTGTAAGAATAAGGTGGTGGGTGAGGTCGTGAGTTCAAAACCCACTGTATGTATGTAAAAAATCTAGATTGTCCATGAAAGGAGGAGAAAGACCTGCAAACTTGCAAATGGGGACTGTGACAGGTCATCCTTAGCTTCTAAAGTAGTCCTTCCCACCCCATTGAAAGTGTGGTGAACTGCAAGGGAGGAGCCTTCCAAGCTATTATATTACCTTTTTGAACAAAACTGCCATGCTAGCTAGAGAGTGTCCTAAAACAGAATAAGGATGCACTTAGGAACACCCAAAAGAGGGAATCCATGATATACCAAAGCACTCAAGTAGCAGAGCAATGTAACAAGAAAGGATTAGCAGACTGCCAATTTGATCTATATTACTGTTTTAAACCATTTTTTTAATGTTACAAACATGAATGACGTTTTTAAAGAGACAAACCGGCTTGAAAAATGTTGTTAATTCTCTTTAAAAACGTCTTTCAATGGATGGAAGGACTAAAATGACATGTTATGATCCTAGTGTTCTACATGGATTAAGTGTAAGCTTAACTATGTGTTTATAAGTTCTTGAGCACCCTCCCCTTGTAAGCCAGTTTTCAAGGGTGAGTTCTACTCATGAGTTCCTAACATTTGGTATCAAAGTCAACCACCATCCCTAGTAATTGGGCATAGCTTATTGAGTATGAGATCAAATGAGTTGCGGCTTTGTGGTCAGGTTCAGGAGGGGGTGACCTAGAGACTAGATTAAAATAAGTGATAGGTGAGTGGAGCCACCAAAAGAGAAAGGGCTACCATTAGGTCAATGTCGCTGGAGTGAGCTGTTGTGGATGTCGGCTGTGGAACGTGGTAGTATGTTATGATCCTAGTGTCTCACATGGATTAAGTGTAAGCTTAACCATGTTTTTATAAGGTCTTGGGCACCCTTCCTTTGCAAGCTGGTTTTTAAAGGTGAGTTCTACTCATGGGTTCCTAACATGACATTGTTGTCAAAGTTCATGGACTAAAATGACAAAATTTAAACTTAGTGGACTAAATGATAATTCACAAAAATTATAGGGTGTAAATTGTATTTTTCCCAAACATTTCTTTAAATTGTTTTGTTCACAACCATGCTTCATTACTTTGTCTATTTATGTTAGTTACTTTACTAGGTCATTGTTCATCCTTGTCTTTGAAAATGATTTCTCTTTTAATATCTGAGAGAAAAAAGTCCACTTTTGGTGTGAAAAATTTTGAGCTGCAACTTAATATTTTCAACTGTCCCGTTTGATTTAAAGCAGTCTAAGTGTTTTCCACCTGATTCATTTTCTATTTTATTTGCATATTGTTTCAATTTTGTAAGTGTAATGCAGATCAGTGAAATAAAGGTGGCAGACATTCCTGATGTTGACCTATCTCGTCTTGGAGTTACTGAGTTCAGGAACTTCAGTGTTGAAGTAGTTGACCCAGTTTCTGACTATTTGGAGCTACTGGAGGTAGGGAACAAAGGATATGCATCTTTGGAATTGTGAGATGGAAATTCATATGAGTTACAGATAAGTAATTTTATGGGCTTTTGTGCAGAGTGTATTTGATTTCGAGCTTATCAAAAGTCTTTTGTCTCGATCAGATTTCAGGTACCATATGCCCTCTATCTAACAGGTTTATTCTGTTAATTGCATTGGGTGGTTCTTAGTCATCCTTTATTCTGTGTCTTTTCATTTATCTCTTGGTTGTTATTTCTCTTAATGTGGCTCTGAAAGATAATGACATTCCTTGATCCTTACTTTGTGCAATCTGCTACATGAATCCTGTTTTGTTAGACTGCTGGGGCCACCCATATTTACAGTTAGGTTTAGTAATCATCGTGTCTTTTATTGCTTCCTCAACCCAAAACTTAAAGCCATTCACTTGACCAACCAGTAACAGAGAAATAGAGTTTAAGGTACCGTGAAATCTTGAACATAAATCTGTGAAATAGAGTTTAAGCCATTCATACTCTTCGTTTTTCAATTCCATTGAACTTGTCGTCTCTTGGATTTCTTTTAATCCTTTTGTTAATACCTGTAGATGGCATCTGTTGATTTGCATTAAGGGCCAGTAATTTTGCTGAAGTTGGATTTCTTTGAATCACTTTGAAAAACTGTTAAGTTCAAGTCTTGTATTAATCCCAAGGTATCTGAAACCATATATGCATGGAAATAGTCACATTAACTTCACAATTCTTGCTACCCTTAACCTGCTTTTTTACTCATGGATTACAACTATTTAAAGAATTAAGTAATTGATATGCTAACATTAAACTTCATAAGCTGTATTCTTAGCAACAACCCGTATCAGTCTTTTTTAATTCTAATCAAAAGTTTTCTAGTAGTTCTAAACTAGGGCTACTTTTTGAAAATTTGCATACATATCATGCTTTTTAGAGGCACAGAGGTGTTCACTTCACAGTATAACCTTGGTACTGATATCTATGTACGTTTTTGTAATACTTGTATTTTTAGTGTCATGATCTTACTAAAATTCATGCATTAAATGTTTTCTCAAATTGCATTTACTTCACAATTCTTGACCCCTGCCCTGCTTGTGCCCAAACCCCCTGGGTTCTTCTCCCCTAAAAATATTCACTACTGTTATATATCATCACAAAGGTAGTTTATTTAGGTAGGTTTATGAATTTGTATAAATACACTTTTTAGCTTGAACTCTTTCTTTGTGGTTTATGCATCTCCCTTTCCTGTATAGAAAGGTGTACTTATGATTTCTTATTTATTTATGGGCAATGACGAAACCTTGAGTTTATGATCATGGTTGGGTCTTCAATTTCCAATATACAAATCATTTAGATTTCGTGGTTTTGAACCATTTGATATTATGACTTTCTAGGTTTATATTTGATGCCATGCATGCCGTTACTGGTGCTTATGCAAAACCCATCTTTGTGGACAAGCTAGGAGCCAGTCTGGTATGTTGTGAACATAAAATATCCTAAAGCAATTATAGTCTAGTATTGTTGGAGTTCCTGATGTTAGATGTTTGGTATTTCATGTAGGATTCAATTTCAAATGGAGTGCCTTTGGAGGATTTTGGGCATGGTCATCCTGATCCCAATCTTACGTAAGAGTGAAATAGTTTGTTTGATAGTTGCTGATTGTCATTATCTTGGAGCGTTGCTATTTTTGACTTGCATGTTAAACAGATACGCCAAGGATTTGGTCAACACAATGTATGGTGAAAATGGACCTGATTTTGGTGCTGCAAGTGATGGTACTGTAGATGACTACAAGAGGCAGAATTTGTGTTTAATGGTTCTATAATACTAAATGGTCACTAATTTCTTGTGCAAATGCACGCACATTTTTAATATTCTTATTAGTATTCTTATTATGTTGAATGACCGTTTACCTTTATCATCAATAGGAGATGGTGATAGAAATATGATTTTGGGTAGAGGTTTTTTTGTTACTCCTTCGGATTCTGTCGCAATTATTGCTGCCAATGCACAAGAAGCCATTCCATATTTCTGTAGTGGCATTAAGGTAAAAAACTCTCTGGATTTTCTTTATCAATATTTTAGTTGTTGAACAAAAAGAAATGACTCATATTTCAAATTTAATAGGGTTTAGCTCGATCTATGCCAACAAGTGGTGCTCTTGATCGCGTGGCTGAAAAATTGAAGCTTCCCTTCTTTGAGGTTTTGCTCTCTTTGAACTATTGTATTACTTAAAGAATGGGGCTTATATCTAGAGATAGATCTCTCCTGATGAACAATGGATCTTCTCTTTCAGGTCCCCACTGGTTGGAAATTCTTTGGAAATCTTATGGATGCTGGGAAGTTGTCCATTTGTGGAGAAGAGAGTTTTGGAACAGGTTCTGATCACATTCGTGAGAAGGATGGCATATGGTAATTGTCTGCATTTTTACTGTAGGGTAAAAATTTAATTCTACACGTTCTCTGTCTTTACTAGGGTTTCTCATGATCTTAACTTTGTTTTACACTAAAAAAATGCTATAATTGGCTACAGGACTTCAACTAGTTGAATTCATTTTGTGGTGATCTATTGTCTCACTGCCTTATTGCATGCTTTATTTGGCCTTGCTCTTTTCATCTTAGCTTCTACAGCTTGAATCAAATCACTTCCCCATGCTAGGGCATTTTTTAATTTTTTTCCATGTAACTTTTGAAAATAAAATCAACTTCTCTCCTTCCTCGCCTCAATTTGTGCCTACTTTTGGTGTTGTATGACACAAAATCCTTAATTTGTGATTTTTAATGTTGGCACTCATCTATTTGAACATCTTTATTTTTTATTATGCTCATTCTTTGAACATATTCATTTTTAAATTGCTCAACCTTCTATACCAAAAAGCTTGAGTAGCCGTACTAGGAGAATCACAAGCCTTATTCAAGGTTGACATTGCTTAATAGGGCTCCAAATGAGCTGATCGATTCTGACTATCTTGCTGTTTGAACTGAGATCACCTGAAAAATTAATTTTTCAAGCTCAGCTCAAGTAATCTATTCTTGAGCCACAATATAGCTGTTGAAACTCAGGATGCTGCTTTAGCTGTCTCAGTGTAGTTGTAAGATTAACTGTTACATGGGGCTTGAACTCGATTTTTTTTAGTAAGCAAGCAGGCATTCAAGGGGTTCATCAATGGCTCTGCTTGGTTGCGCCCCTAGTTCTATACTTAAATTAAATAATACCCAATTCGTGGATCTTGTTGGTCACAAGAGATCCTGCTATAGAGCTTGGTTGAGATCAATCAGGAACAGACAGTGTAATGGTAATGCTGCTCAAACACTTGTTACCAAGGACTAGCAAGAAGCCTTATCAGATTCCTATATTAGTTGCGGATCTGGATAAGGAGGGTAGATTATTGCCAGGAAAAAGGGTTAAGGAGATAGTAGTTAGATGTGGCCATTCTGATGCATAGAACTGCATATACTTTTCTTGGGTGTATGGCCATGCAAGACTTGAAAGAGCAATGTGCCATTCCCAAGTGGTTGACTTTATATTTTCATAAATTGCCCGTTTGGATTCAACGTTTTCCTGCGTTTGCGTTTCAGCAAACGCGTTTTTCTCTTTTTTTTTTTTGGCCGCATTGTTTGACTTTGGGAGACAAAAAATCTGTGCATGAACAGTGCATGCACTGTTCACGCACTGTTCATGTAATAAAAAATATTAAAAATAGGTCCCACGGCACTATTTACACATTTAAAAATTATTTTGCTACAGTATTTTCAGTTTTCAGTTTTCAGTTTCAGCAACAATAAGTTCAATCCAAATGGACCCAAAGTAAAAGTTGGTATGAATTTGATGGTGTAGTATGTGGCAATATTTAATTTCACGCCGGCTAAAAATAGATTTGATGCATCACCTGAATTTTATTTTGTGGTTGAATCAATGACACTGGATCTTATAAAATGGCACTGTGGTTTTTTGGTTAACTATTACACTCTTTTATCAATAATAGTGTAGCAAATCGGTATTTGGCGGCCATAGTTTTACTTTCAAAAATTTGGTTTCCTTACATTACCTTTTCAATTAGTTGGCTAATGAAAAACCTGCTTTAATTTTAATGCTTAGTGCAAGTTTTTGTAGTGAATGAGGAGTATGTAAACATTGAAAGAGATATATTTCTATCTTGTCTCTATCACTTAACCAAACGGTCCAAACCATTCCCATGTAAAATGACTTCAACATCTCCAAATGACAGGGCTGTCTTAGCATGGCTTTCAATTATTGCATACCAAAACAAAGACAAGAAACCAGGGGAGAAGTTGGTTTCTGTCTCCGACGTTGTGAAGGAATATTGGGCAACATATGGAAGGAATTTCTTTTCTAGATATGACTATGAAGTAAGTTTCATAACCAGTTTTGGAAAAATAAAAAATAAAAAATTGCACAATGTTTTGGGTTTTGAAATCATTGTCTTGTGAGAGATGGATTCATTGATTAATGTAACTCCTTTTCCAGGAATGTGAGTCTGAAGGTGCCAATAAAATGATAGGATATCTTAGAGATTTAGTCTCTAAGAGCAAGGCAGGTGAAAAGTATGGTAAGTTCGTACCTAAAATTTGTTCATGCAATCACCACTTCTCATCAATGTTTGGATGCTACTTTAAAATAAATAAATAATGTTTGGATGATGAAAAATATCCTTGTACAGGAAGCTATATCCTCCAATTTGCTGATGATTTTACTTATACAGATCCTGTAAGTTTCAACATCAGACATGTTTTTTGCCTATGCTTACTTGTGACTCAAGCAATTGAACCCTGTACTGTCCTTTCGTGACAGTTTAACTCACTAATTTTATTGGCCAGGTCGATGGGAGCATGGTGTCAAAGCAAGGTGTTAGGTTTGTTTTCACAGATGGATCAAGGATCATATTTCGTTTATCAGTACGTGCCAACCTCTCTCTGTCTATAACTAATAATCTTGGGGATACATCTTTTTAGTGGAAAATAACTTCTTCATGTTTACAGGGAACTGGTTCAGCAGGTGCCACTGTTAGAGTTTACATAGAGCAGTTTGAACCAGATGTATCTAAACATGATGAAGATGCCCAAACGGCCCTAAAACCATTAATAGGTTAGTCCATTGTCATCATCATTTTTATAAACTGAATTAATATAAACTAATAAATGTTTGTTTCTTCATGCTATAGATTTGGCACTATCTGTATCAAAGTTGAAGGACTTCACAGGAAGAGAAAATCCTACTGTCATCACCTAAAGCACGATCCACGATAAATCTCATGAATAATGTATCCAGTGTTATCTTAAGTTATGCCAGAGGCAAGTTGACCAGTCCATCTTTTTCCTCTCTTGAGTTGTCATGCACTTTCCCCCCTTCAGTTTTGGTTGTGCAATAGGCAACCCGGCTTAGTAGAAAAATAAGCCAGTCCATGTAAATTTCTGAAATATATATGTGGGTAATAATATACTCTTTCTCTGCAAGAAGAGTTAATGCTTTACCTATCTTGCTTCAACACCTATGCAAACTGAACATCACATTCAAAATAAGGAGATGACATGTACCAAAATAACTATGGTAATCCTCTTGCATTTGATCAACCCTATATTAAACCCTGGCGGATAGTGCTTATAGGTGACAGGATTATTTATGGTTTATATGGTTTATATTAATTAATGCCAAGCTTAGCCAAACTAAGTGATTAGAATATGCATCTCTGTAATAAGCGGAGCTTTTTGGCATTGCCAATTTTGTATCACTCTTCAATTCGAATTAGTAAAAGCAATGTAAAAAAACTTGGACTCAACGTCATCACATTGTTTGGAATATTTTCCCCAGCTGTATAAGTCTTGTGGATTCTGATTTATTCTATTTAGATTTATCAGTGAATTGATCATGTACTGAATCTTGGCTGCCCTGGATTCTTGACTTATACAGCAGCCCCAAGTGTTTCATAAGTTTTTGAGGAATCAATTTTTTTCATAGACTGTAATACATATTCTCTAATATTATTCTTTTTTTTTTTTTTTGTTAAGAAACTTGTTTTATAATACTCCTTGAATTATCAAAATGTTACATATACTTATCTAAATATTAACACGTGTGTGTGTGTGTATTACAAGAATATGTATGTATATAATAGTATAAAAATTTGACTTGACTATTTCATCAAGTTATTCTAAAGATAAATTACCAAATATGAGACTAATGATCTATACTTGGGTTGTAGTTTTTTTTTTTTAATTTAAAAAAACGAGTTGTAGTATTATATGTATGTTATAATGCATATTGTGTATCTTTAAATACATGCCATCACTTGTTTAGAACATCATAAAGTGAGAGCACGAGAGCACAAGAAAAATCTCGACAAGATCAAGATTCATCAGTTTAGAAAGTTAAGACCAGTTTGTCAAATCCAAATTCAAGAATTTTGGCACCTTACCAACAACCCGGCGATTTGCTGGAACACACCATAGGTGAGTCCAACAGACATGACATACTACAATCGCATAACAGAAATGCTGCCCCCAATTTCTTTAGTGTAACATAACATCTTTTTGACTAGTTAGATCAGTCATCTGTTTACTATTCTTTTTTGGGGGTCATAGTTGATGCACTAGTCCATAGGGTATAGTATGATATGTCTCTTCCTTTTATATAGTCTTTTTACTTCAACTTTATTTAGTGCTTAACTTTGATAAAGAAAAACTGGAAAAAAAAATGGTTATAAATGAGCAGGGAAAAAGAAAAAACATTATGAAATGGCATTTGCTTATAAATAAAATTCTCTAATAATCATTACTTTTTGTTTCTACCATGGATATGACTTTCCAGAGGGCCAACTGTATAGTTCATTGTAACCTGTCTTCAGTGTCATGTGTGAGAGATACGGTCTGTTACTCTGTTTGATATATTTGCTCTCCATGAGTCTGATTGACTTTTCACTGGAGATCTTAAAGGAGAAAAGAAAAAAGAAAAAAAGTGGAGTATGTGATAAACAAAAATTGTGATAAACAAAAATTCTCAATATTTTTAACAACTTTTGAGGTAGGAAATTGGATGGCAGTAACATCACTTTTCGCTCAATCATTTTTAACACAAATTACAACAATGTACACCTATTAAAAATTGTGAAAAACTTTACTGTCCTTATGCCTATTGTAATGTGTGAGATTTAAATACAATAAGCTATCCTTTGGCTTTCATTCTTTGATAAGCTGTCCTTGCTTTGCTACCAAAGGTTCTACGAGATGAGCATGACTGCATGACATAGAGATATGCCATTGGTCTAGGTAGCATGACATAGAGATCCGCCATTGGTCTGGGTATCTTCAAGTAGTACAAATCTTTTTTTCAATAATAAAATTAAGTAATTTTTTTTTTCTTCTTTTTATCTCGTATTTAATAAATAAGCTACCAAAAAAAGTTAATATAACAAACTTTTACTAATATAAATGGGCTTATAACCTTTAATTTTTTATTTATATTTCTTAATATTCGATAGTTGAAGGGCATTAAGAGATGCCGATTGAATTACAAGACTATGAAAGCAATAAGAAGAAGAGGTATCGACTGAAATGTAAACGCAAAACAACGTTGAGCTGATCAGGTGTCCATAAACAAAATCACCCAATGGCATATCCCCGACCGCCTTATTTGGAAGCTGAGTGTACAACTGACAGACAAGGCCACCATCTTCAGTCTTCACCTTGTGTGTGTAAGTATAATGGGAAAAAAAGAGCTTTGCCCTATTGATAATTTGGCACCCAGTAGTCTTCTACGGAAAGCAAAGCCAATAGCAAATTATCTCCCATATCCCAATAAAACCCAGTGTGTGATAATGGTACAGCACTCACTCAACATGGGACACCAAGTTTGTCCTTCAACCGTCTATTTTATTTATGTAGTATCAAGCAAAGTACTTTTCAGGATGTGACAATGTCAAGTTGCGCCACTCAGACTGAGTACTCCTTCCATTGCCCAATGCATCAAAAGGAAATTACTTGGAGCCAGATGAGGGACCAAGATAAAACTTTGACCTGAAAAGCCACGTTTGCGCTTGTGCTTTGCGTTTCTGTTTTCAACTACTTCATTGAGTAAGAAAGTGTTAAAATCATGACTACCAGTGTATATGATACGAAGAGTTAATGGTGCTGGAGCCCATAGTTCGACTCCTTATTACCACTCTAAAAACAGGCTCATGAGACGCAATGTTAAATGCAATAAAATATATAAATGTGTCTTTTTCGTCATAAATTGGTTTTAAGATGTAGTGACATAGCCCATTTTTTCGACAAGTGGTATCAGAGTCAAGGTCACAGGTTCAAGTCGCATGAGCATTGTCATGAGAGGAGGGAGAGAGGGATTGTTGGGGAAACCACAATTTGGCTATTTATGACCGCTCTAAAATCAGGCCCGTGGGGCAACGTCAAATGCCATAAAATACTTGAATGTATTTTTTTCATCACCAATTGATTTTGAGATAGAATGACATAATTCACGGTCCGACAAATGACTCAGAATAAAATACAACTGGTGTAATTCTAAGTAATATTACACCACTTAATAACTTTTTATTGAATTAAAATTTCAAAAATCTCACTGTTTGTTTAGATGTTACTTTTGTTTCTAATATGCATGCCGAATTTTGTGTCAATATGATATTGCTTATTATTTGATCTAGAAGCCCAATTTTTATGTATTATTTCAAAATATATAAATTTGAAATTTAAACACTTGATGTACTTTGATCATCTTGAAGATTAACATACTTTGATCATCTTGAAAATTTTGTAAGCACATAGGGTATAAGAAGAAAAATACAATCCAATAGTGGATTTTTCATATATTGAGTAGTGTAATATTACTTAAAGTTACGTCTAGGGTTCAAATCTCTCATCCTCTTATAATTATCGAATTAAAAAAAAAAAAAAAAAAAAAACCAAATGCTAGTATGCATATCTAGACTAATAATTATAATTTTATGGAGGAAAGTCTTGCAAACCATAAGTGACTACGAATAAAAAGTATTCACTTGAAAAAATGTAGCTTTATCTCGCATAAAGATAAGTCTTATCATAAAAGTACTCGCAAACCTAAAATAACATTAGTAAAAGTAAATAATGACATGTCAATTAATTTTTTTTTTTTTTTTTTTTTTTTTTTGAGAAACAAACACATATACACACAAGGAAGAGAGAAATGGGTTCTAACACAAAGGCACACCACAACGCCATTCAAAAGCCATGTCAATTAAGTTATTAACTAATATAGAGTCTTTTCTCCAATATATATATATAAGGTCTGACTTCAGATATGATGAAATAGTGAAAAATAATAACTGTGATCAACCTTGATTAGTATGTTGAGGATCCATAACCAGTCATAAAATTTTGAGACTAAAACTTAATTAATGTATAAAGGTAAGTCTTATCAATTGTATTTAGAAATATTATACTCCGACTTTTTCACCAAGAAAAGTCTAGAGAACAGAAATATTATGCCAACTTTGATTTAGAAAAGATTGGTTAGAAGTGACAATAAACTTGAAACAATTTGGTCCTTAACAACAAGTGGTAGAGGGAGGAATTGAACACAATTTCTTCTCCATGGAAAAACTTGATAATACCATCAAAGTTACAAAGCTTTTTGCAACTACAGCAATGCATGATTTGGATTGAAGGTATAAAGTTTGAAACCAGACCCAATTTTAATAACCTTTCCCAAACTAAAAGAAAAAACAAGCTTTTGTTATCTTAGTCATTAGGCCGACCTTTTCCCTAAAATATCCAAGACCAAAATCAAATTCGGATTGTCTTTGCCCCCCATTTCTAATGAGCTAAATCTCCACCAGACCCACCGACTAATAATGGTATAGACAAGTAGAAAAGTAAGCAATCTTTTAGTGGGAAAAATAAGAGGACAGAACTGTGTTTGTCCTAAATATGACACATTCTCTCTATGATGACCATTGTTGTGTATGGATCCAACCTTGTTGGGTCAATCAGTTTCGTGGGATTTGTTCTTAAGAGTGCGAACTCATTTGCCATAATCTCTTTTATCTGCATGACACATTGACATTATGACAACTCCACCACCATGTTAGTTGCTTCTAGTGATGGACCTTGGTGTCCCCTCTGACTCTCTTTTCCACCTAATGTCCTCTGTCTTGTAGTTTAGGAATGTCAGAATCTGGAATTTTGGGGAAGCTTGGAATTGAGCAGCATTTGAATTTCAGTTCATTTCAAATTAAATAGACCAAGTCTTGGGAAACAGACAACCATTTTGCTGGAAATTAAATTGGACTGCATGATAATGACCATGCAGACAATTTTAGATGTGTCGATTCTTCACATTCTCGAAACTTTTTTGGCCTCGATTGGTTGGACATGTGGCATCATGGAGAATAAAGTGAGTGGGCTCATATAGAAGTGTATAGATAAGCATAAAATCATACAAATGAATTTTTGAACTAATTCGTATTGGCACATGGTAAGGTATTTTATAACATGAATAATGTCACTACCTCGTGGTTATGTCAATCAATAGATGAAGGGAAAGTCCGTGGACACAATTATTGTATCACAAGTTTTGCTATAACCCTAACACATATGAGTGATGGAAAAAAAAAAAGTAATGGGTCAATTTGAAAGTAATGGTTCACTAATCACAATCACACGCGTCATCAAGTTGTGGCAAATTCGATGATCCTAAATGAATTGATAGATGAATGTCACTGCAAGCAACGACAAAGAGTTTTGACTTCAATTGCCTGCTTTCTAGAGAATATATAAACTTTAAACCTGTATTCATATAGTAATGAAAATGAATTGGGCTCCATTGCTAAATCACCCCCCCACCCTCTTTAAGCAATAAGAATATGTTGGATTATTTAGACCCTTGTACGCTTAGATTGTTTAACCTAATTAATTAACCAAGTTGTTACTTAGGTTTATTATTTAGATCTAAGTTAAACACAAACAATTATATCACATATAGCGAAATAATAAATAAGACAAGCGATATAATGACTTAGGAAAACTAATGAAACTGTTCAGTTTCAAGATAAAAAACCTAGGGAGGATTTAACCTAAACAATCCTCAATGCAACAAATTCATTAAATAGAATGGAAGTGTTATAATAGATTTCTTCCCTAAATCTAAAGATGTCTCTTGTAATACTTACCCACGTGACCACACACAGCTCTGTATCCACGGACTCTTCTATTTGAATTTGTTGAACACAAACACCAACGTTTGTGACTTTGAGATCCCACTCAAAACTTTAGACTATCAACAACAATTGATCTTGTATGTAGCAACTTCTACAACATTGAATCTTGAGTTTCTTCAAAAAATATTGCTGGTAGAATATTTTAGAGAGCTTTGGGTACAGAAACCTTAGATCTATAATTGGAGGCACAAGATGCACTCTTCTCTTTCTAAAAAACCATACTAAAACGTGCCTTAGGTTTTCCTTTGAATAACAGGAGAATTAGATCTGAAACCCTAGTCATTTAATGGGCTTAATGAGCTGTTGGGCCTTAATTAAATTTTGCAGCGTGTCTTGATCAGTTGAGCCTTCTTCTTGATCGGTCAAACCTAGCATGTTTCGAATTTCCTGAACTTGCAGCTTCCTTAATCTTGTATTCTGACTTGCAGCACCTTGAGTATTGTCTAATCATACCTATAGACTTAGGAATCTATATCTAGATAAGTTTATGCTCATGGTTTGCCAATTGTTCAAAATTTTTAGAACCTAACAGAATATTATTTAAAACTTAAGAGAAGTGAGAGGAGAAGAATCATCTCCAACTGAAGATTTCAAAATGTAATTCGGGATGGAGGAGATGGAAATCCTTCCACTCAACTTGCAAAAGACAACCCAACTAGCAACCGCATGGGCAAGGAAATTACCCGATCTCCCGACATGTGTAACCTTGCAAAAAGAAAAAGAATGTAACAATTGCAAAATATCTACAATAATAGCAGTTAATAATCATACGCTAGTTGGACATTACAGTAGAATAATTAAGAGTTACAATTAGTAGATAGCCTTATCCTTTTTTGTTTTATTTTTAGAGATTGATTCCTAGAGTAAAGCTCACTACCAATCACGTTTTGTGGAAAGCACTTGTAGCCAGCAAGGAAGCATGTGCTTCAGCCCACAAAGAGGTTCAAACAAAGAGCAAATATGCCTTGTGATCTCTACAACTAGAAGCTAAAGTCATAAATTGATCTTAACTAATCTTTGGTTGCGTTGTATGTTTTGATAGCATCAAGTTTGCATAGTACTCTTAATAAGACTTGTCTCCGAGTTGTCTTTTGCTTTTGTTGCTAATTTTTTCTCTAAAGTTGACCATATGCGAGGATATTCTTATTATTATTGCATATTCTTCTTCTTATTATTTCTTTCTTCCTCGTTTTCCCTTTTTATGGTATTATGTGAGGATGTTCCACTTGAACAATTTAGTCAACGCCAAAGGCCAAACTCGACCTTGTTAGACCCCCTTTTTTTTTTTCATAAATAAGTTTGATAAATGAGAGAATAAAACCTTTTATTAAATATGAATGATTGAGTGATGTGGCAAAATCATGTACATATAATGTGATCATTGACTCAATTAAACTGAAAAAAATTGTAAAAGAAGGCTCTGTTTATAATAAACATAATGCCCAAAGGTCAATTGTTGCTGTTGGAATAGGAAATGTAGGGTCTAAATTGAGATTCTCACAAAAAATTTTAATGATGAGATTTCTAAAAGGGTCATGCTAACGAGTGCTCTTAGGAAATTGGTTAACAATTCATTTTAGGAAAGTTTTGACACAATTTTTATGGGAAATGAAAAAAGTTGTCAAAACATTAATTGTTTTTTTTTTCCCTTTGTAAAAACCTCAAAAATTAAAGATATGAGGACAGTTTTCTTATCTTTGTGTACATGAAATCATGTTGTGATTGGTTCCCAATATCTCTTCCTCTTTTGTTCACGTGGGGTTAAAGCACTTAAGCCACTTAAACTGAATTATCATGGTTTTTATCTCCCACCAACCCAACGTTTTGGACTTTTAGTTTGTATGGGAAAGAACTTCTTGACTTCATTAGTGGGGCAAATTCTGAATCCATTACTCGTCATGAGTCAATTCTTGATGAAAACCTTTTTCTCAAGATGATCGAGTTGGGCAGCTTGGGATGTCGAGCTAAATATCTAGGTTTGTGAATGTTGGGTCTTTTAAAGGGTAATCAAATTTCATGAAGTCACGAATGAAACAAGTGCATCATAATTTGATTTTATTGGGCATTTAGAGGTAACATGGCAAAGAGGGTGATCAATCTTCTTTACAAGATCTTGTCGGGGATGTGAAAGAGAAAGACTAAGTAATTGTTAGAGAGAGTTTTTATGATTTTGGGGTTGAAAATATTTTGACTTGAGTTTAGTCTTAAGTTAGGAATTAATTCAATTTCGTATCATTTTTAATGATTTCACTTTATATTATGTCATTTCATCATTGGTGATTACTGTTTGTTGCATGGCCATTTAGCTGAAAGGAAGATAAGGTCAACAGATTCTTCCATTCCATGTGTTTTTAGTCAAAATTGAATCCTTTTGCTTGGAATTTTTTAAATTTTTTTTTTTTTTTTTTGGGAAACCATTGGTTGGAAATTATTTTTTCATAAATCTTTAAATTGTCACATCGCTTAGGTGTGAAATGATAATCCAGTTATTAATAAAATTCCAAATTTTTGTTATATATTTTTGGTAGATTCCATATCTTTACCATGTGGATTCAAGGTGATTTAAGGTATTTTAAATTGTGTAGTTATGTAACTCCTGTTCACTATCACCAAAAGCCTTGTACTTCAACTAGTTAACAGATTTTGATATTTTCAACGAAAACATTTAAGATTTAAATCCCCCACCTGAATTATGGAATACTCAATAATTAAAATTAAAATAAAAACCTTTCTCTCACAATCACACTGCTTTAAAAGGGGACCAAAAGGTGTGTTAGTAATTTTTCTTCTTTTGTCCAATTCTTAAGCTGCTCGTTTAATTATGTTTTTAATCCTCAACTTTTATGGATGGTTTCATTTAGGTCCTCACGTAATTTTTTCTTTCAATTTTAATTTTTACTCTTTTGAAGCATGTTTCATTGTTTTCATTTCCACCAATGAGAGAAATTGTTGGCATGGCTAATAAAATTCGTCTGTATTTTATGATTAAGTGTCCATTTTTTTTCTGAATAGTTTCCAATTTCTTAGTGCATAATAGAATATGTATCCACATTATACCTACTTTATCAATGTATCTTTTCTTATGCCGGTTTGCATGGATATGGTCATCGTGCCCATTTCTTGGCTCACCTATGAATATAGTGCTTGCTTAAATTTCTACTTATACAATATATAGGCTAGCAATTAAAAAAGTAATAAAGAAAATAAAATAAAGATCCATGTGTATGCCTATTTATAACAAAATGTCACATAAATTGTTACTTCTTGGATGAAGTTTGCACAAATGGAGGAAACGAAACAGTAGTAAACTTAAGAAAACGGAAGCTCAAATATCAAAATTGATTATGAAAATTATTATAAACTTAAGAAAGATCTCCAAAATAAATAACAGGAATAAAGAAAATCTGAAAGAGAAATAGTCATAATTACACAAAAGAGAACACTATGAGTTTGGTTGGGCAATAACCTACGTTTACAGATAACAATGGAAGAATACATTATATTAAAGGAAGATTACAAAGTGTATACACATTTAGAGGAGAACTCACAACAAAAAAAAATCCCCTATGGGGTTCTCCCAAACTAATTCAAAACTTGGACTGCTACAAGTCCAAATTTGTGTTTTTGCCCTCAGGAAAGGGTGATGATTTTCCTTCTTGTGTTTTGGACTAAGATTTAATGCTAGTCAACTAGAGAAACAACTCGTGTCCAATTCAGGGGTATCGCCAGAAATTTTTGTTTGGGGGGGGGGCCAACTTATGATACTAATTATTAGCTTATACAAACTTTCATAAACATGCACAAACACATACATCTATACGATTATACACATATATAATTTAGTATCCTTTATAGGGAATCCTTAAAGTTTTCATTTTTAATATAAGTCACCAAATTGTTTACCAAAGTGAGTAAAAAAATTTTAATTGAACTAATGAAGTATTTAAAGACATGAATAATCCATAATTTTAACAGACACAAGAATACATTTTACAATAAAAAATAAATGTGAGAAAAAAAAATTCTTTATAACTACTAAATCAATTGGATAATTTTTTTAAGAGTATCATTGGACTAGCTCAAATATTCCTGCGAGGGGGGAGGTGAGTCCCATTTCTGTAGGCTAATAATTAAAATATTAAATATTTATATATAATATTAAAATATTTTTAAAATTTGGGAGGCCATGTCCCCCCACTCATACATGTAGCTCCGGCTGCTCCGCCCTATGTCCAAAGAAAAAAAAAAACAATTTTATTAAAAGTGAAACACATATTTGTACTTCTTCAAGGATGTGATGTGATCGTAGTGCTCCTACACACATTTCCATGCTATGTAGATATGTTTTTCTTTAACAGATGGCAATATGTGATTCAATTTGATTGAGCTCTAGTATTATAACAAAGTTTATGCGTTTGAAAAATTTGAGATTTGGGGATGATTCATGGTTCATTATCGATGTATAATGTTGTGTTTTTGTTTTAAAAGAGCCACTCAGAAAATGGAACCTAAATGTTCCAAGTCAAATATTGCTAGGGAAAAGGTAAGGGAAAATTCTAGTAACACAAAAAATTTCATAATTATTGCTACAACTTGTTACGTGACGACGTGTGAATTGTGGAGGTCAAATGGTCGATTCATACATTTACTACTCACAACTTAATATGTGGTGAATTATAGTAAAAATTGTGAAATTTTTTGTGTCTTCGCATTGCTCAAGGAAAAGAGGTGCGTTTAATTTCTAAATCAACAGGGCATTACCTCACCTTTACTATCTATAATATGTGAAACATGTCACCACTACTTTTTATTTGTCCAATAAATTTAATGATGAGAAAGGGATTTCACCGAAGACTCAAATGCTTTTATATCATATTGATGTGCCTTTGGAGTGAAACTGTTGATTAAGTTTATTTTACATGTCGTTAGTGTTGGATACTTTACTCAAAACTCAAGTCTATTATATAATCTTATTCCAAATTTATTAAACATAATCCTATTTAAGATATAAAAAAAAATACTCTTTTTAAAATATCAATATTTTAAATCTCATTTTTAGAGCTAATATATTGTAACAAACCATGCAAAATAATAAAGATGTAGTCACTTGACTTTCCGCTATGGATGCTCTCTCTCTCTCTCAAAAATTTAACTTATAGTAGCATTTTCTCAAATACTTTTTTCAATGTATTAAGTATAGTAAATATTCATGCTTCAATTTGTACCATTTAGGTCATTAAACTTTGTTGCATGTTAGCAATTCTAAGTAGGTCTGCAAATTTAGCTACCTTTGGTAATTCTCTCTTTCCCTCTATAATTCCTATAATACTACACACACTTTCAGCAACTTTTTAAAATTTGGAATATTTTATTAATGTTATTAACTGAAGAACTAATGTGTTGATTATTAGATTTCTTTCAAATTTAAAGAGAATGATGTGTCATTTCACTTAAGTTTTGGGACAATATGTCATTCATCCAAACCTTAAGGCAGACTTTTGTAATTTACCCTTTAAAAAAGTAAATTATTTAAGTGACTATATAATATGGGTCAAAGACTCAAATTCTCTTTTCATGGAGAATATAAGTTAAATGGTCCTAAGTATAATTTAGGAAATTAGAGAACACTTATTATACTTATATATTATGTTTCTTTTTTCTTATAATTTGTTTCCATAATTTTGGCGATGCGTTAGCACTGTAATCAAATCATCTTTTGCATTTTAAACAAATAAATTTGCTAAATAAAAATAAGGGCTTCTTTTCATCCTTATTTATTCTTCTCACTTTCTTAGCCATTATTGCTAAGAAGTAGGGGTGTCTAGACTTGACCAAAAACCGCCAAACCGACCGCATCCAACTCGTAATCTACCTAATTCGAAGCTCCCATTAGTCACCAGTGGGTCTCTGCCTCCAAGAATCGATGCCACCAGGTCTAGTGGCGAGTTTCCTTCTCCAAAATCCAAGCCACCCGACCCAACTAACGATATACATAGTCTCAAGTCAAATCCAGCCAAATTTGGCAAGATCACAATCCAATCTGGTGAGATCCAGCCAAATTCAACCAATTTTGGCAATTTTTTGCCCAAATTCTAATAAATAAGAGACATGTTCGTGGTGAAAAATGCTAGGATCACAAAAACATCCACAACACACCATATGGCGAGTTGTGTGTGGTGGAGCTTTGGGCTCACCACTTCAAGTCTTCACCTAAACTCCAAGCTCTTTGTGCTTGGAGAGGTGCCAATTAAACTACAAGACTCTTAGCAAAAAAAAAAAAAAAAAAATGATATCATTTGAAAGATGGATTATTCATATTTTGTTGTTGTATGGTTTGCTTGCCAGATCCGGAGGTGAAAAAGGATAAGTTGGGGGGAAAAAACTTACAAATAGCGTTTGAGATTGAAATGCAGAGAGTTACCAATTTTACGGGATATGAGAGGAAAAATATTTGGTACACATTCTTACTCCTATTTTCCTCTTTCATCCCAAAACAAATTAACATAGAAAACCTCATATATTAGGGAGGTCATCAAATTACAAAGCCAAAACACAACTGAGTGTGATTGAGACTAGCCCAAGTATGTAAGTGACACTAGTCACTATTGACTATTGTTGCACGAAGCTTCTTTTTGACCCCACTCCACGTTTGTAAAACTCATTTAATAATAATAATAATAATAATTAATCAACCAAAATTAATTGAGAATTTGAGATTGTAAGGGTGCCCATATTTTTTCCATAAAAATAGTAACCTCAATTGGACCCACGAGCAAATGATGGAGCAAATGGGGCAAAAAGCTAGCGATCTTTTAGTGGATGCGATATAAATTGAACCATAATGTCCTCTACATGACACTCACTTTCCTTCTTTCCTTTTCTAGTTGAACAATCCAACCTAGATGTTTATATCAATTTCAAAGTGACCTATTTTGGAGAAACTCAAAGGCTTTGTATTTGCAAGACAATGTGTCAATCCCACCACCATGGTTAGTTGCCATCTCCTATTCACTATCTTGTCACAGTGGCCCCATCCAGTTAGTGGCGAAATCAAATATTTTGCTCAAAGGACCAAACTAAATATAACAACAACAAAATAAATTCGAAGTAGAAAGATAACCTGTTTTTCATATATACAGTCTTAATTGCTGAAAAAAAAATTGACCAAAATACTCTGAGAACTTTCAAAGTGATCAATATGGTCTTGAAATTACCAAAATTATCAAAATGCCCATGGAACCACCAAAATGATCAAAAAAACCCTTAAAACCTCCAAAAGGAACAAAATTACTTGAAGCCTCTACCAAAAATAACCCCCAAAATTTCCAAATTAAGCAAACTACCCTTGGATGTCCGAGATGGCCAAAGTGATTTCAGGGGTATTTTGGTCATTTTGGTTGTTTCAGGGGTATTTTGGTCATTTGAAATTTTGGGGAGGGTGTTTTGGTAATTTTGGAGGTTTCATGGTAATTTTGAAGTTTTAAGCTTATTTTGGTCATTTTAGGGTTCCTTGAGTATGTTTATAATTTTGAGTGTTTTTTTTTTTTGTTTGGGGGGGGGGGGGGGGGGGGGGGGTATTTCGGTCATTTTGATGATTCGGGGACTTCTTCTTTTTTTTTTTTTTTTTGTCATTTTGGAGGCCCCAATAGTATTTTGGAGGTTTTAAGGATATGTTTTTTTTATTTATGGATATCAGGGGTTGTTTAAGCATTAGACATTTTGGTCATTTGGGGGTTTTCAATGGGTATTTTGGCCAATTTAGGCATTTTAGGAATATTTTGGTCGTTTTGAAGTTTTCGATGGAATTTTGGATATCATAGGGATATTTTAGTAAATTTTGAGGTTTAGATGGTATTTTGAACATTATAGAAATTTTAGAGGTATTTTGTTCATTTTAGAAGATTTAAGGATGTTTTGGTCATTTTCTGAGTGTTAGGTTTGGACACTTCAAAGGAGTTGATGGTGGAAAACATTTTACATTCTTTTTGGGCTTAAAACATTTTATGGCCACTACTACTACATTTTCCTAGATAACGGAAAACATTTCAATTTGACTAGGATTTTACAACATGGTAAACATCTGAAAACATTGAAAATATTTTTTGAATAATGATTTACACTGAAACAAACATAGTATTAAAATATATGCATTGAAGGGGATGATTTCCCCCTAATTTACTTATACCTTGAAACTTGAAAATTAAATTTATAAACTAATTATGTAGACAACTTAAAAAAATTTTAAAAATTAATTACTTTTATCAAAATTAATATTCTATTTGTAGAGGCATATGTTTTCCATTCACCTTTTTTTTTTTTAGAAAGTTTTATTCACCATATTTAAGTTATTACATATGACATAAAATCAAGATATATAAATAAATAAACATATATATATATATATATATATAAAGTGAGAGACCTCATTTGAGAGAACATGAGGTTTTCCCAAGTGGCGCTCTCCTTGAGAATTCTCTTGCAATAAAATATATGGACTTTTTGTTTCCTTTGGTTCATCGTTTCAAGACTATTCCTCTATCTCTCACCAAGATAAGTACTCTCTATTTACTAAATAAACACCAATTAAAAGATAATGACTCTTTATTTTCTTAAGTATATCGTTTCAAGACTATTTTTTTTCTCTTTAGGCTTTCACCTCTTGCACTTCTAATCCTTTATATACCCCTGTCCATAGTCTTTTATATCATCTTAACTCAAATGCACATATGAGATTCTCCAAACTAGAAAGGATGTAAACGACTTGTGGTTTTGATGCAGAGGTCAAAGGTCATTGTGGGTTTTGTGAGAGTTGTGATTGGATATGGGTCTTTCGTTGTTTGAGATTTTTGGTGTTGGGTTTACAATGATGTGTGACTGGATTTTTGCCAACAGGCTAAAGCCATGAATAACCTTTTGTGGGCTTTGAGACGTTTGATTTGATAGATATATATGTCATTGTATACTATTCTGTCAACCTTTAACCCTTATTTCACTTCTTCTTCTTCTTCTTTTTTTTTTATTTTTTATTTTTTTTATTTTTTATTTTTTTACTTTTACTTTTACTTTGATACTATTGTATTGTATTGCACACGCATAAATGAAATAATTTTTTTCCCTTATTAGTGTGAACTATTAGAATTGTATTTAAAATTATGAATGAGGTTTATAATTTAATAGATTTGAGAAAATTTGTTAATTGTTAATATGAAGTTATTTTATTTGAATTTAAAAAATCATACGAAATCTTTTAGATTTTTTTTTGGTGCAATTTTCCTTATACTATATATATATATATATATATATTTTGCTAAATTTCCTTATACTATATTTAAACGCTTGGGAGCTTGCTTCACAAATCTATTAAATACTAAAAATATTTTGAGTATGAACATTGAGGATAACTACACGGATACTCTAACAAAGCTAATTAAAGAAAAGGGCATACCATCAGTTTGGAAAGTAAGTATTTTCATCATACCTTATTTTGCATACTGTAACTGCGATTTAGTTCCAATTTTTCTACAGATTATTTTTAATATTAAATTTACAATATGGTATGGTCTCCAAGGAATGCCTAAGAACTATACAATTTCAATCTCATATATCAATATTAGTAAGCGATCAATCAATAGTTTGGAACTACTTCTAGAATAAGAAAAATTATAAATATGAATTAAGAAAAGGGAGCTTTAAAGCATTCGACAATAGTTTGGGAAAACATAAATACTATATACAACAAAATGAATATTATATATGGACCTTAAAAAGAAAACATAAAAATTATTTCCAAATGAAATTGCAAAGTGTCCGTGCATTGCATGAGACATTATCTAGTTATATTAAAAAGGAGATTAAAAGAAATATTAGTTATTAAAATAAATGGTATTGTCATTTTTAATCATAATAAGACCGTTACATAAATTATGAATTGTTCCTGAAGTTTAAACTATTAGAAAATAGTTAAAATTCAATCATTTAATCATTATCCTAACATTTTTCCCCCTAAAGTGGAATGTAACACATGATTTTAAAAATAAAAAAAAAAATTAAATGAGAGGTAAAGTAGAGACATACTCTAAATTCAAGACCACTTACGCTGTTATATTGATAAATTATCAATTGTCTCAAAAACTAAGTTGTTAGAAAATTGTGAATTTAATCATTTAACTTTATTCTAACATCATTAAGTAAATTAACATGTATTTTATAATTTTAGTAACAATAGGAGGAGAATATTTGTTGACGCAACTTGTGTGTCACAAATTTTACTATAACTCTGATGTGGTAGATTGTGAGTGGTGAGTCTATTTAAAAATGATAGGTAACCACTTATAGTCTGTCATATTATAATTGTGATAAAAGTTGCGAAACAAAAACTATCATACTAGAAGAATTCTAATAATAGGAGAGAGGAATTAAAAAAGATGGGGGCTATCACCTTCTGCAACCTCCCTCCGCCACTCTATCCGCTGGTATCCTTGGGATTTTCAAATTTATTTGGTGAAGAACTCTCTGTGCAAAAATATTGGAAGAAGTGGAAAATTATTTACATACTATAATCACAATAAAATAGCGTATTGTTTGGTGCTTATGTTTTTGAGAATCCAAATTGGGTTTTAATCTATGGTTCTCTCATAAGAATAGTCACAGATATTGGTTTTGGGTAACCTGCTCCCAAACCATTCTTAATTGGGAGGGAATATCTTGGAATGATTATCTTAGGACAATCCTAGAAATATTAATTTAAGGCTGCTTTGATGCTGAAATCTGAAAACTAAAAAAGTGTTAGTAGCTTAAAAGCTAATATTAAAATGATTGGAAACATGATATGAATTGCTCTTGCAATCACATATATTAATTACTATTTACAGAGTCGTGAGTTTTATAGTAAGAAAATTTCATTACTACAGTCTCTTTTGAACTTCAATTATAGTATACTAAATTATTACATATAATTCTAAATATGCCAATAATCACTTAGGTCAAATGGAAATTTTCGATGTTTCTAATAAATATGTTCAAGGTTGGAATCTTTATTTTCCCATTCAAAATTTATTAAAAAAATTCTAAACATAATTATAGCTCGTCATTATACAATTTGAATTTGAATTGATGATTGCTCAGTATAATTTAATTATCTAAAAATATTATTCAAAGTTGAAATTAATAATGTACATCACCTGCATTGCATATATTAGAAGAACCATGAAAGACTCTAAACATAATGGAGGGAGGTGAGATGAGATTAGAGTATAGGCAAGGTGGTCTAAAGATACTAAATTCAGCTAATTCCATAGTTGAAATTTTTAAACAAAAAAAAAAAAAGTTTAAATTGTATTCAAACAAGTTCAGTTGCTACATGTCACATACTTAAGAACCTCATATACAAAAGTACATATTATTTAACAATAAGATTACTACGACTTGCCTGACAAGCATTAGTGTTGAGATGAGCAACTGATCTGGTGATTAGTCAAGAGCTCAAACATACCATTTTAGAAGGTGATGCAAAGGTAATCATCAATGCAGACTATGCAGTGATGGATTCCTCAAATCGGCCTAACTCGTATTTGTTGCAATTGGTGGATGATATCAGAAGCTTATTAGAGTATTGATTCTAATTTTTTGTTTTGGAAGACCTAGAGAGACAAAAACAAAGTTACTTGTTCCATAGTTATATGTGCATTTTAACTGTAAAATTTTTGGTGTTATAGTTAAGGCTCAATTGTTAGCAAAACGTGCTTTAGGTATCGATAATTTTTCTGTTTGGATTGAAGAGAGTCATTATTTCTTAAAATAAACTCTTCTCTAGGATATAACTACTGCTTTTTATTCTGAATAAAATTCATAGTCGAGGAAGGTTTGTTGATGCCTCCGTCTTTGATGAATTGGAGATTGTATCATTTGTCTTTGTTTGGTTGGAATGATTTTTTCTTTTCAGAAAAAGGATTGATTAGTCACTTGATGCTCTAAGAATCTTAAACACCCACGTTAGTGAGGGGAAAAAAGGATTGATTAGAAAAAAGTAATAGTGTTTATTTTGAAATGACCAGCAAGTTTGATATGAAAGGGCATGTAGTAAAGTAGCAGACATATTTAAACCATTACATGCTACTTTCTAACCATATGAAAGGGCCCTTGTTTTCACATGGATTTACAGACCAAGATCTCTCTCTCTCTCTCACACACACACGCACTCGGACACTCACAGAGTAGACACTTCTCCTTCCCAACCTCATACATCAGCCCTTTCCAATTACTCATATCAAATAAGTTGTTGCCCCTTCCAAATTTAAACAATGAACTTTAAAAAGAGGGATAAGCATTACTTGATGCTGACTGTTAGGCTACCAAACCAAACATGAAAACCCCTAAGCCCTTTTTTAGTTTCAGTCATTTTGTTCCTATGAAAAATCCTTGCGAAATATTTGTCTCTTACTTACACACACTGCCATGCTGGATTGGCAATCATATCTTAGCCCTTGCTAATACAAAAGCTACCTCATTGTAAGTACTTTTGTCACAATATACAAGTCTATACAACATCCATGCCCTTTCAATCCAAGTACTTAAAATGATGATTCTACAATGTCAAATTTCTTTTTTCTCATTGTAGTACTTCAAAATTTTCTGAATTTCCTCAAAATAGTAGAATGAAATTGGTGAGAGAGAGAGAGAGAGAGAGAGAGAGAGAGAGAAATGAACTATAGAGACATATTGTAGTGGGGAAGTCACAGTCATTTCTCACATCTTGCATTAATTTTCCAATATTTTTTGTTTGGTCGGAATTTCCCAAAGGTTTTTAGTAGGTTGTGTTTCCATGAAGAGGTGGCTTTCCCAGGTGGGCTTTTTAGCCATTAGGTAGAACCAACTGTTGGGACTTGAAAGTGGCATCAACAACAACACTCTTTTGCTTAAAGTGTATGTCCCAAGAGGGTGACACTAGCATTTCTCTCACCAAAAACAGCCAAAATCCCATTGGGAAACGATTTCCTGGCAACAATATTAAGGACAAATACTCCTGGAATTTGGAGCATTGGGTAAATTTTTATAATTGCGCCCATTCAAAAACACCCCCGGGCCCCCTTGCAAATACGCCACTTTACAAAGCCCTTTTTGCAAAAAGAAAGTTTTATTTGTGAAAGTGCTTGCTATAAGATCCCAAATTATGTTCACCGATCTCCCCAATGAGGGCGGCCTTTGGCTTTTCTTTTGTCATACCTCTCAAACTTATTTCACTCCCTCTTCTTCTTTTCCCATAACATATATACTACTATATTCCTCTCTCTCTCACAGATTTACTCTATGCTTTTAAAATTCATTAATGCAATGGCTATTGAGTGCATCACGAACATACCCTCCATGCCTCACCCACCAAAAGAAGAACACAATGAGCAGCAAAAGCAACTAGTTTTTGATGCCTCAGTGCTCAAACACCAACAACACATACCAGAGCAGTTCATATGGCCAGACGAGGAAAAGCCTTGTGCCAATGCACCAGAGCTTGAAGTTCCCCTTGTTGACTTAAAAGGGTTCCTCTCTGGTGACCCAACTGCTGCAATGGAAGCCTCCAGACTTGTTGGCAAGGCTTGCGTAAAGCATGGATTTTTTCTTGTTGTCAATCATGGTGTTGATGATAAGCTAATTGCTGATGCTCACCAATACATAGACCACTTCTTTGAGTTGCCCCTGTTAGCAAAGCAGAGAGCACAGAGGAAAGTTGGTGAGCACTGTGGTTATGCTAGTAGTTTCACTGGCAGGTTTTCCAACAAGCTACCTTGGAAAGAAACACTTTCTTTTCGCTATTCAGCTCAACCTAACTCATCCGATATTGTCCAAGACTATTTATCCAACACAATGGGTGAAGATTTCAAGCCATTTGGGTACATACAAATGCTACCTTTTTTGTCATTAGTTTTCAATTTCCATGTCATATTTCATTTTTTGTTCATGCAGTTTGTACTAATTCCATTCTTTTTTGGTTGTTGTTGCTGTCATTAGGAGGGTTTACCAGGACTATTGCGAGGCCATGAGCACTCTTTCTCTAGGGATCATGGAACTCCTAGGAATGAGCCTAGGCGTAAGCCGAGCTCATTATAGGGAATATTTTGAAGAGAACGATTCGATAATGAGGCTCAACTACTATCCACCATGTCAAAAACCTGACCTTACTTTAGGTACAGGGCCTCATTGTGATCCAACTTCTTTAACCATCCTTCACCAAGACCAAGTTGGTGGACTCCAAGTGTTTGTAGACGACGAATGGCGATCAATTAGCCCAAATTTCAATGCTTTTGTTGTTAACATCGGAGACACCTTCATGGTATGTTATTCTAGCTATTATTTTTGCAATAGTTTATATATAATATCAATTTGAAATCTGAAAATTTGGATTAATTGTACTTGTAGAAGCTTAATTAATTAATGGGGTTTGGTTTTTTTTTTAGGCACTTTCGAATGGAAGATACAAGAGTTGCTTGCATAGGGCAGTGGTGAACAGCAAAACACCAAGGAAATCTCTAGCTTTCTTTTTGTGTCCAAAAAATGATAAGGTGGTAAGCCCACCAAGTGAATTGGTGGACACTATGTGTCCACGGGTATATCCGGATTTCACATGGCCTATGCTGCTTGAATTCACACAGAAGCATTACAGGGCTGACATGAAGACCCTTGAAGTCTTTTCTAACTGGCTTCAACAGAAAAACAGCTGAAATTCCAAACAAAGACATGGATGGCCATTTTGATGGTGGTCATTCTGCCAAAGAAAATGACATTGATGAAGAAGAGGAAAATGGAGGCAGAGGAAGTTGGAGTTTTTCGTTACAGAAAAGTGGTAAAAAGGACAAGGCCAAAGTTGGAGGAAAAGCCAGTTTTTACGTTTTGGGTCTGATGAAAAAATAACTTCTAGTGATGAACAAAAGCAAGACATTGCCTCTTTTTTTTGTAAATCACTACAAGTAAGACAAGAGAAAGAGAAGATATATAATAATATATAAATAAAGAACCAATAATGAGCTGCATTAATTTAACAGCTAATTTTTGTAATTTTCTTTGATAATATAGAAGGTTATCAAATATCAATAGCAATTACCTTTAAGGCTTTTTTTTACCTCTATGTAAAATTGCATTGTCAAATAATAGGGACTTCAGTGTTGCAAACAACAACATATATTTGGGAAAGTGATGTTTGTAGCATGTTAGTTGGGTTGGAGAGGACCTACCTAGTTACTAGGTGGTTAGGGAGGCTAAATTAATAAATAAGAAAAAGAAATCATCTCTATAATCATTTCAAACCCGACCCAAATTCCATTCATTACAAACTGGCTTTCTTTCCATTGTGTTTTTGCACACTTGCTTTTTTGACCCTTTTGTTTAGTTCATGAAAATTTTAAGGGAAGGAAAAAAAGAAAAAAAAAAAAACTTTTAGAGATACTAAAAAAAGGGTATAGAATCAAAGGCAATAGAAATTTTCCTCTTGGAATGTTTTATTATGCTCGGAATATTAAATTACTATATGTAACCACACTCAAGTGTGAGACCATTATATTGAATCCGAAATATAAATTGGAAAATTAGCATCAATTTTTCATTCATGTAAAATTTTATAAAAAATGTTTCTACGAAATACCATCTTAAATAGATAAATAAAATTAAATACATCTACTAGTACAAAAACCCAAAATACCATTCAAATTATTTTACATTACATAGATTAATAAAAAAATTTGGGAGAGCGCGGGGGGGGGGGGGGGGGGGGGTTGTTTTTGTTTGTGATAAATATGATATTCTGTTAAATTTTTTCGTTAAATCTTAATTGTGTTACATACATTGATGCACGTGCTTTTTCCACATCACCTCCACATCACCTACACTATATGCTAGGACTACATTTTGAATAATGCTAGGATCATAAATAATTACACAATTTTACTACAACTCATCACGTGGCTAGTTGTGAGTGGTGAAGAAAGAGTTGAGTCTACACCTTCACCACTCACAACTCGTCACATAACGAGTTTGTGGTTAAAGCTATTTGATTGTTTGTGGTCCTAGCACTATGCATACCATGTCTTAAAAATTAGGGTAAAAGACAAAAATCGTCCTTGAGGTTTGGACTGGTCCAAGTTTTTCAAAAATATCCAATTCACCTCCTAAGCACAAACCGGCAAACTGTACAAACAACTATACATTCTAACTAATTGCATTACCAAATTGAGAAACAAATGCTATGACTTCTAAACCCAGTTATATAGAAATAATGTTGCTAGCAACCATGTGATCATAATTATTACAATAAGTCTAGAGGCACAAGAAATTTTTATTATTTTTTTCTTTTTACAATTGGTGTATGTTAAAGTGACATATTGTAATACGAAATGGTAAAGCTGGGCCTAAGGCAAAAAATTTATGTGGGCCTTTAATATGTAAATATTAATTAAACAAAATTATTTAATACTAATCAAATTAAGGTTAATTTGATATATTAAATACATAAATAATACCAACTAGACTAATGTCAATTTTATATAGAGAATTGAATATTATAGTTGAACCTATAAATATTAATAAAAAGAAATAAAAATATATTGCGATTGAAAAATATACTTTATTTTGGATATAAGAAGATGCATAGTTAAATAAAATTGTAATCTAATTTTTAATTTTATATTTTTATTTTAAAAGAGAGAGATAGATATTATTTGGTGTGTGGCTTTGTAGTATATTATTTTACAAAAATCAAAGTCTCAAACTATTAGGAGAGATTAATCTATAATTGATGATTTAACACATTTGCAACATCTTTTTGAAATATTTTAGGGCTTCCATTGAGTTAAGGTTTTATTGGTCTTGTACTTTGAGAGTCTTAATAGAAATGAAAAAGAAAAATGCACTAATTAAAAACACTATAAAATGTTCAAAATATAATGTGATATTGTCTCTCATTAATGAACTTCATCAATTTAACTAATAAATGTTTATATCACTTTTTTGTGATTAATAACATGGCAATTTGTAAACTAATAGTAAAATTTGTAGTATCTTTAACATCACTAATAAAAAAATGTACAACCTTTAGAAATATATATATATATATATATATATATATAATTTTATAAAAATTTGGGCCTTTAACTATAGAAAGTTGGGCTTTTTTTTTTAAGGAAAATTTTATTTTTTGGTGGGGCCTTAGGCCTAGGCCTTGAGCCGGCACTGCATACTTTTTTCTTAGAGGGGGCCAATGTGTAAAAACTAATATAAAATTTTTATTTTCCATAGAAATTACAAGGAGGAGAAGTTTTTTCAAAACCTGCGGGGCCACGACCCCCTCCCTCTGCATGTGATAATACGTACGAATAAAAGAGATGTTAATAATGAATCCATGTGGTCATTGTTTGACAAGTGTTGTATCATGTTCGTACGAATAAAAGAGATGTTAATAATGAATCCATGTGGTCATTGTTTGACAAGTGTCATGTCATGTTCGTATTTCTTCCGGTGCATTGAACACAAGCTAAACTTATTTCAATCAAAACTTACCACATTTGTGAATTATTTATTTATTTATTTTGGAACCAAGGTACCAACTACCAACAAACAACTGAATTACAAAAAAAAAAAAAAAAAAAAGGGATCAAAATATATACACAACAAAATCCCTCCTAAAGTAACAATATTTTATTTACTGTGCACCTATCATTACTCTCACTGTAAATGTAAATCTGAAGTGAATCAAATTGATTCTATACTGCTGCATGATATATCATACGTCACGGCCTGCATATATAAACCAATAACCTTCATATATATGAGGCTCTTGGACCTAAGAAGGTACAGTTAAAACCAGCAATAAATCCAAAAAAGTGTAGTCCACTAGTTCAATGATTCTGAGGATTAATTTTAGAGAGCTAGAATCCATACTATCCATTGAGGATTGACAGAGCTTTCTTTTGTATTGTATTCTTCTGCAAGTGTTAATAATTTTGGATTTATATATTCTTGTATTATTATTATTATTTTTTTTTTTTCTGGACCTGGAGATTTGGAGGTTCTGTATTATAGAATGTAGTAAAGGACACTTGCGATGTTTGTCGTGGTGCTTGTCATTAAACGCTGCAACATTCTTCTGATGATATTATAAACATTATACACATAAGGAGAGACTATAGAGGACAAGATGAGTGTGTGTGTTTTTGAGTTGCCATGTAACTGTAGCCTCATAATTTAAGTTACCATCAATTATTTTTATAGGTAACATTCCAATTTAAATGCTGTGGAGGTAAGATTTAAAGAAAGGCATGCACATGCTAGATACTAAAAAATTTAGAAAAAAATGAAGATATTTAGTTTAGGTAAAATTTAGGTATGAATCCCTTAGGTGGATACTACAGTATACTAGATAAGTTTTCATCTTCGAACTCCTTTAATTTCAAGATGGCTCTAAGTGGGTGAAGCCACACCCTGATCCCTAGCCAAATAGTTGTAGGATCTCGACTAATGTTAGGAGTGGAGAGGGGACGTCCCTTAATATTTTCAGTGAATATCTACTTATTACATATCATATTTAACCCCTAAATTTTACCCTAGTAAGTTTACCAAGGTCCATTATTAAATATGATCACAACATATTAATAGGGCCTTCGCTCGGGAATATTAACCGAGGTACATTGAACCCATTTAAAAAGAAGAAAAAAAAAAAAAAACCGTAATTCTTACAAAATATACCACTACAGCAATGGGCATTATTTGCCTTTCCCATTACCATACGGTGCATCAAATGAAATTTTCATAAAGAAGAGATTGTCTTTACACATATATAAATTAGTTATTAAAAGTGAGGAAAAAAAGAAAGATAAAAAAATTTTAAAAAAAAACTAATTTTATTTTTTATTTGGTAAAACATGAGACAAAAAGTAAAAAGCTCAAAGCAAAATCCAAGCTTTGATTATAAATTTTTAGATAAAATGAAACTGGTAATATTGAACTTTGATAGAGAATCTTGATGATGGAGTTTCAATTAGAGTAAATTATCTCATTTAAAAAGTTTAAAATTTTTCAGTAAATAAATTCTAAAATGTGAAGAAAAAAAAAACACAATAAATCAGGTGACAAGAGGACAACATGTTACCCAAATTGAGCCATATCAATTAAATACAGGATTTTAAAATTAATTTTTATTATATTACATTACATATTATATGTTATTTGTACCAAAATTTTCTTTATGGAGAAATTAAAAACATAAGAGAATGGTCATAGTTTTTTTTATTATTTTTATTTTTATTTTTTTATGGGGAGAATGGTCATAGTTAGTAATGTAATGCGGAGGATGAAATATATATGGTAAAAATTACACGCAACTTTAATTCAGTTCAAGGTCTTAAAAAATATATTTAAATTTTTACATAGAAAATATAAATAAAAATATGTGTGTGTATATTTTGAATTTGAATTAAAAATTCTAGACTAAAAGAATGACTATATTCATTAAATTTCAATTTAATAGCATAATTATATTATCTTAGTATAATATACTAAGATAAAACCACTAATTAAGTATCTAGTATATAGTTTTCAATTTTTGGTAGGGTTTTCAAGCCCAAAAAAAAATAACAATATCAACAAAAACATAATTATAATTGAATTGCCCTTTTGCCTTTTTATGTTTGTGTTATGTTCATTTTGGTCCCTTAAGTTTTAAAATTTTCATTTTAGTCACCAAATTTATTTCTAAAATTATTATTCTCTCCAAATTTGTTACACTTACTTTCCTTAAATGTCACCTATGTCATCAACCTTAGCATTTTGAGCATTATTTAATCTAACTCAAACTTTAGCTATTAATGAAATAAAATTAGTTATTTCCCATTTTTTGAGATTTTCTGATCTATTTGACATGGTTTCACATGCCTAGTGGTCAAAAGTGGTCCAATTGTTCTTTGGAAGGATATAACCCTTAATTAATATCCTTTCATAAAGCCTATTGATTTAAATCCTCACTACATCTATAAAAAGAGGCATGTTAAGTTATTTCCTACAAGAGATGCAATATTTTCTCCATACCATATTCTATAAATAAGTGCTTGAGTATTTTCAGAATTACTATATGCAAAACTCAGGCTTTATTGTATCCTAGAGACTGATTGTATGTAACTCTTAGCAAACTCTTTGAAGTGGGGGCAATTCAAGTCTTAAAGACAGCGACTGTGCCTCAAAGCCTTTAATCTTCATTCTCCCTTTTTCTACTATCCTCAACAAACACAACCCTATTCTCCCTTTCCCTACTAGCCTCAAGAAACACAACCCCATTTCACTAGATTCGAAAACCTCATTAAGACCAAATCACTATGATAAGATCCTGCTAATGTGATTGAATTAAGAACACTTTGGTAGTTTCTTTGAGGGAAACTGGGCCTCCAAGATTGATAGGACAGAGTTAGAAGAAAGAAAAAGAAAGAGAGATAAGGTAGAACAAGGGAAAAGAAGAACAAGTTTATACATTTCTCTTATGATCCTTACAATTCATCCCCTCATCTATTTATACAATCCAATTCCTCTACTAATTAACTGCATAACAACTAGTCACAGTAACCACCTAACTAACTCCAACTCAGCTCTGCCTCTAACTACCTCTGGCTCATCTAACTCTAACTCAACTCTGCCTCTAACTGCCTCTAGCTCATCACAGCACAGCCTTAGCCCGTGCACACCCATACAGCACCTTTAACTGCCTCCAGCTCGTCACAGCACAGCCTTAGCACGTGCACACCCATACAGCACCTATCACACTAACACCTTAAGTACATAACACCAAAATTAAACTTAATTGAGTCCCAAACCAACCCTAGGCACATATTCCATCATACACACATATCTTGGCCACAACTCATGACAGTCGAGCCATCATCAAACTCAAATCATCCACAGTCCACTAATCGACAGACCTCAACCATCACACACCAGCAAAGTTATCATCAAAATCAGATCACTCAAACACCGTCAACCAACATTAAGTCCCAACTATAACCTAACTCTCCAAAATGCAAAGCCTCTATATTCATTGTTCGAAAGGTGATTATGCTTTTTCTCCTCTCCAAATGGTCATTCAAGAATCGATGAAATGCATTCATGAAAATAGAGATGGAGACGAAGGCATGTAGGCCAAATGCAAAAATGATGGTGCCAAAAGAGTCTTTACGAGGTTTTGAGGGTGAAGAAAAGGGTGTTGTTGATGGAGCAAGATTGTTTATTAGGGCTTAACCAAGATGTACAAACCGAATGCCATGAAAATGATAAGGAGAGAGAGAGGTCTTTTAGCCATTAGAGAGAGAGAGAGAGAGAGAGAGAGAGAGAGAGAGATATGGTCATATGACTAGGCCCTAATGTGACACTTGATGGACAAATTAGTTATGGAAATGGATGACATGTTATTGTGGGAGGGAGATTTGTCTCAGACCCCAACAAATGAATTGTTCGCTTTGGGAATGGGCCGAGGAGACCAATCACATGCACTATAGTACACCCTTCCTTAGGCCAAGTGCTTATAAGGCAAGGGTGGGAGGCGTCTCTCCCCGATGTGAGATTGAACAAATTCGTGAGGGTAGCATCGGTCTCCTTGGACCATCATGGTCTCCTTAGACCATTATCGGTCTCTTCAGCCCATTCCCAAAATGAACAATTCATTTGTTGGCAGATTTGTCTCAGGCCCCAACTAAGGAATTGTTCGCTTTGGGAATGGGCCGAGGAGACCGATGCCACCTTCACAAATTTATTCAATCCCACATCGGGGAGAGACGTTTCCTACCCTTGCCTTATAAGCATGCACTTGGCCTATAGAATTGTGTACCATAGTGCTTATAAGGCAATGGTGGGAAACGTCTCCCCGATATGAGATTGAACAAATTCGTGAGGGTGGCATTAATCTCCTCGACCCATTCTCAAAGCAAACAATTCCTTTGTTGGAGACTGAGACAAATCTCCCTCTCACAATAAAAGGTAATTTCAAATTATTTACATATGCTTACTTAAAATTTCACACGCACACATTATAATGGCATTAAATAAATAACGTACTAGCAATAAATGGTATTATATACATATTTTATTAATTGGTGGGGTCTAATTAATAAATTTAATTAGCTATTTATAAACTTTGAGTATAATAGAAAGGTTAGCATATTGCCTCCAACATGTTAATTTCTACATTTCGTTGTCAATGAGACTAAATAGTAAATACAATTTGACAAAGTCATCTTACTTTGTTTCTCTCTTTCTCTCCACATAGCACAAAGGCACAGCCGCCACAAGTAAGGACAATGACTCTCCCATTCCCGTACTACCTTCCAAAAGACCCGCATCACGTGGAAACCATTTGTTGTTTGTTCTGGCATCACTTCTCATATCCAACTATCAAAACAAAACATTTCGTGCACAAAACAATTAATTCTTTCACATAAAACGACATTTTTTAGGATTTATATCATAGATTGGATGCCCGACCTATTCTACCTTCTTCTCCTATCTATCTGTACCTTTTCTTGTTTTCTTGCTTCTTCCACTGTTCTAACCTGTTAACCATTAAACATCTACATGATTTTTTTTTTGAGTGCTTGTATATATATATATTTATATTTATATATATATATATATATATATAGCTCATTGATTATTTGTGTACATGTTTCTTAATGCTTATATATATATATATATATTTATTTATTTATTTATCACATTGATTATCTGCCATATAGTACTACTATTGCATATAGATTAATTTTGTGCCAACTGCCAACAGAGCGTTCCTTCGAATAATTCTTCCACTTACCTACCTTTGGAGAAACTAATATATTTTATTTCCAAAGAATAGCATACTTTAACCTAAACCATCAAAGGGGATTAATATCTCTACAATCAATATAATGAACCCTACATAAGTTGTCAAATTTTGTTCCTATTACCCATGGACCTTAGAAACCTGCCAAGGGTCCTGCTAAACGAGTGTCTTAATATACAAATTAAAAAAAATAGCAAATATTTAATAACAAGTTACAATGCACACTTACCAAAAAGAAAAATAAACTTTTTTTAATTTTTATAATTGAGGGATGCGAAATTTGAACAATAGTTGCCTCCTAGCATACCTTAGAAAGAAAAGATAACTTCACCTTCAAAGAAATAATATATCATATGTTAATTACATTTAGACCCCTAGAACAACTTGGCTATTGATTTTAACCAATTAATTCAAATCCAATTTGTACGTATCATGGATAACACAACAGTAAATAAACCACAACACACACACAGACGTGATGTGATTATGGACTATGGAGAGAAACCTATCAAGGACAGAATTCTCCGAGGCCTAACCTAGTAAACGGAATCCACTATAAAGATAGTTGAAGTGCATAAAGACATGCAAGATATCCAGTTATGCAATGTACATGTACTTGAGCCTCTAGCTCTTACTAGCAACAAACTACATCATTGTTTCTCTTCAGGGTCTCCAAACGCAAGTTGCAGAGCAGACTACAAAACCGATCACTCGAACACTTCAAGGTCTCTTGAACTTGAAGATTTCTAATAATGATCTCTGTGGTTTTCAACTATCCAAAAGCACTCAAGCTCTCACTTAGTGTTTTTGTGAAATTCTCCTCTCAATGATGTTCAATGGGAGAGGGTGAAGGTATAAGAGAATATGTGTTTTCTCTCAAAGGTTATAGAAATCTCTACCTTCATTCAGGGGATTAGGGTTTATTTTTTGTTTTTATAGTAAATACAAATCAATGGGTGGATGGTTACTCTTCAATTTAGAATTTCTATTATGGCAAGTTTTTAGGTAGGTCGCTCAATTGAGGTGATAGGCAACTGTCGAGCGAGCCACTCTATGGCTCAATTTAATTTACTCGCCTAACATCTCACTTGACACTTTAGACTTCATTCGACCGAGATCTTCTCAACAGAAACTTCAACCCTCTCTTTAAGCTCTTCTTCCTTGATTACAACTCAAATGAAAAAGTTACATGGAAATCAATGCGAATAAATTTGAAACTTTGACATGGAATTTGCCAACTCTAAATTGATTCTAACACTATATAAGAATTTGTATGCATTACATTTGCGCGTAATTTACAATTTTCATTAAATTCTTATTCCTTTTCCTCTCTAATAAAGTTGTTTAGACTAAGAGGTGCAAATCAAATTAGGAAGCATGGACCCTAGCTCAATATCTAGAAAAGATCAAAACAGAAATTACAAAAATGTTATACTCCGTATTTACATGCTTTACTCAAAATTTGGGTTACGTTCAATGAGTTGCTATTGTTGACGTACGGTTAAGAAATGAGTGACAATAAGGGGAAAAATTAACTTATATAGTTATAGACCAAACTATTCAGCTATTATAATGGCTTCATATTAATAGAGTTGTTGCTCTTATTATTATTTTGCAGTTGGATCTATAGTTGATGAGACTTTGCACACAAATGTTTCAATGCTTTTATGAGAAGAAGGATTGATAGGATTAAGATCTTTTAGAGTTTTTGGGGTACTCTACCATATATACGATAGGATTTTAAAATTTATGATCAACTAAATTAACTGGATTTAAAATCCTTGGCCTCAAGTTCGTTGGACTCCACCATCAGCAGGTTTGGTCAAAATAAATTTTGATGTAGCTACGTTTAACTAGTCGAATCGAGCTGGTATCAGCGTGGTTATCAGAAATGAAAGGGGTTTAGTGGTAGCTACTTTATCTTAGAACGTACTTCCTCATTTAGTGGCTAATATCGAAGCTATGGTAGGAGTTAGAGCACTGGAGTTTGCACGTTAAATAGGTATCTTGGATGCGGTCTTAGAAGGTGACTTCGAGTTCATCATCTCTGCATTAAATTCATTTGCCTCTTCTCTAGCATCCTATGGCCATTTAATTGTAGATGCAAAATCTTATGTGGAATTCTTTAGACATATTATCTTCTCTCATGTACGTCGTCAAGGAAATTCCAATACTCATAACCTAGGCAGACATGGTATTCATGTCATAGGTTCTTCAGTATGGATGGAGGATGTTTCATCTTACTGCTTTGCTGTCATCCAAGCCAACATGGCTTTTCTTTAATGAAATTATCAGCTTTCTTCTCAACCAAAAAAAAAAATGGTCTTAGATAAGCTGAACCGTGATAGAACACTTGGACTTTGAAATTTTCCTACTTTCAAAGAAATTATACAATCCTCATGGTAGACCACATCATTTGTTCACCATTCTACTAAAAAACTTCTATCTGTTTAAAATTGCTGAGTCAGAAACAATTTTTAAATAGAAACTGACTATTGACTCAATAATTTTAAATAAGTGAGAGTCTTTTAGTGAAATGGTAAACAAATGACATGATCCACCATGAAAACCCTATAATTTCTTCTATTTTCTGCCTAAAAACTTGACTATAAAAGAACATAGAACCCATTCTTTCCATTGTTGCTTTTACTACATTTGAGAAAGTGTTTGCTTTCATAATCAATATTACAAACCGTCAAAACTTTTCAATCATAGGAGATATCCAACATGATAATTGATAAAGCCAATGTACACGAGGAACCTCAGTAGTGTTTCGATGCAACCAAACCTTTTCCTCTATTTTATAATTGAAATGGACAAACTTTTCTTTTCTTTTTATCGGTTGTTGAGTTATTATGATCATATGATAGGAGACATTTAAGTGGAAAACAAAAATTAAAGTAATAAGCCAAACATTACAGTTTACAACTATAATCTCGTATAAATAGAAGGTATTAAGAAAATAATAAAACAAGAATTCAATGTACTGAATCTTATATAGTTCCCGTGGTAGCAAGTCTTTAATTAGTGTTCAATTTTTTTTTCTTTAATTCATTAACTAAACTAATTTCTTGAAGATAAACTTTTTTTTCACCTTTAAGATATTGAAATTCTAGTATGACAAATCCATTCAAAAGACTTCTTTTCTAATTAATTTTCAAAGCTTAAACACTTATCTTTACTTCATGTACATCTTTATCTAATCGAGCTCTAGGGCTGCTACATTTTCGTCTTTTTTTGCTTTAATTAATATATACTTTGTTATGTCATTTTCTTAGCAAGCTACAAAACAAGAATAATTTTGCAATGGTCATAACTCATAAGAAAAACATTGGAAATTGTTGTCAAAAGAAGAAAAAAAAAAAACAACATTGGAAATAAGAGTACCCTTTATTTTAATTATTGAGTTGATAAATATTTGAATAATTGCTTGTAAATATAATCGACAAGATTAGATTAGCTCACTTTTGGGGTTGGTCGGAGTTAGTGAGCTATTACACCAAGTCACGACAAAGAGCTCGATCAGATCGAGTTGTGAGAACTCTTTTTCTATTCTAATTAATTAGTGGTATTTAACAGTGCAACCCAATTTCATAATTACGTGCCAGGATGTCAAACACACATAACAGTTAAAACAATCAAAACAAAATCTTATTTCTTCTATTTTGTTGTCTTTTCTTTCGGCAATTTAGTGTGACAGAGAAATGGGGTTGTGATCATATCGTTTGGGGAACACGACGAAGTGCTTATTACATGCAATCCTCATATCTCTTATCTTCTTTACACACTAACAGTAATTTTACATTATTATTTTAACATAGAATTCTCATAATATATGGTAGGGTACTAGCTAGGGTTAGAGATTAATTGCCACGTAACAAAACAAAAAATACTATAAAAAAAAAAAAATGTCTAATATTATTGTATATGTATATATATGGTGATTTCACAAGAGTGGAACTCTTTGTTTTTACTTTCGTCGTATAATAAGGATTCGATTGTGTGAAAAGTGAAAACGACTTATGTCTATATTTGCATGTCAATGCATGTAGAGCTCCTATCACCATGAAAATGAACCTCTTTAATCTCATTGGTATTTTTTTTTTTTAATATATATATATATATATATATATATATAATTTGGTAAACATTATGGCTGCAAGAGAAGTCATTTTTTGGATTTTGAAATGTCGTTTCCTGCAAAGTTATAAACATTTAAAGTGAAACTCAGTTTGGGTGTGCTACCCCAATAATGGTTAATACTAATGAACTCTCAATGGGTACTTTAAGATTGATTTTATTTTGGCTGAATGACACTTTATGAGTGATGTATACACATTTGTTGTTAATGAACATATAGAGTTTGTCTGGTTATTGACATGTGGCTTCAAATATATAATTTTTTCCTTTATAATGACAAAAGTGGTTGGCATGCCCAATGTGTGTAAAGCGACATTTTTTGGTTTTAAACTATCTTTTGTGTTTTCCTTCTTTTCTTTTCTTTTCTTTTTTTGACAAAACTTTTTTGACTAATTCAAACTCTCTCGGAGACTCCCTTCAATTAAGGTTGTGCTTGGTATCATTACAGAAAAATGTACTATATCCTAATTTTCAAAGATTGAGAATGAATTTTGAAAGAAAATTTGTTTGCTTGTCTGTTTTCAACTTTACTTTGTAATAGATTTTGAAAATACATTGTCTAAAAATAGCCTTTAGTACTCCCTATACCTCCAACAATCAAAACATGAAATCATAGCATGTTTTCCTGAGTAATTCTTAGGTACTTTTAAAATACAAAGAATGGTGATTTCTCCTTTCACATTCATGGTAGAGTTCATTCATTAAATTCATGATGGGGTCTACTATAAATGTGAGAGGAGGGAACATCATTTCACTATACTCCGAAAGTACCTAAGAATTTTCATGTTTTCCCTAATGAAAATTTTCTTGCCTTACTTTAGATTACAATGATTTAGAATTGATTTGTTACCCTCTAGCAACTAGTTTTCTTTGCAAATGCATGTGAAGAAATCAAATTAAATCTCTTGTAGTACTATAAACATTGGAAAAACAATCATTTATTTGAGAATTTCTTAAGTTATTAATTATTATTGGGTTTTACTGTTGTGTATTACATATATTAATAAATCATTTTAGAAAATTTTTAATGAAAAAACGACTAACTTTTTTGACAATTTTTCATAAAATTTTTGTTAAAATTGATAATTAATGTATGTCTTACATTAATCGAACCCATTATTATTTAAGTCACATCCTATACCACTTGTATCACAACATGGTCAAGGCTTGAAATTGATGTTGAGAATCTCATGCGATTTTGGGACCAATGAATCGATGTTTATACGTGTACATATAGAAACCATGCATAGTTGCAAAATTAAGCTACAACTCTGTCATGCATACAGACAACAAAAGGAAATAAATAAAAAAAGATTGTTTATAAAGAAATGAAAATAAAAGGAACATCCTCCAAAAGTTAAGCTGACTATATCAAACAAAAAAGGAGTACTCCTTCTTTGTCTGACTGACTCATCTCAATCTATATGGCTAGAAGTTGATAGAGGCTGATATATGGGCGGTGGCGGTGACGGTGGCAAAGTGGTGACGTACGTACCTGTAGCACATGATAACAAGAAAAACCATATGATTAAGCTATATATAGGGGGAAAAAAAAGACCATATTAATAGATATTTCTCCTGGCTTTGATAGTGATGCATGTAGACCAAAATATGGGGTTGATATTTTATAATTTTTAGAATTTAATTTCCTTAATTTCAAATGCTTTTAAGGTTTTTCTAATTCAATTAGAGTTATTCTATATACTATATATATTAATTAGAAATTTGTTAGAAATATTTTTCTTGAAAAATAAGCTTTATAGAATTTTTAAATAGGATTACAGTTAGTAAAAAGAAAATAATAATTCGTATTCAAATAAAATTTATTTTCTTTAAGAGTTTGATTTAGCTAGAATAAGATATAATATCTTCATGCTATTATGTTTTATGCAAAGTGGCATTAGAACTTGTTGGTATTGTGATATAGAAAAAGATCAAGATGAAAAGAACCACTTATTTTCGGTGATTGTGGGATGTAGAACCTTACGGTAGCGAGTCACGCTAACAAACAAGGATTTACCCATGGAACCTATGAGATTCGTGACATACTCATTTATCTATGTTTGAATGGTAAGAAAGATCATGAAGATGGTAGGCGTACGTGTACGAAGGATTGAGCTCATGACCAACTTATATATCCACGTGTTCTTAGTTTCAATGATGTTCCATGATTGAATGGTATATCATATAAAGAAGACTTTTCATAGATTGAATCATTGATCTAGAAGATTACTTCAATTATGCAAATTAGATCCCAAAAGATTTTAAGATACTGTTTGTAAATGCAAAGATCCTCAAAGAATTTAAGATACTATTTGTAACAAACAAGCTTGAGAGTTATGCAGTAGATCAAAGGCGTTGTTTCGTTTGGCACATTAAATAAAAATATAGGTTATATACATATATTTTTTTGTTGGGGTGGGACTTCCCCCTTAATTCTTTTAACAAGTTATTTTTTTTAAAATAAATAAATGTGGGTTTCAGTTAGCTTAATTAGTAAAGGTTTTTATGGTTGAATAAGAGATCTGAAATTCATTTCCTGCTTACACCAAAAACCGGTTAGGTATTTTGGTCTGATGATAAAGAGCTATCATCAGGAGCGGGCTATAAATTGAAACTCTGTCAAAAAGAATTAAATAAATAAATGGACTACACAAGTAGTCCAGCGAGATGCCACGACTGAGCCCAAGGTAGGCCCATCACTTGGTCTTGTATGGTTTCCAGTTTTCCTTAGTCCAAACCAAATCGAGGACTCATGCATCTTTTTTTTGGGGGGGTGGTTGGGAAGGAATTTTTTTTTTTTTTTTTGCTAAGAATAGAAGTTTAGAAAGAAGACTTGTTATTTAGGAGACGGTATCTCATGTGCCCAGTGCATGAGACTTATGTCTCACTGACATGTGGGCGACACACCTGTGTGTGTGTATGTAGAAGCAAATAAGTCTCATTGACATGTGGGCGACACACCTGTGTGTGTGTATGTAGAAGCAATTTAAGATTTTTTTTTTTCATTGCTAAGAATAGAAGTCTAGAAAGAGAACTTGTTATTTAGGAGACGGTATCTCATATGTCCACATGTCAGTAAGACATAAGTCTCATAGGTTGTGCACATACAAAACCTAGAAGATATATAGAGATCGACTTTGCACTTCGTAGAGAGCATTGGTATATATCGCCATTTTTTTTTTTTTTTTGGTTTTTTTTGGGGGGGGGGGGGGGGGGGGGGGTGGGGGTGGTGGTGTACTTACTCAGCCTAGGTAAACCCATTTCTACACTTGGAAAAAGACTAACCATATTTTTATTTGGGCATGGACTGATGGGCATACCAGTCTTGGGCTAGCCCAACTAAAATTCATGCATAGTGACAATTGACATAGATCAGAAAGTTTCCCCTGTTATTCTTTTCCCTAAAATATAAATTATTTTCCAAATAAATCCCATTTATTCCAAACTTAAACAAATACTATATCAGTGAAATTTGTAAAATTGACTTGCATATATTGATTCTTCACCTTTTACATTAAAAGAAGAAAAAGATGATGCTCAGTATAACAATTCGAAATCCAAACAAATTCTCAACATAATAATACCAATGACAGAAATCATAAGGTTTTTTTTTTTTTTTTTTTTTTATAATTAACATAACATACAAATTGCTTAATTTTGCTTATTGTTATAAGCTATAAGCCAGATTTTGTTGATTTTTGTATTAACTGAAAGCAATCATTTATAAATTAACACCACCAGCCATCATTTCTAAGTAGCCACCTAAGAAAATATGAATCCTTTAAGCACCGCATGCAGTGCCTCAGCCTTGGAGGGCTCAGTGACATGCACCATATGATAATCTCCTACGCTAAAATGACCCACTACTTGTACACCCTTTGCCTCCAACATTTTGACCAGCTCAATTTGACGATCAATTAGTGGGTCCACATCACAGCCAGTTACCAAAACCTTCCACCCCAGCCGTTTGATCTGGTCCAAGAGTTCTGACCCACCCATCACCGTTGGATTGCAATACTCGTGATCACGGTCAACTCCGATTGGTAAGGACATGTCCCACATCAGATCAAGTACACTTTGGGGCAGCCTAGGGTCATTGACCAACCTCAATTCTGACCCAGTTCTCTGGGTCCCACCGAAAAATGGTTGGTGCAATATGAGCCCTTTAATCATCATCAATGGCTCAAAATGGTCCACTTCTGCAGCTACACGTAGTCCTGCGTGGTAGGCTATATTACCCCCTGAGCTACTTCCCATAATGTAACAGTTGGAGAAATCAGCATACTCTTTCAACCACTTATCATGGGTGGTTTTGATCCAGTGCAACGCTTCCACAGCATCATCATATGCAGCTGGCAGTTGATGCTCCGGAGCGAGCCGATACTCGACTGACGCAATGACCATGTGGAGGTCAATCACAATTTTTGTGCAAAAATTGTGAAAAATTGTTGAGGCTGCACTACAATGTATGAACCCTCCCGCATGGTAGTATACTAGGAGGGGTAGTTTTTTGTTTGAGAAAGTATCCGGTGTGTTTCGGGGTATGAATATTCGAACCCAAGTGTTTTTTGATTGGTTGATGTGGATGTCTTTGGAGAGAACGAGGGTGGGGTGGTCTGGATCAGGTGTAGCTAATGTGTTTGGATATCTATTGGGGTTACATGTGATCGTGCCATCTGAATTGTTGATAATTTGAAGATATTCATAAGCATCAACGGTGAGATTTGAAGACACAATTTCACTTGACATTATAGCTCCTTACTCTCTCTAATATTTTTTGAGCTTGAGATGCCTTGAGGTATAACGTTGGTTATATGGTATAGTAGGCTTGGAGCACACGCATGAAATGCGTGAAAGATAGAAAAGATTACGTATAAAATTGATTTAAATTTGGAGATGGTCAAAGAAGAGGTAGACAAGTGATTTAAATATTCATGTAAAGAAGAAATTTGCTTGGAGAAGAAGGTTGTATTTGATTATTAATTAGTTTGTAGGCAATTAAACGACAGAAATAGATGATGTGGGATCACATTTCGTTTGAAAATTTTAGTAGAATATTCAATCTTTCTATTGTTTGAATTTAGTAGTAAATGTTTATATCAATGGCAAATCAAGAAATGAGCATAGAAATATTGACCCAATTTGTTTCAAAATAAGAAAATATTCTAACTTGTTAGGTTCTAAATACTTAGGAATTAATGTATTAGAACTCTAGTTTGTATTGTTGGCAAACCATGATCAAAACAGGTTTTTAGTCTTGTCTAGACTTGCTCAAAGTGTATGCGTTTTATGTAAAGTTGGAATCGAGTTGATGCAGAAGTTATAGTATGATTCTGCCTGGTTCGATCGATCGAGAATTAGACTCGACCGATCAAAATTCGGGCAAAACGTTTTTCTGCAGAATTTTCTAACTCAACCCTAAGCCTATATGACGTGTAGGGTTTTATGTTTTGCCCTAAATATAAAAGGGAAAATCCTAGCCACGTTTTACAAAGCTTCTTTTGCTGTGTGTGTGAATCTTTCGTGAGATCTAGAGGTATTTGCCTTCACACATACTTAGGATTATCAAGAAGGAGAATTCGATTCAAGAACTTGATGATCATTCAGTTGCTGCAATAAAGAGCTTAAAGATATACAAGCGGGAGTGCTTGTGCTTGCTGGAAATCCAAGAAAAAAAGTAGTCCGTGGACTCGAAGCTGTCACGTGGTCGTGGTAGTAAGTTTTCTACTCGAGGTAGCAATAGGATGTTAGTGGTCTAAGTCGCTATTGTGTAAACTTCAATTCTTTCATAGTGGATTCATTTTACCTTGAGGATAGCTAAGTTAAATCCTCCCCAAGTTTTTTACTGGTTTGGTTTTTCTAGGTCATCATATCTTTGTATTCTTTATTTTCTACACTTTACATTGATATGATATATTTGTGTTAACCTAGATCTGAAATTGGACTAAGTAATCAACTTGGCTAATTAACTAGGTTAATCTATTGTGTTAAACGTACACAACTGATTTTTGGCTTCTTCGCAATGTATTCGAAACCTACACATATACTAATAAAATGGGCAGCAGTTATGATTGACTAAAGCCATCGTAAAAAGAAATTTAAAAAACGTCTACAATGTCACAATTCAAACTAATGTTTATATTTGCAACTGTAGGGACTCAAAATGTAATGGGCCCCGAACAATAACATTTATAGAGAAATGGGTTTAAGGGTTTGGCCTTACCGAAGTAAACGACGGCCGGTGTAAAGATTATAACAAAATCATCTTTGATATGAAACTCATAAGAGGCTAATGAAGGAAGTTTGGCTAAGTGTTTGCGAAGTGTCTTGATCCTCGGCTCAGGCCGAGGATCAATCTCCCTTTTCTTTTTTTCTCCCTCCCTTTTCTTTTGGGCAGTCTCTTCGTTATATATCGTTTCCCTCCCTCAATCTTAACCGTCCATCTGGCATGTAATAATCTGAGTTTCTAGGCATAGGGGATTGTCCCATCATCTGTAGTTGCAGGCTTTATGTTATTTCTAGCCGCCTTTGCAGGTTTTCCAATAGTTGAAGTGACTGATGCTTTAGGGTTTTCGGGTCACCTCACCATTAAAGCAGTCAGGATGTTGGTGGGATGTTTTCAGTAATCGTGGGATATTTTCCCTTAAGAGAAGTCAGAGCGCCGAGGACATGTCATCCTCGGCGCGGCCTTGGGGCTTTTTCATTGTCCTCGGCGCGGGCTTTGGGCCGCATGCAGTGGGCCAGCGTGGTTGGTATAACAGGGCCCCACGATAGCCCCTCAAAATTCTGCTGCACGTCCCCTTGGGCGGGGAGGAGGATTTTGATTTCCTCGGCGTTTTTTCTCGGTCGGTCGAGTTTTATCGCACAGATCGTATTATTGCTATCTCGGCTGTTTTTGCAGCTTTCTTTTTGCGCAAAGTGTCGCTCGAGGATGGTTAGGCTTGGGTCGTTTGTGCTGTAGTACGTAATTTCTCGTGGTTTTCGTCCCTGATGGGGCTCGTTTATTTGGCGCCCGAAAGGCAGTTGTCTTTGCCTCGGTTTTTAGCTCATGACCCGTACAAGGGTCCTGATTTCAATCAACGTTTACATGGCTTCATAATGACTGCTTCCCATAGAGGTTTAGGTCTGAAATTTGCACAAGACCTCGATTTTTCTTAGCATTTATTTTTCTACGGGGAGATTTTCTTCCCGCTGACCTGAGGTCTTTGACCATGCAATGCTTTAAGCTTTACTTAGTGCTCGGTTTTCTCACCTTATGCTTGGCTTTCCCTGAGGCTTGGGTCCGAGGACCATACAATGCCCTAGTTTTGCTTATCGTTTAGTTTTCATGATAACATGTTTTTCTTGCTGGAAGTATCAAGTTTCTCGATCTCATTTAGCTATCTGGAGTATCTGGTTTCCCCATGAGGCCTGGGTCCGAGGACCATGCAGTGCCTTGGTTCTGTCCAGTACCTAGTTTTCTCTTTTTAGTCATCTGAAGTATCTGGTTTCCCCATGAGGCCTAGGTCCGAGGACCATGCAGTGCCTTGGTTCTGTCCAGTACCTAGTTTTCCATTTTTAGTCATCTGAAGTATCTGGTTTCCCCATGAGGCCTGGGTCCGAGGACCATGCAGTGCCTTGGTTCTGTCCAGTACCTAGTTTTCCGTTTTTAGTCATCTGAAGTATCTGGTTTCCCCATGAGGCCTGGGTCCGAGGACCATGCAGTGCTTTGGTTCTGTCCAGTACCTAGTTTTCTATTTAAATCATCTGAAGTATCTGGTTTCCCCATGAGGCTTGGGTCCGAGGACCATGCAATGCCTTGGTTCTGTCCAGTACCTAGTTTTCCATTTAAATCATCTGAAGTATCTGGTTTCCCCATGAGGCTTGGGTCCGAGGACCATGCAATGCCTTGGTTCTGTCCAGTACCTAGTTTTCCATTTAAATCATCTGAAGTATCTGGTTTCCCCATGAGGCTTGGGTCCGAGGACCATGCAATGCCTTGGTTCTGTCCAGTACCTAGTTTTCCATTTAAATCATCTGAAGTATCTGGTTTCCCCATGAGGCTTGGGTCCGAGGACCATGCAATGCCTTGGTTCTGTCCAGTACCTAGTTTTCCATTTAAATCATCTGAAGTATCTGGTTTCCCCATGAGGCTTGGGTCCGAGGACCATGCAATGCCTTGGTTCTGTCCAGTACCTAGTTTTCCATTTAAATCATCTGAAGTATCTGGTTTCCCCATAAGGCTTGGGTCCGAGGACCATGCAATGCCTTGGTTCTGTCCAGTACCTAGTTTTCCATTTAAATCATCTGAAGTATCTGGTTTCCCCATGAGGCTTGGGTCCGAGGACCATGCAATGCCTTGGTTCTGTCCAGTACCTAGTTTTCCATTTAAATCATCTGAAGTATCTGGTTTCCCCATGAGGCTTGGGTCCGAGGACCATGCAATGCCTTGGTTCTGTCCAGTACCTAGTTTTCCATTTAAATCATCTGAAGTATCTGGTTTCCCCATAAGGCTTGGGTCCGAGGACCATGCAATGCCTTGGTTCTGTCCAGTACCTAGTTTTCCATTTAAATCATCTGAAGTATCTGGTTTCCCCATAAGGCTTGGGTCCGAGGACCGTGCAATGCCTTGGTTCTGTCCAGTACCTAGTTTTCTCGTTTTATCATCTATTTACTCTATCTATTTGTCCGTAGCCGTTTAGTTCTATATTGATACAATTTACAACAAGCATTAAATAATTACACTTCTCAAGCAGAATAATAATAATAATAAATGCTGGAGTTGGCGGGGGGATAAGACCTTGCCGTGTCTTACCTCTTCGTTTGGTGGAATTCCTCAGATAACGAGGCGTCTTTTGGGTTGTCCAGGTAAGGCGTTCTGACGCTTCGGTGTCTTCTCATTTAGTGAGGCGTCTCCTCATTAATGCTGGCCGTGGATCTACGAGGATCTAACGGTTGGCCAGCCCCTTGGAAATTGGGGCGGCATTATTGCCTCCGAAAATCTCTCCCTGGGATTTATGGCAGATTGGCGCTCATAAATATCCCACCATCTATATAAGACGCTTCTAAGGCAACCCTCTCCTTCACTCTTGACAGAAGTCCAAACCAAACTTCTCCCGTAAACATCTCCCAACGAGGCTTCGCCAAACATAGCCGCTTAAGTCCCTTCGAATGAGTGGGCCCTTAAAAAGGGCAATCTTGGGGATGCACAGCCCCTATCAGGAGCCGAGGATGGCACTCCGATCCTGGCCGCTACGCTGGGATGGGTATCTGGGAGATCCGAAGATTCTCCTTCTTTTCAACCTAACCGTGGACACAGCCCTCCTTACCACCTGGAGGAGGATCCGGACAGAACGTAACCTCCCTCCCTTGGGTATGGGTCTTTGACCCCCCAAGTCGGCTGCATTGGGGGTCGGAGAGAAACCAGGCGGAACCCAAGAGCGCAACCGTTAGGTTCCGCGGCCTCTTCCACCCCTTAATGTAGCTTTCCTATCTTCCCCCTTCTTCTCTCTTCTCACTTCTTCTCTCTTCTCACTTCCGCTTTTTTCTTTCCTCCTCTCGTCCTTCACTTCTTTTTCTGATATTTGTTCTTCATCTCTTCTTTTCTTCGTCTCTTCCTCTACTCTCCTTTGCTACCTTTTGTTCTTCTGCCATTGTTGCTATCTACCACTTTGTTCCCCAGCCGGCTTTATCAAGCGTCCGCCTTTTGTAGTTAGCTTTAGAACAAGCCCCCTGGGCATTACTTGTAAAAGATGTAATTTTACTTCATATATGAATAAAAGAAGTAGACTTGTTTTTATTCTTTCTATTTTTCGCATATTTTCATTCTTGTGATTGTTGACTTCTGAATGATTTGTTGCTGTAGTAGATAGTATTGTTTTTCATAAATTGTTTCTGAGAAAGTTGCCCTTGGCTTCTTTACACCGACCACCGCACTTGCCAGCGCACAAATCCTTCCCACAGACGGCGCCAATTGTAGGGACTCAAAATGTAATGGGCCCCGAACAATAACATTTATAGAGAAATGGGTTTAAGGGTTTGGCCTCACCGAAGTAAACGACGGCCGGTGTAAAGATTATAACAAAATCATCTTTGATATGAAACTCATAAGAGGCTAATGAAGGAAGTTTGGCTAAGTGTTTGCGAAGTGTCTTGATCCTCGGCTCAGGCCGAGGATCAATCTCCCTTTTCTTTTTTTCTCCCTCCCTTTTCTTTTGGGCAGTCTCTTCATTATATATCGTTTCCCTCCCTCAATCTTAACCGTCCATCTGGCATGTAATAATCTGAGTTTCTAGGCATAGGGGATTGTCCCATCATCTGTAGTTGCAGGCTTTATGTTATTTCTAGCCGCCTTTGCAGGTTTTCCAATAGTTGAAGTGACTGATGCTTTAGGGTTTTCGGGTCACCTCACCATTAAAGCAGTCAGGATGTTGGTGGGATGTTTTCAGTAATCGTGGGATATTTTCCCTTAAGAGAAGTCAGAGCGCCGAGGACATGTCATCCTCGGCGCGGCCTTGGGGCTTTTTCATTGTCCTCGGCGCGGGCTTTGGGCCGCATGCAGTGGGCCAGCGTGGTTGGTATAACAGGGCCCCACAGCAACATATTGCACATTCCTAAGAGCTCACTCTAGGCTAGAAAGCCCATAAGGTCACCTAAGTTTCACACGATTCTATTCTAACAATAACAATAAAACCTTAATTAAGCTCAAAATTTTGAAAAAAAAAGCTATTGCTACTTAATTAAGAGATCAATTACAGTAGGTTATATATATTTTTTTCACTATTTTAATCTACTAAAGTCATAATTTTTTGTTATCTCCTTAATTGTCATGTTTGATTTTACTAATGTAGGGATAAAAGCCAAGAATCGCATATTGGGCCTTAGGCCTGGTCCGAGGATATAGGCTGGTCCAAGAAGGGACAATTAATTATGGAGAACTCCAATTATTTGAGTTTTATAAGGAAAGAACGAATGGAAGGTGGTCCGAGGAAGAACTCCTCCTCGGATATGACGAACGCAGCCGAAATCTGTATTCCAACGATCAATGTGATCTTCTCGAAGGCTCCAGCAATAAGGACAGGCATCATACACATATAAAGAGTGATGAGAACTTAGAAATATCTGAAGAAAAGCTGCCACCACCTCATTTAATGCACTGCAGCTACTTTTCTAACTGCATTTATGTGGAGGAGACCCCTGAACAGTGTTGCCTTGGTCATTATGACTCACAGAAAGCCAAAGAGGGTGTTTGATGGGACAGGCACTCAAGTAAGGGCTTAGATAATCAACAAATGTAGGATTGAGATGGTCCAAAAAGGGCTATATAATGTGAGAGACAATCCATGGGATAGAGATCAGAAAAAAATACTACAGCAACCAAAGTTACACTTGTAATTAATTCGACTAATCTATACAAAGATTTGCCTCCTCGGACAATATATTCACCCAATCCTACGCGTTTTGTTGTTGCATGATTGTCTCTCAAACCCATTCTAGCCATTGTTAGATTCACTAGGGTCTAGTTCTTTAACCCACTCTCTACAAATTTATTGTATTTGGCTCATTAACCCACAATCCCACACCTATTGGGCTTGAGCTGCAAACCGTGCCCTTACAACAACTTATATTAATGTTATTTTAAATTTTCCTAGCTACTTATATTAATGTTATTTTAAATTTTCTTTTACTAAATTTGGTGTACCGTCCATTTGAACATTACAGTATTTTATATAATTAGGGGGAGGGGAAGATAGGTCCACAAAAAAATACTATTGTGAGAGGGGCACATTGATTGGGAGCATGAGATATATTGTCTACACCATGAAATGCTTTTAAGTTTAACAAATTAATAAGTTTGCTTACAATACTTAAGGTTATTGCCCGTTGTGCCTGGCATGAAATTTGAATAGCCAAGTGCCATTGAAGTTAATTTAATTTTAAAACTTTTTAAATCCTTTGCATCAAACTTTTTAAAACTTTGCAAATTGTCTTAGGATTTTGTCTTTTAATGGAGTGGGGCTTAAAGAGTTGTGCTGTCTCTGGTCCCAATGTGACACTTCACCCAATAGAGTTTGGGTCTTTAATAAGAAGCATGTGCGAGCCTCATAATTTTGCCCAAACTTTTTAGTTGTCTAGTAGTTAAGTTGTTTTCCTCCAAACCCCATTTTGTGTAAATATAAATTTTATTTGGGAAACTCATTTTATGAAGAGATCAGAGAAATGACGTGTGTCATGAACCTCGATCTATTGAGCCTAATCCATGATATAAGAGAAACAAATGTCGCGAGTCCATCCCATAATATAGTAAAATTAAGAGCCATGAGCCCAATTATGAAGTTAAAATAAATAAATATATATATATATATATACACACACCATAAGTTCAAATTTCAATCCACTAGGTGAGAGAAAATTTTGGGCAAAAACTCCATGCTATGTAGATATTTGACTTGGGTTTAGGATATGTTGTAGTCTATTCTCTTACGTTATGACCTCCAAGTAGACGTCTAGGAATAAACGAGGGACTACCAAGTGACCACGAAGCAAAAAAGAGACCTCAATATTTAGCATTAATGTATGATCCATGTTGTAAAGTCTCAAAATTGTAATGAGTTATTGTACTTCAAGTGTGGACTTAACCAATCTTATTGATTCTTAATTAGTCATTGTTAGGGTCATATTTTCTATGTAATTGGTTAATTTTTTGACAAAACGTACTTTATTTGTAAATTGGGTAGATCTAAGTTAGGTTTAATACATATCAAGTGGTTATATTAAAGACATGAAAATTGATCCAAGAAACAAGTGGAGAAAAGCTGTTTTACTAAAACTTGACCAATAGCTCGACAAAAAGCTGCTATCGAGATTTACTGGGTAGCTACGAATTCAGAATTTCCAGATCTAAATTTCAGCCCATGTTGATGTATTTGTTTAGGGTTTCTTTTCTTGCAACCCTAGACATATATAAGGTTTATTTTAAAAGCCGTCATACATGGATATGGAAACCAAGAGTTTAATTTTCTCAGTGAGAAGCTACTGCGTTTGTACGCCATAGGGTTTTGTAACCAAGTGCTTCCTAATCTTCATCGTTTATGAAGTGAAGAACTTTGCAGCCAACAACAATCATTTAAGTCGCTAGAGTTAGTCACGTACTGAGATCCGTGCAAAGGGTTAGTCATAGATTGAATATTTGTGCAACAAAGGAAATAAGGCTACTACAAGAACAAGTCTAATTGGGTATTGGAGCGAAAGTTCAACTGTAGGTTGGTATTTTGGGATAGACTAAGATAGTAACCACTTGATTATTGATTAGTGGATTTTTAGGAGTGGTGGCCTTAAAATCACTCAGTAGGGTTTTTGCCTTGCGAGAGGTTTTTATTATTGTCAACAAATCACCTTGTCAAATTAATTTCCGCTGCATTTAGTTTATTTGGTGATTTGTTGGTGCCTTCACGATTTGCATGTAATTTGACCTAATTAATCAACTTGGATAATTGAATTAATTAACCGGGATCAAGCTATCTTAACCTAACAGTCATAATAGTTATAGAATTAAAAGATATTTTATTGAATTTTTTTCTAACCAAGAATACAAATCACATTTACAAACTAAATAAATCAAAAGAAAAAACATACAAGCCTTGTTTTATATCTCATGATATCGTCCTATTAGATGATTTTTCCCTTTGGAGATGGGATTAATGTCTACAATTGTCATCTACTTGTCCTTTATACTCGGTTAGAGAAAGGGAAAAAAATCATATTACTAAGGATGAACAATACTATGGGCTAGTAAGTGCTTATTACATTACTTTGAAAGCCATATGACTTCTTGATGAGGCAAATTCGGAACAAACACCTTTAAAGGTCATTTTATAGTCACAAATTGATTTAATTCTAACCTGGCCGCTTGTGAGTCAATTTAAGTAGACAACTTTTTTTAGTTGTGCTCCTTTCAAATTAATAAAGAAAACACATGAACATACACAAGAAAAATATACACAATTTATGATCTGAAAATTGTCACCACCATTTGTCATGATACAAGTAAAAAACCAGACAAACAAGAAGAGCCAAAAACAAACCACTCTTGGATATATTGATGAACATGTCAAACTTCATTTATGGTGCTCTTCATTCTCTCTCAAATGGAAGCTGAGAGATCCTCACTAAACTATCATCCCGAACACTGCAAGAGCGCTTGCACGAGAAATCAAGCATGTTCTTCCTGAACCCAAACCCAACATCACTTTTAACTGACTTACCATTTCTAATGCTCTTTGTGCACTCCTTGTAGGCAGCTAGAAAAGGGTCTTCTTGCTTTCTAAGTCCCTTTTTGGAAGAACTTCTTGAAGGAGGATGGAAAGCACAAGGAGGGAGAGGGATTTGGAAATCATGGACTGAATTAGTCCTAGCAGTTTCTGTTGATGGACAAGGAGGGGGTGGTAGCTTGAGCACAAAGTCACCTTTTGTAGGGCACTCTTGTTGTGTAACCTTGGAGACCCCAGGCTTATTTTCCCATGAAAAGGGTATTGTCCCCCATGAATGAGCCTTGGAGCGACTCATATTATTGTATACTAATGTTTGTGATGGATTTGAAGTATAAGAATTGTGAGTTGGTTTAGGCTCTCATATAGCAGGCGTATTCATGTACAACAAAATTACTTTTTGAAGGCACTAAATCGTGAAGGTTGGAAGGTTGATATTAGCTTTTTTTTTTTTTTAAATTAAAGGAAGAGACAACGAAGGAGGAGAAAAAAAAAAAAAAAAATACCAATTAGTCAACATCGTAGACAACTATATATAGTTATACCCAAAAAAAAAAAAAAATACACTAACTTAAATGCTTAATAGAAAAACATGTTACGACCACAATAATAATTTTATAGATGAATTCCAGTTAGGTCAAATAGAAAGTTTTTTATGGTTGACTAAGAGATTTGGAGTTCAATTTTCGCCTATACCAAAAACCGATTAGTGTCTTAGTTTGATGATAAATAGTTATCATCAGAAGTGGACATTATAGATCAAAACTCTCTAAAAAAAATGTTACAACCACAATAAATTTCATAATTTTTTTTTTACAAATTATTAATGTGAGGATTAATTTAGGCACTAATATTACTTTTATTGTATATCAATTACAACTTATTTCTTTTATTTTGGGAGAAATATTACAAAGTTTGTAGTGTCTTTATATTTTTGTCCCTAATGAAGTAGCTAGAAAAGAAGTTCAAGTGGCACGTAATAAAATTGTGAAGGTCGAAGTTCAAGGGCAAAATGAGAAGGTTGGGGGTGATATTTGACTGTGTCCATGTACGTAATTGGGATTGAGATTGAGGGAGACATGAACCTACTCTATATTTGCCGCCCCGCTCTCTGTAATTGGTAATTCTATTAGTCTGGGAATGTCAAAGACGCATTTCTTGAACAAGTGTTAGTTTGGATAGCAACGCGTTTGCGTTTGTGCTGGTGGCTGCGTTTTTTGTGTGGGTTCCGTGCACTGTTTATGGGACCTGCAAGTATAGATTTCAGCAAATTTTTCATTAAAACTAGGTCCCCCGGCACTTTTCACATATTTAAAAATTATTTTAGTACAGTGTTTTTAGTTTTCAGAAATAAACGGTATCCAAATATTCCCTAAATACATAAAATTGTTTTTTTTCTAAAATTGACAACAGTTGGACTAGTGATTGTTTCACACTAGGAAAAAAAAATTGCATAGGAGGTTGGAATTTTTTGTATGAAATTCCAAAACAAGAAAAATCTTGTTCTTTGGGCGGAGGATAATTAATGCCATTTGTTAAATGATAGAAGTTTGAAAGATGACCAATCAATCTGATTGAACATTATTATAAGGGAAAAGTATACAAATCCAATATGTGATTTTTCCTGCAAATAGGGCTGTAAATGAGCCGAGTATTGTCGAGTAGTGCATGTTCAAGGTTGGTTTGTCAGGAAAAATCAAAAGCTCAAGTTTGGCTTGAGCTTGTGACAAGCCTAAAAATAGTATTTGAGCTTGAGCTTGTGGGAAAGCCAAAAAGTTTGAGTTTGGCTTGGTTTGGCTTGATTAATTAGTCAAGCCAAACTCAAGCTTAATATCAAGCTCCAACTCGAGCTCAGGTCAAGTTTTTGAGCTTGAGATCTAAAACAATTACATTAGTAGATGCTTAAATCTCTAAAATTATGAAAAAAGAAAAAGAAAATAGTATACTCATTTTATCATGCAACTAGTCTTACTTATGATTAGCTATTATTCAAATTAATAATTAACATAATTAAATTCATTCATTCATCATTCCTTATTTACAGCTTCGTAATTGTTCAAAATACAATCTTTATATTCACGTTAGATGATGAAGGACTAGAAAAATACCTGTTTGTAACTATTCACACGTTTAAAATTTATTTTGGCACAGTGTTTTTGGTTTTCAGGAATAAGCGGTATCCAACTATTCCCTAAATACATAATATTGCTTTTTTTCTAAAATTGACACCAGTTGGACTAGTGATTGTTTTACACTAGAAAAAAAATTGCATAGCAGGTTGGAATTTTCTGTATGATATTCTAGAAAAAGAAAAATCTTGTTCTTTGGGCAGAGGATAATTAATGCCATTTATTAAATGATAGAACTTTGAAAGATGACCAATCAATCTAATTGAACATTATTATAAGGGAAAAGTATACAAATCCAATATGTGATTTTTCCTACAAATAGGGTTGTAAACGAGCAGAGTTTTGTCGCGTAGTGCATGTTCAAGGTTGGCTCGTCAGGAAAAATCAAAAGCTCTAGCTTAGCTTGAGCTTGTGATAAGCCTAAAAATAGTGTTTGAGCTTGAGCTTGTGTGAAAGCCAAAAAGCTTGAGTTTGGCTTGGTTTGGCTTGATTAATTAGTCAAGCCAAACTCAAGCTTAAAATCAAGCTCAAAGTCGAGCTCAGGTCGAGTTTTTGAGCTTGAGATATAAAAAAATTACATTATTAGATGCTCAAATATCTAAAATTAAGAAAAAAGAAAAAGAAAATAGTATACTCATTTTATCATGCATCTAGTCTTACTTATAATTAGCTATTATTCAAATTAATAATTAACATAATTAAATTCAGTCATTCATCATTCCTTATCTATAGCTTCAGTAATTGTTCAAAATACAATTTTTATATTCACGTTAGATGGTGAAGGACTATAAAAATACTTGTTTGTAACTATTCACACATTTAAAAATTATTTTGGTACAGTGTTTTTAGTTTTCAGGAATAAGCGGTATCCAAATATTCCCTAAATACATAAAATTGCTTTTTTTCTAAAATTGACAACTGTTGGACTAGTGATTGTTTTACACTAGAAAAAAAATTACATAGCAGGTTGGAATTTTCTGAATGATATTCCAAAAAAAGAAAAATCTTGTTCTTTGGGCGGAGGATAATTAATGCCATTTACTAATGATACTAGTTTGAAAGATGACCAATCAATCTGATTGAACATTATTATAAGGGAAAAGTATACAAATCCAATATGTGATTTTTCTTGCATATAGGGCTGTAAACGAGCTGAGTTTTGTCAAGTAGTGCATGTTCAAGGTTGGCTCGTCAGGAAAAATCAAAAACTTAAGCTTGGCTTGAGCTTGTGACGAGCCTAAAAATAGCGTTTGAGCTTGAGCTTGTGGAAAAGCCAAAAAACTTGAGCTCGGCTTGGTTTGGCTTGATTAATTAGTCAAGCCAAACTCAAACTTAATATCAAGCTCAAACTCGAGCTCAGGTCGAGTTTTTGAGCTTGAGATCTAAAAAAATTACATTATTAGATGCTTAAATCTCTAAAATTAAGAAAAAAGAAAAAGAAAATAGTATACTCATTTTATCATGCATTTAGTCTTACTTATGATTAGCTATTATTCAAATTAATAATTAACGTAATTAAATTCATTCATTCATCATTCCTTATTTACAACTTCGTAATTGTTCAAAATACAATCTTTATATTCACGTTAGATGGTGAAGGACTAAAAAAATACATGTTTGTAACTATTCACACGTTTAAAAATTATTTTGGTACAATGTTTTTGGTTTTCAGGAATAAGCAGTATCCAACTATTCCCTAAATACATAATATTGCTTTTTTTTTCTAAAATGGACAACAGTTGGACTAGTGATTGTTTTACACTATAAAAAAAATTGCATAGCAGGTTGGAATTTTCTGTATGATATTCTAGAAAAAGAAAAATCTTGTTCTTTGGGCAGAGGATAATTAATGCCATATATTAAATGATAGAACTTTGAAAGATGACCAATCAATCTAATTGAACATTATTATAAGGGAAAAGTATACAAATCCAATATGTGATTTTTCCTGCAAATAGGGCTGTAAACGAGCAGAGTTTTGTCGTGTAGTACATGTTCAAGGTTGGCTCGTCAGGAAAAATCAAAAGCTCTAGCTTAGCTTGAGCTTGTGATAAGCCTAAAAATAGTGTTTGAGCTTGAGCTTGTGTGAAAGCCAAAAAGCTTGAGTTTGGCTTGGTTTGGCTTGATTAATTAGTCAAGCCAAACTCAAGCTTAATATCAAGCTCAAACTCGAGCTCAGGTCGAGTTTTTGAGCTTGAGATATAAAAAAATTACATTATTAAATGCTCAAATCTCAAAAATTAAGAAAAAAGAAAAAGAAAATAGTATACTCATTTTATCATGCATCTAGTCTTACTTATGATTAGCTATTATTTAAATTAATAATTAACATAATTAAATTCAGTCATTCATCATTCCTTATCTACAGCTTCAGTAATTGTTCAAAATACAATTTTTATATTCACGTTAGATGGTGAAGGACTATAAAAATACTTATTTGTAACTATTCACACATTTAAAAATTATTTTGATACAGTGTTTTTAGTTTTCAGGAATAAGCGGTATCCAAATATTCCCTAAATACATAAAATTGCTTTTTTTCTAAAATTGACAACAGTTGGACTAGTGACTGTTTTACACTAGAAAAAAAATTGCATAGCAGGTTGGAATTTTCTGTATGATGTTCCAAAAAAAGAAAAATCTTGTTCTTTGGGCGGAGGATAATTAATGCCATTTATTAAATGATAGTAGTTTGAAAGATGACCAATCAATCTGATTGAACATTATTATAAGGGAAAAGTGTACAAATCCAATATGTGATTTTTCCTGCATATAGGGCTGTAAACGAGCTGAGTTTTGTCAAGTAATGCATGTTCAAGGTTGGCTCATCGGGAAAAATAAAAAACTCAAGCTTGGCTTGAACTTGTGACAAGCCTAAAAATAGCGTTTGAGCTTGAGCTTATGGAAAAGCCAAAAAACTTGAGCTTGGCTTGGTTTGGCTTGATTAATTAGTCAAACCAAACTCAAACTTAATATCAAGCTCAAGCTCGAGCTCAGGTCGAGTTTTTGAGCTTGAGATCTAAAAAAATTACATTATTAGATCTTAAACCTCTGAAATTAAGAAAAAAGAAAAAGAAAATAGTATACTCATTTTATCATGCATCTAGTCTTACTTATGATTAGCTATTATTCAAATTAATAATTAACATAATTAAATTCATTCATTCATCATTCCTTATTTACAACTTCGTAATTGTTCAAAATACAATCTTTATATTCACGTTAGATGATGAAGGACTAGAAAAATACATGTTTGTAACTATTCACACGTTTAAAAATTATTTTGGCACAGTGTTTTTGGTTTTCAGGAATAATCGGTATCCAACTATTCCCTAAATACATAATGTTGCTTTTTTTCTAAAATTGACAACAGTTGGACTAGTGATTGTTTTACACTAGAAAAAAAATTGCATAGCAGGTTGGAATTTTCTGTATGACATTCTAGAAAAAGAAAAATCTTGTTCTTTGGGCAAAGGATAATTAATGCCATTTATTAAATGATAGAAGTTTGAAAGATGACCAGTCAATCTAATTGAACATTATTATAAGGGAAAAGTATACAAATCCAATATGTGATTTTTCCTTCAAATAGGGCTGTAAACGAGCAGAGTTTTGTCGCGTAGTGCATGTTCAAGGTTGGCTTGTCAGGAAAAATCAAAAGCTCAAGCTTAGCTTGAGCTTATGATAAGCTTGAAAATAGTGTTTGAGCTTGAGCTTGTGCGAAAGCCAAAAAGCTTGAGTTTGGCTTGGTTTGGCTTGATTAATTAGTCAAGCCAAACTCAAGCTTAATATCAAGCTCAAACTCGAGCTCAAGTCGAGTTTTTGAGCTTGAGATATAAAAAAATTACATTATTAGATGCTTAAATGTCTAAAATTAAGAATAAAGAAAAAGAAAATAGTATACTCATTTTATCATGCATCTAGTTTTACTTATAATTAGCTATTATTCAAATTAATAATTAACATAATTAAATTCATTCATTCATCATTTCTTATCTACAGCTTCAATAATTGTTCAAAATACAATTTTTATATTCACGTTAGATGGTGAAGGACTATAAAAATACTTATTTGTAACTATTCACACATTTAAAAATTATTTTGATACAGTGTTTTTAGTTTTCAGTAATAAGCGGTATCCAAATATTCCCTAAATACATAAAATTTCTTTTTTTTCTAAAATTGACAATAGTTGGACTAGCGATTGTTTTACACTAGAAAAAAAATTGCATAGCAGGTTGGAATTTTCTGTATGATATTCTAGAAAAAGAAAAATCTTGTTCTTTGGGCAAAGGATAATTAATGCCATTTATTAAATGATAGAAGTTTGAAAGATGACCAGTCAATCTAATTGAACATTATTATAAGGGAAAAGTATACAAATCCAATATGTGATTTTTCCTTCAAATAGGGCTGTAAACGAGCAGAGTTTTGTCGCGTAGTGCATGTTCAAGGTTGGCTCGTCAAGAAAAATCAAAAGCTCAAGCTTAGCTTGAGCTTGTGATAAGCCTGAAAATAGTGTTTGAGCTTGAGCTTGTGCGAAAGCCAAAAAGCTTGAGTTTGGCTTGGTTTGGCTTGATTAATTAGTCAAGCCAAACTCAAGCTTAATATCAAGCTCAAACTCGAGCTCAGGTCGAGTTTTTGAGCTTGAGATATAAAAAAATTACATTATTAGATGCTTAAATCTCTAAAATTAAGAAAAAAGAAAAAGAAAATAGTATACTCATTTTATCATGCATTTAGTTTTACTTATAATTAGCTATTATTCAAATTAATAATTAACATAATTAAATTCATTTATTCATCATTCCTTATCTACAGCTTCAGTAATTGTTCAAAATACAATTTTGATATTCACGTTAGATGGTGAAGGACTATAAAAATATTTGTTTGTAGCTATTCACACATTTAAAAATTATTTTGATACAGTGTTTTTAGTTTTCAGGAATAAGCGGTATCCAAATATTCCCTAAATACATAAAATTTCTTTTTTTTCTAAAATTGACAATAGTTGGACTAGTGATTGTTTTACACTAGAAAAAAAATTGCATAGCAGGTTGGAATTTTCTGTATGATATTCCAGAAAAATAAAAATCTTGTTCTTTGGGCAGAGGATAATTAATGCCATTTATTAAATGATAGTAGTTTGAAAGATGACCAATCAATCTGATTGAACATTATTATAAGGGAAAAGTATACAAATCCAATATGTGATTTTTCCTGCAAATAAGGCTGTAAACGAGCTGTGTTTTGTCAAGTAGTGCATGTTCAAATTTGGCTCGTCTGGAAAAATCAAAAGCTCAAGCTTGGCTTGAGCTTGTGACAAGCCTAAAAATGGTGTTTGAGCTTGAGCTTGTGGAAAAGCCAAAAAGCTTGAGCTTGGCTTGGTTTGGCTTGATTAATTAGTCAAGCCAAACTCAAACTTAATATCAAGCTCAAGCTCGAGCTCAGGCCGAGTTTTTGAGCTTGAGATCTAAATAAATTACATTATTAGATGCTTAAATCTCTAAAATTAAGAAAAAAGAAAAAAAATAGTATACTCATTTTATCATGCATCTAGTCTTACTTATGATTAGCTATTATTCAAATTAATAATTAACATAATTAAATTCATTCATTCGTCATTCCTTATCTACAGCTTCAGTAATTGTTCAAAATACAATTTTTTTATTCATGTTAGATGGTGAAGGACTAGAAAAATACATGTTTGTAACTATTCACACATTTAAAAATTATTTTGGTACAGTGTTTTTAGTTTTCAGGAATAAGCGGTATCCAAATATTCCCTAAATACATAAAATTGCTTTTTTTCTAAAATTGACAACAGTTGGACTAGTGATTGTTTTACACTAGAAAAAAAAATTGCATAGCAGGTTGGAATTTTCTGTATGATATTCCAAAAAAAGAAAAATCATGTTCTTTGGGCGGAGGATAATTAATGCCATTTATTAAATGATAGTAGTTTGAAAGATGACCAATCAATCTGATTGAACATTATTATAAGGGAAAAGTATACAAATCCAATATGTGATTTTCCCTGCAAATAAGGCTGTAAACGAGCCGAGTTTTGTCTAGTGCATGTTCAAGGTTGGCTCGTCAAGAAAAATCAAAAGCTTAAGCTTGGCTTGAGCTTGTGACAAGCCTAAAAATAGTGTTTGAGCTTGAGCTTGTGGGAAAGCCAAAAAGCTTGAGTTTGGCTTGGCTTGGCTTGATTAATTAGTCAAGCCAAACTCAAGCTTAATATCAAGCTCAAACTCGAGCTCAGGTCGAGTTTTTGAGCTTGAGATCTAAAAAAATTACATAATTAGATGCTTAAATCTTTAAAATTAAGAAAAAAGAAAAAGAAAATAGTATACTCATTTTATCATGCATCTAATCTTCCTTATGATTAGCTATTATTCAAATTAATAATTAACATAATTAAATTCATTCATTCATCATTCCTTATCTACCGCTTCAGTAATTGTTCAAAATACAATTTTTATATTCACGTTAGATGGTGAAGGACTAGAAAAATACATGTTTGTAACTATTATGAATGAGAAAATACTAACGTGTTTCATAACTTTACTTTAGATGATTGATAGGGAAGAATCATATGTGACCTACTTAATTATTTATTTATTTTTAAATGTAACTATAGTCTGAAGTGGTTCTTAATCAGTTTAATGGGAGGGAAAAAATTAGGGTAATATAGTTAGTGGTCTCATGTTGGCCATGCCATTATTAAGATATGTGTAATGAGTATATTTAGCTAACACATCTAAACTTATAAATGAGCATATACTTGAATTGTTGTATATCATGCCTAATAGCTCACGAGCTTGTTCGTAAACAAATTTTTTTGCTTGGGCTCGGCTTGTTTATTAAACGAGCCTAAAACTAAGGCTCAAGCTAGACTTATTTATAAATAAACAAACATGAACGAGCTTTTTATCGAGTCGAGCCCGAGTTGTTTATGATCGGCTTGGTTCATTTACAGCCCTACCTGCAACACTACATATGCTATTGTTTTTAATGGCCCTATTTATATTTGAAAAATAAAGATGTACAAACTACAAACAGTTATATTATTTAAAATTTTAAATAACATGATAGTGTATACATTGTTAAATAATTGAAAAAATAAAATCTTAATTTTGAAATGGACAAAATGGAGCAGACTTGAAATTGAGAGGATTTTGTTCCCCATGTGATATTGTTTTATGTGAAAATGTAATTCTAAATGTAATATTGTTTTACTTTAACGGATATTTAATATTTTACACATAAAACAATACCGCACTAAGATATTAAGTGTTACATTCAAAACTTTAGGGGGTTAAGTTTTCTGTAAATAAAACATAGGAAGGGTTTTGTATACTTTTCCAAAATAATAATAATAATAATAATAATAATAATAATAATGTTTGTATTTTGTACCAATTAGATTAGTTTGATTTCTATATGAATCGAATATAAAATTTGTCATTTTCTAAATAAAAAAGAAAATTATATAGAGTTTATGTCCATTTAAGATAGATTCATTGAAAGGTTTAGATTAAATATTATAAATTATAAAGTTAAAGGTGTATTCAATATTATGGGAAATTTTGTGTATTATTTTATAGGAAATTCTATGCATTTTGTAGGCAAGTCAATACATACTGTAAGGAATGGTTAAAATACAAGTAATAACTATTCCACCCGCTTGAACCCCTACCCCCAAGACCCATGCACTTTGTGCTAGGGGAAGTACTAACTTGTGTATGGCGGTGATATAATATTTTATACATTAAAAGATCAAATGAATAAATCTTAATAATAATAATAATGAGGGGTGAAATACTTTCTCAAAAAGGATCTTGTTCATGTCACCAACTTCTTCTTCTTCTTCTTTACCCTATGTGATACGCGTAAATGTCACAGTCCAATGATTGACATTGCCATTAGCCACATTAATTACTGATGTCCCATTTTTTGTTCCATTGGAAGCTGAATTGCGCGTAGATGAGTTGTGATCAAAACTTATTACTCCACCAAACATGCTTAACAAACAAGAAAGAGACTGTATCTTTTTAATGTAAATTGCCCCAATAACCAGACCTTAAAATATCTTTCCTAGAAGGTTTTAGCAATGGGGTATATGCAACATCGTTTTCAAGTCTATGTAAGGTTCATGTACGTGTAAGATATATAATATAGAGAAATAATGTTGCATTATATAAGATACTTTTTGCTTAGGAAATTAATGCATCACTTTTTAGAGGAAACCTTCTTTCGATAAATTATAAAGCTACTTTGTCGCAAGTGGAGTGGTTACTACATACACAGGGATGATGATTTGATAAGATCTAATAAAAGAGTTTGGTGTGCTTCATGCATGTTTTTTATAATAATAGTCCGAAAAGGTTGTTTGCTTATAAATTTTTATATAGAGAAAGAGAAAGAGACAATTGAACAATGGGGAAAAGAAAATCAACTTTCTCTTAAAGAAGATAATGTTCCTAGATAACTCTGTCCCACCTTTACATACAATAGAGGATAACTTCCAAAATCAAGAAAGTAACAATGAGGACATGAATTCTATATAGTACAAACCAATATAGTACCAACCCCCACCCCCCCCCCCCCCCCCCCCCCAAAAAAAAGTAAAAGAAAGAAAATGGTCAGATTTTTGTTGAAACCGTTACCTCCAAAAAATAAATAAATAAATAAAAACTGTATTGAAACAATAGAATTTTATAATGTGAAAGATATTAAAATAAGGGTTTGGCTAATGAGTATCAAAGTGCGTTGGTTTTGATTGGATTTTTTATTATAATCAATGAACTTTTTTAGAGAATCGCACAACATTCAATTAAAAAGTGTTTATTTATTTACTTTTACTACTTTTCAATATAATGAGATCAGCTTGATTCTTTCTTAGTGAATACAATCAAGCACCCATTTTTACATATTCCTTCAAACAATTACAATATAATATTTTTTAGAATTGGAATCGTTATGATTGTTGACTGCTAAGTGACTTTATTGTATGGATGGGAGGGCGCCAGCTAGGATTAGAAATTATCCCAGCAAAGACATCAAGCACTACTAAAATCAACAAAAATGTTCAACCAAATAAATTTTTCTAGACAAACTCACAAAAGTATATTAGTGTTAAATTACCCGTTCTCTCAAAAGAAACTCAAAATCTCATGTTCTAATATCATGTTAAATTATTAATTCTTTCAAAAATTTAAGTTATTGAAATATGGTAAATTTAATCATTTAATCACACAATTCTAACCATTAGTACAAATTGATTGAGCCATTAAATTTCCAGGCAATGTTTTTGACACAAAACTTGAACCGATATATAGTTTATTTGAAACTATTTTTTTTCTTTACTGAAATTAATAAAAACATACACATCCTAATAATATCATTACTGCAATCAATTAATCAAATGAATCAATTAATCTAGAGATAAAAACAAACAAACCGTTGTCAATCTTCACAAATGGATCAATCCTTAATTCACTCTCTCGCAAAGCATTTTGGAAACCTAGCTATTCTCACTAGATTATCTTCACAAACATCGGATGAATGCTTACAAGAAAGAGTAAGCATGATCTTTCTCTTCCCAAAACAATTATCTTTCTTTTTTTTGCTAGATGATTTAGGATTAGCAGGGCTCTTTGTGCATCTCTCATAAGCTGCTAGAAAAGGGTCAGGCACTGGCTCATCCTTCTTAACCCCTATTCTAAAAGAACCAGTACTACTTATTGAATGCTGAGGCGTGCATAGTTTATGATGATGATGAGGAGGAGGAGGAGGAGGAGGAGGAGGCAGCTTTGATATTGTAAATTGCCGAGTAATAGATATACCAGAAGCTTGATTTGTGACTTTGCAAACCCCAGGTTTGGCCTCCCATGAAAATGGTACATTAACTTCAGTGTAAACTTCACTTTGCAAAGATTTCCTATGTTGCATGGTGAGTGGATATAAACAAATAAAGCAGGTTTTGGCTAGGATCTTCTAAGAAGAGCTAATGATAATTTGCTTTACATTTTTTTTAACGGCTACTATATATAGCTAAGGTTGTTAGCTTATGGACTTAAATATTGGGAAGAGATCACAACTGAATAATAGGGATCGACAACACGACCAAACGTCATATTCCTGGATTTTACGTCATGGGAAACTTAGAAAAGCTGCAAAGGAAGTTTAGGGGTTGGCTAAATCGGACTAATTAATTCTTGGTTGATTGAGTTGATGGCTTCATAGGCAGATGTACAGAACACTCAGCCAACCTTTATGCATGGGCTCGCATACAACACACAGGTTGTCTTCGATTGCTTGTCTTCAATATTGTTTTTGTTAGGAAATTTAGTGTTAACTGATTACATAACAAAAAATGTTGTAATATTTTGTGTCATTTAGGCTAGGTTTGGATAGCAATGCATTTGCGTTTTTTGGCTAGGTCTCGTATACTGTTTATGGGACCCGTAAGTACCGGAAAAACTTAAATCTAATTTTAAAACTGGGTTTTATGGCACTATTCACACCTTTAAAAATTATTTTGCTACAGCATTTTCAGTTTTCAGAAATAAGCGATATCTAAACAAACCATTACTCTATAACTTGTAAGGATGTAAAATAGGTAAAAGACTGAAACTTTTTCACTGTACAAGACTGAAAACTTCCCTCGAGTTCAATCGAGCAAAAATGAATGTTAGCCAAAAATTTTTAATTAATCACTCGGTGATCACTCAATCAAGCAAACCTTATTATAGGGATGCTTATGTAGTCACTTCAACCCTTATCCCAACATGTGTTACAATCCAAAATTTAACCCTATTTTCAAGTGAGGAAGACCGCTACAAAATTGATCGGACAACTTGAGAGGCTTTTGAATCCAACAACTTGATCACCCGCTATGTGTATTAGACTTTGATCAATGAAACACAAAGACGACTTCAAATCTTCAAAAAGCTCTTGGACTGGCTGACGGATTAATAGGTGGCGATCATTTGCAAAGTGGATCACATAAAAGGCATCTGTCAGAAGTCTGCAGTTTCTAGTAGGAGTAGGGGGATCGGTACATTAATGTCCGTCTACATTTACGGGGATGTCATGTGAGTATAGTTTATACTGCAACAACCTTTTATTTTGGATTTTGATTTTTTGGGATCCTTGTCCCTGCGTTAAAATTTATAATTAAAAAAAAAAATCCTATTTAGTTGTGCTTGTTCTTTTTTCTTTTTCTTTTTTTCTTTGTAACATGTCCCTCCGTGATCAAATTGTAACTTAATTGTGATTCGAACCTAGTGTTAATTAACTACCTTAACCAACAAGTGAATCAATCGAATTAGTTAAGGCCTTAATTTGGGATCTAAACTGGAAATTTCAGTTAATTTTTCAAGCCTATTCCTAGAGTAATTATTAGTTACTATTATGTAAGTTATATTCTAGAAATACCTAATAGTAAAACTTCTAAGTTCAGTTTGAAAGTATATTAAGAGTCTATTTAGAATCCGTTTATTTTGCTGAAACTGAAAACTTTTGTTAGTCACATCACACTTAACTCTAGCTAGTCAACAACCAAATAGGAAGGGAAAAAAAAAAATATATATATATATATATATATATATAGACTATACATCCTGCATATACATATTGCATTTAATATTTCTCTTGAGAGATATTTTGAAAGTAAAAATGTATATAGATAGATAACATGATAGCCAACGTAAATACTTTTCTTTTATTCCCTAGTTATACCTGAGATTTAGTAAGAAAATTAGGTAAAAGAAGAAAGAGTAAACTACCCTTCGATTTTATATTTATAATGTATGCGTAATCTTCATTTCAAGGGTAGCTATCTTTTATGGGATGTGATCCTGCATCAATATTTTAACAGTCCGCCTAAGGAAACAATCAAACCAACGCCCAATTTTATAAAATATTTGAGTTTCAATTTGTAATTAGATTACAATACAAATGGGAAAGTTATTGTGCACCAATCATAAGTTAACACTTAACATATCGTGAAATTAGATGTAAATTTGGACGTGTCTCTAAAGTTTTCCATATTTTAAGCGGCATGTTTCATTCTGTAACCTGGTTTAAATATATATCTAACCATATCTAATTTATAGAAGACTCAACACGCAGATCCATGTAACATATATATTTACAATCCAAATCCACACACAAATTTAGACATTTCAAATTATCTCAATATTAACTTCCAGATAATTCATATAACATCACCCATGGGCTTTGTATTTTTAGCTGTGTGCTTGAGATGTGTGCGCATGAAGCAACGCACATAAATTTAAGGTAGCAGTATTGTCAAGGAGTAAAACCCTGTGTTCATTTTATGAATTTCATATTGCCGATTAGTTTAATTAAAATGCTCAAATCATACCAACTGACCAAGGTTTGTCTTCAAATTGTGTGAAAAACAAAATAAGAAATGGGTGTCATAAAGCATGCATGTATATATTATTTCCTCATTGGCTTGATGTGCCAAAGGTTGCAAATAAAATAGGCAAACACTAGTGAAATTAATTGAGCTTAACTAACTTTGTATAGCAAGTGACAACATTACTCGTTCGGTCTGAGAAAAAGACATATGGATTAATAAATTAAAACCGTGTGGTAGCTTCACATTGCATTAATATTAATAAATTTAGGCTGATTCTAGCGCATGAGCTTTCAAACATCTAAATTTTGAGAAATTAAACAAATTGACACCTGTGGCTGTGACAGAAGCATAAATAAGTATATAAATATAAAAGTAATAGTTATAAGAAGTGTGTGAAGTGGGGAATTAATGCTAGGATGAGCCAACAGAGTTTGGGTAGAGTCATCTAAACGTTGAATAGGACAATAGGTAAACATATTGTACAAGTATTAAAGAAGAGACTAACCAGTACCTGTTGGCCTTTGGTACAGTTCTTTGCCCCATCAAAAATGCATGTTTCTTAAAAGCAAAGCAAATGTGATTTCTATCAAACATTGGTAGTATAATTATAATTTATAAATGTGATTGGATCCAAGACTTCAATGTTTTTTCACACACTAAAATATGTTATTTGAAGCATGATACTAAACATATTTTTTGTTTTATGAATACTGTAACACGTTTTCGTTTGGTCTGAGAAAAAGACATGGATTAATAAATTAAACCGTGTGGTAGCTTCATATTGCATTAATATTAATAAATTTAGGCTGATTCTAGCGTATGAGTTTTCAAACATCTAAATTTTGAGAAATTAAACAAATTGACACCTGTGGCTGTGACAGAAGCATAAATAAGTATATAAATATAAAAGTAATAGTTATAAGAAGTGTGTGATAGTGGGGAATTAATGCTAGGATGAGCCAACAGAGTTTGGGTAGAGTCATCTAAACGTTGAATAGGACAGTAGGTAAACATATTGTACAAGTATTAAAGAAGAGACTAACCAGTGCCTGTTGGCGTTTGGTACAGTTCTTTGCCCCGTCAAAAATGCATGTTTCTTAAAAGCAAAGCAAATGTGATTTCTATCAAACATTGGTAGTATAATTATAATTTATAAATGTGATTGGATCCAAGACTTCAATGTTTTTTCACAAACTAAAACATATTATTTGAAACATGATACTAAACATATTTTTTGTTTTATGAATACTGTAACACGTTTTCACAACACTTTTTAAACCACGGTTTTCACATCATCAATCAATCAATATATATATAAAAGCAGAAAGCTCATGTGGGAAAGCACTAGATTCTGCCAAGTGACACATTGTATGACATCCTTTTCATTTAGGCTTCTACCTCATCTAAATTTAGCATTTATGTCAAACTATTAAGTAATGGCAAATGCATTTATTTTAATGTATTAATAAAATTCAAAAAATTTATATACATTTATAACTTTACATGCTTTGAATTGATATAGATAGATTTAAAAAGCCATGGGAAATGTAGGAATAAAATTCAAAGAATTTGTATATATTTATAACTTTATACGCTTTGAATTGATACAGATGGATCTAAAAAGTCATGGGTAAGGTAGGAATCAAAAAAACTTTTCAATTTTTAGCATAAGTCTAACTTCAATGCAGAATTGCAAGAATTGAATTCAATGAATTGGGCAAATATTATTTGTCTCCACATCAATTCAATATATATATATATATATATATAAGCAGAAGCCTCATGTAGGAAAGCATAAGTTTTTGCCAAGTGGCTTCCTTCTCATTTAGGCTTCCACCTCATCTAAAATTAGCATTTATGTCAAACTATTAAGTAATGACAAATGCATTTATTTCAATGTATTAATAAAATTCAAAGAATTTGTATACATTTATAACTTTACATGCTTTGAATTGATACGGATGGATCTAAAAAGTCATGGGAAATGTAGGAATCAAAAAAACTTTTCAATTTTCTACATAAGACTAACTTCAATGCAAAATTGTAAAAGTCAAATTAAATGAATTGGACAAATATTATTTGTCTCCACATTTGTCCAGTATAAATCTCCATTTCCATTGAACTTAAAAGTTAAACTTCTATAATTTTCTTACAATATCTTTGTTTTTCTTTCTTAGAGGTATGTTAATTTTCAAAATATTACGTTCATCTTAAATATTTTGTTTAGATTTTATGTATACGGTTTTACTTATGTAGCATTGTAATTTATTTAGGATTATTTTTTCATATTATGTGCCAATTTATATTTTTGATTTTCTGTATGATGCGTATACTTGGTAACGATCTATTTTTGGCTACTTTTAGTTCAATTAAAATTTAGATGTTAAATTGTGATATTATTGCATCACTATGACATTATTTTTTCTATTGTTGTATCATGAAATTCTAGAAGTTTTTATAGCTAATTGATATATAAAACATAAATAATACAAGAAAGACACCTAGGAACCAACAAGTTTGTAGGTGACAATTTCACTATGATCCGGTGACATTCCTTGGTTGCGTGAATTAGAGGAATTTTCCCCCCAATGTATTTAGTTTGAATTTAGTTTTAGTAGAAAACCTCATAGATTAAGTGTGACTAACAATTAATAATAGTATTGATGAAATCAATTGGTCATAAATAATTTCCTACAAAATTTATCAAAATGCACCGCTCATCACGCGGGATATCGGCTAGTTTTAAATAGCGATACTAGAAATCTCCAACCAAACGGCACCCAAGTGATAACCAAGTGCAAGTCATATTTTGTTAGAGAGCTCAAACAACAATTTTTAGTATTTAAACACTGAAAAATGCGGGCTAAAAAAATAACAAAAATAAATAACAAAAAATAAAAATAAATAAATAATAATAAAAAAAAAAACATGAATGATAAGAGAGTTTAACAAAGAGTGTTTGAGTCACAATTATCAATTTAGTAACATTGTATTTTGATAGCACCTTAAGAAGAGTGTTCAGTTTTCAAGTAACAGTTTTGAGTGGCATTCTTGTAATTATTTTGAAAACCGTGGAACCCATATGTGTTTTTTCACTTTTGAAAATATGTTATTAGAAACATAGTACTAAGCACATTTTTGCATTATGAGTACTTTAAATACGTGTTTTCACAGCACTTTTTTAAACCACAATTTTCACGTCATTTTAAAAACCAATACCTAAACTCTTACCAAAAGGGATATTTCATGTCTATGTTTTGAACTTCGTCTTCTTTCCTATTATCTACCTATCTTTAAAAAAAAAAAATTTAAATAAGTGAAAAAAAAAAAAAAAAAAAGAGATAAAAATATGGGCTTGTTACGTATAATAATGCAGGAAGCCCAACAAGGGTTATTAGCCTAATCCCTATAGATACTTGTTCATGGTTTTTTGTAACACACATTTCATAAAGTGTTGTTCATGGTTATTAGCATTGAAGGATTCTCCTGCCAACGTGGGTCATCAAGTTTCTCTTTCTGTCTATATCAATTTTCTAATATTTTTCTTTCACAATATTTGACATGATATTAGAGCCATTAGATCCAACATTTTAATTTCTTTCACTTAGATTCACCACAACAATCCAATTTTCTACCTACCAAAACCCACAATGCAAATTTTTGCAGCCCATAACCATGAGCCCAACAACCCAGAACTTCCTATACATGCCGAAAGAAGAAAAATAGCAATTCGATTGAACTGAACACCTGACTCAATTCGATCCAAATACTGAATACCACATCGGCTCATTGCTGAACCATGAATCTAAACTGAACCAGACCTCTAAATAGGACCGTTGACCTAACTAATGAACCAAATCTTTGAAAGTTGACTATGGTTGAATTTTTCCAATTAGGCCTATTCTATTCATAGTAGTTCTTGCTACAGCCATTTTCATGCCCATGTAGTTGTCTTCCAACATCTTTCCATCATCATTCTTCCAATTTGGACGATTCATTCTACGTTGTATATTTGTATCTGATCTTGGTCATTGATAATCACTTTCAAGGCATCTTTAAGAAATCTTCAGAAGTTTATATACGAAACTCTAGACAGCATAAAGTCAATTTTTGAGTTTAAAAGGGAATGTTAAAGGTATAAGTTTGTTACGTGTAATGATCAAAAATGTCTATTGTAGGTCCAACTAGGATTAGCCTAATCCCTACGTATACCCCAGTAGGATACTTTGTGACACAATTTGTATTGTAAAAATGTATTCACTAAAGGCTTCTCTCGTGAACAAAGGCCCTCAAGCAGTCAAGCTGAATCACATCATTTTTGCTATTCTCTCATCTTCATCAATTATCTACTCTCTTTCTTTCACAATATTTAATAGAAGCAATGAAGCAAGTTCCAACCTATTTTCACTTCCACCTGTAAAAAGTTTTCATTTTAATGAGAATGACATATACATTTGCATGCTTTTTACACCAGTTGCTGCTTAAAAGTCGCTAATCCGTGCGATACACGGGATAATTAAATTTAAAATCACTTATATTTATAATAACAAAGATAAAACAAATCTGTGACTACGTTAAAAATAAATTAATATAAGTGAATCTAAATGCTTGGAAAGGCTTTTAGAATAATTTCCTAAAAATTGAAGAGACCAATTTGATACTGTTAAGGTCTAAAAAAATAATAATTGTGACTTCTTAGGATCAAGCATGCTATCTACTATAGTCAGACCTAAAACACTATTATGCCATCATAAAAAATAAAGGATTTTCTAATTTTAACATAAATATCATTCTAGAATCCCATCTATTCTTTTTATTCTTCTTAAACATGCACCTCTAATTCTAATTAACATGGAATATGAGCTTAAAGGAAATCAAATATCAATAAGAGCCTAATTAGCACAGCAAAAATAAACTAAAAGAAAAAAGAGAATACAACATAAAAATAAAGATGGCAAATTTTTTTATAAAAAAAATCAAGGCAATGAGAGAATTTTATGCAAAATCTACATTCATTTTTGCACCAACATATCTATACAACCTCATATTACATATAAATTAACGTTATTTTCTATTATAAATTATTACAAATAAATAAACCTCATTACATAAATATATTCTACACATATGATTTTGGAGATCATTCACCTAACAATCTTCACCCAAGCATCATTCTTCTAGAGTCTCATCTTTTTTCTTTAAACCTATATATGAACAATTTTAAGTGACATAGTTTCAGCCAATGATTTCGAGTAAATAAAAGTCACTTTTGCCCAAATCTAAGTGCCCTTTTTTTTCTCCTTTGGAGTGTGGGTGGGTTTTGCCTTTTGTAATTGCATGCTCTGACTATGCAAAACCAAAAACAAAAAATCCTTGAGTTTCTTATGTTTCAACATCTTATAGCCTTACACATCATCAAACACCATCAGTATGAGATGTTAATTCTATGAAGCAATGTGAAAAAGAGTTGGAAGACATTATCTGGCAAACTAACTGAAGCCTACCTGTTCATATATTCATTGCATGCATGTGTGAAAAATAAAAAATAAGTTTTGTTTTCTTTGCTTTCCATGACCAATATATATCAATCCTAATTGAGCACATATGAGCTCAAAATAAAGATAGCAGTTTCGATTTTTGTCTGCAGTGATTGTTCACTTTCATCAACCAAGACCATTCGTTATAATGAAGAGCTACGTCATTGTAGAGTTTATATATGGTATAGAATACGAGTAATGGCAATTGACAACAGAGCCACATGCATCTTATTTCATTCATATATACTTTAGTTCATCTTATTCATTCAAGTCAAAATTTACTTCTCAAAGTAATGAAGGACACCACAATGATGCAATCATTTACAGTAATTAATCCAAAAGTTCAAACTCTGAATCTGAGTATCACGAATAACCTAAACCTGAAACAATAGATTATCCATGAAAACCAAACAAATTGTGGATAGAATATGAAGCATTCAAAAGCATCAATCATTGCTTGGTATAATAGATATATAGAATCAAAATGGGTAAAATACTATTTTGGTCCCTAAACTTTATTAAAAGTTTGTTTTTTATCCCTGAACTTTAAGGAGTTCATTTTTCGTCCTAAACTATTGAAAGTTTGTTTTTCATTCCTAAACTATTGAAAATGTTTTATTTATGTCCTTAAACTTTACTTTTCATCCCTAAATTATTGAAATCAATTCCTTTTTCATCCCTATTTTTGTCTCTAAACCATTAAAAAAAAAATCTTTACAAAGTTTAGGGATGAAAAAAGAACTTTTTAAAGTTTATGGACAAAAAAAAAATTTGTCAAAGTTTAGGGACTAAAATAGTATTTTACCCAATCAAAATTCATGGCTATGTGTAGCAGATTGCTTTATAGTTCCTACGCTACAACAAATTCCATGATAATTGTTATGCCAATTCTTTGAAGACAAAAAATCTCACCAAAGTGTACTTATAGGAACTTGTTTGGACTCTTCAAACTTCATAAGGTCGGAGATGTGAAACACAATTTATACATTATAAATAAATTGAAACTAAATAAAACTCACCAACATTCTACCTTTTCATACTGGAAAACCTATCAGCATCAGCCACTGCAGTTGGCTTTGATGCTCCAACAACCATTATATAGTCCTCGGACATCATTCCAAATTTAGAGGTTAGAGCAAATGGCTAATAATTTACAAAGGGGCATAACAATCTCATAAAATCATAACAGTACATTTAAAAATATAAATAAAATAAATAAAAAGCCTACCTATTATGACCCACAGCCTCAATTCTCCCTTTCTCTTTTTTTTTCTTTATTTTGTTAGTAATACTGCTCCTTGATGAAATCAACAATAAACAAAATTATTCAAAGCAAGCAATGAATAAAAAATTTAAACCATTTGTAGGAAGTGCAAAGCAAGCAAGAAAGAAAATTAAACCTGTAAGGACCTAGTTTGAACTCCTAGCCCAACTTGTATATGGACTTTAAACCCAACAAGCCTAAAACAATAAATTTGTAGAGAATGAGTTGGAAAACTGAGTTTTAGTGAATTAAACAACGAGCCTATAGATTTTGATGAGAAAGAAAGGAAGATAATAGACGTTCACTAAAAAAAAAACGTCATCAGTCGAGTTCGAGGAGACTGATCCTTAAATATTACTCTTAAAGTTTTGTTACAACTCTAGTTCTAGACTGCTACAATGTTTATTTCTTAATTCTCCCATCCTCTCCTCATGGAGGGTCTCTTACATTATATATCTCCATTTAGACCATCCTGATCCTACACTTGTTGAGCATCTGAGCCCTCACTTGAGTGCCCATCCAATCAGACACCCTCTTCAGTTTCCTGTGAGTTGTGGTAGCCAAGGCAGCACTATTCAGAGGTCTTTTCCACATAAATGCAGCTAGAAAAGTAGCTGCAGTGCATTTAATGCGATGGCAACAGCTTTTCCTTAGATATTTTTGGGCCCTCTTCCTTTTTCCTTGTGCATGAGGCATGCTTTTACCACTGGAGCTTCCATGGACGTCATTTTCGTTGTTGGAATACATATTCGAGCCGTATTTATCATAGCCGAGGAGGAATTCCTCCTTGGACCCCTTCCCACTCCTTTCTTATTTATGAAACTCTAAACTGGAATCCCTCATAACTATTTATCTCTCCTCGGACACGCCACGTCCTCGGATAAGGCCCAAGGCCCAATATATAATTTTGGGCCCTTATCCCTACAAAACCTATAAACAATATGCACAAAATTTGTTGTATATCATAGTAAATGACATATTAGTCAATTCATGGAGTCATAAAAGTAGTTAAGTTGTCTACAATCAAATTAATTTTTAATTTAAATAAATATATTTGGCAAATTTCTATTATAACTGTTAGGACATATGTGGTTTACATGTTAAAAACATATGTCATACTTATTTATGTAAATTGGCTAATCTTTTAACAAAACGCACTCTACTTGTATTTGGGTAGTTCTAGGTGTTTTTAATACTTCAAGAAATAAGGTTTCAAGATCAAGTGTTGAAGTCATCAAGTCTGTCCAAGAAAAATCAAGCTGAAGTGCAATTTCATTAAATCTCGACACCTGCTCGATAGCTCCTTGACACCTGCTATTTGTCGAGATTTAAAAATCAGATTTTTCTGTTCTGATTTTTTGGGATCCGTGAATATGTTTTTGGGCCTTCTTTTCTTCTAACCCTAAACATATAAAAGAAGTGTTTTAAGAGCCGTAAACAGAGACACAAGTTGCAAAAGCATTGAGCAATCCGTGTTCAAGCAAATTGTGATCAAAGACGAAGTTCTTGACCTAGTTCATCTTCTCTGAAGAAGTTGCTGTGTATTTGCACCAAAGGGTTTTGTGACAAAGCATCTTCCTGATCTTCATCGTGTATGATGAACTGAAGAACTTTGCAACCAACCTCTTCTTCTAAAGTTGGTGTTTGAAGTCGCGTACTGGGATCCGCGCATCTGGTTAGTCACGTACTTGAGAGCCGTGCATCAAAAGGGAAATTGTCACTACAGATCAAGTCCAATTGGGTATTAGGGTAAGGGTTCAACTGTAGGTTGGTAAAGTACTTGGGATTCCTTTACTTGTAACCGCTTGATTTGATAATAGTGGAGTTTCGGGAGTGGTGACCTGAAAATCACCCGGTAGGGTTTTGGCCGTTAGGGTTTTTCCCATTCATGAACAAATCACCGTGTTATTTAATTTCCGCTGCATATTTAGTTATTCAATGATTTGTTTGTGCTGCCACGCAATTGCATGATAAATTGATTAATTAATAACTTGGCTAATTAATTAATTGGATTAATCACAAGGGGTCATTCAATTTGTGGCCTATCAATAACCAAATTAATCATTTGCATAGAAAAATTAATTTTTTACAACCATAGTATAGCTACTTAGATTTATCACAACATGAGGAGGGGAAAAAACTTTGAATGGAAAGATTTCACATCAAATTTAAAAGAGATTTCATCGAGCATATGTTATGCAACACCAAAAGAACGCCTATAGAATAGATTAATTCAAAGCAACCCAAAAGACGATTCAAGAAAAAACACTTACTATTTCATCTCATCAAGCAATTAAGTTCCCAACAGATAGGCCAATGAGTACATTATATTGACCAACAGCTTTGATGACCTTAAATTAAACTGAATTTCTGCAATTTGATTAAACAATGAGAAAAATATTATGAGGCCCAAGATAAATAAAATAAAATAAAATTTAAATTTAAATTTAAATTTTAAAAAAAAAATTCATCAAATAGTAGAGAGAGAAACCACCCCTTTAGAACCAAACACAATCATGAACATCTGCTAGGCTAATGAATGACTTTAATTACCAACCTTAAAACTATTAAAGGTAGCTTCTGCTTGCTTGCCAATTCAAGATCTGTCAACCCAACCAAACCAAAACTTACAATTGGAGAATGTATATGTTTTCTAAAAAAATAGAATCAAAAGAAACCTAAAATCAAGTTCAAAGAATAGGGGCCATCCATAAAAGCCAATAACTCATTTTAAGTTGGAGAAACATAATCCAAATGAAAAAAATTTGTTGGCAACTTTTGTCATATTGTATGAAAAATTCCATTTTTAAAAAAGGCCAATGAAACATCACTTAAGAATTTCATCAAACTATTTGTGCATATGTAACACTATGAAATTTTTCCAAGTTTAAAGTAGGGTTTAAATAGTAGCACAAAAATTATGAATTGATGCATAATTCAAATGTAACAACAAAACTCTAAATAATCACTATCTAACACAACTAGTTTGCTTCAAAATAAAGGATACCATTTAACCACATAATAAAACAACTTTAAATATAACAACTTGCTAAGCATGGCCTCCAAATTATTTGCAAATTAAAGATTTATCAACCAACTAATTATCGCCATAGTCTCCATATATATTCAAACATCCATATTTTGATCCAAAAAAAACTACTTTCTATTCTTCCATATGTTTCGATTTGCATTTCCATGAATTGGGCTTTATGTAATAATACAAAATAAGTAAAAATTCTTCAAATCCCACGTGCAGAAATAAAACATTTCATTCATATAGTAAATTTCAACAAAACCCACCAAACAAAAAAGAAAAAAAAAAGTTTTGATCTTTGGAGTTATAAACCTGTTGGGAAGCCTTTAAATCATTGTACAGGATGACTCAGTCTTCTGGGTTGGAGAAACGAACAGCCTAGGAGGCGATCATCAAGGCCACTCTCGACTTCAACAACACCGTTGTCAATAGCTCCAATTTAAACAGTTCGGATTCAAGCATCATGCTTCTTCATCATTGTTAGATTCAAAGAAAGGCGAGAGGTAAGAAAAATGAAGGGTTGTAGAATGAGAGAAGATTGCTTTGGCATTTTAGATAGAGGGACATAGAGAAGAATGTAGAGAGAGATAAAGAAAGAAGTTGAGGGAGAAGGAATATGAAAGGTACAAATTTGTAACTTCCTAAAGCCAGAACGTTGTATTTGTTGGTTTTTAAGGGAAAATGTTAGTGAGAATTAGATTAAGAGTTTGAAACTGTAGGTTTTGGCAAAGATGAAGAGAGAAGCTGATATAGATAAAGATATAAATATATAGATACAGTGGTGGGAATTATGGTGGAGATAGTGGTGGGAATTAATAAATGGGTTTTATGGTGGAGATAGTGGTGGAATTAAATTAATAAGAAGTAAGCTTTATGGTGGAGATAGAGGTGAGATTTGTAACTTCCTAAAGCCGGAACGTTGTGTTTGTTGGTTTTCAAGAGAAAATGCTAGTGAGAATTAGATTAAGAGTTTGAAATTGTAGGTTTTGGCAAAGATGGAGAGAGAAACTGATGTAGATATAGATATATAGATATAGTGGTGGGAATTATGGTGGAGATAGTGGTGGGAATTAATTTAATAGGAAGTGGGCTTTATGGTGGAGATAGATGTGAGATTTGTAACTTCCTAAAGCCAAAATGTTGTGTTTGTTGGTTTTTAAGGGAAAATGCTAGTGAGAGTTAGATTAAAAGTTTGAAACTGTAGGTTTTGGCAAAGATGAAGAGAGAAATTGATATAGATATAGATATATAGATATGGTGGTGGGAATTATGGTGGAGATAGTGATGGGAATTAATTTAATAAGAAGTGGCCTTTATGGTGAAGATAGAGGTGAGATTTATTTTATTATTTTTAAATTGATAAAATCTATTTTTAAATTGTTGGGAAAATGCAATAAATATTATGGAAATGACATGGCTGCTGACGTGGCTCAACATGAGCATAACAACATTAAATGCTACGCTTCAACTTTTAGTAATATATAAAATATAGATAGTGGTGGAAATTAATTTAATAAGAAGTGGCCTCTATGGTGAAGATAGAGGTGAGATTTATTTTATTATTTTAAAATTGATAAAATCTATTTTTAAATTATTGGGAAAATACAATAAATATTATGGAAATGAAGTGGCTGCTGACGTGGCTCAATGTAAGCGTAGCAACATTAAATGCTACGCTTCAGCTTTTAGTAATATATAGATATAGATTTATTTTGATAGTGATATCTGTCAACATGCAACAACAACAACAACAACAACAAAAAAGAAGGTTGTCCTCAATGAGGAAGCTATCATCTTAAATAACGTACTTAAATAGGCCCAAAAAAAAAAAACTTCTATGATTCTATCTTAAGTTTTCTTTTTTATTACTGTTTTTTAACGCATGAATCAGGTCAGCGTTACTAGTTGCTACCTTTTTTTTTATAACATACTAGTTGCTATCTATCTGAGAAGCCAATTCAAACAATGATTTTATTTCAAAAATTGAGTCATTCTCGATTTCCTAGGTCACAAATTGAGAGCATCCTTGGTTCAACATTTCAAGCAACTAGAATAGACAACAACAAACAGTGTAAGACAAAACTTAGGTACAGTATTTAAGTGCTATTCTTTAGGTTTCTTTCTTAAGATTCAATCATGTTGCTTTTTTCTTATGTGGTTGTACTTAACTAAAAATACACTTTTATCTCATGAGAAAAAATTCACATAGTTAAATCTTAAGAAGGGAATCTAAGGAACAACACTCGAACATTGTATCTAAGTTTTGCCCAATGGTCTAATACCATGTAAACAATCTCATTGGAGAAAATGTTAAAGTGACTTTAAGAAACAATTTGCAATTTGTATTCGCCATGCACTGAAACCCATTTCAATTTATGGTAAAATTATTTATGCCAACCAGTAACTTTAATAATGTTTGTGTGAAATTAATATTGTTACAATATTGTTTCTCAAAAAAAAAAAAACATTGTTACAACATTAAGTATTATTATTTTCATATGTGTTCCAATAAGTATTACTATTTACTCAAAAAAAATCCTTTTTATCTATATTATATCTAAAAGTTGAAACATAGCATTTATTGTTACTACGCTCCTGTTGAGCCATATTAACGGCCACATTATCCACCCATTTTCAACATTCTCTCTTATTTTTAAGTTTTTTTTTCTTACTAATTTTCCAACTTATTGTTATACTTTCTCTAATTTTTCTCCTCCTTTTTACCTTTTCATCTCCTCACTAATATTTACCTTAATATTACTTTTTCTCTATCCCTTTATCTTCCTTTATTTTTTGCTTTTCTTATTCCCCTTCTCTTACTATAAATTTACAATTAGCTTTTCCAATCTATTCATAGTTTTTTCACAAATAAAAGGTTATTTCTCTCTCTCTCTCTCTCTCTCTCTCTCTCTCTCTCTCTCATTTTTTTTTTCATTTTTGGTGGATTTTATTATATTTTTCTTGCATCTCTACTTTAAGTTGACGAATTTTTGTATTATTTGGAACTCTACTTTGGGTTACTGTGATTAAATTTTGTGTTTTTAAGTTTTTTTTTTTTTTTCATGCTTTTTAATTTCATAGATGTTGTCATATTGCATTATAAAAATAGTATATAAGAATATAATATTATTTTATTACATAACAAGACTGGGATAATTTGGTGTTTATTACTAAATTTTTTATTTTTACTTTTTTTCTTCTCATATTATTTTTTATAAATTTCTTATTATTCTCTCTCACATTCTCTATTGAAAAAATGGTGATTCTTTTTCTCTTAATTTTTTATTATTTGCCACAACTCTACTGTGATGCCCCAATTTGATTGATTGTGTGATGTGTGTGGGTGTGTGATGAGTCCCACATCGGGTATTTACTGGGTAGATCTGGGCTTTATTAACAGCTACAAGGAGTCTCAATTATTACTAATCCTTTTGAGGTATAGCGCAGATATGGCTAGCGCTTTTCCTTGAGTCGTTACATATGGTATCAGAGCGGACCCGATGCTCAAAGACACTACCCCACAAAGTGGGCCCTAACAAGAACGTTAAGGATTTAAGTGGGGGAGATTGTGATGCCCCAATTTGATTGATTGTGTGATGTGTGTGGGTGTGTGATGAGTCCCACATCAAGTATTTATTGGATAGATCTGAGCTTTATTAACAATTACAAGGAATCTTAATTGTGACTAATCCTTTTGAAGTATAGCGCAGATGTGACTAGCGCTTTTCCTTAGGTCGTTACATCTACTTTATATTGATGAATCATTGTGATTTTTAAAACTCTATTTTGGGTTCATACATTTTGGTGTTGTATTTTTTAATTCTCTATCACAAGTACTCTCTCTCTCTCTCTCTCTCTCTCTCTCTCTCTCTCTCTCTCTCTCTCCAATAAAATTTAGAGAATGAATAATTTGAATAATTTATTTAAACAAAAATTATACATACATACATATGTATATGCATATATTTATTTATTTTGCTTAAATGTATAATCAACCTCATACAATTCATTTAAAAGTAACAACATTAAAACAAATGAATAGCTGCCCTAAAAATTACATTTGTATATTTATAGCCTTTATGTTTAAAAGGACTTTCACTTAAATTTACCCGTATTGAAATGGACTAAAATGTTGCATTAATGTGGCTCAACAAAAGTATAGCAACAATAAATTTTATGCTTAAAATTTTAGATATTACGAGTTTGAGATTTATATATATATATATATATATTAATAAATTTGGATTTAGATTAGGTGCTTTCAACACAAACATGTCTTTTTCCATTATGTAAGTGCACAAAAATAGATCGAAGTGGGTCAAAATGAAACGAAGTGATCCAAATAGACCGAATTGGACCAAATAGAACAAACTGGACCGAATAAGAATGAATAGACCGAATAGGACCGATGTGGACATAATAGGACCAAATCAGACCGAAGCGGACAGACTAGACTGAATAGGACCGTTTTTAAAATAGGACTGAAGTGGATCAAAGTGGATAGAATGGACCGAATAGGACCCTTGTGAACCGAATAGGACCAAATAGAACCAAATATGACAGAATGAACTGAATAAGACCAAAGTGGTCCGAATATGACCGAAGTGGATAGAATAGGACTAATGTGGCCCGAATATGGTCAATGTTCTTGAATGGACCAAAATGGACTAAAGTGGACTGAATAAGACTGAATAAACTGAATAGAACTTTAGTGGACAAAATGGACTGAATTGAACCAAATAGGACCAAAGATGACAGAATGGACCAAATAGAATGAATGTGGACCAAATAAAACTTTTGAATATTTATCATTTTTATTGCATTTTTAGGGCTCATATTTCTAATTTCTTATGTTTATTTTAGTATTTTCTTTGCATTTTTTTAACTCAAAACTAAAGAGTTTAGCCCAAATATAATAAAATTTCATACTTTTCAACCCAAAAATTAAGAAAAAAAAAAAGAATTTTTGAGCTATATTTAAAAAGAAAACCTACAAAAAGAATCAATTTAAGGCCCAATTAGTCTAGAATGGATTAAGGGGGGTCGAAATTGATTGAGTGGACCGAATTTGACCGAAGTAGACCTAATTGGACCAAATAGAAATTGTTTAGTTTTTAGGGAGAAAAAATTATCTTCAAAAAATTTTAGAGCAAAAATATATATATACATTATATTACAAAACAAAATAATTATTTATTCTCACGCATAGCGTGGATCTGCGACTAGTTATATATAAATACCAATACAAGCGTATTATTCATTATTCATTCTTAAGCAAGATCAATGCAGTTTTTCCTTCAAGAAACTCTCTCTCTCCGTCTCTCTCTCTGTTATTGTTCTTCATGATCTTGCTATATACTCAAAAATTCTCTTCGTTAGAGTTTTATCAAGCACTAGTTTTGGCCAAACCACATAAATTTGTGTGTGTGTTGATCTTTTCTAGCTATGCACATCTCATAGATGTCGGAAAAAGTTTCAAGTTTCCTACAAGTATTGATGATGTCAAGAAATTCACCAGTGAACCACACGATACTTATGCACTCGAATGTAAACCTACACAATACAGAAAGCGAACCCAACAGAGAGCACCGGTGTGATGCCGACCAAATACCCTCCAAAGGTTAAGTTAGAATTATTCTCACAACTCTAGAGTGCTAGAGAGGGGGTTAATTATGCGTACCTTGATTTGTGAGGGTATTGGGGCTTTTATAGTAGTAGAGAGTTGACATTTCTTCCTTCGCGCAAAAGTCTTTTCCTTATAGGACTCTTCTTGTAGAATCCTAAACGTGATGGACAAGATATTTCCTTGTGGGGAAGATACTCATTAATGCGTGTATATTCTAGAATTCTCTTACCACTAGAATTCCTTTAATCTTGGGATTCCTTGAAGTGTGCCGCAAGTATCTTATAACAGGGGTCTTCATACTAGTATTCAGACTCGTTGCCATTATGCCCGTCCAAGCTGGATCCGTTCACAACGAACCACAGATGCTGGGCCCGTCCAAGCTGGATCCGTTCACAACGGACCGCAGATGCTGGGCCTGTCCAAGCTGGATCTGTTCACAACGGACCGCGGATGCTGAGCCCGTCCTCTATTGGCCCACGGAGGATGATCCGTCAAGCCCATTTCATTAAGATTTTTCCCCTTTCAGTTGCCCCCTTCACCCCATGGGTCCGTCATTCATATTAGGACACGTGGGGTGACGGTTTGTGATTATGGGGTGACGATCTAGAGGTCCAGGGGTCGTCGATGTCACATGGAAAAAAGTCCTAATATCAAGGACCATAACACGTGTCACTCTTTCATTGAATGTTGTTTTGGATCGAGGCATCGCTTCGTCTTCCTTGCATTTCCTTTATAAATACCAAACCTTCGCTTCTCATTTTCCTATTTTGCAGTGACTCATACTTGTCAGAGCGCAATCCGTCAACCCTGTAAGGCTAACTCGTTCACTTACTTGCATCCATCATTATTGTCTTTCCTCCGTTCTCATACAAATTGGTAAGTTCTCACCCGTCTTGTTTTTCTATCGTTGAATTATATCTTAAAACTCTTCTGTTACCCATTCATAGACCCGTCAAAGTCTTAGGTTTTGTCGTCATTTGTAGGAAATGTCTAGTGTGTCGAGTAATTAGTCAGTTGTCCGTGATGGGGCGGACTACGAGGAGGTATACCCGTCTGGTCATAACGACCCACAGAGTCCAAGTGAAGATAGGAGTCCGTCCGCCTCTTCTCAGTCCTCAACAAATGAGGATACGGAATTGGCTGAATCAAAGAAAGGTTTTGAGGATGACGAGGAATAAGTAGGACCTGTCGTAGGAGCTGATGGACCAAAGGAGTTCATCATACTTTCGGAGTGGACAGTGAACGATTTCACATCTACTATCAAAGAGACCCACTTCAAAACACTTAGGGCTAATTATCAGATTCCAGAAAACATTCCCATCTGTCTACCCTATAAATCAGAGAAATGCTACTATGAGGGGGTGGAGGGTGTTGGGGTGTATGAGCAGATGTTGAAGGCAGGGCTTAGGTTTCCACTGAGCTCCCTTCATCGCAAACTACTCAAATACCTAGGTTTATCTGTCAACCAAATATCTCCCAACGCCTGGAGAGTCTTCATAGCCATGGAGATTCTTTACGATGCTTGGTCAAACGGAGCTAGAAGGTTGACGGTGAGAGAATTCCTACATTGCTACCGTCCGGATGAAATAGATAAATCTAGGGGCATATATAGTTTTGTAACTAGAAGTCCTTTGTTAAAGGTAATATATGAGACCTCAGACTCCAACAGAGACTGGAAAAGTCATTATTTTTTCTTAAAGGGTGACGAGTGGATGAGTCGTCCAGGTGTCACAGAACATATGCCCGTCGATACTACTTGGGGCATATTGTCGGAAACTAGTACGAATCCGTCCTAATATGTAGAGGCCTTTCATTTTACAGTTCAGTTTAATATATCTATTTCAAACCTTTTTCAAACCGTCCTTCCTTTTTTGCAGTTCGACGACGACCACAAGTTAGCCTTGAGGAGTTTAGTTTTCTTGAAAATATTTTTAGCAAGACTACGCCGGAGGAAAGGACCTAGGCTAAGCTGGTCAACCTCGAGACCATCCATTGGTATTGTGACGAACCTACACCAACACCGGCTGCAATTAAATACGAAACCAGGATCCGTCAACGTAAGTCCGTCGTTCCAATCTTGCTTGAATAATTGATACTTTTTTTTTTTTTACTAACTTCACCCGTTCATTTCACAGAGATGGACGATGCCAAGAGAATGGCATTAATAAAGGCCAATGCTGCCAAGAATAAGGAGGCCGTCGCTAAGAATAAGGAGGCCGTCGTTACTGAACCCAAGGAGATGATCTCTTCAAAAAGAAAACAGCCGTCCAAAGGAGACCGTCCACCAAAGAAACCCAAGGTTCCTTTGGAACCCGTCGTAGGGCTCATAGCTGAGGGTGTTAGGACAGTTACTGTAGTAAAACATGGGGCTGGTAAAGGCCTTATGACGAGTCCATCCTCTAACCTCAAGAAGCCACCGTCCCTTCTTCGAGACAACCCTAAGTATGCTCTGGAGCAGCTCTCCTCCATCATCACCACCGAAGATTATGAAGATCTGGGTAATCACTCGACGGAGGCTATGGGGGAGACGGGCTTGTTTAGCATTGCTCAGGTAATCCATCCATCCACCTTTTATCCGTCTATTTTTCTTCCGTCTAATAAATACCTTTTTCTTGAAATTAAATTATTTTCAATCTTTCAAGCCATGATTATGGTGAAGGGTTTGATGGGACGGTGCTTAAACCATGAGACGACCTTGGGCCGTGTACGGGAGAAGGCAAGGTTGACGGAGGATCAGCTATCCGAGCTTTAGGTCTGGAAAGTGGCTCAAGAGAAGAAACTCAAGATGGCTGAAGAGGCAAGTAAACAACTTCTCAATCTGACGGAGGAGCTGAAACAAGTAATTTCAGAGAAAGATAAAGAGATCTGCCAGGCCAAGGATACAACTATCCGGGAGTACCGTGACTCCGACGCCCTCTTAAATGAGCTCAGGGACTCGTATGGTGACAGTTTTGATAAGGCTATCCGTCAAGTGAAGGTGCTTTATCCTGCCATTGATCTATCCTCCATCAATATCAATGCCCCTGAACTCACATCCGCCCGTCCTATGCAATCTGAGGATACTAACGAGCTCTTTGGTGAAAACCCACCCGTTAATGCTCACGGGGATCAGCAAGCTGTTGAAAGTGATCCGAAGGATGGCCAGGCCCGTCACAGCGAAGAGAAGGAAACCACTAACTTGGATGAAGTTTAGTTAGTTTTTTTTTTTTTTTTTTTTTTTTTTTTTTTTTTTTTTTTTTTTGTAATGGTATTTTGAGAACAATTCATGAATCCGTCGTATTTCTTTATGTAAACATTCCCTTTTTCAATGATATTTTAATCCGTTCAACTCTCCTTCTATAATTTGCTTTATATATTTTGTTGGGTGGAACTCATCCGTACATTTTACTTCGTTTGGTTAATGAATTATGTCATCCACCCTGCAGATTTTTATAACTTTGCTCATTTATTGATCTGTAATGTTTTGTATGCTTGAGCAGCCTGGTCCTTATATTGTATCTAGGGATTTTTATCCTCATAGAAGTGATTCGTCATTTTTACGGACTAAATATCCGTCCATTTCACGGATCATAAGATTCTAACCCTCCTTGGGGGGATCCATCCAATTTGTGGACTTTGTTTTAACCCTCTTGGAGGAGATTCGTCCACTTTGTGGACTTTGATTTTAACCCTCCTTGGGTGATCCGTCTACTTTGCGGACTTTAGACTCTAACCTTCCTTGGGTGATTCGTCCACCTTGTGGACTCTAGATTTTAACCCTCCTAGAGTGATCCATCCGCTTTGTGGACTTTAGATTTTAACCCTACTTTGGTGATCCGTCCACTTTGTGGACTTTAGATTCTAACCCTCCTGGGGTGATCCGTCCACCTTGTGGACTTTAGATTCTGACCCTCCTGGGGTAATCCGTCCACCTTGTGGACTTTAGATTCTGACCCTCCTGGGGTGATCCGTCCACCTTGTGGACTTTAGATTCTGACCATCCTGGGATGATCCATCCACCTTGTGGACTTTAGATTCTAACCCTCCAGGGGTGATCCATCCACCTTATGGACTTTGAATTCTAAGAGTGCAAGTAGGGAAACATAGTTGTATCTGAATATTCCTCTTATTAAAAAATCATGCATTTGTAGAAAAGTACTTGCCCCCTTGGGCTTAAAAACTTATTGTAGCAAAAAATTGACTAAGTAAAACTAGTAAAACTGTAGGAAAACTTAAATGAACGTTAGGGAGGGCCTTTGCTCTTCATATTACTCCTATTGGTAGTACTTTCGTAGGTGCTCTGTGTTCCATGGGTGCTGCAACTTTCGTCCGTCTAGAGTCTCGAGGTGGTAGGTTCCCTTCCTCTGTCATGATGTGATCCTGTGTGGTCCTTCCCAATTAGGGCCGAGCTTTCCCTGCGAAGGATCTCTAGTAGCGCCTATTACCTTCCATAGTACAAGATCTCCTACTTGGAAGTCCCTATGCCTGACTTTGGAGTTGTAGTATTTTGCCATGAGATTCTGATACCGTGCCAATCCCTGTTCTGCAGCTGTTCGAAGTTCGTCTACTAGGTCAAGCTAAAGGCGCATGGCGTCGTCGTTCTTAACTCCGTTGTAGTTCTCCACCCGAAGGGTTGTTAGTCCTACTTCTGCTAGGATAACAGCGTCACTTCCGTAGGCTAGTCGAAACGGTGTTTCTCCAGTAGGAGTTCTTGCAGTGGTTCGGTATGCCCACAGAACACTCGGTAGCTCGTCCGGCCAAATTCCCTTTGCCCCCTCGAGCCGAGTCTTGATGATCTTGAGCAAGGATCGGTTCGTGACTTCAACTTGCCCGTTGGCCTGTGGATGTGCTGGTGACGAGTAGTGATTCCTGATCCCTAGCTCTGAACAGAAATTTCGGAAAAAGCTGTTATTAAATTGCTTTCCGTTGTCAGACATGAGCACTCTGGGAATCCCGTACCTGCAGATGATATTTCTTCAGACAAATCCTCGAATGTTCTTCTCACAAATCCTCGAATGTTCTTCTCCGTGATAGTCGCTAGGGCTTCTGCTTCCACACATTTTGTGAAGTAGTCGATTCCAACGATCAGAAACTTTAGCTGCCGGACTCTAGTGGGGAAGGGGCCCATAATATCTAGTCCCTATTGGGCAAATGGCCAAGGGGCCGTCATGGGGGTCAGCTCTTCGATTGGTTGCCGGATAAGGTTACTGAACCATTGGCACTTGTCGCAGGCTTTGACATAATCCTGCGTGTCCTTCAGTATTGTAGGCCAATAATATCCTGTTCAAATTAGTTTATGCACTAATGACCGTGCCCCCGAATGGTTTCCGCAAATACCTTCATGGACCTCCCTCATTACGTAATCGGCTTCCCTAAGGTTTAAACATCTTAGGTACAGTCGAGAGAATCCCCTTTTGTATTGGATATCCTTTATCAGCACAAATCGTGATGCTTGGACCCTCAGCTTCCTAGCAGCATCTTTCTCGTCTGGTAATATGCCAGTCTTAAGGTAGGATATTATCGGCATAGTCCAATTGTACTCGGAATCTACCTCCTGCACATATGCTCAGTTATTGATGAGTGAGGCATTTTGAACAAATGATAATACCCGTTCTAGTACCAACATAAATTCCGATGATGCTGCTTTTGCAAGTCGATCGGTACAATCGTTCTCCTCCCTTGGGATTTGAACGAACTTGACTTCGAGGTTGCTGAGCCGACTCTTAACTTCCTTAAGATACCTCTTCATTCTCTCACTCTTGCACTTGTAGCCGCCATTAACCTGACTTATGACTACCTGAGAGTCGCAGTGTACAACTATGTTTTCTACTCCTACCGCCTGCGCAAGGTCTAATCCGGCTACCAGCGCTTCATATTCGGCTTCGTTGTTAGTGATAGGGAAGTCTAGTCGGACCATGCACTCAATTTTATCCCCTTCCGGGTCTGGATTACTACACCAGCCCCTCTTGCTTGTTTGTTGGAAGATCCGTCCGTATGGATACTCCACTGTACGGCTATTTTTGTCTTCGTTCCGTTTGATCTAGCAAATTCAGCAATGAAATCTGCCACGGCTTGCCCCTTTATCACGATTCGCGGGCGGTACTGTACATCAAATTCACTCAGCTCTACTGACCATATAACCATCCGTCCACCAGTTTCAGGGCTACTCATGGCTTTCCTCAAGGGTTGGTCCGTCAAGACAACAATTGTGTGCGCTTGGAAGTAAGGTTTGAGTTTTCGAGCCATAGTTACCAGTGCGAAAGCTAATTTCTCTATTCGTGGATATCTTTCTTCCGCTCCTCGGAATACTCTACTTATAAAATAGACGGGTTTTTGAGATCCTTCCTCTTCCCTGACTAGGGCCGTGCTGACCGCTGCTTGCGAAACCGCTAAGTAGAGGTAGAGTACTTCCCCTGGCTTGGACGGACTGAGTAACGATGGAAACGAGAGGTATTTCTTCAAATCTTCAAATGCTCTCTAGCACTCGTCCGTCCACTCAAATGCTTTCCTCAAAGTACGGAAGAAAGGAAGACATTTGTCCGTCACTTTTGAGACGAACCTATTCAGAACCGCAATTTTACCGTTTAATCTTTGGACCTCTTTGATCGTCTTTAGCGGATCTAACTCTATGATTGCCCGAACCTTCTCCGGATTAACTTCTATACCTCTATTAGAAACCATGAAGCCCAGGAACTTTCCAGCTGTCACCCCAAACGCACATTTGTTCGGATTCAGCTTCAGCTTCATGTTGTATGATCTAAGTATGTCGAATGTCTCTCGAAGGTCGTCCAAATGATCGCCTTCACGCCGGCTCTTTACTAGCATGTCATCAACGTAGACTTATACGTTTCTCTCGATTTGGCGCGCGAACATCTTGTTCATCAATCTCTGATACGTCGCCCCCTGCATTTTTTAGTCCGAACGGCATCACTTTGTAGCAGAAGAGTCCCTGGCTGGTGACAAAGGAAGTTTTTTCTTGATCAGCCTCATCCATCTTAATTTGATTGTAGCCTGAAAAGGCATCCATGAAGCTCAGGAGTTGGTGCCTAGCCGTTGAGTCTACCAAGGTATCTATCCGAGGTAATGGGTAGCTGTCCTTTGGGCACGCCCTGTTAAGGTCCGTGAAGTCGACACACATCCGCCACTTCCCGTTGGCCTTTTTGACCATCACAACGTTTGCTAACCAATCTAGATAGTATACTTCTCAAATGAAGCCTGCTTCTAGTAGCTTCATGACCTCTTCTGCGATGGCTTTGTCTCGTTCCTTGGCGAATACTCTCTTTTTCTGTTGGACTGGTGAGAATGCGGGGTTCACGTTCAGCTTGTGAACTATGACTAAGCGATCAATCCCTGGCATGTCCTCATAACTCCAGGCGAAAACATATTGATTCATCCTGAGGAATTCTGCTAGGGCTTGACGTGTTGGTTAGCTGGCCAACGTCCCCATTCTGATCGTTCTTTCAGGCCTTAATTCATCGAGGGATATCTCTTCAAGCTCCTCAACTGGTTCCGCTGTGGTCCGTTGTTCTTCTATGCACATGGTCTGCTGGGGGTCCCCCATCTCCATCATGGCAATATAGCACTCACGGGTCGCCATCTGATTCCCTCGTAGTTCTCCAACCCCATACTCCGTAGGGAACTTTACCATTAGGTGGTATGTTGATGTCACCGCCTTCCATGAATTAAGGGTTGGTCACCCGATGATAGCGTTATAGGCGGACGAGCAGTTGACCATAAGGAAAATTACATTCTTTGTGATTTGTTGAGGATAATCACCTATTGATACCGAGAGTGTAACTGCGCCCAATGGGAGTACCCTCGTACCTCCGAAACCAACTAACGGAGCGTTTGTTGGTATTAACCGTTCTTTGTCAATTCTCATCTACTGAATGCTGGGTAGTACAAGATGTCAGCTGAGCTACCGTTGTTTACCAATACTCGGTGAATGTTGAAATCTCCTACCCGTAGGGTGACGACCAGGGCGTCATCATGAGGGTGATGAAGACGCCGAGCGTCTTCTTCTGAGAATCCGACGACGGGGCTCTCTACCCGTGCCATCTTTGGTACATGACCCGTCAGCTGTACATTATGAACCATCCTGAGATAAGTTTTTCGCGCCTTTTTGGATAACCCCACAGCTGTGCCCCCCACAATCATCCTTATGTCTCCTATTGGGGGTTTAGGACGCTCATCATCCCATCGGGGTTGTTGCTCTTGAGGAGGCGGGTCCCTCCTTTCTTTGCTGACGAACTTCTGCAATTTTCCTTGTCTAATAAGGGCCTCTATCTGCTGCTTTAAGTCGTAGCAGTCGGCTGTGTCGTGACCGTGATCACGGTGGAAGCGGCAATACTTGTTTCTAGACCTTTTGCTAGGATCTCCTTTCAATTTCCCGAGGAAAGTTAAAGTCCTTCGTCCTTTATCTGCATTAGTACTTGGTCTATTAGGGTAGTTAATGGGGTGAAGCTCGTAAACCTTCCTCCTGGTGGCTTAGAGCATCTCTCGTCCCTTCGGTCTCCCATTCTAGGTTTCTTTGATCCTTGTTCCCGTCGGACCTCTTCCTGTCATTCCCTTTTTCTGGGTTTTTCCTCTCGTGCTAGTAATGCGTCTTCGGCATTCATGTATTTGGTTGCTCTGTAGAGCACTTCTGACATGGTTTTTGGGTCGTTCTTGTATAAAGAGAACAAAAACTTACCCTTTTGCAACCCGTTTGTGAAAGCAGCTACCAGTATCTTGTCGTCAGCTTCATCGATCGAGAGAGCTTCCTTATTAAAACGTGTTATGTAGGCTCTTAACATCTCATCCTCTCGTTGCTTGATGCACATTAGGCATGCGGTGGACTTCTTATACCTGTGCCCTCCAATGAAATGCGTGGTAAACTAAGCACTTAGCTCCTTGAAAGTGCTAATGGAATTCGGCGTCAGTCGACTGAACCATACCCTCGCGGAGTCCTTGAGCGTTGTAGGGAAGGTCCTGCACATGATCTCGTCAGCTACCTCTTGAAGGTGCATCAGGGTCTTGAAGGTGCATCAGGGTCTTGAAGGTCTCTAGATGATCCAAAGGGTCTTTTACTCCGTCGTAACTGTCTATGTGCGGCATGCAAAATTTGTGGGGTAGGGGAAAGGAGTTGACGGCCGCAGTGAACGGCGGGTCGGTTCGATTGACCAAATCGTCAAGATCACTGGACACTCGCCCCTTTAGCGCGTTTATCATGACTTTCATCTACTTCTTTATCGCCAGCATCTCAGTAACTATATGTGGTGGAGTTGCGTCCGTGAGGGATGGCATGCTCAAGTTCTGCCTTCCAGGTCTGCTCGGGGCGTTGCTACCCTCAGGTCTTTCCTGGTTTCTTTTTTCAGCACTGTTCCCTTCTTGATCTTCTCGTTGGTCATTTGGTGTTGTGTTCTTCTAGCGTAGCTGTTCTTCCAAGTCAAGGTTCTGTTTGGTGAGACGTTCCACCGCTGCGGCGAGAGTTCGTACCTGTCTTTCAAGGGCAGTCGTGGGTGGTTCTTCTTCTTGAACGTCGTTCGTGGTTGCCATCGAGCGAGTGAGTACCATGCAACCCTTTAGTCCGAGAAACAATAGTATGGCTTATGAATCTCAACTAAGTTTCCCACAGACGACGCCAACTGATGATGTCAAGAAATTCACCAGTAAGCCACACGATACTTATGCCCTCGAATGTAAACCTGCACAATACAGAAAGTGAACCCAACAAAGAGCACCGGTATAGTGTCGGCCAAATACCCTCCGAAGGTTAAATTAGAACTATTCTCACAACTCTAGAGTGCTAGAGAAGGGGTAAATTATGCGTACCTTGATTTGTGAGGGTATTGGGGCTTTTATAATAGTAAAGGGTTGACATCTCTTCCTTCGCGCGGAAGTTTTTTCCTTATAGGACTCTTCTTGTAGAATCCTAAACGTGATGGACAAGAGATTTCCTTGTGGGGAAGAAACTCATTAATGCGTGTATATTCTAGAATTCTCTTACCACTAAAATTCCTTTAATCTTGGGATTTCTTAAAGTGTGCCGCAAGTATCTTATAACAGGGGTCTTCATACTAGTATTTGGACCCGTCGCCATTATGCCCGTCCAAGCTAGATCCGTTCACAACGGACCGCGGATGCTGGGCCCGTCCAAGCTGGATCCGTTCACAACGAACTGCGGATGCTGGGCCCTTCCTCTATTGGCCCACAGAGGATGATCTGTCAAGCCCATTTCATTAAGATTTTTCCCCTTTCAAGTATCATTTCAGTTATCATGTCATAGCAGTGTCCATGTTTCTTAGAAGCCTACACAAATGAACATGTCATCTCAATCAAAGGACAACAGCTGAAATAGGAGACATGGGAAAACACTTCTTTAGATACAAAACAAAACACAATCCTAGAAAGTCTATATCTAACGTTGTACAGGTTTTTCACCCTCACAAATTTCTGAGGAATCTGAACATCAAGTTATAGATATTTTTGTGAACACAACCACCAGGGCTGCTTAGTGTTCAGTTATTTTTACAGAACTTGGTATAAACTTTGGCCATATATTACTTGCTCTTTTTGAAGCATTGCTGACTGTGGAGATTAAAGTTTACACTTGTTAGAGCATTTTAATATTAAATAATTAAAATAAATAAATGTTATAACATAAATGTAAAGATATTGGAGTGAATATGGAAGATGAGGAATTAGTGAAAATGTTTAATCCCACATTGAAAAGGAAAGAGAGTTTTTTATTCTTTTTAATTGTGGTGATTAATGGGCTAAAATGAATTGTCTCAGATATTAGGCTAGATACGTGCGCAAGGGGGAGGTGAAGAATGGAGGTATCAAAATTAATTGTGTAACTCCAGCCCATCAAATTAATGTCTAACAATTAATCTTGTAACACCCACTAAATCAGAATAATGGACATAATTTAATCATTCAGACCCATTCAGACCTATAAATAGACTCATTCAGACCCAATCCATGACTGCAAAAATTACACCAAAAAAAAATAGAGAGGTTTTGGCAAGGAAGGGTGTCCCACTAAATCAGAATAATGGACCTAATTTTATCAGAATAAATTGGGTAGTAATTTCGTGAGGCTCATTGAGCCTATAAATAGACTTATTCAGACCCAATCCATGACTGCAAAAATTACACCCAAAAAAATAGAAAGGTTCTTGGCAAGGAAGGGTGTTCTTTCAGGTGGAGTTTTAGGCTTGAACACTTTGTGCAGAAGTTGTTCCAATCATACGACACTTGTTGGGCGGTTGTATCCTGGGGGAGACAAGTCAGAGAAGGTCTGCATCGGTTACAAAGTTTAGCCAACCAAGAGCTTGAATCTCCTTAAAGAAAGCGAGTGCCGCGCTTCAGTCCAAATAGTGTTGTGTAATTTCTTTCTTTAAAGTAATAAAATTCAGTTTCTCTTTGTATTATTTCCATTATCATTGCATTTGCACCAACAATTTTAGGGAGATTCAAACACATGGAGCCTACACAAGAGAAACCAAATGGTGGATGGAAAATTGGTGGTGGATCAAGCACAAGACTTCCAAATGATTGTGGCAGAATTGAGATCCGAAGGCGTAAAAATTGGAGACAATTTGGTGGTAGCTGGCATAATTGATAAACTACCACAATCTTGGAGGGAGTTCCAAAAGACTTTATGGCACAAACAAAAGGAGACATCCTTGGAGACTTTGATCACCCGCATCTGTGTGGAGGAGGAGGCTAAAGGACAAGATGCACTCATGACACAAGATAACAATGGTAATTCCACCACAAAAGTTAACCTTATTTCAGCCAATAATAATATGCCCAAAAATCATTTTCCTAGAAATAGTCATTTGAAGCCTAAAAAGAGAGCCTTTAAAAATAATAATAGACCTCAAGGAAGGGGAAACCCAAATAAAAATTACAATAAGAACCAAGGACCCCCTTCACAAGATCAATTTAATAGATCCTATTTTGTCTGTGGCAAGAGTGGGCATATTGCTCGATTTTGCAAATTTCGGAAACCTGAATCTGTCCCGTAGGCTAACGTAACCGAAGAGCCTTTAGTGGCTATGATTACAGACATCAATATGGTGCAATATGTTGAAGGGTGATGGGAAAATTCTGATGCTAATAGGCACGTTTGCTATGACAAAAATTGGTTCAAATTGTACACTCCTTTTGAAGAAGAAAAAACTGTTATGCTTAGTGACTTTAGCAAAACCAAGGTTCTTGGGAGTGGTGAGGTTGAATTGAAATTCACTTCTGAACGCGTGCTAACATTAAAAGATGTTCTTTACACTCCATCCATGAGGAAGAATTTGATGTCAAGTTTTTTGCTTAACAAGGCTGACTTCAAGAAAACTATGAAATCTGATAATTATGTAATCACTAAAAAGGGATTATTTGTGGGCAAGAGTTATGCTTGTGATGAAATGTTTAAATTGAATGTTGAGAATAATAAAGCATCTACCAGTTCAGTTTATATGCTTTCTTCTATTAATTTTTGGCATGCTCGTTTGTGTCATATAAATAGTAGATATGTGGGAATCATGAGTAGTTTAGGATTAATTCCAAGACTGTCAAAAGATTTTGAAAAATGTGAAACTTGTAGTCAAGCTAAGATTACAAAAAGGCCTCATAAAAGTGTTGTAAGAAATACCGAATTGCTTGAGTTAATTCACTCCGATTTATGTGAATTTGAGGGAATTTTAACTTGTGGAGGAAATAGATATATTATCACTTTTATTGATGATTTCTCAAAATATACAACTATTTATTTGTTGAAAATAAAAGTGATGCTTTTGAAAAAATTCAAGATTTTTTAAAAGAAGTTGAAAATCAATTCAGTAGAAAAATAAAAAGAATAAGAAGTGATAGAGGCCGTGAGTATGAATCAAGTGCATTCAACTCATTTGTTCAGTCTTTGGGAATTATCCATGAAACTACTACACCATATTCACCTGCTTCTAATGGTGTGGCTAAAAGAAAAAATAGAACTTTAATTGAGTTAACAAATGTCATGTTAATTGAATCTGGTGCACCTTTATATTTTTTGGGTGAAGCTATTTTAACTGCATGTCATGTTTTGAATAGGGTGCCACATAAAAAGTCACAACCACACCTTTTGAGATGTGGAAATGACATAAGCCAAATTTGGGATATTTGAGAGTATGAGGTTGTCTTGCTTATGTAAGGCTAACTGACCCTAAAGTGCCTAAATTGGGTATTAGAGCTACTACCTGTGCTTTTCTTGGTTATGCAATTAATAGTGAAGCCTATAGATTTTTTAATCTTGAAAACAAAATAATTTTTGAATCTGGTGATGCAATTTTTCATGAAGAAAAACTTCCTTTTAAATTGAAAAATAGTGGGGGTGAAGAAAATATTTTGTCACAACCTAGTTCTTCTACTTCACATTTACAAAAACAAGAAAATTTTGAAATGGAACCTAAAAGGAGTAAAAGAGCTAGAGTTGAAAAGGATTTTGGTCCTGATTATTATGTTTTTAATATTGAGGAAAATCCCCAAAATTTAAAAGAGGCTTTAACATCACCTGATGCTATATTTTGGAAAGAGGCTGTAAATGATGAGATAGAATCTCTAATTTCTAATAGAACTTAGAAATTAGTAGATCTTCCACCGGGTTGTAAGACCATGGGTTGTAAATGGGTCCTTAGAAAAAGGTTGAAACCGAATGGATCAATAGATAAGTTTAATGTTAGACTTGTTGCAAAAGGCTTTAAATAAAAAGCTGATCTTGATTTCTTTGATACTTTTTCTCCGGTAACAAGAATTACATCTATTAGATTGTTAATTGCTATTGCTGCAATTTTTTATTTGAAAATTCATCAAATGGATGTAAAAACTACTTTTCTAAATGGGGACCTAAAGGAAGAGATTTATATGGATCAACCCGAAGGCTTTGGGCATGAAAATTACAAAAGTATGTGATGGAATATATCTTAATCAATCACATTATGTTGAGAAAATATAATTTTTATTATCACAAAAATGTAGCTACTCCTTTTGATTCTAGTGTTCATTTATTTCCTGTGAATAATGATGATGAGATTTTTAATCAAAAGGATTATGCTAGTATCATTGGTAATTTGCGTTATGCTACTGATTGTACTAGACCTGACATTGCATATGCAGTAGGAGTGCTTAGCAGATTTACTAGCAAGCCTAGTAGAGATCATCGGCTAGCTATTAAGCGAGTCATGAGATATTTAATTGGTACCAAAAGCTATGGCTTATTTTATAAAAAGTACCCTGCTGTGATTGAAGGTTTTAGTGATGCCGATTGGAATACTTTGTTAGGTGATTCTCTCTCTACCACTGGTTATATTTTTACCTTAGATAGTGGTGCTATTTATTGGAAATCTAAAAAGCAAACAATAATTGCTAATTCAACAATAGAAGCTGAATTAATAGCATTAGCTTCAGCTAGTGAAGAGGCAAATTGGCTTAGAGATTTATTATATGAAATTCCACTTTGGGAAAAGCCAATTCCACCTATATTAATTTATTGTGATAGCACTGTCGCAATTGGTAGAGTTAAAAACCGTTACTACAACGGTAAATCCAAACCTATAAGAAGAAAGCACAGTACCGTGCGATCTTATTTGAGTGGTGGCATCGTAACTGTGGATTATATTAAATCTCTTGCAGATCCATTTACCAAGGCCTTGGCAAAAGATAGAATCTGAAATACATCGAGGGGGATGGGACTAAAGTCCATAGAATCATGAGCCATGTATGAGGATACCCAACCCAAGGACCAGAGATCCTGAGAATTAGGTTCAATGGGAAAAACGAATCATACGATGGTCGTAAGAAATGCACAATTTATTAATTTTTAATTATTTATTTTGTAAATAATTTTTTAATTGTTCATTCCTATGATGTAAGTGCATTTATCCTGTAATGTGGAGAGGTTGAATAAAAAAACTCTTAACGAAATTTGTAGCTCGTATAAGTGGGGTGTTAGAATTACAGGAGCACCCTTGACAAATTTCACCTATGTGAGTGTGGGTGTGGGGGTGGGACCGCTCCCTATGAGATTTGGACTTAATCTCAAATACACTCATGAAACCGGGATCAGCACATGGCCGTAAAGTGTTAGTTATAAAAGCTCATGTCAACACTTGGGCTGTTATGTGTAAGCAGTGACACTTAATTTCCCTAAAGCAGTCCTAGTTCAAGTCAGAGACCACTACGACTCAGCAGTTGAGATCACTGTTTTACGAAGTGAAGGTTCAATGCAGAGCACACCTTCATGATGCATAGTGACCCATCTTTGCCTGGTAATCTCTCTTTAACTAAAATTTAATATTAAAATAAGTGGGGGATTGTTAGAGCATTTTAATATTAAATAATTAAAATAAATAAATGTTATAACATAAATGTAAAGATATGGGAATGAATATGGAAGATGGGGAGTTAGTGAAAATGTTTAATCTCACATTGAAAAGGAGAGAGACTTTTTTATTCTTTTTAATTGTGGTGATTAATGGGCAAAAATGAATTGTCTCAGATATTAGGCTAAATACGTGCACAAGTGGGAGGTGAAAAGTGGAGGTATCAAAATTAATTGTGTAACTCCAGCCCATCAGATTAATGTCTAACAATTAATCTTGTAACACCCACTAAATCAAAATAATGGACCTAATTTAAAAGAGAGGTTTTTGACAAGGAAGGGTGTTCTTTCAGGTGGAGTTTTGGGCTTGAACACTTTGTGCAGAAGTTATTCTAGCTATACGACACTTGTTGAGCTGTTGTATCCTGGGGGAGACAAGTCAGAGAAGGTCTGCACCGGTTACAAAGTTTAGCCAACCAAGAGCTTGAATCTCCTTAAAGAGAGTGAGTGCTGCGCCTCAGTCCAAATGGTGTTGTGTAATTTCTCTCTTTAAAGTAATAAAATTCAGTAGTATTATTCAGTTTCTCTTTGTATTATTTCCATTACCATTGTATTTGCACCAACAACACTCATTATTTATGCGTGGCCTTTGTTTTTTCCACTCAATATGTGTTAGGAATTTAACTTAATTCCAAGAACAAGTGAAAAGCAAAAATTAGAGAAGAATAGCCAAGAACAATCACACATCACAAAGGTTTACATAATTCAACAATATGTCTACATTCACAGAGTTGCAGCAACTATTACTATATCACAGAGTTGCAGCAACTATTACTATATCAGAGAGAATAATCCAATAGTACAATACATCAAATCCTAATTCTGAAACATCAGTATATATAACCCCAAAAATGGGTCAAAAATGGACAAAACCAGTCTCCGCATAACCCAACAATGTTCACTGAGGCAATGCTTGTATGCAACACAATAATATAATGAGCAATCCTGGGGATCCTTGCCTATGGCATGCATTTTTCACTTTTTTTTTTTTTTCCTTTGGGATTGGCTTGCGGCCTGTTAAGGGTAAATTTTAAATGATCTCTCGTTTTGAAATCTACCAGCTGGTCAAGCTCTATTAGATGCAAAACAAAGCTACTGGTTCAGATCAGAATTGAGAGCTACAACAGATTTGATAAATACATGAACAGAAACATTTATGTGCGTATTGATTCCTATGCAGATTATGCAGAAAAATGTATTCATTTATTTGTTTTAACATTCAACTATGTTCTACAATAAGTGGTTCTTTAATGATTCATTCTTAATGTGTAACAGCTTTATAATGATCTAAGTTAACAAAGCTACAGCATTACAAAATGCCGATAAGAGAAGTATCTTTTGATAATGTTATACATCGATTACATGCAACTAATGCCTATCAGCTCATGTAGACCACACCCGTGGAAGCAACATCTTGTTCGAAATTGATTGGATACAATCGATGAACAAGATACTACACCTTTATGAAGCGAACAAGTTGACTACGCCAACAGCTAAAACCAAAATCTATCTACTTTTATGGTGTTAAAAATGGATCATAATCCTACTTGGACTTGGACCTCACCATCTTCAACTATCTCAACCACACGCACCAACCACCACCCTTGCCCAGCACCAAAAGTTTAGGATTGGTAAACAAACACAATATTACTAAACATGTGCACAGAAAGATAAAAATAAAAATAAAAGATTCTCCAAAAAAAAAAAAAAAACACCCACTTAACACAAATCAGGAGGTGAAACGAGACAAAGGATTGCCCAATTTTTTATAAAAATAAAAATAAAATAAAATAAAAAGATTTAACAGACTAAATGGAACTCCAAAAACTAACTCTTACAATGTTCAACTCATTTTACATGCATCACCTAATAGCTCCTTAGTTGGCTGGTCAAGTGGCTACCAGGCAGGCAATGACAACGATGAATTCACAAGAGTTGAGCCAAGGAGGTCATTACAGAGGCTATCCCCTTCAAGGGTCCTGTGGTTGTCAGCTCTTGGGCTGCTTCCTGCACTGCTGTTAGAGAGAGACCCAAATGTGGTTTTCTGTAACACACCAGTTGGAGATGATCCTAAAGGAGGACTACTGTCCCAACCCGCAGTCATAAGGTTAAGTCCAGATGATCTCTTGCAATCCGCCATGTTGTTATTACTATGATGCAAAACCTCTCCAAGAGGACCCCCCATGGAAGTTTCCCAAGAGATAGGAATCCAATTCGTTTGCCTTTGGTTTGGCTCATTGATGTCGCTACTCACTCCCAAACCCATCCTTGTTGGGTCTAACTCACGTGAGAGTCTGAGCGGGGAGAGAGTGAGTTTCTCATTGGAGCTGGGAGAGGAAGTGGACGAGATGAATTCTACAGAAGCCGTAGGGATTGAAATGGATAGTTGGGTCCTATCTGATTGCATGTCAAGCTCAGGCCAGGAAACAGCTGAGAGATCAGATTGAATTTTAGGCCAGTCATCAATGAAATGGCGAAGAGATTTTTGTGATTCGGCTCTTCTTTCACTAAGCTCTTGTGACGAACAGTTCATTAAGCTTGAGCTTTTACTAGAAGGGTTTAGGAGGGCATCAAAAGTGACTAGCCCAAACTCAGTTCTAGTGGATTCTTCATATGGGATTTGCTGTTTTTGATTCATGAATGAGTTTTCTTTAGGTTTATGGTCAATGGAGGAAGATAGAACGGAGAGGCCAGGTGTATCTTGCATTCTCTCACCCACATTCTCTTTGTCAATAAACATCCTGCAAGAAAAATTATGTACCAACACATCACTTTGCCAGTACATAGTAGTATGAAAATTCAATTAGAGCCACTACTTGTCCTTAGTTAAATAGTACTACCTAAACCATACCCACAATTGATGTGGTAGTACTAAAAGTTTTAACAAATATAAACAAACCCTTCTTAATAGAGAATCTTGGACACCAGGACCAGTTACTATCAGCACTGCAAAGATGATATAATGGATTCTATGATCTATATCCTGTCAACTGTCATAAAACAAAACAACATATGATAATAGTAACCAAAATGCATATCGTACCATACTAACATGCCAATTTAGATGTCAAATGTGAAGTCTGGCAGGGAATATATAGATGCCAACAGGATAAAAAACTCAAGTCCATGAGATATTGCAAATATCATTATTATTATTATTCACCTGTTGATGGTGGTGGCTGCAGAAGGATTAGATGCACCAGGCTGCAAGTTCTTGAGCTGTTGGTGAGCAGCAATGGCAAGGCTATTAGACGCACCACCGGGAACCACCACTGAAGCTGATGAGGATGATGCAATAGGACTCAGCTTTGAGATAGTGCTACTAGTGCTAGTGCTTGTAGTGGTAGTAGTAGTTGGGGTCCCGGAAACAGCATGGCCAGTTTGGCCTTCCACACGCTTTCTTGAACGATGGCGGCCTCTGTTCATGTGCCTTTCACAATATTTCTGGTTGGCAACAGCATCTCTAGAGCACCGCCATTTCTTACCATCGGTCCTACGACACCTTCCGGGCTCAGGATCGGTGTTGTTGGAGAATCCAAGATGGAAAGAGCCCCATCCCACTTGACACACACAAAACAACCAAATAAAAAAGCATCCAAAATCAAGAACCAGATAAAATAGTAGTAACAAACAGGAATTTGATATAAACACTAAAGATCAAAACAAGAAAACAAACACCAATATCAGTTTCTAAGCAGAAGATTCTCCTTTTTGCCTTAATTTGTAGAGTAAGTTCGGATAGTACTTTAGTACAAAAATTTTTATTAAAAAGGCCCAGATAAAATAGTAGTGCAAACAGGAATTTTGACATAAACACCAAAGAAAACAAACCCAATATTAGTTTAAATATATACAGAAGTTTCTTTCTTTCTTAATTTTTGAAGTAGGTTTGATTAGTAGGTACTTAGTAGAATAAATTTAGGAACCAGATAAAATAGCAGTTACAAACAGGATTATTGACATAAACACACCAAAAATCAAAACAAGAAAACAGACACAATATTAGTTTATATGCAGAAGTTTCTTTTCTTTTCTTAATTTGTAAAGTAAGTTTGGTTAGTACTATGTAGTACTAAGATTTTTATTTAAATAAACAAAGTGATCTGTGGCATATAGGAACAAAAACAGTGTTGGATAACAATTAACAAGTGAAAATTAATAGATTACTGTAGGAATTGAAGGATTTAGCAAAAGTGAGATACAGTGGCACATTAATTAAAACTTCTGCCCTCTTACAGAGAGAGAGAGAGAGAGAGAGAGAGAGAGAGCGATGTGTCATATGCAGCAATTTTAAATATCAAACGCACATTGAGAACAGCTTTAAGAGATAGACATGCCAATCTTGTGGATGTAAAAAATCTTGCTTTCCTAATTTTGCTAAAAGGAAGAGAAAAAAGACTTACATGTATTGGGTCTTAGAAGTCCCCCTGGAAAGCTAGAGAACCCAGCAGAATCAAGGGCTTTTCTAATGGGGATGAGCAAGTTAGATGGTACAGGCATATTTGCAGTCAAGTATTTGTAGATCAAGGCCTGGTGTTCTAGCTCCATCCATTGAGATGGAGTGAATGGCCCTCTAGCTCCTGCTAAAGCCCCATGCAAGCTTGTACCATTCAAGCTCCCAGAACTATAGCCTGAAAAAGAAAACCAGAAAAGATTTAAAATAAACCACAGATAGTTAGTGTGAAGGCAAGGAAGCCAAAATTTCAACCCATTTCCTAGCAAACTAGAAATAAAAAGTTCTATTTTTTGTGTGTGTAAAAAGACAGGAAAATCAAAAAGTGTGGAAAATTGTGTTGGAGGGAACATAAAATTAGCTTGTCTGCAATATTTAAAGGGGCCACAACAAAAATCATGAATTTCTTAGTCTTTGATAGTACCCCAAATACTTTTTTTAGTTGACAAGACTCAAAACAAGAGCCCCGGAGATTTCCTTGAAAAGACCCTCCACCAGTACAGGGGAATCAAAACCCAAATAACCAATGACAACCCATCTTTAGACTTTATCTAACATAATATATGTCCAATATATCCAACCGCACAATCAAACATTAAACCCAAACCAATCAATCTGATCATGAATTAATAATCTCCATGCAAGTACCTATTAAATAAAGGTATTTCTCTTTCACATCCTTAACTGCTTAATATATGTACCTATATTTTTACCATAGCCTGATAATGAGTGATGAAAGTAAGGCAATGATGTGGCATCTTGAGAATTCTTTTCAGCTAATAAGGATTCTGATTTGGGACTAGAGAAGCTCAGCATTTGCTGTTGTTGTTGCTGACCATTAGAGTAGAGAGTAGTGCAATTAGATCTCAGTAAAGTGTTTCTGTGCTGAAGTTGCATTGTCTTGGAGGCAGCAAATTCATCAGTTTTAAGCAGCTTTGAGCTCCTCCAGTCATCTTCAGAGTTGCCAGATCTCTCTTGCTTGGACAACCCAGATCCGTACCACTTCTGCTTTGTCTCGGTATCAGAAGCAAGTGAAGAAAAACCAGTAGCTTCTGAACCCACAAACCCATCAAAACCCACCACCCCAAAATCCATATAGAAAAAGCCCACCACCCAAAGACATTAGAAAACAACTAAGCTGAGGAAATGGAACATTGGGTCATTGGCTAAAAAGACAGAAGCTTGAAAGGTTATGTGGAGGCGCATTTCAAGACTAGTAGAGTGATAACTGATAAGCTTAGCTTAAACTGAAACTCATAAAACCAGAACTGGTTTTGTTTAGGAGTTCATGTTTGGAACACACATAAAATGGGAAAATTACATTTTATCCCCTGAGTATACTCAAAATTACACTTACCCTCCTAAACTGTGTAAATACACGCTTTGCAATTATAGTTTACAGGGTTAAACTGTTATCCCCCCACACTTTGCACCCTACACTTAGAGCATTCCCATCAGGTTTGTTATATGTGTTAAATGCTATAATATTTGGCATTTGACACATGAAATCCCAAAATATGAGTTTCATCAGGTGTTTTATATGTGCCATTTTTTTGCAACATGCTACAGTACGCTCTCAAATTTGAGAGCGTACTGTACACCTTTACTATAATTTATATTATTTTTTTATTCTCGCTGGGCCCACTGCCTCTATCTCCTCATCGCCTCTTTCTTCCCTGTCTCCTCATTCCTTCACCGAATTGGATCTGCTCTCTCTCTCTCACTTCATTTCTTTGCTCTCTCTCTCTACTCCACGTCACTGCTTCCCTCTCCGACGAAACGCAGGAGCATCAAGCCAAGCCACGCCACGCCACACGAACCCGACATACACTCTCAGATCGCCGTCCACCAACACAGCTACACGCCGACCTACACCCTCAGATCGCCGTCCACCAACACAGCTACACGCCGACCTACACTCTTAGATCACCGTCCACCAACACAGCCACACGAACCCGACCCACCACATCCACAACAACCCATGGCCCGATCACCACGCCACGCCGCCGAGCTTGTCGTGCCATCCATCACGTCATCGGAACCTCCCACCATCGGATTTCTCTCAATCGGCTTACAGTGGTGGGTTTTGCTTTTGGGTTTGTTTGATTTGGGATGTGGGTTTGTTTGATTTGGTTGTGTTTTTTGCCGTGCCGATCTCTCTCGTTGTGGGTTTTTTTTTTTTTTTTTTGTTGCAATTTGGGCTGATCTGATATTGAGTGATTAATTGTAGAGGTTGTGGGTTGATTATGGTGGTTATTTTTTGGGTTGTTGTGGATTTTTTTTTTTTTTTTAATAAGGTGGTGTTGGTGGATGTGGATTTGTGCCGGTGGTGGCTGTCAATGTTGTTGCGGCAACGTTGTTGGTAGCCGTTGTTGCAGTGGTGGTTGTGCTGTTGCTGTGTTGATGATGATGATGGGAACTGGGGAGGAGTTTAATATATTATTTTAATATGTTGTAAATATTATTTTAATGTATAGAAGTGAAAAATAGAACATCTGATAAATGAGATGTTGTAAAATGATGTGGTAAAATAGTAAAGTAGGTTTTTGATGTGTTAAAATGGCATTTTTTATAAAAGACCTGATGAGAATGCTTAGGGTCCATTTTGGAGGGATGAAAAAATGGGATGATAGAAAATTATGGGAAGATGGAAAAGTGGGAGAATAGAAAAGATTTTATTTTTTCTCCTTTTTGTTTGGTTAAGAGTGGAAAAGTGAAGGAATGAAAAAAATGAATTTGAATAAATTTACTCATATACTCTTGTTAAAGAATTATGCCAAATTTAAAAAAAAAAAAAAAAAAGTGACAAATAACCACACAAAAAAGAGCAATCACCCAAAACGTTTTATAAAAATAAAAAATATGTTCCAAAAAAATCACATCTAGTAAAAATACAAATAAACTATCACACCCAAGCCCTAAAAAATCAAAAGAAAAAAAAAATATAAAAAAAAAAAGAGGCAATGTTAATGCCCAAGAAAAAAAAAGTGACAATTGGCAACGTTGCTGCCTAAGGAAGAGAAAAGAAAAAAAAATGCAACTTAAATTGAGGATGTTTGTGTAAAGTGCATCTTTCAGCACTTTTCCTTTCTCATTTTCCTCCCAAATTGGGAGGATAAAAAAATGTGGGCCTGAAGGGAAAATTTTCTCCCTTATTTTCTGTCTCTCTTGTTTTCTCTCCTCAACCAAACAGTGAAAAATGTCATTTTTCACCCTATTTTCCTCTTCCTATTTTCCATCCTCCTTGTTTTTACCCCAATCAAACATACTCTTAGTTAGCTGTTAATTTAGATGGAATTTAAAGTCATGGTTCTTAATGTTTGACAAGAATTTCAACAGCCAAATACCAATATGGTTCCTTAAATGGTGGGAAATGTTCAGATCAATTCCTCAGATCTTCCCAAAACCTCTCTAGAATGCCCCAAGGTATTACAGCTCAAGATTCCAAGTCAACCATCACAATTCCCAGTTCCCAACAATCTTGCATATGACTATCAGGTATAAAATCCATTGGATCAGCATGTGGTCCTATGCAATTAGCAACAATCCCCTAAATAGGGAATTCTCAATAAAATGGTGGGATAGCCTCAAGGTCCCAGTCTAGCCTAGAATCCGTCTTAGTCGTCAGAAAATCTAGCAGAGAATTAAAAGATCTTGCTGACCAGTTGCTCCTCCAGGCTTCACAGTTAGAAGAAGAAGAAAATGCTTCTCCGGCGTCTTCTGAAGCATCTACCAGTCACCAACCAATTAACCCCATCCAAGATTCTCAGAACCCTTATGAAGGCCATAATTAAGACAATCCCTAGACTATTCTAGTAGCACCAATCACTACTCAAAATAATTCCAAAGAGTCCCAGATTCCAGCTACGGTCACTATTCAGAACAGTACCAAACAAGTTACTATTCATGAACAGCACTAGCCGACGCAAGATGACAAAAGCAGTACCTGCCGACACATAAGACAAAACATGAATAGTGAATAGTGGAATCTCCAGAGAATCCTTTGCCCCCCCCCCCCCAGATTCTCGTCTTCTTTCAGTGAAAACAGTTTTCACCCCCAGAAAAGTAATTTACCCCTCCCCGGAATTTCAGAAACCTCTAGAGGATCCTATGCTCCCCCCTAGTCAGGATCCTAAGCTTCCCCGGGTCTATTTAAAGAAGCTGAAGTCCCATTGGAAGACAAGCTTGGTTCAATCTCCCTCTTACAGAATCCCTTAGTAATCCTGTATAAGGAATATCCAAACCTATAATCAAATGACATTTCTATTTTTCTGTTTTCAATATGGCCTCAATCGGCTTAGTCGTTTCCTCATAAATAGACCTAGGCTTTTGGGCAATGGCTTTGTGGATTGGAGGAGGGAAATCCTTATTTATCTGATTTGAATGCTCGAAAATGTGTTGAAAACACAAGAGTTGTTTAGACTCCTAAATTAAAGTTACGGCTCGATTGATTTTACAGTAACTTAATACTAAGTGCGAAATAGTGTAAATGCGAGCGGATAAACAAACAAGCTACTCTAATCCATAAATAAAACAACACAGCAGTAAAATGGAACATAAAAGAGTAGGGAAGAAAAATGCAAACACGAGGTAACACGCCGATGTGTTATCGAAGAGGAAACCGAAGAACTCGACAAAAAACCTCTCTGCCGCCTTCCAAGTGGAAATCGATCCACTAGACAATCAGTTGGGATACATGGGTTAGCAAGAGACCCTCTAAGCCTAATCTACCCGATGTACCTAAGCCCTCCAAGCTCCTACTCCAATATGGCTTCTTAGAACCGTGTCTTGTCTAGTTCTCCGGATCCCGCAATAAGCTCAATGTTGCATTTGCCATCCTTGGCTTCTTCCAATGCTTCCCAGTAGTACCAAAACTTCACTTGACACTCTGAAAGGGTGTGGTAAGTGTTTGGGCTATCAACCTCTCAATGGTATGGAAATGGAGAGGTAAGACTTGAGGAAATTTCACAAGCAAATGTATAGAGAATTGTGGGTATAATAATCTCTAACTCTCAAGGTGTTTGGCTAAGGTTTTCTCTCAGAAGCACTCCTCAACATTTGTGGATAATGTGGGTATATATAGTGTAGGCACAGAAAGTGTGAACCAGAATGGACAGTCTGGCAGAACAGAAAGTCTCGCAGGTGTCTCGCGGGAAGGCCTTACCCGCAAGGTACTCGCGAAACACAACTGTCTCCATCCTGGCCTAACTCTTCGCATTCTAGCATGTGCAAGGCACATAAGTCACTTCGCGGGATGCTTAGTCGCGAGCTACCCGCGAAAACTCTTCAGTCTTCAATTGCTTGAGTCTTCACACACACTCTCTCTCTAACACACAACCTTACAATCAAATCCCACAATAAATACAGGGTACAAAAGATTGAATAAAATTACAATCAAATTTGGCACGGAATAAAAGCCAACAAAACACATAGTTGTAAATAACAACTTTACAATCTCCCCATTTGGCTATTCCGTGACAAAACCCCTAAAACAGACTCTAGACTTAAACGTGAGTTTGGGAATCGTGGCAAAACTCACTCACACCTAATCTAGAAGCTGTGAAGCACTTGCATGTATATACCTGTAACCTAAAACACTTGCACATAAACAAAACTTTCATTACGCTTATGACAAGTTGAACACAAGGTATGTACATGAACAAGTAAAGTGCGATCAAGTTTGTAAACAATATAAAACATGTAAGCATATCTTGATCATACAAAAACAGTCATTAAAGAATGACTACAATGAACATTTAGCAAGTAAATGCTCATCCGAACACGCAATGCAATTAAGAACAATCCTAAGGATTAATTGCATGTCCAACACTCAACCAATACAAGATACGCGAATTATTTGCATCTAGGATACAAAATCCTACTAGGGCACAAGTGTGCGGTACTTAAGACATATTAGCAATATCTTAAAAGTACAAAAAATGCTACAAAGCATAGAGATAGGCACATAAATACTGAAAATAAACTGAAATTTAAAACAGAGTACTAAAGCTTTAAATAAAAGCAATAAAACAATTAAACCAGTAGTAAACTTCTAGCTTCTCCTCCCCCTATCACTACACTCCCCTTATCAATGACACCATCTCCCCCTGTCAATAACACCATCACCATCTCCTCCTTTTTGTCATGGAATAGCTAGTCTCCATTTTCTTCTAGCTTCCTTTGAATTTCATCCATCTGAGTTTCGAGAGATATGAACTTTTTGTCAAAAAGAATGTGCTGGGAGTGCATGATAGTAGTTAGTCTGGATATCTTCGTACTAATCTCTTGAAGTGCAGCAATGATGTTGTCGAACTGTTCATCATAGGCATGTGGGGTAGAGCTTGAGCTTCCCAGAGTTGCATGACTTTCTTGCTTGGCATTCTTCTTGGTGTGACTCATGCTTGCATGAAGAGTACGAATGTTAATCGGACTTGGCCTTGGGTATGGGCGTTCATCTTCTGAGGGATGAACACCTTTGAGTTTCAAAATCCTTGAGATGAGGCGATAGAAAGGAATACTATTCCTTGAAGCAGTCCGGTCAACCATTTATGCCAGGATGTGGAAGATATGTGAGCACACATCAATCTCTTCGTCAGTGATCAAATCATGCAAGAATAAAGCTCGACCAAGATTCATATACCCGGTGCTTAACAAAGGATAGAGATTGCTGCACATGATTAGTGTGAGTAGTCTCAATTCGAGAGAAAGGGATGCCACACTAATTGACTTCCTATTTGAGGAGAACACCAAATTAGCTCCTAAAGCTTCTTTACGAACCTCTTCTTCTGGATTCAGCTCATCATATACCGGTGGTGTGGGAACAATTGGCCAGTTAATGTGAAGAATTTTCGCCAAGTAAATCGGTGTTATGGAGAAACTATTTCCTCTAACCCAACATTTTAGCTCCTCTCCGTCAACAATAGCATTTGCATAGAACTCTTTCATTAAGTTTTCATATGCATCCACCTGATTGGAGAGAAGAAAGTTCCAATCATTAGTGGCAAACCATATGGGGATATTGTGTCAAGGAGAGATGACTGATCCACGGCCCTTTCCACCAATAAAGGAGCTTCCATAAAATATTTCTGAAAATTCTGAAATGCAACATAGGATCTGAAGTAGTTCATATCAAAAGTCCCTATTGGTAATCGAGTCTTCTTTGGCCTTGGTGAAAGGTTATCAACATCAATCACAGGCTCCTTTCCTTTGTTGTTGCCCCCTTTTATGGCTAAGGTCTTGAATGGAGACATTTGCACAATTACACAGATAATAGCGAAAGAAACACATGTGCAACAACACGAAACAGAACACAAAACTTGATTAGATTTAGGTTAGTCGAAAACAAAGGTAAAACAACCTAGAATAGAGCAAAGAAACTCAAAACAGCATGCTAAAACATATAAAACATGTAAACAGAAACATAATGCAAGACTTTTAGTTAATTGTGCATGTGTGTGCATATGTGTGCATGTGCTAATGCATGTGTGTGCATGTGCTGATGCACGAGGGGTGCCCAGAGGGTGCCCAGGTGTGTGCCTAGTGTGTGCATGGCATGGTATTGAGGCACACAGTGAACATAGTGTGTAAAATACACAGATATTGACTACAGCATGGTAAACATAATCAATCAAAATCAATTTTTAGCATTGGAACTCAGTTGAGTCCAATTCAACACAGAAATGTCATTCGGACTTTCTGTCAAACACCTAACATGCAAAAATGCAATCCAAGTATGAGAAATGCATGAACACAATGAAAACTTGCCTCAATACATGCTAAACTGCCATAAGGGGCCAACACAAATACACAAATAACAAAAGAATCACAACTCAAACAAAAATTTTGGAAAAAATTTCACAAAAATTGAGAAACCCAACCCATTTTCGAAAAAATCCCCAATTTACAAAACCCTAAGTTAAAAACTGCATAATCTCAGTAACATGATAATAGAGAATATCAGAAACTCATACCTTGAAGAGATTTTGCAAATAGAAACTTGAAATTGATGGGGTTTGAGTAAAATTTGATTTTGGGTTGAGAAGGGTTCGAAGAAAGGTTGAGCGAGGGAAAGACTAAGTGTTTGAAAAACTGTCACATCTGCTACATAAAAACTGAAAACACGCGTTTTTCGTGGGTTAGGTAGTAGCGAGACAGTCACGAGAATGGCCACTGAAGCACAAAAGCTTTTGTGAGAAGCTTTAAGTCGCGAATTAGTCACGATACAGTCGCAAGAATTTTTGTCTGAATTTGAAGAAATTCCAGTTTTTGCCTAAAACCCATTTTGTGAGAAACTGATAGCCGCGAAATACTTGCAAGACAGTCGCGATAGTCTCTGTGTAAAATGCCAAAAATTTTATTTCCCTTATGCACTTTTCACGAGAAGGTCTAAGTCGCGAGCTTCTTGCAAAACAACATCTGAACCAGTTTTTTGAGGAAAAACAAAAAATGCATTTTGAACAAAAAACTAAACACACGAAAGTATAAAAACACTTTCAAAAACAAATAAAACACTCAAAAATCTTTTTGTGTTTGATCAGCAAGTACTTGAGCATACACATCACATTTGAACACGTACAATCACACAAATGAGATAAGCATTAATTGAATCAAGGTCTTGTGTGTTGTGTGTAAGTATCAAATGTGGAATAGTCCTTAGATCAGAGTGAAACTTCAATGATCAATTCAATCAAGTCATACACAACTAGCACTAAGTCAAGTGGACTATCTCAATTATAAAAATGAGCATATATGACCTCCCACATGAGAATGATTACATAACTTAAAAGCTTTTCATTTAGCTTCTGCATAAAAACATAACATTTGATCCATTTTTTTGGATAATACATCTCTTTTTAAGATCGGTGCTTGAAATTTTTGATATTTCAACATTGAGAGTTAGCATTTGGCTTTTTGAGCACCATACAATTCAAAACACAAGTCGCTTTCCCTTTTTTCTAGTCAAATACTAGTATGTGCGACAGGCTTTTGCAGCTCAATATCTCTTTTCATTTGGAGATTTACATTTGGTGAGCTCTTTTGCAAAAACATAAAAGTAAAGTGGAAAGAGACATAGACACAAGTCTATGCAAGTATCAAGACCGTCAAGATTATTGACCAATCATTCATGACAAGCTTGAAGATCTATTTACAACAGTCACACATAGTTTTCAAGATTTTTTTCACATAGAAAAAAGTGCATACAGAACAAGCCAAGCTCATAAATGCACTACGCCATTAGTACGAAGGTACTAGGCCAAACTCACATGATATATGCACAACACAAGTGATCAAACTTTTAAATATTTTTCAATTTTTATGGGTTTTTGAATTTTTTGAACACACCCAAAAAAATGAGATCAACAAAACAGGTGCAAACCAAACAAGTAAAAGAAAACATGCTAAAACTGAAATCAATACATGATAAGATGCATAAACAAATGTCCCTAAACATCGAAAGAATTAGTGCATGGACATGTTGTAATGCTTATGCATGAGTACCCATTTTCACCCACACGGCACGTGCGTTTGGGTATCCCTGTAGGATTGAGTACGAGAATTAGGACTTTCAAACCTTCTGGAGAAGCTTTCCAAGCACGTGGTGAATGCACCGATCATCTTCATCACGTCCATCACACCTGGATCTCCATTTCAACCTCTTCATGACTCAGCAGCCCAAGTCCTCTTGTCATTTCTTGGTTCTCTTGACCTTTGATCAGTTGCATTTTTCAATGCTCTAAGCTTATGACAATTGGGTCTGGTGTGTCCTTGAAGACCACAATGATGACAAAAGTGGTTTGTTCTAGGGCCTCTTTGTGGTCGTAGAAGAGATCTCCCTCTTGCTTCAGTCCTAACCACAGATTGGTTCCAGGGCTTATTTAACACCCTTTGATCAGTCACAATTTTCTTCTTTTCAACCTTTGCCTTTTCCACAGTGGGAGCAACTAAAACCGGCTCTTTAGCCTTCACAAACTTTACTTCTTTGGAGATATTCACAGCTGCACTACTTTCTCCAGTATATCCTAATCCGATTTAGTCGGAGAAGGACTTTTGATGAGAAAGGACATCATCAAGTTTCTTTGTGGATACTCGATCTACCTTGGCATTTGCTTGAACTACCTCAAGCTCAAGGAATCTCACTTTCGAGTAGGCTTCTGATAGCTCACCATTTAGTGTCTCAATCTCACACTTTGCCTCCTTATATCTAACTAAGAGACTTCGATAGTCCTCCTCTGCTTTCTTCATCTTCTTCACAGCCGCCTTCGCCACCCTTGCATACTCCCCCGACTTCTCAATAAGTAAGGTGTAATTCTCTTGAAGACCAACTGTATCATCGTCCTCTTTGGCATCTGATTCTTCCATAATCCCCACGGATTCTTCATCACTGTGCTCCCCAACTTCTTGTACAAGTTGATTCAAGTCTTCCGAGGACTCAACATGTTCAATAGCCATAAAAGCGAAGTAATTTACTTCTCCGTCACAACTCTCTTCTGAATCAGAGTTGGAAGAATCTGAATCACTAAGTGTTGTGGCATAAGCCTTGCCCTTTCCTCTTAGAAAATTAGGACACTCCTTCTTTAGATGTCCTTGGCCATTGCATTCATAGCAAACAATGCCTTAAAGAGATTGAAACTCCTTCCCCTCTTTCTTCTTATACTATTTCCTACCACCTTTGGAGGATGAAAACTTTTCTTTACTGAACTGTTTCCCACTATTTTTCATCCGGAAGAATTTTCGGAAGTTTTTCGCAAGAAATGCTACCTCTTTCTCCACGCCACCTTTTTCTGAGGAATCATCCATTCTTTTAGTGATGGTTTTAAGGGCAAGAGATTTACTCGATTTATGAGAAGGCAGTCTCAGCTCATATGTTTGAAGAGACCTAATTAGCTCTTGGATTTTGATCTCATCCAAGTCTTTACTCTCTTCTATAGCAGTTACTTTTGCTCTAAAGCTTTCCGGCAAGGACCTTAAAATCTTTCTCACCACCTTAATATCCTCAATCTTCTCACCAAGATTGAGTTTAGCAATAACAATTTCGTTAAGTTTCCATATAATAGGTTCATCATCACCCATCTTGAGCTCTTTAAATTTGGTGGTAAGCATCTGGAGTTTTGTGTCCTTGGCAACTGTTATGTGTGAAATCCTGTAGAATTCATTTGGAGAAACACCATAGAAAATAGCATTCAAGGCTTTACTATTAGCAAGAGCTGCCTTATCCCAAGTGGATTTGGCAGCCTTCGGCCTAGTCCATCCTACTTCAACTGCATCCTAAACAGTATCATCAATAGAACACAAGAATGCCCTCATTCAGTCTTTCCAAAAAGCATAATTGTTACCATTAAAAAATGGTGGAACATTTAGAGATTGAGACCGGTCCATCTCAAATAGGGTCAAGAATCACACTCAGGAATTTAAACCACAGCGAGTGTACCCGCTCTGATATTAATTGAATGCTCAAAAATGTATTGAAAACACAAGAGCTGTTTAGACCCCCAAATTAAAGTTACGACTCGATTAATTTTACACTAACTTAATACTAAGTGCAAAATAGTGTAAATGCGAGCAGATAAACAAACAAGCTACTCTAATCCATAAATAAAACTACACAGCAGTAAAATGGAATATAAAAGAGTAAGGAAGAAAGATGTAAACACAAGATAACACGCCGATTTGTTATCGAAGAGGAAACCGAAGAACTCGGCAAAAAACCTCTCCGCTACCCTCCAAGCAGAAATCGATCCACCAAACAATCAGTTGGGATACATGGGTTAGTAAGAGACCCTCTAAGCCTAATCTATCCGATGTACCTAAGCCCTCCAAGCTCTTACTCCAATAAGGCTTCTCAGAACCGTGTCTTGTCTAGTTCTACGGATCCCGCAATAAGCTCCATGTTGCATCTGCCATCCTTGGCTTCTTCCAATGCTTCCCACCAGCACCAAAACTTCACTTGACACTCTGAAAGGGTGTGGTAAGTGTTAGGGCTATCAACCTCTCAATTGTATGGAAATAGAAAAGTAGGAGTTGAGGAAATTCCACAAGCAAATATGTAGAGAATTGTGGGTATAACAATCTCTAACTCTCAAGGTATTTGACTAGAGTTTTCTCTCAGAAGCACTCCTCAATATTTGTGGGTAATGTGGGTATATATAGTGTGGACACAGAAAGTGTGAATCAGAATGGACAGTCTAGCAGAATAGAAAGTCTCGCGGGTGTCTCGCAGGAAGGCCTTACCCGCGAGGTACTCGTGAAACATAGCTGTCTCCATCCTGGCCTAACTCTTTGCATTCCAGCATGTGCAAGGCACATAAGTCACTTCGCGGGATGCTTAGTCACGACCTACCCCCGAAAACTCTTCAATCTTCAATTGCTTGAGTCTTCACACTCTCTTTCTCTAACACACAACCCTTACAATCAAATCCCACAATAAATACAGGGTACAAAAGATTGAATAAAGTTATAATCAAATTTGACACGGAATAAAAGCCAACAAAACACATAGTTGTAAATAACAACTTTACATGATTGATGACTAAATCAATTTTGAGGATATCCCACCATTTTACTGAGAATTCCCTATTTAGGAGATTGTTGCTAATTGCATAGGACCACTTGCTGATCCAATGGATTTTATACCTAATAGTCATATGCAAGATTGCTGGGAACTGGGAATTGGGATGGTTGACTTGGAGTCTTGAGCGTTTCCTCATAAATAAGCTAAAACTTACCCGGTGTGGTATCAGAGCCAAGTTGGCCGATAATAGTTGTTTGTAAGTTACATTTATTAAGCATTAATTTCAGTTTCAAGTTATTTCCAGTTTGCATACATTTGGCTAATTATACCGCCTTATTTTCAGTATCATATCATAATGTCTCCCATTCCCCATATTTTATTTTACATTTATTTTATAATAACTCTCCCTTTCCCCTTCATCTACTTCTACATCTGTTATATTTTCTCCATTCTCATCTTTTATTATATTTCCTCTTTTCTATAACTATTGTGGTTGTAAGCTTCTTCTTTTTCTCCTGTTAAAAAATTTTGTATTATCAGTTTATGTTAACTAGTTATCTTCCAGTCATCTGCTTCTTCTAGTTTCTATGTTTAGCCCCATAGTTTGTTTCAAGGAGGTATGAGTTTGACTTGTAAGTCCTGGAATCCTAAGCGAGTGGCCGTTTAGCTGGAAATAGGCGTCTAAGGCTTAAAGTTAGGAATGTCAATTAGTCATGGAAAGCATCCCCTGCAATAAATCAAAGGTTAGGTACAAAAATTTAGAGATAAAGGTGATTAAGTTAATTGTTTAACATATATTTTTAATCCAGAACTATGAATAGGTTGTTTAAAAGTAGCTCTTCCACCGGCTCTAGATCTTCCATCCCTGAGATTCCAGAAGACACTAGAATTCTCAATTCAAAGTCTTATGAGATATCGGACTTGGATTTAAATTTAGGAGATTGGAATATCCCTAAAGTCCCCACCAATTAGATCTATAAGTCTTCTTGGTCCCTTAAAAAAGCTTTTAAGATAGATTACCATGTTAAGACTATAGATCAAGTTTATGGTATAAACAAAGAATATAAAACCTGTTATTTGTTTTCACCATCAAACCTAACTGCACATCGGAAAGAAAGACACAACTTCTTACACATAGGTTTGGTCCAAGTAGGAGTTAAACCCTTAATTAGAGAAGGTTTAAATTGTTCAATCCTCATGGCTCTTAGGGACACAAGGCACATCAAATTTGAAGATAGTCTCTTAGGAACCATCCAAACCAGTCTTAGTAGTGGACCAATCCATTTCGACTGTTTCCCTAACTTTACAGTTTCCCTTCATGGCCCACATACCAAGAAAGCCCTCACCTTAAATATCAAGACTTCAATAACCCTTATGGTACCAGGAACCAAATAGTTAGCCCTAATATATAGAGTCTACTACAAGTGCATCAAGACAAACCTAAATGTTCAAACCCTTAACAAGAAAGCAAAAGGAGAAACCACCCTTATCCATACCACAGCCCTTGGATCTCAGATTCAAGCACCCAAGACCCTTAAGTGGACAGAGATCTCATTCCCACAAGATTGGACTCTGCAAAATGAAAATTATTCTTTTCAGATCCAACACCCTACCCAAACCCCAGATTTAGACTTTGTCCAGTAATTAACTGATGGAACTGTAAGGCTAAGTTTTGATTAGTCTCGGTTTAGATTTCCCTTAGATCTTCACCAACCCAGGATGCAGTCCCATATGCTCCTCAGAGATAGGCCGGCCTCCCAATGCAGCTCATCTAGGCCCCACCCATACGAAAAACTTGGACTTAGAACTTCAAGGAGTGAAAACTAGATCCCAAATTAACACACCATGCTACACAGAAAAACAAGAATCATTTGCTGGTGAGGATGAAAATCACAATCAATCCTCCCCAACTCAGTTAGATTTTGAGCAGGCTGAACCCCTAGTAGGTCACTAGCTCAATGTCATGAAACAGGATTTCACCCCAGATCATAAGTCTTTAGGTGATGATTTTGACTCCGAGACAAACAAAGTCAAAAGAGAAGCCTATAAGGCACATCATACCAAAGAATAGAAGATAGAAGTGTACACCAAATGGCAAGAGTTCATGAAAGAGATATCAGCAAATGTCCCTTTCTTTGAATATTTTGAGAACCATTTTGAATGGCACAAAAAATCTTGTGTTATCACCAAAACAAATTGGACCAAAGAAAACAAGGAAATAGTCCGCTCTAGTCACCCCCTTAAAGAATATAACCATCAAACATCAAGGTTTTGAAGTAGTTACTACTCCTTTTAAGAGACCCTCTAGTAAAGATAAACTAGTAAAAAAAGTCATAGAGCAAAACAACTACACCAACCAGTGTTTAGATGTCATAGGAAAACAGCTAGACAGAATAGAAGATAAGATAGAAGCCAAGGTAATTCCCTAGTCAGGAAACCTTGTTAAGCCTATCCCGTCTTTAGAAAAACCTTTAGTCAAACTACCGGTAACCCGACAAACCAGTCTTAGGTCTAAAGACAAGACAACGTTAGAAATAGTAAGCCAAAAGTTAGAAGAACTAGTCAAAAAAGAACCAGTTACTTCTTCAACTAGCAGAGACCCCAGATTAAACACCCTAGACATCCATACTGCTTCTAGCAGTAGCAGTAGCAAAATCTCTTCTGAGTCTGAGAAAGAAATAGAACAATTCAAAAACCAATTCCAAGATTTATAGGTGAATAAACTTCACCAACAAAGAGTAACCCTAACCAGCCTTACCAAAAATTGGTATCCCTGACCTCCAGTTTAAAGAAAAGAATATTAGCAATTAGTTCTCAGTACCTTCTAATAGACTCTATGAATGGAATATAGATGGATTATCAAAACAAGAGATCATAAATAAAATTCAGCACATAACTATGGTAGCCAATAACTACCTCAATGAAAATCGCCCCCACATTGAAGTAGTTGAACTTCTGGTCTTAGGTTTCACAGGAAAACTTCTGTCATGGTGGAACCATTACCTAACAGAAGAATCAAAGGAAGAGATCAAAAGTGCAGTCCAGAAAGATGAGGACAGACGTCCAATCTTTGATGACGCGATAGGTCGAGGTGTCCCAGACGAAGTAAACACCCTAATCTATACCATTACAAGACACTTCATAGGGACCCCTAGCAACATTACAACTAGGATACATGACTAGTTAAGTAACCTCAGGTGTCCTACCCTTAGTGACTACAAATGGTACGAAGATGTCTTTACCACTAAAGTCATGCACAGAAGCAATTGTAACTCTCCCTTTTGGAAGGAAAAGTTCATCATTGGCTTACCCAGTCTTTTTGCACATAAGATTAGAGAAACTCTCAACAATACCTCAGGTGTCATAGATTATGATGACCTGACCTATGGAGACATATCTAATGTCATCCGTAGGGAAGGCTTGAAGATGTGCATAGATATGAAAATTGAAAACCATGCTAATAAGGACAAAAGAAAAGCCAAGTACGAAGTAGGAAACTTCTGTACTCAGTATGGCCTACCATCCATAGCCCCATCCAAGAGAAAACCCACGGAAAAAGAATACCCTAGGAAAAGAATAGCCTTTAAGTATTATAGAAGTCATAAGAAGCCCAGCAACTTCAGCAGAAATGATTTCTATAAGAAAAGCAGGACATCCAGAGATTACCATAAGGTCAATAGTAAAAGAAAGGATCCAGCACACAAAAACATTCGATAAGAAACATAATGAATGTTATAAGTGTGGCAAGAAAGGTCATTTTAGGTCTGCGTGTAAATTCAAAGCTAAATCTGAAGTCATAAGAAGCCCAGCAACTTCAACAGAAATGATTTCTATAAGAAAAGCAGGAAATCTAGAGATTACCATAAGGTCAATTGTAAAAGAAAGGATCCAGCACAAAAAAAAAAACATTCAATAAGAAACATAGTGAACGTTATAAGTGTGGCAAGAAAGGTCATTTTAGATCTGAGTGTAAATCCAAAGCTAAATCTTTAATCAACACCCTCCAAGGTGATCAAACCAACAAAGATGAGATTTTTAAGCTCTTAAAACTCAACCACACAGACAGTGAGCTCTCCACAGTTCTAGTGATCATGAGATTTTCCAAATGAACCAGTCATCATCCTCTAGGGAGTCATCCAACATCTCCAGTAGTCCAAACATCAGAATAGGATGTAAAGACAGTTGTTGTAAAGACAATTCTGTCAACATTCTTAGCCAACAAGAAGAGCTCTTACTCACCTTAAAAGAAAAGATAGAAGTCCCAGTGGTTAAGGCCCAATATCTTAGCTAGTTTCAGAAAACTTTAGTCAGAGAAATAAAGGAAACCAAATCAAAGCACTCTGAACCTCCAATTAACCTAGAGAAAATTTTCAATAGGTTTACCAAAGCTAAGAAAGAAATCACAGTTAAAGACCTTCAACATGAAATCAAAGAAGCCAAATCTAAGATTAGAACCCTTGGAGAAGAAGTTAATAAGCTTGACCAAGCTCTAACCATTCTTAGGATTGACCACAATTTCCTTAATCAGAAAATCGAGCATTAAGACAATACCTCTCATCAAGGTAATAATGAGGCAGGCTCCTCATACCAAAACCCTTCAGATGATGAAGTAGAAAACGTCTATGATGAGTCAGCCAATCCTATAGCAAACATGGTCTTGGAAGAACTAGCCCAGAAATACATAGATACTATCAGCAGAATTGATTTCCAAAAATGGCATTCTAAAGTCAAGATTGTCATTAACAAAGATTTTCAATTTGAGGTTATAGCCCTTACAAAATCAGGTGCAGATCTCAACTTTATCCAAGAAGGGATCATTCCCTCTAAGTATTTCCAACAGACTAGGGAACAATTATCTTCAACAAATGGAAGCAAGATGGAGATTAAATACAAAATCCTAAAAGCCCATGTATGCCAAGACAACACATGTTTCAAAACAACCTTTGTCTTAGTTAAGAATATGACAGACAGAGTTATCCTAACAAACCTTTCATAGCTCTATTATATCCATTTGTCACAGATAGCAAAGGAATCACTACCCATCCTTTTGGTCAACCAGTTAAGTTTAAGTTTCTTAAGAGCCCGGAACACCGGGAGATTAGCAGCCTCCAAGATGTCTCCATCTCCAGAACACTTAAATGTGATCAATAGAAAAACCCAACACCTTAAATACTTTAAGGATGATTTAAGACACACAAAAATTGAGGAACAATTAACTTATAAGATCATCCAGGCAAAGATCAGAGAATTTGAGGAAAAACTCAAGCAGGAAGTCTGCTCTAATCTACCCACAACCTTTTGGCATAGAAAGAGACATAAAGTAGCTCTCCCATATGTCAAAGATTTTAAAGAAAATGATATCCCAACCAAAGCTCGCCCCATCCAAATAAGCCAAGAACTCATGGAATTTTGCAGAGTGGAGATAAATGACCTCCTTAGCAAAGGAATCATTTAAAAATCTAAGTCACCTTGGTCATGCCCAACCTTTTATGTCCAAAAAAATGCTGAGATTGAGAGAGGTGTACCCATGTTAGTCATCAACAACAAACCCCTCAACAAAGTCTTAGAATGGGTTAGGTATCCTATCCCCAATAAAGAGACTTAGTTAACAGGCTTAGTAAAGCAGTTATCTTCAGTAAGTTTGACATGAAAAGTGGGTTTTGGCAGATACAGATCAGAGAGTCTGATAGGTATAAACAGCCTTCACTACACCCTTTGGTCATTACAAATGGAATGTGATGTCTTTTGGTCTAAAGAATGTACCCAGTGAATTCCAAAACATCATGAATGAGATTTTCAATCCATTCTCCAGTCACTCCACTGTTTACATAGATGATGTACTCATTTTTTCACTATTGAGCAACATTGGAAACATTTGCGAACGTTTTTCAATACAGTCAGGCTCAATGGTCTTGTGATTTCTGCACCAAAAATCAAACTTTTCCAAACCTATAGATAGAGCCATTCAGTTTGCAGACAAGTTTCCAGAACAAATCTTAGACAAAACCCAGTTTCAGAGATTTTTAGGATCTCTCAACTACATTTCAGATTTCTATCAAAATCTTAAGCAGCAATGCAAACAACTTTTTGATATACTTCGAACCAATCCACCCCCTTGGACCCCAGTTCATACTTTAATCGTCCAAGAAATCAAAAAATATGTCAAGACTCTCCCTTGTTTAGGAATTCCCTTAGTAAATTCCTTCAAAATAGTCCAAACAGATGCCTCTGACATTGGTTATGGTGGCAAGTAAACAACACACTGTTGCATTTTATATAATCCAAATTATAGGTATTAAGGCAAACAACAATGGCACATTGTATATAATCTAAAAAAAAAAATCTTATTCAAGCTTTGACAGAATAAGTATTTCATTTTGCTATGACATATTTCCAAGTTTGACAGAATAGGTATTCCCATAAGAGTTGCCCATGCTACTGATGTAGCAACATAGTAATATATATCACCTAAATATGCAATATGTAAAAATGCAGCTTCATTCAAGAAAAATAGATGAGAATTATCACCTAAAGCTACAAAATTATATTAAGGACAAAAAAAAAATCAATAATTATTTGCTGGCACTAAATCTATATCACCTAAAGCTCCAAAATTATCACCACCAAAAATGTATGTGGATTACATAAAACAGATTATTGTTAATGCCTAGTTATATGTTCTCAAATCCTCCAAGGTTTGTTCTTCTTCTTGGCCTGCATTTTTGAATGGCCTTTTCCACTTGCAACAGCAACTATTGAATCTCTAGCACTTTGTAGCAGTAACCCTCATTTTATGAATTTCAAATTGCCTATTAGTTTAATTAATATGCTCAAATCATACCAACTGACCAAGGTTTGGCTTCAAATTGTGTGCAAAACAAAATAAGGAATGGGTGTTGTGGGTGTGAAAGCCCAACACTACGTATTGGGCCTGGGGCCCAATTTGAATATCCTTGTTTGTCCGAAGAGGTAACAGGGATCAGGGCTGAGTCCGTTTGGTGGAAATGCACTTGAAAAGGAATGATGAGATACATCCGAAGACTATCCTGTTTGTCCGAAGAGGTCCCCATCATCGGATCATTAGAGAGCTTGATCAAGCAAATATACTGAAGGCCTAAGCGACCTTCCCAACTGATTCCACAGTAAAGAGCAAACTCTGGGCATGCCTAAGGATGAGAAGACCATAAAAATATCTTAAAGGAAAAGCTGCTACCATCGCATTTAATGCACTGCAGCAACTTTCCTGGCCGCATTTATGTGGAGAAGACACCTGAACAGTTCAGCCTCAGCTACTATCACTCACGGCAGACTAAAGCAAATGTCTGATGTGACACATACTCAAGTGAATGCTTGGATGAAGAACAAGTGTGCGGTGAAGATAAGGAAGAAGGAGGATATATAAAGGGAATAGGTCTCTGAAGAAAGGAAGGGGAGAAAAAATTGTATTCATTTAGTTTATAAATATAAAGCCTCTTCGGATTTAAGAGAGACCCACTTGATGACAGTCTAAACATTGTTTTATCCTGACTTGCATGAATGAACCGTTACTAAATCCATAACCAGCTCAGCTATTTCACCAATTTCTCTACAAATTTATTATTTGGGGTTCATTGGGCTCACAACCTGCAAAGCCTGGGCTTAGCCTACCAAATCCGGACCCTACAGGTGTGATAAAGCATGCATGTATATATTATTTCCTCATTGGCTTAATGTGCCAAAGGTTAGAAATAAAATAGGCAAACACTAGTTAAATTAATTAGGCTGGCCTAACTTTGTGTAGCAAGTGACAACTTTACTCGTTTGGTCTGAGAAATAGACATATGGGTTAATAAATTAAAACCGTGTGGTAGCTTCATACTGCTTTAATCTCTATACACACACACACACACACACACACATATATATATATATATTAATAGGCAAAATTTAAAGAAAATTAAATTAGATTTTACAATTGAAGTCCAATTTTGCACTATGTGTCATAAATTATTTATTTTTAGAAAGAATTTTATTTCTTAATTTTAAAGTCAAATGTAAGACCACATCATAAATATCCATCCAAGTGAGTTATTGCATACAAAAACCAAAGAGTTTAAAATTAGTGAACATAAAAAAAAAATAAAAATTTAAAAAGTGGACAATTTACATTTTCTACCTAATAATATTCTCATAAGAATAACTATCAATAATATTTAAATTATATGTAAAAATTGTACTATACATCTTAATGTATATCTTTTAAGTATATCCATACATATACATGAGGTTACAAGCTAATATTAATAAAAGGCTAATTCTAGTGTTTGAGGTTTCAAACATCTAAACGAATATCACTACAAATTTTGAGAAATAAAACAAATTGACACCTGTGGCCTGTGGCGGTGATAGAAGCATAAATAAATATAAGAGTTTTACTATAGAAGCGCGCGCTCGCGCGCGCACACACACACAAACCTCATCACATGTGCTTTGCGTGTGCGATGAGGTTTTTTTTTTGTTTTTGTTTTTTGTCTACTGTATGTGAGATTAGGAATTAAGAAAACTAGAAATTCAAAAAAATAAAAAATAAAAGAAACTAGTGAGTCTTGATAAAGTTTTAAAAAAATGGAATGGGTCTTGAGGGAAATATTAAAGTTGATTGAGATTTTTTTTTTTTTTTTCATTTTTGGATAAGTTTTTTTGGAAGACATGAATTAGTATTTTTAATGGGATATCCTTAAATTTTATCCCTATTAAACGTAGAATACCCTAAGAAATCTATTTTATAAAGTATCCTAAAAAATCTAGAGGATCTGAAGTTTTCTTAAATAATATTATATATATATATATATATGCTATCATCTTAAATAACCTACTTAAATAGGCGAAGAAACTTCTATGATTCTATCTGAAGTTTTCTTTTTTATTACTATTTTTTACACACAAATAAGGTCACCGTTGCTAGTTAGCAGTTGCAACCTATCTGAGAAGCGAATTCAAACAATGGTATTTTTTCTTCAAAAGTTGAGTCATTCTCGGTTTCCTAGGTCACAAATTGAGAGCTTCCTTGGTTTGCCATTTCAAGGGTCTGACCCGTTTAATAAGAGATTTCCAATAACATTGTTTAAATTTTGTGGAAATACGTGAGGTGAAAAAGTATATGAAAATACGTGTTATGGTGTTTAAACAACAACTTTCGTTATTTAAAAACCATTACCAAACGGGGGCCAAGGAATTGGAATACACAACACCAAATGGTCTACTCTAAAACCACGTAAACAATCTCACTAGAGAAAATGTTAGGGAGACTTAAGAAACAATTTGCAATTTTTATTCCCCATGCGTTTACACCCATTTCATCACGATAAAAAAATATATATTTATATATATATATATATGCACACGGTGCGGTGCAATTTTGGACCATTTTTAGCACCACACTTTGCAACATGGTTTAATTAAAACCATCACTGCACTGGACTTTATTTTTGCGGTCACATATATAGTGTGGTGCGGTTTAGAGTTTAACCAAAACCATAACCGCACCACATCTCATTTTTGCGATCACATATGCAATGCAGTGTATTGATGTTGTTTGAAGTTGGTATATTTTTCAAATTTTGAGTTTTTCCTACCCAACCCAAAACTTTTTTTTTCCTTTATTTTGGGCCAAGTTTTAAATTATTGAGCTAGTTTTTCTTTATTTTGAGCTAGCTTTCGTCATCAACACTTGCTAAGCTTATCAAACTTTTTTTTTTTTTAAACTAGGGTTATTAAACTATTAATAATATATTTAATATTAAAAATAAATAAATATATTAATATATAGAGAGGGTGCAATGCAATGTGGTTTGTGCGGTTTTCTTATTATAAAACCGCAAATTGCACTGCACCATGCAATGCAGTGCACTATTACTTGCGGTGCGGTTATGCCATTTTGTCGGCAGTTTTGGTGTGATTTTTGCGATTTGTGTGGTTTGATGAACACCTCAATGCACACTGTACGGCACCCAACATCCAGGCCTGTTTAAGCTCCAGTATGTGGGAATAACATTTGGACCCTGGCCCGAATAATCCAAAGGGTCCGGCCCATAATTGTACATGACGTTGGTCCAGATTTCCCAATGAGGGCCACACCGAGCATGTATCCCGAGCACCATGAGATGGGAGATGAGCAGAAGCTCTAGGTCTCACTTGCTTGGTGATTCCCCGAGGATCGGAGCCGCCGTGTTGTTCACTTAGAGAGGAACCAAGTTCCAAAGCCACCATCACCAAACCATCCACTTACCTTTGATCATATTGGACCTCTCGCCGCACTTACAACAATGCAATGATGGCCACCCCATTATGGAGAAACTATAAATATGAAAACAACAGGAGGAGAAGGGGTGGGAAAATACACAGAAAGAGAGACAGAAAGAGAGAGAGAGAGGGAGAGAGAGCACATCGAGTTCTAGGACTTTGAACTACCCATAGTAGGAAAACTTCAAACCCACAATACAAATAGATTGTAAGCCCAAAAGTAAGCAAGCCCATAGGCCTCGTTTTGGGTGCGTACACACACCTATCAACCTCATGGCTCGAAATTAGGACATATGAAAATTGAAATACTACTAATCCATATTCAAGAATTAACTACTAATAAATAATGAGAAATTTTAACGGATGCTCTAAGAGTATTAGTTTAAAAACTATTTTTGTAAACATTGTGTGGGAAAATGATAAAGTAACTAATTTTTCTGAATTTTTTTTTTCATGAAAATAGTGTTAAAACTTTTTCAAGAAAATAAATAAATAAACATATGTGTATATATATATGTGTGTGTGTGTGTGTGTGTGTGTGTACACACACATACAAACCTAAGTCATTGGGTGGGCTGGGTTGGTTTAAACTTGGAAATATATAGGGGGTGTTTGTTATTGTTGTTTAAACAACAGTTTTCAGTATATAAACAATATTACACGTATTCCCACACACTTTTCACCCATACATATTTTCACAAAACAACAACTTTACTATAAATCTTTTACCAAATGGGAATAATTGAAGTTTTCGGCAAATAGGCCCAAGTGTATCTAGGCCTAATTGTCAGGCTCAGCTTTTATATTTCAAGCCCATTCAAATATTTCAAGCTACGTTTTTCCTCTCTTTTTTTTAATCAAAACAAAAATAAAATATGGATTTATTTTGTTCTTGATTTTTCATAATAATTAACAAGAGTACCAATTTCCAAACTCAAAAATTAATGCATTTATAAATAATTAATAGCATACTACTGACTGCTATTAAACCTTAAGGGTACATTTGGTACATTTTAATATACTCTGTAATATAATAGTTATTCCTTATAAATAATAATTTCGTTGTTTAGTTGTGTTTTTATTACAGGTAATAGTCATTCCTTAAGAATAACTATTCTTTACAATAAATAATAATTATTTGATTGTAATAACTATTCCTTAATCTGCATAATAAATACAAAAATAAAAATTCCTAAAAAACCCCCCCACCCCAATAACTATTCTTTCTCTCAGACTCTCTCTCACGAATCAATTCATAAAAAATAAAAAATAAAATTTAATTCTTTTTTGCGGGTTCGTTATTCTTCGTGTTAATTTTTTTATCCTCTATTATTCTCACTATTGGTTCTACATTCAAAGACGAAAGATAAATGATGTGAAAAGAGTCAAAAGAACCAATTGTGCTAGCATGTTCTTTGTTACGTTTTGGTATTCAAATTTTGAAGTTTTTTTTTTTTTAATGGTAAATTGTATTTAGTTTTGAATGCTCGAAAATGTGTTGAAAACACAAGAGTTGTTTAGGCCTCAAAATAAAAGTTATAGCTCGATTGATTTTACACTAACTTATTACAAAGTGCAGAATAGTGTAAATGCGAGCGAATAAACAAACAAACTACTCTAATCCATAATCATAGCAACACAACAGTAAAATGGAATGTAAAAGAGTAGGGAAGAAAGATGCAAACACAAGATAACATGCCGATGTGTTATCAAAGAGGAAACCAAAGAACTCGGCGAAAAACCTCTCCGTCGCCCTCCAAGCGGTAATCGATCCACTAGACAATCAATTGGGACACATGGGTTAGTAAGAGACCCTCCAAGCCTAATCTACCCGATGTACCTAAGCCCTCCAAGCTCCTACTCCAACAAAGCTTCTCGGAACCGTGTCTTGTCTAGCTCTCCAGATCCCGCAACAATCTCCATGTTGCATTTGCCATCCTTGACTTCTTCCAATGCTTCCCAACAGCTCCAAAACACTTTCTACACTCTAAAAAGATGTGGGTTGTATTTGGGTACAAATCTCATCTCAAAGTATGACAATGGGAGATGGATGGAGAAGAGGCTACAATGATTTCTCACTAAGGTTGAGTAGCTCTCTCTCTAAAAGATGGGTGTATGTGTGGTAGAAAACCTATCTAGGGTTTTTCTCTTTGAATTGGCCTCATAAACATTTGTGGGTAATGAGGGTATATATAGTATGGGTGAAGGGTAAAAAAGTCACTCTTTAAAATCCTCCAGGCAGAATGTTTCACGACTATCTCGTGGGAAGGCCTTACCCATGAGACACTCGCGAAAACGACAGCCTAGCACAACTCTTCAGCTTCCAGTCATGTGCTTCTCACATGGCTCTTTCGCGGGTTAGCTTCTTGCGAAATCTACTGATTCTTCATTTCAGTTTGAGTCTTCACCAACTTCATACTAAACCCAATACAATAAAATCCCACAAAATATAAGGAAATAAATTAAAGCAATTACAACACTTTTTGTCATGGGATAAAGCCAACATAAAACATAGTTGTAAATCACAACTTTACAAATTTTTATATTGTTTGTATTTATAAATTGGGATTTATGTGTTGTGATAAAAATAACTACATTATTGTGAGATGAAGTTAGCAATTTTTTATATTTATTAAGATTAATTTATAAAAATAATACTAATCAATTAATCATATATATATATATATATATATATTTTAAATTTATATAGGAAAGATATTAAATCATATTGTAAAATATATATATATATATATATATCTTTTTAAAAAGTGTATTTTAGGAAATTTGACAAAAATATAATGTCATTCCACTATTTTAACATAGATTCAGACTTCTATTACCATGTTATCACCAAACAAATGAATATGATTACTTATTCCATTCCAACCTATTATATTACATGTAATACTTATTCTTATTACATTGTAATACCAAACGTGCCCTATGTTCTCTCACATCTCAATGTTGATATCAAAAACCATTAGATGAGGAGTCAATCAAACTCAATGCAAATGACTCCTCAATATAACAAATGTTGAAGACTCGGTTTTTATTAAATAGTGTATGATACAAAACTACAGTATGTGATGAGTTAGTATTACACGTGTGTCTGTAATTTTTAAGAAATTTGTGTTTCCGGTAATGTTTTCAACTGTATGGAAGTAAACACATCATTTTGAAGGATGAAACAATTTGTTGCAATCAAACATGTTAACTCACTTTGTAGTGCCCTGTAGTTAAACAATTCTAGACAAAGACTTTAACTCACTTCAATATAGGATTAGGAGTCTAGGATTACAGAGTAGTCAAAAGCCGCTGTTAAAACCACCGTGCACCCTTTGCATGATGGTTATTCTACAAGTATAATTTATTGTGGGGCTGGGGAGGGTTAGGGGGGAGCAAGGGCCAAGATTTAAGTCTTTAAGAGAAAGTTTCACACACATATACACTTAGATTAGTTTAAAATAGGATTGCTATCTCATATCAACAACAAAAGGAAAAAATAAAAGAAAAGGAAGCCGTTTAAAAAAAATGCCAACCAATGCAACCATCTTCACTACTCTTCTTTTGCAATCAAATTTCATTTGTACCTTTTTTCTTTACTTTTAAAAAATTTCCCCCTAAAAATCTTTTATTATTTATTATATTTACATCATTCCTCATTAAATCCATTATATTTATTCTATAATATATTTTCATGTAATAATTCATTAATAAGTTTTATTTATATTGATATTTTCAATAAACAGATAATAAGTAGGTTCAACTAAAATAGACAATCTTCTTAACAACAAAAGAGGACAAATAGCAAACAGATGAACAAGTTTATTATATTATTTTTATTTAAGAAAGATAATTTATTTTGGATCTATAAATAAGTAGAGAATTAATTGATACTTAATTCAATTATTAGTTATGATAAAAAAAAAATTATTAGTTCTTAGAGAGGAAATTACTGTTGTGGTTGATTTGTATTGAGAAAAGTGTTATGGTTGATTTATTCATTATTAGTGAGATAATTTTATTTAGTAAGTAGATTATTTGAAATTAAATTGTTGAAATTTTCCTATACAACTATAATGTTGAATTATCGTATTTATCTACAAAATATTATTGCCTAATGTTTTTGTATTTTTATTACAAAATTTTAAAATATAAAAGTAATATATTCATACCATATGCGTATCATTAATTTGTTCTTTATTTTTGTATTTTTCTGTTGAATTTTTTATGTACTTTTCCGTAAAAAAATGTTTAATTATATCCGTTCGTATGTTACTAACTACGGTGGCTGTGAAGACCTTGTTAGCCTTTGACGAGAAATTGAGAATGAGCTTTGGTGAATATTATCCAAAAAAAGAAACAAAAATTCAAAAACCTTAAAAATAAAATTTATATATATTTGCCATTTTATTTTAAAGTAAATGCAAAACTGATCCTTTAAATTTCTTCAAATTTTATATCAATCCTTTAACTTTGTTTTCGTTTATTTCAATCTTCTAAATTTCATATTTATTCAATTAAGATCATTCCATCAACTTTTGTTAAAAAATTTTGAAAAACAAAATATGGAAAATATTTTTTAATCATTAATTGATTTTTTTAATTTAAAATTTTGAAGAAAAATTTAAAAATTTAAAAAATTAACCACAACATATATTAAAAATTGATGGAAAAACTTTAATTGAATAAACTTGAGAGTTAAAGGACTGAAATGAACGAGAAAAAAAAAATTAAAAGACTGAAATGAATTTTAGCGAAACATAGATGACGAGTTTTACATTTTAGCATTATTTTAATTTCAAACTAATCCGGCTGTGATAAGTGCAAAACTCATTTATCACAAAATGAATGCAGTCTCATTATAGACTGATTATTTAATATTATATTCCTACCGCTGTTTACCAAAAAAAAAAAAAAGAATGAGTCTCAGTGGGCCCAAAATGAATGCAGTCTCAAAGTTTAGTGAAACTCACTCACTCCCTTTGGGCCCAAAATGAAAGCAGTCTCAAAGTTCAGGCCCAATCCAACACTGGTCTACTAGGGTTTCGAATTAGGGTTTCGAGTTTTCTATATAAACGAGATCTCTCAACTCTGAATCTCAATCTAGCACTGCGTCTCACATCTGCAATTTTCGATCTTGATAGAATGTGCAATTTGCAAAAGCTCTATGAACTTCAAAGCTGTTAGCTTTACCTTTTGTCCCTCTTGTTTTTTTTTTTTTTTTTGGAATTTTTGTTGTTGTTTGGTTGATGAGAAAAAGTGGGTTGGTTGCGATGATTATAAAAAATTCCTCGTACTGAATTGCTATAGCCATGGCATGACAGACACATTTACACCCATAGAATATGAGCAAAACCCATTTTCATTACTGTTAATTATGTTATGTTTTTAGTTAATTTTCTCACATATTATTGGATTTTATCTTTTGGGTATGTGTTAGATGTATACTTTCTTTAGTTTTGTATTTCCATGATACTGATATGTGCTTGTATTTGTTTTTCTGGGTGTGAAGAATTCAACTGAAAAAAAAAATGATGGGATTGAATTCAATGAATTGAGATTTGATGTTTTTGTAAAGAACTATTTAATTTCTTGTTGACCTCTATTGTGTTTGTGGTGATGAAGAGAAGTGAAATTTTTAAAGGATTTAGCTTTCTTTTACACAAGGCAATTGACCATATTGCTTTGCGTTCAGCTAACTCCTCATATTGATTTGGGTGGTGTTTAAAGCCCAAATTTGACAGAATGATTCTATAAGTTTGGGTTACGCACGCCTCCATATTATTATACAACTTTGCTGAAACGCATGAGTTTCTGGAATTTTTTACACTGCTTGAAGTAGTTGATCCAAAATTAATGTCTCTGTCTTAAGACCTCTTTTGTTGAAAGAAGCACTGAACATTGTAAACATTAGTCCAAGTTGTTTTATGCCATATTTGTTTATTACATATTTCTTTGTTATTTGTGTTGCTTCTCATTATGTATGCCTTCCTTGTTATCCAATATTGAACTTGAATGATCTCTAATCTAATGGAAATGTCATCCTTTTGTGCCAAAGATATGTTGTGGTGTTAAAGGATGTTTGATAAATTTTTCAATTAAATTTTGTTTTCACCCTGTAATGCTACCATGTTGTATAATTTTTCAATTAAATTTTGTTTTCACCCTGTAATGCTACCATGTTGTAACATACATTAGAATCTCAACTTTTGCAATATAATTGAAATTTGGTTGGTGTTTATGACATCAAAGTATTTTGCAGACATTCTGAATGATTTTAATTGTTGATACCTTCTATTTGCTATGAAGCACTGGGTTTTTACACTTATTTGGTCCTCTGCTGAATGAGATTAGATTATGAAAAATGTAGAGAACTTATTTTCGGAGAAAAAAGAGCAGATACAATATTTCTTCTCCGCTCAACGAGTTCCAAAGAAAATAAAAACCAATTTACTTTTTATTTTCTCTTTTAAATTGCCATTTCCATGCTTATGTCCATAAGATTCTTTTTCGAATCCTTTGGATTGTAAATATTCAAATGATCTTTATAATAATGTGCAAAAAGTTAATATCAAAGCCTCACAATCTCCACCACGAACATGTTGAAAAGGAATGTTATTTAGGAACCGACATATGCCCCCTTTGCAAGGATGCCCATGAAACAGCCCTCCTTAACTTGTGGGAGTCGCCCCTTACTTTGGAGGTTTAGAAAGCATTAGAGCACTAGCATCCGAGATGCAAAAAAGTGTCTATTTTGCATTCTCAAACACCACTTTATTTATTTTACTAACTCATTTTACAACTCACCTTACATTTCAGTTTTTATATTTACATACAACTTAATAAAATAATATAAGCCCAAACTTAAACCCAAACCCAACAACAATCACCGGAAAACAATCACAGCAACAACGCAACTGCCGCCACGACCAATAACTGCAGCCAAAACAACCACCACAATCACCCAAACCACCAACCTCAACAACAACAATCACTACCAAAAACCCAAAACAACAAAACCAACACAGACCACTGGATGACACCAAAACCATATACCCACAGGAATCAATCACAAACCCAAAAGAAAAACCACCACAAACCGCTACAAACCCACCAAGATTCACCACAAACCCAACCCAACAACCATATAACACTGAAACCCACCATCACCGAGACCCATCGAAACCCATCAAAACCATAAAATCAAACCACCAAACAACTCACCACTGAAAACCACATCACCGAGACCCATCACAATGACCCACCATAGACCCACCCACCAATTCAACTCCACCATCGAAACCCACCACCAAATCAACTCCATCATCGAAACCAATCACCGAAACCAACTCAAGAACCACCGAATCTCCACCCTTGAAACCTAGCCACCATTGAATCTCACCCCTAAAACCTAGCCACCATCAAATTAATCCGACCAAAAATGTTTCAGACAAGATGGAGAATTGGAGAAGAGAGAAATAAAGAGAGCCAGTGAAGAGTGTAGAGTGAAGACAGGAAAGAGGGAGAGTCAGATGAGAGAGAGAAGTGGGAGAGAACTAAATATTAGTTTTTAAGTTTAGATCCTGTGAACAGTGAGGTTGCATAAATATTTTGGGTTTACAAACCCAGATAAAGCATGGTTTTAAGGATTTATAGGGTAAAATAGCAATTGGGGGGGTTTTTACACCTCCCCAATGCTAGTGCTCTTAGGAAGTTATCCCCAAACTTTGATGGTCAAAAGTGAAGACTGAAGAGGAATGGATTGCATGATTGGTTTAAAAAGACTTATCCAAATCCCCCCTAGAAACAAGACCATCCTAGATGAAATTATAACTAGAAAAGCATAACTTCTATCCGAAGCTAGCGTAAAACATGCTTTTTATGCCACCAATGATAAAGTGCCTCATTAACTCTTTAATGAAAACCCAATATACTCTAGCACACACAATCTCAACTCAAATAAACCTACAATCCTCAATCAAACTATATGATAGTCTCGAACTCTCAAACCTAGAGAATTAACGGCTAAACCCCAAATCAGATTCCTTCTTCCCTCTTAACACCGGAGCTCCACTCTGCCGCTAGCGTGGCACATGTTGTTTTTGGAGCTAAAGCCGCTACACCGAACCTCAAGGTTTATTCTTTTATGATTTGCTATTTCCCCAAATTTTGTATTTTGAAATTTTGATGGGTTTGGGATAATATCTTTGAAAGTTTGTTCTTTGATGATGTTATTCCAAACCTAACAAAATTTCAAAATCCAAAATTTGGGAAATAGCAAATAATAAAAGAACAAACTTTGAGGTTTGGTGTGGTAGCGCCAGCTCCAAAAACGACGTGTGCAGCAACGCTAGCAGTGGAGTGGTGCTCCAGTGCTAAGAGGAGAGGAGGAATTTGATTTGGGATTTTAAGCATTAGTTCTCCGTCTGAGAGTCTGAGACCATCATGTAGTTTGATTGAGGATTGTTAGGTTCTAAAGATTTAGGATTAAATGTTTAGAATTCTATTTTGTATGTGTTGGCAAACCAAGAACAAAACATGTCTAGTCTATGTGTTAGGCATTGCTCAAAGGTGTATGTTTCAAGCTTCAAGTTCGAGCTAACTACAGAAAAGAAGAGTCAGAATCTGCCAAGCTCGATTGATCGAAAATTAGATTCGACGGATCGAGAATCGCAAAAATCTAATTCTACAGAGTTTTAAAACAAGGCCTAAACCCGGGAAAACGTTTAGGGTTTCAATCCAACTTGTCCACATATATAAGGGAAACCCTTGCTATGTTTTGAAGACTTTTGGAAGACTTGTGTGTTACTCCTTGTGAGATCTGAGAGGTATTGTACCTTCTAACTACACAAGCGTCTACCAGAGCAAGATCTACAATTAAGCATTGGTAGAATCTAGTTACTGCTACAAAGATCAACAAGTGAAGATGATCTGAAACCTTTGAGTGAGATCTCAAAGTCACAAGCGTGGGTGCTTGTGTTGTAGTAAATCCAAGAAGAGAAGGAGTCCGTGAATCCTGAACTTACATGTGGTCTTGTCAATAAATTACTACTTGAGGTAGCAATAGATTTAGAGTTAAATCTAATTTTAAAAACTTCAATTCTCTTATAGTAGATTTGCTTTACCTTGAGGATTGCTAGGTCAAATCCTTCCTAGGTTTTTTCCTTGAAATGGTTCATTTCATTGGTTTTCCTAGGTCATCATATCGTGGTGTTATTTACTTTCCGCTGCTTTGCATGATATGATTTATTATTGTTTAACCTAGATTTGAATACTTAACATAAGTAATCACTTGGCTAATATATTAGGTTAAACAATCTGTTTTAAAGGGTCTAAACAAACAAACAAGGATTGTAGGTTTATTTGAGTTGTGATTGTATGTGCTAGAGTGTATTGGGTTTTCATTAAAGAGCTAACATGGCGCTTTATCATTGGTGGCGTAAAAGGCATGTTTTACGCTAACTCCAGACAAAAGTTATGCTCTAACTAGAAAGGGACATGAAAATAAAAAAGGACCCAAGTGTACTAGCAAACTACTTGGATGGAAATCCCCCCCTCCCCTCCAAGGCTCCCATTAATGAACTTTGTCACTTGGACACTAGGTCGTCTCAGAGATAGCAATGGGTAACGGATTAGGGGATTCAAAAAGAACATTGGTTTTATCTCTACATTGGCAGCATATTAGGGGGGCTTAGAGATGGCCTCCAACTAGTAGCGAGTCTAGATGTTAATCGGTAGTAGATGTAGCAGCATTGTTGTAGTGTGTTTTTCTTGGAATGAGTTGCTAAAAATTGAGTTTTTAGCTTTTAAGAGCTTTATTGTGAATGGTCTTACTTTTCATGCTTTTTATAGGGCTTTGATTCCTAATGCAAATCTTTGATCCAGACTTTTGAGGTAGATCAGTTTTTAACAGAATCAACATACCACCCATAATGAAGGGAACCATTTTGGCAAAGCAGGACATCATTCTACGGAACCTTGTGTGTTTTACACTATCCAACCAACTTTTGTTGTAACTTGTAAGCCAGCTTGTGGCAGACATTTGAGTTATTTCGTATAGCAAACTTTGTTTTCCATTTTCACCCATAAATAAATAAATAGAAAGCTGCATTACTAAAGGCGAAAGACAACAAATAAAATGAGTGGACCACCTTTTAAATTTGATACTATAAATTTCTATGGAAGTTTAGAGATGGTCTCAAAAGTTCTATAGAAGTTTCAAATTGAGCCCTATTGTATCTTATTAATTTAAAAATGTTTCAATTTATTCTAAATTGACAAACCTTTTTTTCCCCTAGAACAATGACATATTACTTCAAAACTTATTGTGAAAACTTGAAAATAAATATGAAATATATACCTAAGATGTATATTAAATTATTAACCAGTAATTATTTATTTTATTCTTGTCGTGTTGTGTCCTAACTAATTTTTGAGGCAATGTTCACATCAAATGAGATGTGTGGAACTTGAACTACAGCAAATTTATGGCATTGTACGAAATTGGTGTACATATAATTACTGGGAATATTTCTGTTATTTGAGTACACTTTAGTTATTCCCCAAAAAAAAAAAAAAAAAAAAAGGAATACACTTTAGTTTTGGCCAAACCACATAAAACATAAATTTGTATGTGTTGATCTTTTCTATTATTTGCATCTCATAGATATCGGACAAAGTTTCATGTTTCCTAAGAGTATCACTTATCATGTCATGGAGGTATCCATGTTTCATACAGAAGCTTAAACAATGGACGGGACTTCTCAATCAAAGAACAACACCTGAAATTGGAGACAGACACTTCTCTGTATACAAAACAAAAATCCTAAAAAGTCTATATCTAACGTTGTACAGGTTTTAACCCACTTAAATTTCTGAAGACTCTGAACGTCAAGTTATAGATGCTCTGTGAACACAAACACCAGGTCTGCTTGAGAGGACAGTTATTTGTACAGAACTTGGTATAAACTTTGAACTCCATTTTACTTGCTCTATTTTTGGAGTATTGCTGATCGTTGAGATTAATGTTTGCACACATTATTTAGGCCTTGCCTGTTTTGTTTCCACTCAGTATGTGTTACTGTGTTAGGAATTTAACTTAATTCTAAGTATATGTGAAAAGCAAAAAAAAAAAAAAAAAACAACAAAGAACAATCACACAACACAAAGATTACATTGGAAGTTGCAACGGTTTTTATGATGTCAGGAAGAAAAATGCAATAGTACAATATAACTTCAAAATATGGGTCAAAAACGAGCCAAAACCAAGCTCCACATAGCACAATAATATTGTGCACTGAGGCAATGCTTATCTGCTACACAATAATTAGGGGTGTCTAGGACCCACCAGACCTGCACGACCTGCGGCCACCCGAACCAAAGGCTAACTAACTCGAGCACCATCACAGTTGGTAACAATTCTATCCAACAAAACCTGCCCCTCGTCGGTTCGAGTCTTGGTTTTGCTTCTCTCGACCCATCGAATCTGACCTGACCGAAGAAAAGGTTGATTAGTTTGATTTCTCTCCCTTTCTCTCTTTTTCTCTCTCAAATCAGCCTATATCCAATGGAGATTGTACGATCTCCATCTAGATCTAATGGAGATCTCAAGTTTTCCACCCAAATCCAGTGGAGATCTGGAAATCTTTGTCCAAATCCGGTGGAGATCCCATGATCTCCACCTAAATCCGATGGAGGTTGACTCGTTTACTGACATTCTCACGGTTTTGAGCAAAACTGAATCGATCCGTCAAAAATCTAACTTGATCCAACCTATAGGTAGTATTGGTCAACAGTAGGTTCACCGATCTGCCACCCGATGAAATTGGGTCATTTTTGGGTTGGATACAAACCCAACCCATAGACACCCCTAACAATAATATAATGAGCAATCCTCAATCCTTGCCTGTGGCATGCATTTTTCACATTCTGTGGAATTGGCTTTCAGCCTGTTAAGGTAAGTTTTAAATGATTTGTCGTTTTGAAATCTACAAATGGTCCAACTCTATTAGATGCAAAACCAGTCAGATTAAATAGACAACTACTATTCAGATCAGAATTGAGAACCACAACAGATTTGATAGAAACATAAACAGAAACATTTATGTGCGTATTGATTCTTAGGCAGATTATGCAGAAAAAGGCATTCATTTATTTGTTTCAACGTCCAACTATGCTTTACAATAAGCAGCTCGTTAATGATTCATTCTTAATGTGTAAAAGCTTTATAATGATTTAATGAGTTAACAAAGCTACAAAGTTACAAAATGCCTTAAGTTACAAGTAGGGCTATCCAAGCAACCCGGAGACCCGGCCAAACCGACCGGACCCGACCCGTCACGGCCAAATCTGACACCTCCAGCGGTCGATGACGGTTCCTATCCTCTGAAACCTGACTTCGACAAGTCGAGTGGCAGGTTTCGGTCTCTAAAACCCGAGCCACCCGACCCGACCGACAAATGCTAAAAAAAATGCCCAACTTTCCTAGATCGGGCGACTTTCTGGAGTTCCTTAGCTCTGATCCGGCCACCCTTGGTCTTCCTTCGCTCAAATCCGGTGGTATTTTCTCAAATTCACTCAAATCCGGCCAAGATCTACTCTCCTCCTTCGTCAGATTTGCTCAAATCCGGTAATATATGGTTAGATCTTACTCAAATTAGCGAAAATAGGCTCACATCGGCGAAGATAGGCTCAAATATTTGGTTGAATCTGGCTATTCTTACTAAGATCGGCGAAGATAGACTCTGATCTACTCGAATCCGGTGCCTTCAACTCAGATCAGCGAAGATAAAACTTCTCCTTCGCCTGCCATCGCTTATCATCGAACTCGACCAACCCGACCGTTCTCTCCCCTGAGCTTGGCCGACCCAACCCGTGGTGGTCAGTGGTCGGCTGTGGGTGTGTTTTTGTTCCACCCCGATTTGTGCAGATCAAGTCCTGGTTGAGGCCAAAACCGACCCAGACCAACCTGTGGACCACCCTAGTTACAAGTCATAAAATGAGCAAGCGGGTTGAGCAAGCTACTTGTTGCAATTTTCAGTTGGGCCGATAAGAGTAGTATCTTTTGCTCGTCTTGTACATCGATTACAAGCTGCAACTAATGCATATCAGCTCGTGTAGACCACACCCGTGGACCCTACATCTTGTGAGAAATTAATTGCATACAATAGATGAACAAGATAACTAAGCCAACAGCTAAAACCAAAATCTATCTTGGACTTGGACCTCGCCATCAATTCAACTATCTCAACCACACCAACCACCACGCTTGCCCAGTACCAAGAGTTTAGGGTTGGTAAACAAACACAATATTACTAAACATGTGCACAGAAAGATAACAAAAATAAATAAAAGATTCTTAAAAAAAAAAAAAAAAAGTAACACCCTGTCACCCACTTACACAAATCGTGAGGTGAAAAGATAAAACGGATTACCAAATTAAAAAGGATTAACAGACTAAATGGAACTCCAAAAACTAACTCTTACAATGTTCAACTCATTTTTCATGCATCACCTAGTAGCTCCTTAGTTGGCCGGTCAAGTGGCTACAAGGCAGGCAATGACGATGATGAATTCACAAGAGTTGAGCCAAGGAGGTCATTACAGAGGCTAGCCCCTTCAAGGGTCCTGTGGTTGTCAGCTCTTGGGCTACTTCCTGCACTGCTGTTAGAGAGAGACCCAAATGTGGTTTTCTGTAACACACCAGTTGGAGATGATCCTAAAGGAGGACTACTGTCCCAACCCGCAGTCATAAGGTTAAGTGCGGATGATCTCTTGCAATCCGCCACATTGTTATTACTATGATGCAAAACCTCTCCAAGAGGACCACCCATGGAAGTTTCCCAAGAGATAGGAATCCAATTTGTTTGCCTTTGGTTTGGCTCATTGATGACGCTACTCACTCCCAAACCCATCCTTATTGGGTCTAACTCACGTGAGAGTCTGAGCGGCGAGAGAGTGAGTTTCTCATTGGACCTGGGAGAGGAAGTGGATGAGATGAAGTCTGAGGAAGCCATGGGGATTGAAATGGATAGTTGGGTCCTATCTGATTGCATGTCAAGCTCAGGCCAGGAAACAGCTGAGCGATCAGATTGAATTTTAGGCCAGTCATCAATGAAATGGCGAAGAGACTGTTGCGATTCAGTTCTTCTATCACTAAGCTCTTGCGACGAACAGTTTATTAAGCTGGAGCTTTTATTAGAAGGGTTGAGGAGGGCATCAGAAGTGACTAGCCCAAACTCAGTTCTAGTGGATTCTTCATATGGGATTTGCTGTTTTTGAATCATGAATGAGTTTTCTTTAGGTTTATGGTCAATGGAGGAAGATAGAATGGAGAGGCCAGGTGTATCTTGCATTCTCTCACCCACATTATCTTTGTTAATAAACATCCTGCAAGAAAATTACCAAAACATCAATTAGAGCCACTACATAGTAGTATGAAAATTCAAATAGAGCCACTACTCCTTAGTTAAATAGTACTGCCTAAACCATACCCAAAATTTATGTGGTAGCACTAAAAGTTTTAACAAATATAAACAAACGCTTCTTAATAAAGAATCTTGGACAACAGGACCAGTTACTATCAGCACTGCAAAGATGATATAATTGATTCTATGATTCTATTTCCTGTCCACTGTCATAAAACAAAACAAGATATAATAACAGTAACCAAAATGCATACGGTACCATGCTAACACACCAATTTAGATGTCAAAGGTGAAGTCTGGCAGGGAATATATAGATGCCAAAATGATAAGAAATTCAGGTCCTTGGGATATTGCAATATTATTATTATTCACCTGTTGATGGTGGTGGCTGCAGAAGGATTAGATGGACCAGGCTGCAAGTTCTTGAGCTGTTGGTGAGCAGCAATGGCAAGGCTATTTGATGCACCACCGGGCACTACCACCGAAGCTGATGAGGATGATGCAATAGGACTCAGCTTTGAGATAGTGCTACTAGTGCTAGTGCTTGTAGTGGCAGTAGTAGTTGCAGTCCCGGAAACGGCATGGCCGGTTTGGCCTTCCACAGGCTTTCTTGAACGATGGCGGCCTCTGTTCATGTGCCTTTCACAATATTTCTGGTCGGCAACAGCATCTCTAGAGCACCGCCATTTCTTACCATCGGTCCTACGACACCTTCCGGGCTCAGGATCGGTGTTGTTGGAGAATCCAAGATGGAAAGAACCCCATCCCACTTGACACGCACAAAACAACCAAATACAAAAGCATCCAAAATCAAGAGCCAGATAAAATAGTAGTAACAAACAAGAATTTGGACAAACACTAAAAATCAAAACAAGAAAACAAACACCAATATCAGTTTGTAAGCAGAAGATTCTTTCTTTCGCCTTCAGATAGTACTTAGTAAGTTAGTACTATGGTTTTTATTAAAAAGGCCCAATAAAGAAAACAAACCCAAAATTATTTTAAGTATATGCAGAAGCTTCTTTTTTCTTTGTTTTCTTTTTGAAGTAGGTTTGGTTAGTACTTAGTAAAATAAATTTAGGAACCAGATAAAATAGCAGTTACAAAAAGCGTTATTGACATAAACACACCAAAAATCAAAACAAGAAAACAGACACAATATTAGTTTATATGCAGAAGTTATTACTATGTAGTACTAAGATTTTTATTTAAATGGACAAAGTGATCTGTGACATATAGGAACAAAAACAGTGTTGGATAACAAGTGAAAATTAATAGAATACAGTAGGCATTGAAGGATTTAACAAAAGTGAGATACAGTGGCACATTAATTAAAACTTCTGCCCTCATACAGAGAGAGAGAGAGAGAGAGAGAGAGAGCGATGTGTCATATGCAACAATTTTAAATATCAAACGCACATTGAGAACAGCTTTAAGAGATAGACATGCCAATCTTGTGGATGTAAAAAATCTTGCTTTCCTAATTTTGCTAAAAGGAAGAGAAAAAAGACTTACATGTATTGGGTCTTAGAAGTCCCCCTGGAAAGCTAGAGAACCCAGCAGAATCAAGGGCTTTTCTAATGGGGATGAGCAAGTTAGATGGTACAGGCATATTTGCAGTCAAGTATTTGTAGATCAAGGCCTGGTGTTCTAGCTCCATCCATTGAGATGGAGTGAATGGCCCTCTAGCTCCTGATAAAGCCCCATGCATGCTTGTACCATTCAAGCTCCCAGAACTATAGCCTGAAAAAGAAAACCAGAAAAGATTTAAAATAAACCACAGATAGAAAGTGTGAAGACAAGGAAGCCAAAATTTCAACCCATTTCCTAGCAAACTAGAAATAAAAAGTTCAAAAAAATTTTTTTTTAGTGTAAAAAGACAGGAAAATCAAAAAGTGTGGAAAAGGGTGTTGGAGGGAACACAAAATTAGCTTGTCTGCAATATTTAAAGAGGCCACAACAAAAATCATGAATTTCTTAGTCTTTGCATAGTACCCAAAAAAAAAAATACAAAGAAAGTGATATATTAAAGAATGGTGGGGAAATTTCAATAAATAGAGGACTCAGAAGCAAAGAAAAAATGGGACTTTTCTTGCTGTGAAAGTTCTTCGTATCTTAGCTATCTTTTGTATTTGTTTTATTTACTTCTTTTGTGTCCGCTAGTCTCTAATGACTATTGTGTCTGAAATATTGCACCCCAAAAAAGAAGAAGCCATCTCCTAAAAACAAGTAGAGAGAAGTATCAAGGTGAGAAGAATAGTTAAAGAGTTTTTTTAATTGACAAGACTCAAAACAAAGAGCCCCGGAGATTTTCTTGAAAAGACCCTCCACCAGTTCAGGGGAATCAAAACCCAAATAACCAATGACAACCCATCTTTAGACTTTAACATAATATATGTCCAATATATCCAACCCCACAAACAAACATTAAACCCAACCCAATCAATCTGATCATGAATCAATAATTTCCATGCAAGTACCTATTAAATAAAGACATTTCACTTTCACATCATCAAACTCCTTAATATATGTACCTGTATTTTTACCATAACCTGATAATGAATGATGAAAATAAGGCGATAATGTGGCATTGTGAGAATTCTTTTCAGCTAAAAAAGATTCTGATTTGGGACTAGAGAAGCTCAGCATTTGCTGTTGTTGTTGCTGACCATCAGAGTAGAGAGTAGTGTAATTAGATCTCAGTAAAGTGTTTCTGTGCTGAAGTTGCATTGTCTTGGAGGCAACAAAGTCATCAGTTTTAAGCAGCTTTGAGCTCCTCCAGTCATCTTCAGAGTTGCCAGATCTCTCTTGCTTAAACAGCCCAGATCCGTACCACTTCTGCTTTGTTTCAGGATCTGAAACAAGTGAAGAAAAACCAATAGCTTCTGAACCCACCAACCCATCCAAACCCACCACCCCAAAATCCATATAGATAAGCCCACCACCCAAAGGCTTTTAGATAACAACTAAGCTGAGGAAATGGAACATTGGGTCATTGGCTAAAAAGACAGAAGCTTGAAAGGTTGTGTGGAGGCGCATTTCAAGACTAGTGGGGTGATAACTGATAAGCTAAAGCTTAAACTGAAACTCAAAAAACCAGAACTGGTTTTGTTTAGGAGTTGATGTTTGGAACACACATAAAATAATTGGGGAGAGAGAGAGAGGGATAGGGACTCTAGTGGGGAAAGAAAGAAAGAAACGGACCGAACAATGATCGTACTAAATACCCTCTTTATATCTCGTGCATACTAACAAAAATATCCCCCTTTTTTTCATTTTTTGAGGGGGGGAAAATATCCCCCTTTTTTATTACTAGTATATATTATTATTATTATTATTATTATAATAGAAATATGATAGTGATACAAAATCAAGTATCCTTTACTTAATATTGTCGTCTTTCCTTTGGAGGAAAAAAAGACTTATAGTCTTGGAGAGTTGTGTGTGCATATAAATATATATATATATATATATAAAGTAAAGTTATACCCAATAAGCTAATGAAAATAAACTCTTTCAAATTTTTTTTTTTTTTAAAACCTTTTTTTATATAACAATCTCAACTAAGCTAACTTGAGACTAATGCAATAGGTGTGACTAATCCTAGACTATTATTATGTACTTATGTTTAATTAATGCTATTAAGTTCCATTGCACCAATAAAAAAAATATCCTTGACTATACTTTATTTTGGTTGTGTATATCTTGAATGGAATTATTTGTTTGAGAGGAGATTTTTCTTTTAAATTTTTAGAAAATTTGTTTATGTATCTTTTTTTATTATAAATTCATATTTTATAAATATAACTACTATAATTTTCAACAAATTAATGATTATTTTTTATAAAAAAATACATTCAATTTCAAATACACTCTTCCTTTTAAAAAATAAATCAAATACAATCAACATTTCTTTATAATGTGAGTTGAAACAATCAATTGCAAATAATAAGCACTTTTTACCGTTATTTTTTGTATGAATCTATTACTTTTTTTTTTTTTTTTTGAAACTTGAATCTATTACTTTTTAACTGGTGCTTTCAATAAATTATAAATTTAGATGCGGAAAATTGTTGATTTGCAAATGGCATCAGTCCATGACACACCGAAAACAAGGGTCTCTACGTTATTTTCTCCAAGTTCTAGATTTTGTTTGTGATTTTTTTTTTTTTTTTTTTTGGAACTTATAAATATAATAGTATTTCCCATTTGTATAGGGATGTTAATAAGAGAGATGGTTTATTTTGCCTTGCAAAGTCCGCTAGCGGTTTTTTGATAAGGATTTTCTCACTCATCTTAAAGTTAAAAGGCCAAAAAAGTGGTGAGCTGCATGAACAAAGATGCACTCTCCACGTGACACAGACGCCACTCAAAAATTCCACCCTCATCTCTCACTGTCCCTACTCTCTCACCCACCTCCCTCACCTATTTGCTAGTATTTCATTCTCTCTCTCTCTCTTTTGTAATGTAAAATGTTTTCCCCATCCCAAGAATTGGATTTTGATTCCCTATCCCTTAGATCTATATCTATATCACCGTCCATTTATTGGGCATAACTTCTTTTTTTTTTTTTTTTTGGTGAAATGGGCATAACTTGTATCCAAAGGTAGACTCTCCCACAAGCAAGTATTTTTGCAGTAAGGAACAAAAGTATAACCAAAGAGAGAAATAAAGGTATCTAACATTTGCAATTGTGTGAAGAAAAATACTTGTCAAGGAAATACAATTAATAACCCTCCAACTTTTGGTGACTATGATTAATAACCTTCATCAATTCTCTTTGGTCCTATCTCTATGCATTGCTATTTTTCCATTTGTATAAAGCTTACATTATTGACTCAATATAAAAACCAAGAAGGGAGAAAAAAATAAAAAATTAGATTCTCTTATTGGTTCTTAAGTTTACACCATTTTGAAAAAGTCTAACAAGTAACCACTAAACACTTAAACAATTGTTTTTTTTTGTTATTTTGCATGGTGGGTTTGGATCTAGATTGCTCATTTTTCTTTTTCTTTTTTTTTTCTTAATTTGAAGTCTTATTGTTGGTCTTTGAGATCACTTTTGGCAATTGGTGGTCAAAGGGTTTGTTGTAATGTGATGATTATATTCTAATGTTGAAAGATCCATAATCTGAACCCATTTTTAAAAAAGGATTTTCATATTCGTTGTGTATTATATATTGCAAGTGTTGCGAAAGATGCATAGATGATTTTAATAAAATTCCAAAGCACATGGCCTCCATGACCAAGTAAGCTTCCAGATGGTTTTTTCTCTTCATGCCTAGAGCAAAATTCTCTTTCCACAACTTGCCTTTTTAAAATGTGAACATCCTTCTAAGAAAAGTTTTAATTTAAGATTCTTTGGATGATTGTGCCAATAACTCGTGCAAGTGTCAATTAAACCTTATAATCTTAGGTTTTGCTTAATTATCATTACTCTAATGCTTTGAAATTGCATCAATGTTTTTTTAAGGGAGGGATTAATGACCACTATTTGTTATTTATAGCCCAATATAGATGCAGACTCTATCTCCTCATAAATTTTATGCATTTTGTTTTGAAGTATTTTCAGAAAATAGTCTTGAATTTTTGTTTTTAAAAATATGAACCGAACAAGTAGTTTCCGTACAAATAAAAAAAAAATTACTATGATAATATTTTGAGTTGACATGTTGGATCCATAAAAAATTTTAAATGAATAAACCTAGATTGAGATGAGTTTAAAAGCTTTCATCCACTCTTCCTTCTCATTTAATCTATAATCAATAAATAAGTAAACAAATGAGTATGGATTCAAGAGATAATTATTCACTTGTTCAAATTGTGTGTCCATAATGTGTTTTAATTAGCTTAATTATAATTTTATCGCCGAATATAGAACTTAAGTTCAAATTAAGCCTACAACAAAAATTGATTGGAGTTTGGTATGATAATAAAGTAATTGTTATAGTGTGGATGTCATGAGTTTTATTCGTTCTCAATGTAGTCATTCCATCCACTTACATTCGATTCTCACCGTTAAGTTCACTAAGATAACGTTGTTTTAAAAAGTTAACAACAATTATAGATTGAATTTGATGTAAACACTAACTCAAAATCATATTAAAGTTAAAGAGCTGAATTAAAGAAGAAAAAAAAAACTTAAATGGTAGAATTAAAAACATATCAAAATATTGAACATTTTCTTTTTTATTTATGTGTACTGTGTAGAAGTAATCTGTCATTTCAAAATAATGTGATCTCTTCATGTAAGTATTTTCCAGTTGTGCTTAGCAAAAGAATAAATAAATAAAATATTATATTTTCCAATTTTTTAACAAAGATATATAAAATCAGAATTGCGTCATCTCATGAAGAAGGTATTTTCATAGAATTGCATCATGTCGTGCCAAGCAAGTGTTTTTTTTTTTTTCCTTCTTGCCAAGCCCAACAAGTCCAGATTTATCTATAATAGATATTTCTGGTACACCCATACTAAGACAAAACATTTGACACTCCCCACTATTTTTTTTTTTTTTTTTTTTTGAAAGCAGAGCACCTGCTAAATATCATTACCACGTAGATTCAAATCTCGTAATGGAAAGTGCTTGGAAAAAAAAAAACCTCACGCCCCCGTGCTCATGGGACTTGGACAATAGCTATGAATCGCCGATTCCTCTGTTTAGTAACCTTCAGATGGGGATGCCACTTTGATCTCCCCAACCTAAATAGTGTTCCTTGTACGTCTTCTAGAATCAACACCAAATAGGCAAATACCAAACACAAAAGATGAAATTTGCTAGTTTTTTCTCCCTTCGTGGTTTATTTCAATTCCGGGGAAAACATGGGCCCTTTCCAAGTCCTTGCATTTGACTAATAAGGATTTTGAGGTCCCAACCACACAGCTGTTCCAAAGCATTTATTGGTGAAGCCTAACTGAGATTCACATTAATTCCTTATACTAAAGCTATGCAGTATTGCTAGTACAAGAATCGACCATAAGGGTACGTAATAAGTAATAACTATGAACTATAATTCTTATTTGTTTCCCCTTTTTCCCCGGCAACAAAACAAAGAAAATAAGATATTAATATCCTGCAACAAATTTTTTCACAACTTTAACACCATTGAAAACAATATTTACTTGGGTTGTTCAAACCATTTATATTCAAATTTTGACGCAATAGCTAGAACAAAGAAATCATCCTAACATTATTGTTGCTGTAGCAGTTGTGGTTCTGTTGTTGTAGGCTCTTTTTAGAGCTTTCAATATTCGATGTACATAACTTTACACTTTGGTCTATTAAGTTATGGTAGACAATAGTCACATCAGTTTCCCCGGGCAAGGACCAATTTCTATGTAGCTAGACCAAGATGTAGATGATTCATAATTCTGTTTTCACTTTTCATCATCAAGAATTGCCATTGTGCTACAGAGGAATGGCAATTCATAATTCACAACCACAAGCACCTTCTACTCTTCTTTTATCATATAAAAAATAATTCTGTTTTCAGGTGAACGTTTTAAAGCTAGAAATTATAGTTAATGAGTTATGACATATGATAGGAGGAAAGTCTGAGCTCGACAGCCAAATTAATAGCTTCCAACTATTTATGACCCTTATGCCGACATGTTGACCTCGTGGGTGGGTGGATTTACATCATGCTCACTACACTTATAATCAAATTTGGTCTAAAAAGTTTACTTTTGTTGCTTGAACTAATCTTCTATTCACATACAATTATTATTACATCGAGCCTCAATACTCTACTAGTATTCTATTGAGAGAGAGAGATTTAAATGATGTACTGAGTGAACTCAACAAATGTATTGAGCCCACGGTTCATTTTTAAATTTTGTTGACAATTTATTGAGCCTAATGCATGAGGCTTTTGGATGAGTTTAGTTAAAATTATGTGTGGGTTTGGATTCAGTGTTTCTGTTGAATCCTGCGTTGCGTTTTTTTTTTTTTTTTTTTTGCTTTCAAGCGTTTAGGGAGACAAAATTTATTGTTCATGAGACAAATATCACTGTTCATGCACTGTTTCTGTACTGTTCATGAGACCCACAGCCATTTTATTCAGAAAAAAAAATATTAAAAATGAGTTACATGGTACTATTCACACATTTAAAAATTATTTTGCTACAGTGTTTTCAGTTTTCATTTTTCAACAAAATAAGTTGTATCCAAACGGACTCATATTAGTATAAAACTTACAAGGTTAGGCATGTATGACTTGGATTAGTATAGAGTGGTTGATTGAGGGTCTATATCATTATTATTTTTTTTTAATAGATTTTTACGATGCTAAAGTACAATGTACAATTAGTTATACCCTATTGTTGATGATTGCAAGAACCTCATGAATCAGCTCCGTTCTTTGAAAATTTACTGCTTTAGGGAAGCCAATGCTTGCGCTGATCTGGCTAGAAAAACAGTAAACCTCCGACATGTCTTTTGTATTTTAGACTCTCCACCTATGAAGATGTCTTATCTTTTGCTTCATGAATTTTATGGCTTGTTTTGTAATCGAATTTGCACTGTTACTACCTTTGCGGCTGCTCTTTAGTTTTGGTTAATATGATTTCCTATTATATTACCAAAAAAAAAAAAAGGTACAATGTACTATTGCTTGTTGTGTAATTTGAGTAAAAGAATAGTCCCCTTTTTTTATTCTTTCTTTTTTTTTGGCTGAATAGTCCCCTTTTTTTTTATTCGCTTTGTGCCATGTATAAATTGATATTAACGAGTACATTGGTTGGTAGTTGGATGTAGACATTAATGAATACACACTTAATAATGTCGCCCAATTGTGATTCTAGCTGCAGAAATGTTGGCATAGAGTAACTTCAACATCAGCTTGAGATCATACACTCCACTGTAGTGCATAAGCTATCTCATCCATATAAAATCCAAATTTTTATGCTATATTATTTTTTGGATTGGACTATTTATTACTACTATACAAAATTTCAACATTATTTATTGCAGTTCATTGAATGTTTTCAATTGTCGATCAATCATGAATGAAAAGGAAACAATTTGGTCCATCATTTCCTTTACTTATTTAATTTATATGGAGGAAATAAATTGCAAATTAGGGTATGCTAGGGTTTTTAATTATGATAACTTAAAATCCTAATCAATAATAGTTAAATAAATGATTCAAAAATTATCATGTCATCAATATTTTAAATGAGTGCCAAAATAGTGCTAGTAAACGAATTAAGATCTAGCGCAATAACCCTACCAATTGTGGTCATTGTACAGTGCAATAGTTCTTAAATGGTTGAAATTGAAATTTAAAAAATTCATTTTTAATCTCAACCTTTGATCAAAAATTTTTTTTTTTAACTTTTAATTTTGTTATTTGTTGACTTTATTAACTATCCTCTCCCACTTACCTATTGCACCTAATCCAACATCCTAGTAAACATTTGTTGAATTAAAATCCTCAAAAATTCTTATAACAACTCTATGTTGGAATTATTAAAATCTTGACTATTCATGGTTAGATGAACGATGGGAGTATCAAACAATTCAAAGAGAAGGTGCAATTTGTAGTAATGACTTGTATGATAATTGTAAGGTCACAATTTATAGGCTCAGGCCCAAAATTGGTTTAGACGATGGTTTGGTGATCCCAATACAATGAATTTGTAGAGAGTGGGCCAAAGAGCTATGTTTTAATGATAAGCACTAACGGCTAGAAAATATTTGGATAATAAATAAAAGTAAACTGCACATAAAGCTTGACAAAAAAATTGTTCGAGGAGGTTGAATATAAATCAATGCAGTAGTTATGAACTTTCATACAACTCTTAGTGCTACAGTAATTCTCTCTTCCCCCTTTTCTTTCTCTTTTTTCTGATCCCCTATTCAGGGGAGATCTTTTACATTATATAGGTCCTTTCGGGCCATCCTGATCATACACTTGTTATCCATCCAAATCCCCACTCAAGTACATGTCCCATCGAGTATCCTTTTTTTTTTTTTTTTGTTAATTGTGAGTGGTGGTAACTGAAAATTGTACTGTTCAGGGGTCTTCTCCCCATAAATGCGGTCAGAAAAGTTGCTGCAGTGCATTAAATGCGGTGGTAGCAGCTTGTCATTGAGATATTTCCATACTACTACCTCCTCTGTACATATCTGAAGATCATCCTTTTCGTTGAAACTTTTTGAACGATTACCTGAATCGTCCGAGCACTTGTCCGAGCGACATTCCTTCTATCCGAGAAGGCCAGCCTCCTCGGACTATATTCATCCCTCCCTTCCTTGCGGGGCCTTCTATTCCCGAGCCACTTCTAATTATTTATTCCTCCTCGGACGTATCCACGAACAGGGCCCAAGGCCCAGTATACAAGTTTGGGCTCTTACCCCCACAATAATCAATATATGTTTTAAAAACCACACAGTAGAAATAACCAGAAAAATATAAGTGCTTGAAAGGTGTGGAAGTGTGGAGCGTGAGGGGCAAGGACCAAGTTTGAAGTTTCTAAGAAAGAATTTTATACACATATATACTTAAATTATGTTAGAGTATAATTCTTTCTTAGGAGAAAAAATAACCGGAAAAATGAGTTTATTTATATTTTTTAAATTGGATGAGGGTTCAACCATGACAATGTCATAAATAATTAAGAAATATAACAGTTTCCCATTGAAAAATGAATAAATTTTAGTAAAAATAAGTATTACGAGGTTTACATTAAAAGAATGAAGGAAGAAATTATGCTTCTTCCTCAAAAATGAAAGTTTCAAATGAAAATGATTACAAGTCTCACATTCAATACTACTACTAAGCCATGATGAATTGAATTCAAAAAATATCCTCTTTCCGTGACAATAATATTAAGTTACAAAATAATTGGATTATATAACACATTTCTTAAGAAAATATTATATAATAATAATATTAAGTTACAAAATAATTGGACTATATAAAACATTTTTTAAGAAGATATTATATGCTTTGGGTGAAAAGTGAATAAATTTATAAACTTATGTTTTGAGTTGTGGATTAGGAAGCTGCTGAGATTGTTCCGAATATATGACATCTTCTTCAATTAAATCATTCACACGGTTTAGAACTGGATTAGGCCCCGCGAAATTTATAAATGGTCTTTTGTATGTGATTGAATGACTCTCTGTGAGCAAAAAAAATTATTTTATATGTAAAGGGGATAAGTATATGAGAGTGAGATTTCATCTAATGTCGTTTTATGTATGTTTTATGTATGGCTTTTGACCTTTCTAATAGGAGTGACGTTACCTATGAACGCGACACACTGTTAACAAATTAAAATTGAGCCTTAACGGTTTTGTGTCAATTTCGAGTCAATCTTAACACGCCCTATTAATTAAACATGTTATGCAAATCGAGTCATGTCATGTCACTTGTTTAATAAACAAGTTGTATTAAGGTTGAGAGATTTTGATACAATCAATAAACATGTTATATTTATATCGATCTATATAATTAAATACTCATGAATCAACATAACATGAACTTGATTTATGAATACGAATTGTCAACTCTACTTTCAAATGAGAGTTGTCGATGTCATTTTGGCTGACTTGCTCAATTTTACTTTTGTTTATTCTCATTTTTGTTTCAAATAGTTTTCTGCTTTGGCCAAAAAGGAAAGGACAAGAAAAAAAGAAAAAGAGAAAGCTAGCCTGAAAACTATTTAAAAACAAAAACAAAAAAGAAAAGAAAAACACTTTAGGAATGATATGATGAAGTATGCATTAGATTTTCTTTCTTTCTTTTTTGGGATGAATGTGAAAATATGCAATGTAATAGAAATCTAAACAAATTAAGCTGTCCAATATCTTACATAAGAGGCTACTAACTTTAAAACTTAACTAATTAACATTTTTTTCTAAATTTTCAATAAAAACGTTCAGATTCATCTCCATTTTTCCTGTTAGGAAATTTTTTTACTTGGCGCGTGGGATGTTAAAGTTTAATTACTATGTAGACAAGACAATACCTGCAAGGACAGCAATAAAAGAGGCAATGGAGAGATCAATCGAACCACACATTATTAGTTTGAATAAAGCAAGCAAAGCCATCTCTATCCCCATCATATCATCTCGGATTCCTCACTCCAAAACACACACACACCGTTTCTATCTTCTTCCTTTTTCCTAGAGAAGAAGAAGAGAGAGAATGGATATTTTCTACAGTGATGTTGACGTGTCAACAGAGGGTGTCGTGGTAATGAAAGTGCCACCTGGGGTCCCCAACATTTGGTCCCCGTAGCTATTTATGATTATGAAAAATTCTAGTGTCACGTTCACAATCACAACTTTGCCAATAGTGAGTTTTTAAGGAGCCACTCTTTCATCAATCACAACTCGTTACATAAGTGAATTATGGGTAAAGTTATGGTTTTGAGTGTAGCACCAGAATTACTCAATGATTATATGTCCCTCGCAAGATACTTGTGAGTTGTGACTCAAATCTATGACTTTGGTTTTGATATTATTTGTCAGATCGTAAGCTGTGCTATTCCACCTCAAAATTAATCGGTAACGAGAAAGACATATTCAAATTTTTTTATGACTTTCGACCCTACACCACACAAGGTTTGTTTTTAGAGTAATTATAAGGAGTCAAATTGTGGTTTCAATGTTATATTTACTATTATTTTTCTTTCTCTGCTGTGTGTGCCTCTAATAAAGCTCTAAAACAATGGACAATGACAATAATACTGAAATGAGAGAGAGAGAGAGAGAGAGAGAGAGAGAGAGAGAGGAGAGGTGGGGTTTCTCTTCAACACAACGATTGGGTGTTGGGCTTAACGAGAGCGGGTTGTAGATTTAGTTAATTCGCTTCCTATTCACCGACAGTCTCGGCCTTAGCCAAATTTTAATGGCCCACCAACCCCAATCAATATAATAATGACTGAGCTGAGCTGCTCGTATTTCATGTCAACCTTATGTTTGTGGACCTTCCTATACTTACAAAGCTTCTCTCTTTGTTCAGGGTTCTCTTTATTATGGAGTAGAATTTACTTCTGGTTTTAAAATTTTGTTGTTCAAATGCCGACAAGTTCAACTTCTTAGTTAAATACCCCTAAGCTTTATTCGGGTGATAAGCTCATTAGTTTTAGAGTGTCTCATGTTCAATCAATCGCTCTATCAGTTTATAAAAATTTTAGAATGTTCCATGAGCATGAGGTGAATACATTTATATAGTCAAATATACATATTATTTAGTTTCCCTGTTTGATATAAGTGATTTTAATGAAATGCAAATAAGTTGGGATTTGATTAAGTTATATATAAAATAAAATGATTAAATGTGGGCTTTTAAAAACTTGAATATAAAAGAACAAGTTGACTTTATTTCATTTTCAAGTTGTACTGTGTACCCAACAAAACTTTAGTAAAAAAAAAAAGTAAAAGTGTACGAAAAGGTTCCTGATATTGGAAATTACTAAGCAAATAATCCAAAAGAGAGAGGAAAAAATATTATACGTAGGGACATATATTCATAAGGTAAGTCTCTTGTCTAATAATTCCGTACATTATAAAAGGAAAAATGAATTTGATAAAAACACATATCGTACACGTGTCACCTCCCAACCCCACACAGACATAAGGAAGGGGGTAGGGGCCATAAGCCCATAACATCCCTAGCTCTATAAAAAAATTAGGAGAAAAATCAAACCATATAGTATAAAGTGTTGGTTACTGTAACTCTGAGGTACGCGTTAAAAACTTAACTCACCAACACTCGACAGTAGATGCTTAAAGTGAACTGTAATTGAAAGGATGTTTTATAAGTCAAACTTGTTAAGTTGTTATGGCGAAGGGTATCTTTTAACATATGCATGGTGTTTTCCACCATTTGATTTGATTGCCTCAGGAAAATGTACTATTGTGACGTGCCTAGACGCCATCACTGAGCAAAGCTTTAGATATTAGTCAATTTTATTGTGGGTAGTGTAAACGAGCACAGCAAGGCGTTCAATAAACTATTTTATATTATATTATTGTATTTTATGTCAGAACTTTGTCTAATTTTATAGGGAGGAGAACTAATAAAGCTAACGCTTATAGTTTTATTTGTCATTTCAGTTATAATTTCAGCTATTTTTTTAATTTATATTAATTTTTTATTAAGTGAATTCCACAATAAATAATCTTTAACAACATCATAAGATAGATTTTCCTATTATTATTATTCTTTTTTGGTACTCAGATATTCCAGAATTGAATTAATTTAAAGGACTAGTGTACTAGTTTTTGCTATTGTCAAATTTGTTTTTGCAGGTCCTTAAAAAAAAATTGTTGGAGCAACCGCATTAGTAATTACAAAAGTTTGCAAAATACAAAAAATGATTAATTTTGCACATTTTAACAAAAAAAAAAAAACACAATCACATCACTCCTTGCAAAAGTGTGCAAATATTTTAATATTTTTTCTTTCCCCTCACAGTCTCTCTCTCTCTCTCTCTCTCTCTCTCTCTCTCTCTCTCTCTCTCTCTCTCTCTCTCTCTCCAACTCATAATCTGTACAACTGATAACCCCCACCGCCAACCACACAGACCCAGCACCACCACCCACATCACCGCAACTCACCACCACCAAACACCACCACCACCACCACCACCACAACACGGACACACCACAAAATCAATAAAAAATCAAACACACCCACACACAGACACACCAACAGAGACAAAGAGAGCATTTTTTGTGAACTTGTGGCTGTAGGTCAACTAAAATGGTGCTTGTGGTGCTTTGATTGTGGATTGTTGCTTGTGGATCATTAATCAGTGATCATGGATTGGAGAGACAATTTCATTAATGTCGCCATCGTCATCGCCGCATGTGGATTGGTGATGTGGATTGGTGCTGGCGGTGTAGATAGGTGCTTGTGGGTCGACGGAGATCGATGGTGCTTGTGATAGAGTGTTGATCTGACCATGAGAGAAAGAAGAAGAAAGAAGAGGAAGAAAAAGAAAGAAAAAGGGGCAGAGAGATAAGGAAAAAGAAAGAAGAGGAAAAATAAGAAAAAAGAAATGGCATAGTAGAATAGGATAAAATAATATTAAAAGAAGAATATAAAAATATTATTTATATAAAATATAGTGTATGATAGATAGACTGATATTAGTATTTTGTAAAAGTGATGATGTAAAATAAAAAAAATATTTTTTTTAAATAAATGAAATCTTTTACAAGAACGAATGCAGTTGCTCTTGTACGTGTCTATTTAGAAAAAGAAAAGGTTTTACATGTAATTATTATCATTTTTTATATTGTTGTTGTATAACAAATTTTTTATATTCTATTTTTAAATAAAAATGGTATAAATTGGGTGTTCGTAAAAAAAAAAAACCAATAATTCGGCAGATGCAAAGCGTGTTGTACTATAACAAGACAATTTAGGTAATCCCTCAACCTCAAGGCGACCAAAAGGACAGTCCTACACTTTGGCCTACGACCTACCTCGTTTAAGTGTTTTGTTTCCTGCTTTACTCTTTCGAGACTCTTTAATGTTTTTAAAAAATATAAATATTTCAACCGTAAAAATTTTTTAAATCCTAATCATTTATAAAAAATAAACAATTCAGTTAATTTAGTACGTGTTTAGGATGAACTGAATTTTTCAGTTTATTTTCACTTTTAGTTTTTTTTTGCTATTATTTATAAGTTTCATTGTATTTTTTAATACTATTTATGTGACCTACCATATTATTCAGCTTATTTTTTTACATTTTTTTATACTTTTAAAAAAAATTTAATTTCAACTAAATAAGCTGTTTCAAACGAACACTTAGTCTCATAGCATTATTAGTTTTTAAAACAAAAATTGGATTGTACAATTTTGTTACTCATTTAAGATATCACAAAAGAGTTTGAACCATTAATTATACTGTAAGTAGTTAAGATTTTAAGAACTCTATCGTAAAGTTATTTAAGAACTTTAGATAATCTTAAATCAAGTTGTTTTGTTCTCAATATTTTGGAAGATTTCTACCTCTTCCATTAATTTTTCTACAAAATTTTTGGAATATTTACTAAGCGGTTTGGAGATGTTTCTTTGCCAGATTTAGGTTATTCGTAATTTTCTTCTTTAAAAAAAAAAAAAAAAGGTTATTTGTCATTTATTTAAAGGTGAAAAAAAAAAAAGCTTTTAATTAAATAACCTACCCGAACATGTACATCCTTATTCTCCCATTTTCTTAATTGAAAAGGAAAAAGAAATTACAATTACAATAATAGAGGAAATGAGATTTAAACCTTGCACATTTTTATTAGAAATATTAAGACATGCTAGTTGTACCCTACAATTCTTAGTTGACTTTATTTTTTTGGATATAACAGATTTTAATCTATGACGTTTTATTCCAGGATAACTTAAACTTTATTTAATTTCCATATAAATATCAAGGATTCATCTAAAAGGAAAAAGTTTAATGTTAAAACAAAGGTTAGTCCATCATCTTAATAATATCATCATTAAATGAATCGGTAACTCCTTTTGCAACATTTAGTGTGTATTTGGGTCTAGCTTAAAAAGTCAAATTATTTTACTATTCAGCTTATTTTTTCTACTATTCATGTGCCCCACTGCACTTGTTGGTACTATTCATGGGTCCTACTATACAATTCTGCTAATTTTTACTTTTATCTACAGTACTTTTAGTAAAAAAGTTTTCAGTATCTTTATCTATAGTACTTTTAATAAAAAGTTTTTAGTATCAGCAAAATAAGCGAATCCCAAACAAACCCTTAATATAAAACTCCACCACTTTATTATTCAATCAAGTCTCTAATTGTTGAGCTAAGTTAGTTCTAATTAGTTCAACTGATAAAGTCTCTAATGATTGAATAAGAGATCTTGTGTTCAATCTCTGCCTATACCAAAAACTGATTGGTGTCTTGATTTGATAATAAAGAGCTATCATCATGAGCGGACGCTATAGGTTGAAACTCTCTCTCAAAAAAAAAAAAAAAAAACTAGCTACTTATGCATCTCAGGGAAAGAAAATCACTTATGCAATCAAATTAATAAAGTAGTCATAACTAGTGGTTAATCAGGGATGATAATTCGCTGTTGAATTTGCAGTTAATGCTCAATTTTTTTTAAGAGGACAACAAGAAGTGATTAAAAAAGAATAATGTTAGTGACACAATATTATTTACTATGTATTTCATAATTTGTTAATGTGATAAAATTGTGACTCCTATAACTTTATTATGCATTTTATTATTATTATTATTATTATTATTATTATTATTATTATTATTATTATTATTTTTGCAAGTAATCCTTAGTCATTGTAACAAAACACACACTTAAAGTACTCCGTTTTATATTTTGTCTCATGAACTAACATAGTGCACGATCAATCCTCCCAAATCGAAAACTTTGTAACACTTAATCTTCTATTACTTGTTTGTTGTTAAGTCTAACTGAATTTAGCTTTCAAATGCCAATTTGCCCCCTTAATGATTGTTGAAGGTCATTTTTTGGAATCTGAATAGAAAGACAGAGGCCCAACCCAGCAACACGAGCAGCAAAGAAAATGGCAAGTATAGAGCAAAACCATTAAGCCCATGCGGTAAGAATAATGGATCACAGGCTCATAATATAAACAAATGGGTCTTGAGGAAGAAAATGGACCTAAAAGGCCCAAAAAGAGAGAAATGGCACCCATGAGCAGTATGTGGTATAGAAAAGTGAGAATGAGCCGTAGCAAGCCCAAAGCAATGTAAACAAAGAAAGTAAGGGGTTAATGGCAAGCCCATAAACCCCAAGGATAAGAATAAGAGAATTGGGTCAGGGAAGCCCAATCAAGTCAGTAAAAGCCCATGGGAATGCAAAGTCAATAAGCGGGCCGAGGAAGTCCGAAGGAAGCAAATGGGCTAGAGAGGCCCGAGGGAAAACGAAGGGGACACTGAAGCCCATAAGAAAAAACACCAGTGGCCATGTCAAGTCACTGGGGGAAAGAATGAAATGGCAGGCTTAAAAAGAGGCCCAACGTGAGTAAATTGCCATGGCAAGAGTGACAAGTAATGTGGCAGGAAGTTAAGTAAATCAAGAAATGGGCTGAAAGAAAATACAAAGCCCAATACCAAACGAAACCCAATCTCTAAAGAAGCGGGAAATCAAATTAGCAACTCATAAAAAAAAGCAAGAAACGGGCGGTAGGCTGTGCAGGCAAAGTCTCCAGACCGCGGCGGACGCATGAAGCAGTAGGCAGATTTTAGACACATACGGACAAAAGGCACGTGCAAGGCCCAAGCACCACCAGCCTATACCCAGTTAATATGGGACATGGTGAGGTCATGGGTCAGACGTAAGAGGGCATGGTTTAGTGGTAAGGAGAGGGGAAAACCTGTTTTGGGGTTCCTGCTCAAGCTTTTTTGGGGAATACGTCTGCTGGGATGACATACTTCCTAAAATAGGCAAAACTGAGTTGGAATTACTAGGTGCATGCCATGAGGGATAGAGAGAGGGAGAAATAACACCGCGGCTGGAAGAAGAGCCACGGCAGACTAATAGACAAAATAGTTGTCTTTGTCTGGTAATGGGGGTGACTCGCAGACGGAACAGTAATGGTTGACAGGTACACCCAGACCAGACAAAGGTAGTTAAAGGGCAAAAAAGTAAAATTCGGTCACAGCAGGCACTATAAAAAGGGGTCCTTCGCCGTGTACAGGGGACAACGACTCGATGATACATACACGAGGAAGAAAAAGAAAATACAACATAAAAACATCATGGTGGTAAAGAACTACTAAGGAAGAAAACTAAGAAAGAAAAGAGAGACAAAAAAGGGAAGGAGAGAAAGAAAAGATAAAGAGATAATTGAAAGAAAACGAAAGTCAGGAGGCATGCACCGATAGGTTTCTTCCCCTCTCTCCCTCTCAAAATCCTTGCTCTCTGCCAAAAGCAGAAGGAATTATCTCTGGGCATTAACTATTTAGGTCCGTTTTTCTCAAAACGATCAATTTCTACAGCAGGATCAACCTGGGAGATTGATTGTGTTGAGAAGATACGTTCTATCCTTTTTGGTTTCTTTTTTTTTTTCCTTGCTCGTTCAGACAAAGTTTAACTTAGCTTTCTTTATCTTTTGATTAACTCCTATTACCATTTGCCCCTCTTACTTTATTTGTAATAGTTACTAATATCACTGTGATTACGGATTATTTGGTCATTTTCTAGCTACCTGATCATTCCAGAGTGCTTTGTTTCTTTTGTTAATTATATCTGTCTACCACAAGCTTCTCTGAAGCAGCTCTGCCTGCCATAAGCACTCTCCTGGCAGACGAGGCATAGTTTGCACACAAGCTGGCCAAATTGAGTTCCAGTTGGACCGGTCTCGACTCCCACAACCTAGAACACTTGGGCCTACTACCACAAAGGGGTAGCCCAGCCCAACACAACAAAAAAAGGCCCCCACAATGATTTATTTTGGAGAGAAGAATAAATTGGTCTTTCAAATATTAATTTCATCACACTTAACACCAAAATAGATGACTGTGGGACATTGAATGAAAGTTATATCTTTTGAAGCAGGGCAAAACCACTTAGATAGAAGGGAGGGCCATCCCCCCTACCCCCCAAACGTTTTTCAATATTAGAAAATTACCCCTAAAATTTCTTAAAATTTTTTTAAAAATGTATGATTAGCCCCCCAAACTTCTCAAATATAAGATTTTTACCGCTAAATGTACTTAAAAGTTTCAAAAGAAATATAGTTAGCTCCCCAAACTCCTTATTTTTTTTGTATGACAGTATTAGATTGGATCAATTTTATATTTATTATTATTTGGCCCTTGCATTCATAAAATTCTAATTCCACCCTTCTTTACAAGGTCAATCACATATTTCAATAGTTTAAGTACCAAAGTTTAAAATAATATATAGTTTACGATAAAAAAATGATTTTATAAATAAAAAAATGAATTTATATATATAATGAATTTTTTTTTTTTTTTTTTGAGAAACATAATGAAAATATTTTATACCACAGCTAAGATAAAGCCTATGAAATATAATAGTTTAGTTTAGGGTTAAAACAAAAAGTGATGCAAGCACGACCTATATACAGCTAAGACAAACCATAGTGCCCTACAGAGAATACGATAGTATAGTCATATATGTAGAGACGAGACGTGTAACTTTAGTCTTTACCCTTTTCTCAAAAAAAAAAAAAAAAAAAAAAAAAAAAGTCTTTACCCTACACCCCCTACACACATGGGTGCATTAAGCAAAGGAAAACCCTGTATATATATAAAAAAAAATTTGCTCAAAAATATATATATATAAATAATTTTTGACTAAAATTTTCTTTATAATAGAACAACTTGGAAAATGAACTTAGGAATTAAAAGAGGAAAAACTATTATTCTATTCTATTCTAGAAAGCCTAGCCTAAATGGAACATAATAATTAGAGGGGTGGGGAAGAAAGAAAGTATTAGTATTTGATTTCCCAGTTGAGGTCATGATGCTCACGTGACTAACTTGGCTTTTTCCATTTTTTATTTTTATTTTTGAGCTTTGAATTTTTTTTTTTTTTTCCAGTACATTTGGTTTGGTTGGTGATGACCACAGAAGATCCTTTGGTCCCCTACCATTTTTGTTTGGATGAGGACATGATTAAATCCTCATAGTATGAAATGGAAATGCAATATGAATCAAAGAGTTCATGTAGACACTAGTATGAGTTTAATTGTATATATTAGCATGTGTTTGGATGAATTTAATTTTATTAATTTATCTAATTTATTTTGTTTTCTATGTAAAAAAATATAATACATTGAAAAAAAGCAATTTTTTAGAAAGTTATACATTTTTTTTATCAGAATTAAATATCTTTTTAATATGCCTCAGGTCGCAGCCTAAGAATGAGCAAGATTATGGCTCAAAAGTAAACGAGGTATCTTATGAAACAATTTTATGAGACTATTTTCTCACAAATATATATGGATTATGTATTGCGAAAAAGTAGGGGGGAAATGAGCATTTGCCCTTAATTTACAAATTATGCAACAAAATGCCATTGTTTTGAAACTATTTAATAAAATGCCCATATTTTTTAAACTCGACTGTGTAAAACTCAATATCTTCAAAATCAAGTTCTATGTATATTTTTAAGTGGAACTCGACATTAGCAATATTAAATTCCACTTAAATTTTCAAAAAAATTTAAGTGACAAAATATGCATAGAACTCAAATGTTAAGTTCCACCTAAAACTCAATTTTGTTAAAATAGAATTTCAAAAATACCGGCATTTTGCTAAATAGTTTCAAAATAAGAACATTTTGCTAAATAGTTTGTAAATTATGAACAAATGCCCATTTTCTCCAAAAAAGTGGTCTTGTTAAGACTATATTTTTATTTTTATTTTTTATAAAATTAGTATTAATCCTAGCTACCCAAAAAAAAAAAAAAAATGGTTATTAAGTTTAGTTTGGTATGGTTCTGCACTTCTACCCCCATAGCCCATAGAAGTGGGTCACAAAATCAAAAATGTAATCTCAGCCATACAAATAATAACGGTCATGCTAATTGTAGGGACCGAGTTTGAGCACTCTTTCTTGGATGAAGTGGACTCAAGCCCAACTAGCCCGATACAATGAATTTGTAGAGTATGAGTTCAAGAACTAGGCCCTAATAAGGATTGCAACAACTAAACACAGTAGTGAATGAGTTGAACGACAAGAACATAGACTAACGCTTGAAACGTTACTCCTCGGCCTTCCTCTTAGGGGTTGGAAGTTCTTATTACTTCTTCAGTGCTTAGTTACAGAAGTGATACAAGTGCTACAGTATTTTTACCTCTAGTCTCCTCCTTCCTTTCTGGAGGGCTTCTTACATTATATATCCCTTTTCAGTTGATCCTAACTCTACATTTGTCGACCAAACAGGTCACTACTCGAGTGCTTGTCCCATCAGCCGTTTTTCTATCCTTCTGTGGGTTACAGCTACCAAGGCTGCAGTGTTCAGGAGTCATTTCCTCATTAATGTGGCCAGAAAGCCAGCGGCGGGCATTTAATGTGGAGATGACAGTTTGTCTTGGATTTGCCCTTCCACCGTCCTCCCATGATCGGCACACTTATACTTGTTCTTTCTCATGGGGTACTTTGGGAGGTTGCTTTTGATGGGGCGTTGACTCTCCCTCCTCTGGTTGGGATTGGCCGAGGACATAATTGTCCTCGACGGTCATCCTAGGTGATACAAACTTTTTCACGTCTTCCTCGGAAGTTTTCTTCTTCCTCGGCATGGGCCTTGGACTTGGTACGAAGTGAGCCGGGGTTGCCTAATCCCTTGGCCCCACACTAATGAATGTCCTTAGGACATTGATTAATAATCCAATTAAAGAAAGTTTTTATAGGAAATGGGAAAAAAAAAAAAAAAAAAAAGCAATTAAGGGTATGTTTGGTAACTGTTTTTTTCCCTTATTTTTTGTTTCCAAAAACAATTTTCTATTTTTGAGACTAAAAAACTTGTTTGGCAACCTAAAACAGACAGAAACAAAAACTGTTCTCAAAACTCAATTTGTGAAGGAAACTGAAAACATGCAAAAGACTGTTTTCAGTTTCTAAATTTCAAAAGTCAATGAAAATGCGCATTTAATTTAATGAATTTGTCTCATTTAATGAGTTAGAATTAGTGTTCATATCCTAATAGCAACATATTTTAGTATTTTCTATTTTTTTTTTCAAAAAAATATCTTTTTAATTTCAATTAACCAAACATATTTTTAATTTAAAAAATACAATAATTTTTTTTTCTTTATATTTCCAAAAACAAGTTTTTGAAAATAGAAAACAAAAACTATTATCAAACATAATCTAATATTTTGTTAGCTTTTTTTTATTTTCCATAAAAATGATTATTAATCAATGGGCTAAGAGCATTCATTAACATTTCTCAAATAATAATCACAAATGTATCATCTTGTGATAGGATAATTTATTTGGGTGGCAAGTGACAACCATAAATGATTATAAAATATCGTAAAAGAGCAAATAAATGAAATAATAAATAAACTACGGGTATCGATGCAAGAGCATATAAAAAAAAAAAAAACATATATATTAGACTATTTTTCCCTAGGGTTTGCAAGTCCAAAGAATATGTAACCCCAAAGGCATGTCTTATCACCTTTTGTTCTTGGTCAAAATAAAGAAAGGATTAAAATGTTCAAGGATCCACCATGCCTGTCCTTCCCTTGTCTTCGTCTATAGGAGCATCAATTTTGGTGTCTCCTCCAGATGCCTATGTTTTTCGAGCTGATTTTAGTTTTCTTTGACAGATATTTTTAGGATAATTATTAATAAATTTTATGAAAAATATAAAAAATTATAAAAAAAATAAATTATTTTTTGTTTTTTCATAAAAAAAATGTCTTAAAATAATTTTTAAATCAATGCTCTCAGAATAATATCAGTTAACATTTTTCTTAGTTTTCCCCATTATCTTTCATCATTTTTCAAGGTCATCCCAATATATCTCATTGACATTTGTTCTCTCTCTCTCTCTCTCTCTCTCTCTCTCTCTCTCTATGTGCATGTGCATGGCCTTTGTACTTAATTAGAAAATTACGGTTGGAAGTTAGAACCTCCATATTAATCTGTGCAATATGAGGGTAGTAATATTTCATGTGGTTCCATAATTATTGGGTGGTTATAATCAAGAATTGGTTATAGTACTAGTAGAAATAGCGTGTAGCTCACATTGAGTTACTCTTAAGTCATAATAATGATCATAAATGAAACATACAGGTACGAACATTGTTCTTTTTAATTCTTGTGATGGTTTTTTTTTTGTCTAAATCTCAACCAGACCACATTATAGCTTTACCAACAAAGGTAGCTTGTTTCTTTGAGCATAAAAAGGTGCTTTGATCCTTACCATTTGTAGGAATTTTCCCCCACATATATTAAGCATGCATTGGGGGGCGTCGGGTCTATATGTCTATTTAAGAACAACTTATCTAATTTTTTGTTGAAAGTGTACTAAAGTATACTTATACCATTGGAAAATTTTGAAAAAAGAAAAGAAAAGAAAGGAATTTTTTTTAAAAGTTGTATATAAAAGTTAAAAGCTAAAACTAATGCAAAAAAAAAATATATATATATATATATATATATATATATTATATCTCTCCAACTTTTAACTGTTAATAAGCTTGGCCTACTAGCATTAACTAGAAAAATAAAGGTTTTTTTTTTTTTTTGGGTTCAAATGAATCTTGAGTCTTTTGACATGCATCAACATCCTCCATTACCATGCTAGGTGATAGAATATGCATAATTAGATGAGATGCATCCCAACAACATTGTTGGTGTATTCGTATCTTAATTAGTGAAGATTTGTTGTTGGCGTGATCTAACTTTATTGGAATTGATTAAGATATAAGTGGAATACATCTCCATTTATGTTTGCATTTGAAATTATTTTCTTTTTATCTCTCGTCTTTGTATTTTAATACAAACCTTATATAAGGGTTTTATGTAATTGTTTTAGACATGGTTGACTAACGAAATTGAGACCTTTTTTTTTCACAATTGTTAACAGACAAAGCTTGTTGTTATTAGTGTATGATAAATTTGATGTTAATGACTGGACCTATATATATATATATATATATATAAAAGTGGTGTTGTGTTACTAATGTTCAATATTATTCTAACAAATTGGTATTATATAAGTTTCATTCATAAGGGTCTCCCATGGATCCAACGTGGCATGCCACAAAAGGGTGTTAATGACAGTGCCAATAAGAACTTTCTCAAGACCAAGTAGTAACTCAACCTAACTAGGTCAGAGGATGCAGGTAACCCTTGGATCAAACTCCAACAAACCAATGTATACTTTGTTATTATAGACTAATCTTTATTGGGAAATGGTAATTATTTAATTAGTTGGAGTTTGGGCCCACTCATGGCATCCATTAGCATTGCGTTTGCCATTGTGATTTGTGACCAGCCCAGAACCCCACAAAAAAAAGAAATGCTTCTTTGTGACGAAAGAGCTTTGAGAGTATTATATAATGATATATGTTTTGGCAACGAGAAGATGACAAAGGTAAGAAAATGCGAATGAGATTTCTAAACCCCATGAGGGTTTGGGTTTTTTACTACTAACTAAAACACATAAAGATGCTTCTCACATCATCATCTTCTTTAATTTAATCACTATGCCTATAATTATATTGATTTGGACCACCTTAAGCCATTGAATAGTCAAAATTTTCTTGGGCCACATGTTAATATTGTTGGTGGTAGTATTGCCACATAACAAAGGTGAAGCACTTATATTAAGAGAGGTTAAATAGCTTTTAATTCAATTCCCTAATAGTTTTTTTTAGAGAGAGTTTCAATCTATAGCGTCCACTCTTGATGATAGGTCTTTATCATCAGACTAAGACATTAATCAGTTTTTGATGTAGGTAAGGATTAAACTCTAGATGTCTTATATAACTATCAGAGACTTTACCAGTTGAGCTAACTGGAACCCACCAATTCTCTAATAGTTAGATTATGACCACATAATGATTCTACGTGAATAGTTATATAATAATATTGTTCAACACCTTTGCTAATATATTTAAAAAACTCATCCAACAAGATGACTTGTTCAAAACTTATTTATATTACATCTCACATGCAAAGATTTAGAAAAGGGAAAAGATTGATTAGTTAAATGATTAACGGGGATTCTTATGTTCACATATCCTTGAAATAAAAAATTACAGCACGATTATCGAATATTCGCACGCATAAGACCAATCTTATTATACTAATCAGTCATTTCCTTTTTTAAGCATTGAGCTGCAACCCAGCATGTGAGGAAATCTTGGGATTGAATCCCTCTGCACAATTAGCTTAAAGCTTTGTGTCCGGTTTTTTTCATCCTAGCCTGATCTGAGTATTACATGCGGAGAAGTTTAGAAAAATTAATGTTTGTTTGTTTATGTAGGTAGGTATTCTCAAGGTATTTGATGTGTAGTTGTTTAAGAAAAGGATGATTACAAAACTCGATGTATTGCTACGTAATTGATGCTGATTTCATTTGAGCTAGTGAATAATTCAAGGTTTTGGGAGAGTTCCAATGTCAAACTTGACATATTCTTGTCTTGCAAGTATACATAAAACATCATGCGTGAAATGGTATATAATTTTTTGGTAAATAGGAGATGGAGATGGATAGGGGTTGGGGTTCATACAATATGATCTGATAGAAATGGATTGTTAGACAGTATGACAATAACAAAAGCATGTTTCACCCAAAATGTTGGAATTCCATTTAAATGACCGATATAAATTGGTATAGCCAGAATTTTGACTGAGACAAAATAGGAGTTTTAATGTAGTGGTTTATATATCATAACGAAATATTTTGGCTTGAACAAAATGGAATTCAAAACATTAGTTTAAAGTTTAATCCTTAGTACCTGGACATCACAAGAGGTGCTAGAGCCGTTGGAATATAACCCCACATATATATACTCACGGTCTAGGATGCACGGACACGAACACGGGTACGAATATAGGTCTGGCTACGACACAGCGACACGAGCAATTTTTGAAAAATTATAACATAAAACGTCAGGTACAACATTGGTATGATACAGGTACAACATGGATACAGCATCCTAAATGAAGTGTCCGTGCATCCTAGCTCATGATTAGTTTCTATAATTTTAGCTTATTTGCGTAAATTGAAAGAGGAGATATGAACCAGCAAGAAAATAGTAAATATAAACAAAAATAATTAGATCTTTGTTGAAACCAAGAACTTATATGAATGACTATAGTAGTTTTCCTATTCATCAAAATAGCAAAGAATGCAGATTGCAATGAATCATCTCCATAAAAATAGCTGAGACGGGAATCATTCTCTCTTTGATGAGGGTTTAGTGTCATGACATTTATAGGCAGATAATTTTGATTTTATTTAAGCTTTATTTAAAAAAAAAATACTTAAGCCATATATTATTGTACATATATTTTCAAAATACTTTTGTTGCTAATTTTCAAACACTAGTTTTGAAGTGATTGGTTCTATAATCTCTACTTAAAAAAAAAAAAAAAAAAAAAAAAATCAAAGGTAAGAATCTAATCTTGATGCCATAAGTTGAAATGAGCTCTAGATGGGCCTTGAACAAGCCCACTTCTAATCCAAGGACGCCCTAAAAAGAAGAATAGAAATAGCCTAGTACAATGGAAGAAAAGCTGAAGAATCTAGTCTAGAAAAAGGACTAGTTTATTTATAAGCCTTTAATTCTCAATGTTGCTAGTTTGGCATGGTTTATGTTTAGCTTTAGTTTATTTGTCTGATATACAATTATTTTAAACTTTACTTTTTTTCTTTTCTTTTATAATTACAACTGCAATTTTGTTTACCTTATCTTTTAGGTCAAAAAATGCACAACTAGACATGGCAAAACGGGCGGGTCGGGTCGGGTTCGGTTCGGGTCAATCGGGTTGCGGGTCAAACGGGTCACGGGTCAAAAACAGGTCATTTTAAGCGGGTCAAAAATCGGGTTCGGGTCAATTGGGTTGCGGGTCGGGTTGACCCGTATTTTTCACATGAAATTTTTTATTTTTTATTTTTATAAAGAAAACAACATGTATCTATCATTTGGAAAGTTATGCAACAAATTACTTGATGTAAAATGCATTATTTTGAATTCACCACTTATATCAAGCATGAACTCAATTAAACTTATTAATACTTATTCAATAATTTTAAAATTATACAAATTATAACATTACTATTTAAAACAAAATAACACAAAGATAAGTAAAACAAATACACAAGTTTTATTTCTACACATTATCAACATTTCAAAATATAAAACAAAATTACAAATGACTTATTGGATAACTCATTTGATAAGAAATAAAAACATATAAGAAATTTACAATCTTAAAAATTAATTTTATAATCTATTATTAGTTGTAGTTGACACTTTATTTCAATTTGAGATATACTTTAAAATTTGATTGCTTACTTATTTATACATGGTCTCTTTTATGAATATCATATTATTGTTAAGCAACACACACTCTAGGAAATATCATAATTTATTTTGAAAAGCCGTTTATTTTGGAAATAAATTATTAAAAAATAGGTCTAAGTATTCATAATTTATGCTAATTTGATACTTTAGCTTCACTATTTTCACACTTGTGAATGTTTCTCACATGTCTATAATTTTAAATCTATATTTTTAACTCTACTGTAACTAGATTATCTTGGCATGTACTTTGTTATTTGATATTTAAAAATATTTACTCATTATAGAATGTTCAACCATTTATCTTTCAATTAATTTGCATGTAGTTATGTAAATGTATCAATTGTTTCCTTAAAGTTCACAATAAACAATTAAACCAATATTGTCTTAGTTTTACTATTTTTTTTTTTACCAAAAAAAAAAAGTTTTAAAAAAATGGTTCGAGTTCGGGTCGGGTCGCGGGTCGAGTCGGGTTGACCCGCAAAAAACACGGGTCGGGTCACGGGTCAACCCGTTTTTGCTTCGGGTCAAAAAAATCGGGTTCGGGTCGGGTATTTTTCGGGTCGGGTCGGGTCGGGTCAGAAAATTCTGACCCGTTTTGCCATGTTACCCCCCCACCTTAGGTTTGTGTCAATTGTAAATTAGCCCCATGTGCTATTAATTTTATATTATTGAGGTTTGAGGTTTAATAATTGTCCAAATTGACCTATACATCTTAATTCTGTTGACTATACTACTGAAAAATTATTATATGCTGTGCATATGACCACTTTACTTAAAAATAAATAAAATCATTTTAAAAATAACGTGTGCACAACACATGACCATTTTCTATCAATCATGGCCAACATAATTAAAATGTAATTGTGAATTTGGATAAAATTGATTACACAGGAGGTATGAGCCAAACCCTAAGGATGGTCTTTTTGCATTTTGCCCTATTTTAAGACAAATAAATTAAATATATATATATATAAACAACAATAATAAACACCATATCTATTTCAAATCTTTTCCATGTTCAATTTTACGCTAAGTGCCCATAATTTATTATTATTATATATATATATATATATATATAATTCCTGCTGTCAAAGGTATATATCTACTTGAAATGGATTTATCATCCCCCTATTTGTGCATAAAGGCCCAATGGGCCTTCTTTAGGCAAAAACAAGAAATTAAACAAAAAAGAGTAATGCTAATGCGCTTATAAAATGACATAACTTATATCACAACTCGCCTACGTTGCGAGTTGTGAGTAGTGAATGTGTGATAATAGGTCCATATAAGTATACACTTCTACCATTCACAACTCGAAATGTAAGCGAGTTGTGGCACAAGTTATTTCATTTTATATGTCGCGAGCAATAGTCATATAATCCTATTAGGTAGGCTTAAATTTTAAAGATCAGATAAACCCATTAAAAAAAAAAATTTGGGCCTTGACCCACACAAAATTACCAAATGAATAAGCCCAGCCCATAAAAGCTACTTTATAATACAGTTGACTTTGCATTTTACCCGTTTACTGAAGCTATGTTTGGGATTTTTAATTCTAGGGTTTTGGGAATTGTGTTTCTTTAACAGCTAGGGTTAGGGTTTTTGGGGGAAGAAAAATTGAATTTCGAGCTAAATCAAAACATCAATGGAGTCCGACGAAGCAAAGCTGTTCGTTGGTGGAATTTCTCGCGCCATAACTGAGGAATCTCTGAAGGTTCATTTCGAGAAATACGGCACCGTATTGGGCTCGTCGATTGCCAAAGACCGCGTCACCAAGAATTCTAGGGGTTTTGGGTTTGTTTGGTTCTCTGAGCCCTCTGCTGCTGACAAAGCTCTTCGTGATTCCCATACTATATTCGGCAAAGTGGTCAGTTTTGATTTTTGCTTTTTTGATTTTTTTTTTTTTAAAAGTGGGATTTGGACTGTTTGAGTTTCTTTTTACTCTGTTTGGTTGCTGAGAAAATTTGGGAAAATTTTGAATGAATTTGGATAATTGGGTCAACTTCTTTAAATTAAGTATTTTGTGTACACATCTGTTAGTTGTTTCTACAATTATGTCTATGTATTTTGTTGCATATATGTTTAAAAAAATTAAAAATTAAAAAAAAGGGAAATTTATACAAAATCCTGGTGGTGTTGTCCTTAAAATGTGGGACGCCTTTGAGGTTTTGAGTATAACACTTAATCCTTATGATGCTGCTTCATGTGTAAACCGTTAATTGTGTAACACTTTACCTCGTGCAGGTTTTGAGTGTAACTTTACCCATGTTTATGTTTTGTGTGGAATAGACATGTACCGACACTTGTCAATTCTCAATTGTCATCACGCAAACAACTCATGGTTTGTTTTTATGGATGTTTTAACGGGTTACACATAAAATAATTCCACATTGGGTTGAGTGTTACATTCTAAACTTCTGGGGAGTTTTGTGTTTTACAGGAAAACCGTGGGGTTTTGTATATCTCAAAGGTTTATTTATTTATTTATTTTTAATTTGCTAATTTTTCAGACCCCAATTCATTAATTTTATTTTTGGATTGATTCCTTAATGGTTTGGTATTTGAGGTCTTTTCTTGCAGTACATTTTCGCAGACTGGGTTGTTTAATTTACTAGTAAATCTCCTTTATTTTATAGGTAGAAGTGAAAAAAGCTATACCCAGAAGTGAACAACATCATCATCATCAACAACAACAACAACAACAACAACAATACCACCACCCCCAAAACCAACAACAGAATAGGGGATTGAGTAAGAGTAGTAGTTCTGACAATGGGGATAATCAGTTTAGAACCAAAAAGATTTTTGTAGGGGGTTTGTCAGCTAGTCTAACTGAGGAAGAGTTTAAGAATTACTTTGAGAGGTTTGGTAGGGTAACAGATGTAGTGGTGATGCATGACAGCACAACCCAGCGGCCTAGGGGGTTTGGCTTTGTCACCTTTGATTCAGAGGAATCTCTAGAGGCTGTTATGCAGAATAAGTTTCATGAGCTGAATGGTAGGCATGTGGAGGTCAAGAGAGCTGTGCCAAAAGAGGCAAATAATGGTAGTGACAATGGTTTTAAGATGAGAATTGAGGGTGGAAGAGGGTCTCCTGGCAGTTCCACTCCTTATAATCCTACAAACTGGTTTCTTCCTGGTTATGCACCTTTTCCTGGGTTTAGTAGTGGGGGAGGTTCTCTTTATGGAACAAGCATTTATGGTGGTTGGTACCCTACAGGAGGATATGGTGGCGTTGGTTCTGGGGTTGCTCCACTTGCCCCTAGAAGTCCTTGGTATGGGCCTGGTGTGATTGGTGCTAGGACATTCCTGCTGCCTTATGGCAGTGCTTCAATTTATCCTGCATACCTGAGTGGTGGGGTTGGAGTTATGGGTATGGCTGCAGGAGGGTATAATGGTATTGTTGGTCCTGGAGTGAATTGGAAACTGAACCAGGTTCTTGGTGGCAACGAACCATCAGCTGAAGTGACCACACTTAGGATTGAAGAGCTAAATTCTGATGCTGATTCTTCTGGTCTGAATGGAAGAAGTGAAGCTACTTCTAGCAAACAGAACCAGAGGGGTCTAAATGGATGACTATAGCCTTAACCTGTAGTTATGCTCTTCACCCTTTTGATGGTTATTGAGAGGTTAGAAAATTCTTTGGCTGATGGGGTTAGGGCTAGATTGTTATCATCATCTTCTGTGGTAAGTAGATTACCATCATTGTTCAAATGTTCTTATTTAACATGCTGCTCGCTGTGTGCCATCTCTAACTTAATGATTCATTGGTATAGGTTTGGTCTTCTGTAATATATTGGCATTCAAATTTCAACTTCTCTCAGTGTTTTTCTTCTCTAGGTACATGCTAGAATGGTGAAATTGTGAATTATGGTTGCATCTAAAGTACTTTGATTTTTATTACATTTTTTTGTTCATTGAGCATTGAGTCCCTTCTTAACTTTATCCTCCATTTTGTTTCTCTGACAGTGTGGGTTGTTGACATGTAAGATTCTATGCATGGAATCAGCCTGGTTTATTGATGATTTCTATTTTTGGATTTCCTAAATTGGAATTGGATTTTCCTTTTTCTTCTGTTCATTTGTTCTGTTATTAGAAGTATCTAGTTTCTCTTGATCTAAATTAAATATAGAAATTTGGTGCAAACATTTAGTACTCTTTTAGTGTTTTTTTGCTGCCATTATATTTGCTTGCATTCTTTTTTCATATTGTCTATTACCATTATGGTTCTTTTCTTCGAGACCATTTTTGGATAGCTTTAGAAGGCTTGTGATAATAAATTTAACCATTCTAGTTGGGTCAAGTGACTCAAGTTATTAAATTGAAATAATTGAGGGGAGATTATATCCTTTTGAATTCCAATGGTCTTTTTGATCAAATGGCATTTCCCCTCATAAGTAATGGGTGAAGGGTAAAGTCATGGTTCCAAACTTCTACAGGTGCATGAGTTATATTTTACCTATCAAAGTTTGAAAACATCTACCTTTGTCATCTGAATTGACCATCTCAGTTCATTGGTGTCTGTAGCTAAAGGGTAGTACATAAATAAACTGGGATGCTGCATTTTTTCAAAGTGTTGCATTAATGTTGAACTTAATTGCTCCTTGCTCTAGCCTATATGACTGAGGAGCTCCTATGGTAGGTTGTGGTTGCGGTGGTGGTTGTTATATAAGGTTATTACTCCATTGGTTTTCAAATAGATAAAGCTATCTTACTTGGGATTTCTTGTAAGGTTGGTTTTGAGCCCCCACGCTTAACTTGATTTCTGACTCCAAATATAATTGAAAGCAAGAGCAGCAAATAGCGTGAAGTGTTCCTTCGAAGAAACAGCCTCTATCAACAACTCTGGTGGATCTATCAACACTCTCAAGAATTTAGTTGAAGCTTTAAAACGAAACCCCCACTTCCCAAACCACACTGCTTTGGCTGATGGAAATTTTTTAAACAAGTGTGGAGAAAATTCTTTCTTTACATCACAAAAAGTAAAACTACAAACATCATTTTCAATTGGAACAAACCTTGCCAGCCTTTGGTTGGTTGGTAAGACATACACAGCAACTCTCAACAGCAAGATCTTTAGTCTTTCATGAATCTTCAGCTTCCAAAGCCTCCACCAAAAGTAGTGCATTGCTTGAATCTATCAACTTTACTACCCCATTCTAGTTTATTTTGTGGAGCAACATTCAATGGGATGCTCATAATAGCTTTACTGGATTTGTCTTAGAAAAGATTTCTCTGTTTGATACTGTCCCTACATTGGCTTTGAGGATTGATTAGGCTAGCCACTAAGATGGGGTTTGGGTTAATGGAGTATTTCCTAGGTTTGAGTTCAAACTCATTAAAGTTCTGGACTCAAGGATTTTTCCATGCATTAATAATCCTTCCATCCCCACCTAAATTACACTTCTTTTTTTATTTGACCTCTACTAATTTTTTTTCTTCTCATCCCCAGACATTAGTTCTTGAATTTCAGTATGAGTATTACTTTTATAAATAAAATATTCTTTGTTTTTGTTTTTGTTTTGTTTTTTCTCTTTTCTATCATGTAGTTCAGTAATAAAAGGCAATTTTGGACGCAATTTTGTAGGCCTGGCCATCATCTCTTTTTATCCTTTATTTAAAATACTTAAATGGGTTTGATTTATATGTGTATAATATCACTTAAGAAATATGGGTGATGTGGGAAAATCTTGGGTGATGTGGGAAAATCTTGCACGTATAATGCGATCTGTTCTAGACTTCTAGTCTTAAGTTAAGATTTAATGAAATTTTTTAATAGAAAGTTATATTTGTCAAATAGATAATGTCCAAGACGCTAATTTACACTTTCATATGTGCAAAGGTTGTAATTTGTAAAAAGCTGAAAAAATATCATTGGTGGTATGAGTTTTGATCGTTTTTAGCTAAATCATAAACCATATCAGTGTAATGAACGTCAGGGTTATTCTTCTCTCTCTGCGATGCCTTTACGCGCAGACCTTGATTTTCCAATCTATGTCCCAAGCCATCCGGTTAATGAAGCTGCAAAGTATCACAATTATATGGCATTTTAATACCAGTTCTTTTATTTTTTTCCTTTAAATAAACATTTTATCCAAAGCTGAAAACGAGCCTGGATGTCAATTCTTTTTTCACAAATATATAATATACGTCTCCTTAGCATGGGCATATGAATCAAACTTTTGTGGTGCGATGGCTGATTGTTCCTTGATAAGAATGTGAGGGCAAGTTAAGGCATATGGGATCCGATTCGAACCGACATGGATCTGATCTAACTTCTATGTCGGCAGAGGAATGTTATATGTAGCGGTTACGCATAATTGGGTTTGTTGATAGGACTGAATGTTTCACTACATGAATCTATCCAAACAAATTTTACTTCTTCAGGCCCATCTTCGAATTGGGCTCTATATTCCAGAGAGCAATTTGCGATTTTGACTGCGTTTAGTTGTTTCTAACTTAATGGACGACTATACCCGAACATCCCCAGTTTAGAAATCTTTTTTTTTTTTTTTTTCCTGGGTGTCAAGAGTTTTGTTGCCCAAAAAAATTGTGTAGTTCGAGGTGTCAGGTTAAGATATTATTCTTTCTTCATATTTGCAACATATAACATCAAATAGGAAAATAAGCTTTACAAATGTTGCATTCAAATTTACAACCACATATCATTAACTATAGCTATTTTTTTCTTTTTAACAAAACCCAGTCCATCCCCATAAGGATTGGGTTTTTGTTTCAGTGGACCTTGCAACGTATACAACTTAACAACATATTGGAAAATAAAGCTTTACAAGTGCTTTGAGATTTACACAACATATCATTAATTGTAGCTAATTAAAAAAAAAAAAAAAAACCCAAGTTCAGTCCACGCCCTAAACCTTATTTCTTCATTCTATCTACCATGCAATCAATTGTTGGTTTGGGTATTGCAATCCTTATAAATAAATAAAAACCAAGAACCCCAATCTCATTTTACCCATGCCAACACATAGCAATTATGAGTAAATAATATTAAGATAAAACGTTAGCTCTTCATTAATTTCGAATGCACAATCACAAAAGATAAAATTTCATAATGAAGTGACTAGTTTAGAGAGAGAGAGAGAGAGACCTGGTTGATGAAGGTGAGATTGAACTAGCTCTTTCTTTCTTTGTGTGCTGTGTGGGTTCTGCTTCTTTCTTTCTCTGTGGACTGTCACTATTGTGTGTGTTCTGCTTTGTTGGTGTCCACTTTCTTATTATACAGGGAGAGTAAGTTTTGAATTTTGAATTTTGTTTCTAGAGAAAACGTGAGCATTTTAGTAGATTCATTTAAAACCAGCCCCACACAATTTCACCATTCCCTTCGTTTCCTTCCATTTTGGGCAGACACAATTTTGTGGGCTCGGGAGAAACACAATCCTTTCTTTTTCTCTCTGCTACCCTTCCATCAGTGTAACCAAAACTCTTCCACCATAACCAAACAGAGTGTAGTTACACTCTGTTTGGTTGTCGTTAGAGGAAGGGAAAAGAGGTGAAAAGAAAGGGTTGAGAAAATTAGCTTCTTTAAATGTGTTTGAATACATGAAAGAAAGGAAAGAGAAAGGAAGTTTGTGTATTTTTACCTTTATACCCTTATTTATCTATGACATTTTTTCCTACTTTTTTATGATATAATTTTTTGCAAGTTCTTGTCTTTTTCTTTTATTTTCAAATATTGTGTTTGGTTTTACGATTGATCATTATATTTATTTACTTTGAAATTAATTAAAAAAAAGAACATAATTTTTAATCAATTTTTTATTATTTAAAATCATCATTCTAAACATTTTTATTTAATTTGAAATTAAATTTTTTTATTATTAAAAGCATATCATTTGTTAACTAATTGTTTTTTTAAAAAAATCATCGTTGTAAACAGGAATGACAATTTTACTAGTCTCTACCACTCTTTAGGCCCATTTTTGGATGGGGCATTATAATAAGAATAACCATGCTGGATTCCTGCTCTGTCTTTCATTACCAAATACTATTCCCAACCCCAAACTTTTGGATGTCATATTTGACGGTTTTTTTTTTTTTTTTTTTTTTTTTTTAAGGTTATTCATCTGGAAAGTAATCCTCTACAATCTGCATAGTTCTAGAAAATTGAAGTATCCATTTTTTAAATATGGAATAAATATATTTAATTTTTTATATTATGTTATTGATATGAGTCATACATCTATAATATTTATTGTCACAATTACATTTATTGTGTAATTATTTTATAATAAAATTAAAAGTAATTGTATTGCCCAACTGCTACTAAGTAAACATCTTAACTCCCTAATCCACATATTGGAAAAATTAGAAAATGATATATTTCTTATCTCCTCTTTTATTTTTTCAACAACAAAAGAGAAAATGAGTTATCTCTCACGCACATACACACAACCTACATCATTATTATTATTATTGAGAAGGAACAAGTAGGGATGACAAAAATTCCTTTCTCTTGATCTATCATGTTTATATTCTATGTTGTGTGGATTTTTCCTTTCTCGAAAAGGAGATAGGGAGGGTTGAATTTTTCTAGTTCCAACATGTCTTATCCAACCCCACCTTAAATGTCTATATCAGTTGTGGGGTAAAGGTCCAGGATCGTATATTGGACCTTGGGTTTTATCTGGGGATATGATTTGTCCGAGGAGCGATAAGTAATTAAAAGAAGCCCAAAGTTTAGAATTATAAAAGATGTTCCGAGGAGATGTTCCTTCTTGGATAAAGCTAAAAACTGGTCGGCACTGTACCTCGACAATTTAGGTAACCCTCCAGGAGATTTCCACTACAAGGATGATCCTTATACACGTACAGAAGAGATAAAAATCCATAAATATCTAAGGGAAAAGTTGTTACCACCGCATTTAATGCCCTACGCCGATTCTCCTAGCCGCATTTATGTGGAGAAGACCCCTGAACAGTGTTACATTGGCAACTACAACTCACAGAAGACCAAAGGAGGTGGCTAATGGGATAGACACTCAAGTAGCAACCCAAATGGTTGACAAGTGTAAGGTGAAGATGATTCAAAAGATATATATATATATATATATATAATGTGAGAACTCCTCCACAAAAGGGGGATCAAAAATAGAAAAAGGAAGACTGTAGCAATATAAACATAATTTGTAATCATCTTTACTAGATTTTATAATACAGGCTGCCTCCTCAGACATCACCTTCATGCAAGATTATTAATTTTGTTATCATTTGATCATATTTAAAACCCATACTAGCCGTTGTTAATTTCATAAAAACCCAAGACTTCGACCCACTCTCTACAAATTCTATTGTATTGGGCTTACTAGGCCAAAGTCTTGTACACTTTAGACTTGGGCTGCAAATCGTGACCCTACAATTGGCGTCGTTTGTGGGAAGGTCTTGAGTGATAGTGAATACAACGGTTGACAATGACAGAATCAGGTTCACAACCAGCAAAGTCGAGGGCATCCTAACACGGTGACCCCTTTCTCAATCTTGAACAGAGAGGCGACCGTGAAGGAAGTGTACATACCACACACAATGATCGAAGTCAACCTCGAGGTAGAAGCCACATCTCCCATGCGAAGAATAACAAGAACATGCAACGGGAGATCGATCAGTTAAAAAGAGAGTTACGCCATGCAAAGAGGAAACAGGTTTCTCCAAACTTTGAAGTTTCTTCTGATGACAAAAGGGATGTTAATTACAGGCAGAGATCTCGAACCCCACCCAGTGAATCCTGTTCCTATGAAGATGAACATCATCGTGAGTGGCGGTTTCGAAGCCCGTCGCATAGAGGTGTAGGGAATGACGCTATGAGCAGAGCCCTAAACCAAATCTCCAGACCGCCTTTCACACGTAAGATTAAAGAGGCAAGACTTCCTCGGCGCTTCCATCAGCCAGCGTTCACCATCTATAATGGTTGAACAGACCCTGTAGAGCACGTAAGTCACTTCAACTAGAGGATGGCTGTCCACGCCAAGGATGAAGCCTTGATGTGTAGAGTTTTTCCATCTAGTTTAGGACCAGTCGCCATGAGATGGTTTGACAGCCTGAGAGCAGATTCTATAAATTCCTTCAAAGAGCTCACCCAAACGTTTGGTTCTCGTTTTGTAACCTGTCGTAAGGTTCCTCGGCCTTTGGCTTCCCTACTATCCTTAACCATGAGGGAGGGCGAAACCCTGAAAGCGTATTCGGATAGGTACTGGGAAATGTATAATGAGATAAAGGGAGATTTTGATGATGTGGCCATAAGTACTTTTAAACTCGGTCTCCTAACCGAGCACGATCTGAGGAAACTCAGACTGGCAAACCTGTCACCAGTGTGCGCTAACTGATGGACAAGATTGATAAGTATAAAAGAGTTGAAGAAGATCAGCAGCAGGTGAAGGTGAAGGATAAGGTTATCCCTTAGGAGAGGAGGGATTTCAGGTCGGATCAATACAGCAACAATAGACCACGGAGAGATTTTGTTGGACAATCAGGTCGGCGAATCTTCAAGCAGTCAATTCCGTGTTCCGAGAACCAGTGCATCAAGTGTTGGAGAAGATTAAGAATGAGTCATTCTTTAAACGACCAAATAAAATGGTGGAAAACCCCGAAAGGCGCAATCATAACCTCTATTGCTAATACCATCTGGATCATGGACATACCATAGAAGATTATAGAAGTCTGTGGGACCACCTAGACCAGCTCGTCCGTGAAGGCAAGTTGAAACAGCTCTTGCACCATTCCAGTGGTCAGGGTAGCCAAGCTAGCTCAGAATCTTGGAGAGATGATTCTTCGAAACCTCCCTTGGGAACGATAAATGTTATCTTCGCTGCACCAAGGAGAACTGGGTCTTGCCCGTCCAAAGTAATGTCCGTGGCTCGGCTGCCTGCTGGAGATACTAACCAGGAGCCGAAGATGGCTAGAGGGGAAATTTAACCAGTATTGGGATTCTTGGACGATGACAAAATCGGAACCATCCGACCTCACGACGATACTTTGGTGATTACCCTCAGGATTGGGGGATACGATGTAAAGAGGGTGATGATGGACCAAGGCAATGGTGCTGAAATAATGTACCTCGACCTTTATAAGGGTCTGAATTTGAAATCCGAAGATTTGACACCCTACAGCTCTCCTCTGGTGAGTTTTGATGGGAAGGTTGTCATTCCAAAAGGTCAAATCTGGTTACCTGTGCAAGCGGGCCTAGAAATAGTAGAGACAGATTTTATCGATGTGGATGTCTATTCACCTTACACCGCAATTGTGGCTAGACTCTGGCTTCATACACCAGAAGTCGTTTCTTCTACTTTGCACCAGAAGGTTAAATATCCGTCTGAAGGCCAGGTAATGGAAATCTTGGGAGATTAATCTGTGGTCAGACAGTGTTTGGTGGCTGCAATTCGGCATAGACCCGAAGCCGAGTCCTCGGCCCAAGCTGACAAGGATTTATAGTAGTTAAAGCCTTTAGCGCTGCCTACAGATGGCTCTTCTGAGGAGGCGAAATGTGAGAACTTGACAAAGATCACTATCGATGATGATCCAGAAAAATTCTTTCAAGTCGGATCCCAGCTGCCTCCGCAAGAGAAGGAAGAGCTGGTAGAATTCCTCAGAAGAAACATTGATGTGTTTGCATGAGACTCTATTGAGGCCCTAGGGGTGGATCCAGAGTTCATTTGCCATCATCTAAACGTTAACCCAGCCATCGTTCCCAAAAAGCAGCCGCCTCGATGCCCATCTAAAGAACATGCAGATGCTGTCAAAGAAGAGGTGATGAAACTTAAACAGGCTGGGGCAATCAAGGAGGTTTTCTATCCTAAATGGTTGGCTAACACTGTGGTGGTAAAGAAGAAGAACGGGAAATGGCGAGTGTGTGTGAACTTCACATATCTGAATAAGGCTTGCCCAAAAGATCCATTTCCTATGCCTAAGATAGATCAGCTGGTGGATGTTACGGTAGGTCATCCTCGGATGAGTTTCCTGAATGCCTTCCAAGGGTACCACCAAATACTATTAGCTCTGGACAACCAGGAGAAAACCGTGTTTGTTACCCCAATTGGGAACTACCATTACAAGGTGATGCCATTTGGTCTGAAAAATGCAGGATCTACCTATCAAAGGATGATGTCGAGGATGTTCGAGTCACAATTGGGTAAGAGTATTGAAGTCTACATAGATGACATGGTCGTAAAGAGTAAGGTAGTGTCTGAGCATACAGGGGATCTGGGAAACATTTTTGAAATCCTTAGTAAACACAAGTTACGCCTAAATGCTTCTAAATGCTCTTTTGGTGTCGGATCAGGCAAGTTTTTAGGTTACATGGTCACTCACCGAGGAATTGAAGTCAATCCGGATCAGATCAAGGCGATTATTAACCTAAAGCCACCGCAGAATCCCAAAGAAGTTCAAAAACTAACAGGGATGACTACTGCCTTGAACCGAT